>CM051836.1:38825551-39425551 GCA_028451465.1 Erethizon dorsatum | reverse complement strand
AATAGAGTTTTATCTGTCAGCTCCTTTCCAGCTTTTTTCTGTAAGTATGTCCTAAATTCCTGGCTTTTTTGATAAAGTTCTCTTTTGTAACTGCACACACAAAATGGTAGCCCAGGGCCAGTGAGATAGCTCAGTGGCATAAGCGCCTGCCTGGCAAGTGTGAGGTCCTGAGTTCGACTCCCGGTACCCACATAAAGGAAAAAAGAGGGCCGGTGATATCGCTCAGCGGCACAAGTGCTTGCTGGCGAGCGCTAGGTCCTGAGGTCAACTCCCGGTACCCACATTAAAAAAAAAAAAAAAAAAGTGGTAATAGTACAAAATGTAAAGAAGTCAACTTTCAAACTTTTCTGGTGAGGGAACAGGTTGAGGAGACTATTCATTTGAAAACATGGGTTGCTTTAAAGGAAATATAGAGAGCCTGCTCCAAGCCTCATCTCAGTCTGGAGAAGTTTATATTTGTAATCCCAGGGAAAAGTTATCAGAATTCTAGTAAGTAAATTCCAATCTACCACTTCCAGTGCAACCCATGGTGAGAATAAAGAGAGACATTTATGCAGTTGTGGGGACCAAGGGGGTCCTAAGTCCAGTCAGAATGATGGCTAATCAGAACAAAGGCCATGACCCAGGGCCCAACTTGGGTTTTATTAATTTGTGAAGAGGGGAGTGGCTTGGGGTTGAGTGACTGTGAGAATGGCAGGAAGTACATGAGTGCTGTGAGCTGGGCTAGGTAGGAGGCACAGTGGCACCTCTGCAAAATATAGAGAGACAGATGCAGAAAGAGTACTGGATTCCAGTAACAGGTAGCCTCTAAGTTTGGAGGAATCTGCATAACAGTTTGAGGAAGTATCTTGTGTTTTTGGTGGGTTGCCTCAGCTTCTATGTCTGGCCTTCCTCGAGGCTCTTTCTCCATGGCCTCTTCTGCCTCTTCCTCGAGGCTCAGTCCTAGCTGACAGTGCCGCATCTCTGCCTATCTCACATTTAGTGGTACGGAGCTATAGGCGGGGCATCACTGACCTGTCGCATGGCTTCAAAGGCTACATACACATCAGCGCCTCAGCTAGACTTTGCATTGCTTAAAGCCACTTGAGGGGCAGAGTATTATTCTAGCCAGCTCTTTACATATCAATACGTGGAATTAGGGCAAGGTTTAGCCAAAATGGAGACAAATGGTCGTCTTTCAGGGAGAGCTGTCTGGTGGTCCTCCACAGGAAGAAGGAAGATGATTCAGTGGTAGAAAAGAACTCAGAGGGTGAAGAGCCATAGGGAATTCCTTCCAGAGAACAGGGTTATTTAAGGAACTGGTGATGTGCACCTCAATTTCAGAATCTGTATGGACCAGGGACTGCTATGTGACCCTATCCTCCTCCCTTGGAATAACAGATGGCTATCCTGCCTCCCCATTGCGTATTTGGTGTGTGCAAAGGCTTTAATTTGTCTCCTTATTCCATGGGTTTTCAGATTGAGAGGTATCATACTTAAGAAACCTCATTTAGAGAGCCTATCTGTGCCTGGACTTGATTTAAATGATGGGACCCTGGGGCTTATTCTGACCCTGATGGAGTAATAGGATGAAAATTCTGAAATTTGGGGGAGGGAGGGAATATATTTTGCATATAGGAGGATAATGTATATACACTATTGCAGACTTTAAATGGACACAAGTTCGTCGACACTTTTCCCCTTAAGAGGTAGACTGGTTCCTCTTCTCATGAATCTGGATGGACTTTGAATTTTGTGAGCAAAAGAATTTGATAGAAGTACTGTTACCTGATGCAGGGGTTTTAGGGGAGTTATTTCCAGATTCTTGGTATCCTGAACAAAGAAGTAAGTGAAATACTCAAAACGAGTAACCAAACTTAAGATTTATTAAAAGCGAAAGCAGCAAAGGTGCAATTCACAGGGGGGGAGTCGGCTAGTGAGTAGAGACCATGGCCCCTGCAGGGGCAGGCATCGAGTTGCTCAAGGTCCTGGGATTATGGGAGGATGTACAACTGGGGACTGACAGGAGGCGTGACCCAATGGGGCACTTGACTTGGCCCACCCATCGGGAGGGGAGGCTTTGACCAAACAAGGTTTTTAGAGGAAGTGTCACAGTGTCCAAAGCCCACGGAGGTGCGTAGGGGTTGTGAATCTTAAGGAAGGGACTTAACAGTGTATCACTAAACTGGGAAAAGATCAGAATTCAAAGTACAGTTCTACTGAAGGCCTGTTGATGAAAAGTTGTAAGCTGAACCAGTGTAAGTCAGGAACCATCCATGAGTCTCCTTAACATCTCCTTTCACTGTATTGTTTTTAGTTCCTATACATATTTATAATAGCTGTTTTAAACCCTCTACCCTTTTAATTCCACTTGAGTCTGTTTCAGTTGACTTATATTCCTCTGAATGTGACTTACATTTTCTGGCTTCTCATGTACAGTAATTTTTTGAGTGTCAGATACTGTTCAAAGCAATTTTAAAATTTAGCAGGGCAAATTCCATTCAATTTCAAGGCCTGAGAATAATCTGTGATCGGAAGTTCGGCTTTCTGGGCTTATAGCTCCTTGTTTGGTGTCTGAAGTTCTGCTCTTCATTAAACAGTCAATATTTTCCTATTATCTATACCTGTAACTTTCTCTACAATACTTTTAATCTTTTATTTGGTTTTCCTTTGACTTTTTATCCTCTCTGTTCAATACATACTTTCAATCATATGTGTTATGGTTTGTGTCTGGATTTCCCCACAAAGCCTCATGCAGTCATGGGGTGTTGTTTTTCGGAGGCAGCTGAATCTAGAGTTTGTGATTGATTCATTGTCTAGTGCTGGGATTATGGGTGTGAGTGCTACACCCACGCTAGGGTGGGTAGCCTACATGCAATATAAGGGACAGAAAGTCTTCCCTCACTCCTTTTTGCTCTGCTTTTGCTGTTTTCCGCTGCCATGAACTATCGCCCTCTGCCATGTGCCACCCTGCCTTGGAACCAGCTGATTACGGACTGAAACCTCCACAAACTGTGAGCTAAATAAACCTTTCCTTCCTTAATTTTGGGCATTGGGTATTTTGTCTCAGCAATGAGAGAAAAGTAACCAAGACAATATGTATTCTCCCCAGGGGTTTTTACAATTTATCAGATAATTTTGCCTTTTTAATTTCATTTCTGAGTTCATGCAGGTTCTGTTATACTTCTTCCCACTGTCTATTCCTATAAGTTTTCGAATCCCCAATTCCTGTGTTTCTTATAAATGTAGTTGCTAGCTTCATTAGGATTTAATTCGTTAGAATGTTTTGAATGACTTTTATGTTTCATGCCTTTATTTTTTGCAGTGGTTTCATTGTTTTAAAAAACCCTTAACAGTAAATCTGAATGGACCTGGACACTTTTCCCGCTGTGTAGTACAAACCTTACATATGTAATAGTAAACAATCCATAGACAGGAACTGTGTGTTTGTGTGTGTCAGGGGCATTACCATATTTAGTTCAGGAGCGTAGTGAATTTTTTTGCAATGTGAAGAGCAATTTCCTTTAAAAAATTTTAAGTACATTGGGGGATGGTCTGTCTCTTTTGGATCTATGATAAGACCTTTTTTTTTTTTCTTTTACCAATAAGCTTCCAAGGGAAATGACCTCTTCCCTAGATGCCTCCCTCTCCCCCAGAACTAGTTTCCCATCTGGTCTTGTACAGTTCTCAAGCCTTTATATTTCTCAGTAGTCAGATTTATGACTTGTTCTATTTCACCATTCAGAATGAGACTGTCCTTCTGAATTCTAATTTACAGTGTCACTACCCACAGAACCTGTCAGCACTCTTATGCGTATCACCTCCCAAACAATTGTTTTCTGCTATGGTATAGGGTTTTGGGTCTTAGATCTTTATTTCCAATTTATGTTAAATTAAAAGCTTGTTGCACTCTCAGCCACCTACTATACATAGGTATAGTCTCTGAATTTTTCTTTTTAAGCTTTGTGCAAAATAGTTGAAATTTAGGCAGTTGTCACTGTTTTGCAGGAATTAAACAGACTTTTGACTATGAGACAGCAGGGCGATGAGGAACGACTGTACAGTTTCTGCACCACACCTAGCTAAGGGGATGCGCAGGCTGCAGTGAGCCCTCGCTTCACTTGCTGAGTCCTGCTGTGACCCTCAGAAGTGCCTCATTTCTGAAGCTTCACTCACCTACACCTGAAGCTTCCTTTAATGTGAACACCAAGTGGGATCCTTTTTTTCCCTATGGAAGTTCTCATTAGCAGAGACCCTGTGAAATACTGCAGTTTGTTATCTTCATGTCTGAATGGTCACAGTAACTTAGTGCATTTCCTGAAAAACAGAACCAAACCAAACAAAAATATAATCAGATGCTATCTTAAGGATTATCTTTAGTTCTTTGTATATTCTAGATAGTAGTCCTTTAAGGAACAGATGGCAAAATTTTTTTCCCACACTGTGGTTTTTCTCTTCACTCTGTTGGTGTTTTCTCTTGCTGTGCAAAAGCTTTTTAGTAAGATGAGATACCAGCTGTTGATTCTTTCTGATAGCTCCTGTGAGATTGGGGTTTTGTTCATAAAGTCTTTACCTACACAAATGTCTTCAAGAGTTCTACCTATCTTCCAGCAGATTTAGTGTTTGAATATTTAGATCTTTGATCCATTTCAATTTTAGTTTAATGCATGGCAAAAGATATCTAGTTTTAATCTTTGGCATGTGGAAAGCCAGTTTTTCTAGCACCATTTATTAAAGAGGCTTTCTTTCTTCCAGTGAATGTGTTTGGCACCTTTGTCAAAGATAAGGTGGCTAAGTATGTCTGGAGTTGTTTCTACATCTTCTAATCTGTACCATTGATCCTTGGGTCTGTTTTTTGGTCAGTACCATGCTGTTTTTATTACAGTAGCTTTGTAGTGTAATTTCAAGTCAGGGATTGTGATGCCCCTGCTTTGTTTTGCCGCCCAGAATTGCCTTTGCTATTCTAGGTCTCTTCTGGTTCCAAATGAATTTTAGCATTGTCTAATTCTGTGAGATATGCTGATATAAAGAACTCAAAAAATCAGACCCCCAAATTTAAAGACTCAATCCAAAAATGGCATCAGAAATTGGCATTTCTCAGATGAAGTAGAAATGGCAAACAAATATGTGAAAAAATATTCAGCGTCATTGGCCATTTGAGAAATACAAATTAAAACAACACTGAGGTTCTATCTCACCCCAGAAAGAATGGCTATTATCTAGCAAAAGCAATTCTGGACAACAAAGGCAAGGCAGGAGGCATCACAATCCCTGACTTGAAATTATACTACAAAGCTACTATGATAAAGTCAGCATGGTACTGGCAAAAAAAGAGACCCAAGGATCAGTGGAACAGATTAGGAGATGCAGACATAACTATAAACACACTCAGCCACCTTATTCTTGACAAAGAGGCCAAACATGTTCACTGGAAGACAGCCTCTTTAAGAAATGGTGCTGGAAAAACTGGCTGTCTGTACGCCGAAGACTAAACCTAGACCCGTGTCTATCACTGTGCCCTAAAGTCAAAATGGTTCAAAGATCTAAATATTAAAACAGAAACACTGAAATATACTGGGAGAGAAAGTAGGTAGAAATCTTGAAGACATAGGTGTAGACAGAAACTTCATGGACAAAACCCAAACTGCACGGGAAATACTCCAAAGAATCAACAACTGGGATCTCATCTTATTAAAAAGCTTTTGCACATCAAAAATCACCAAAAGAGTGAAAAGAAAACCCAGAGTGGGAAAAAAATTTTAGCCAACTGTCCCTCAGACAAAGGACTTCTATCTAGAACAAAGAATTGAAAAAAATCAGACCCCCCCCAAATTTAAAGACCCAATCTAAAAATGGGCATCTGAGATGAATACGCACTTCTCAGATGAAGAAATACAAATGGCAAATAAATATACGAAAAAATGTGCAACATCACTAGTCATTCAAGAGATGCAAATTAAAACAACACTGAGATTCCACCTCACTTCAGAAAGAATGGCTATTTTCAAGAAATCAATAAGAAATGCTGGAGGGGCTGTGGGGTAAAAGGAACCCTTCTCCACTGTTGGCGCGAGTGTGGACTGGTGCAACCACTGTGGAAATCAGTGTGGAGATTCCTCAAAACACTAGGGTTGGAGGTCCCATTTGACCCAGCTATTCCCCTTCTGGGCATCTTCCCAGAAGAATTAAAAACATCGTACCACAGCAATATATGTGCACCCATGTTTATAGCAGCACAATTTGTAATAGCCAGATCTTGGAAACAACCCAAATGCCCATCAACCGAGGAATGGATAAAAAAGATGTGGTCTTTTTATACAATGGAGTACTACTCAGCCATAAAGGATAAACTTGAGACTTTTATAGGTAAATGGATGCAACTTGAGACCATACTCATAAGTGAAAAAAACCAGATGCACATGTGTAAACATCATACTGTCTCCCTAGGTAAGAAGCTGAAAGAGTAAATAAGATCAAAAATGTACAATAGATACTAGAAAATGGAAGAAACTGTCCAAAAAAGGAAAGAACAACTGGGATGGGGAAAAGGAAAAAAGGGAAAAGTGCACAAATACAGACACACACACACACACACACACACACACACATATATATATATTAAGATAGCTATACTAATTTGTTAGTTCACTGAAAAGGTTTGTGCTTATATTGTTTAATTTTTCATGCCTGTATCTTATAATCTGAGTAACTACTTTGAAGATAACAATAAGTAATGTACAAACCATTGTTACTCTATCTCATTTTGAAATTTTGTATCATTTTTATTGCTTTTCTCTAAAAAAAAAAAAAAAAAAAAGAATGGCTATTATCAAGAAGTCAACTGGGCCGGTGATATAGCTCAGTGGCATAAGCGCCTGCCTGGCAAGCGCAAGGTCCTGAGTTTAACTCCCGGTACCCACATACGAGAAAAGGGCCGGTGATATCACTCAGCAGCACGGGCGCCTGCTGGCGCGCGAGGTCCTGAGGTTGACCCCCAGTACCCACAAGAAAAAAAAAAAAAAAAGTCAACCAATAACAAATGCTGGCAAGGCTGTCGGGAAAAAGGAACCCTTCTCTGCTGTTGGTGGGCGTGTAGACTGGTGCAACCACTGTGGAAATCAGTGTGGAGATTCCTCAAAAAACTAGGACTAGTGGTACCATTTGACCCAGCTATTCCCCTTCTGGATATCTTCCCAGAATTAAAAACATCATACCACAGCTATATACGTGCACCCATGTTTATAGTGGCAATAATAGCTACATCTTGGAAATGACTCAAATGCCCATCAACTAATGAATGGATAAGGAAGATTTTTTTTTTATACAATGGAGTACTACTCTGCTGTAAAGAAAAATAAGCTTGAGACATGTCCAGCTAAATGGATGTACCTTGAAACCATATTCTTAAGTGAAATAAATTGGACATACATGTGTAAATACCAGTTTTTCTGGTGTGAGAAACAAAGTGTAAATAAAGACCAAAATGTATAATAGATATTGTGAAATAGGAACAAACTGTGCAAATGGGAAAGGGAACTAGGGAGGGGGGAGGAGGAAAGGACAGTAGGAAAAAGAAAAAAACAGGAAAAAATGGAAACAAAGGTTTTGTAAATAAGAAGAAGAGGGGTTGAAGGGAGGGTAAAGGGGAAAAAGTTGTTATATCATGTACAGGTACAAATTCCCTATGATGAATGTGATCATTATATATACCTAAAATGTACCAATAAACTAAACAAAGAGAAAACAGGAAAAAATGGAAACAAAGGTTTTGTAAATAAGAAGAAGAGGGGTTGAAGGGAGGGTAAAGGGGAAAAAGTTGTTATATCATGTACAGGTACGAATTCCCTATAATGAATGTGATCATTATATATACCTAAAATGTACCAATAAACTAAACAAAAAAAAAAGAATTATCGGGGCCGGTGATATAGCTCAGCAGCATAAGCACCTGCCTGGCTAGCGCGAGGTCCTGAGTTTGACTCCTGGTACCTGCATAAAAAAGAAAAAAAGAAAAAAATTATCTTTAGCTTGGCGTGGTGGCACATGCCTGTAATCTGAGGACTCTGGAAGGCTCAGGCAGGAGGATCACAAATTTGAACCCAGCCTGGGCAACTTAGTAAGACCCTATCTCAAGATGGGGGTGGGGGGGAAGGTGCTGGTACTGGAGAGGCAACTCAGTGCAAATGCCCTGGGTTCAATCCTCTGTATTACAAAAAATGATCTTTTGCTCATATACAGAACAAACAAAACAAAATATGGCTACAAAAAAGTAGCTATGCTGTAATTCCATAAATGATACTGAGTAGATTCCAAAGGATGAAAAACAACATTTAGTGCACACCCAAGGGTCAATATATTGTAAGTTTTAGTACATAGGTCATTAATTATACATTAAGTGGACAGAAATGTATTTGTAGGGGGAGAATTTAAGAAAATGTTCCTGGTTTCAAATGGCTTGTCCAACAATGTGATGCTTTAACTTAGCATTAGCTCCCTGCATTATCCACCATATACAGGGAAGAAACCAAGCACAATGGAAAAGAACATCTTGAAAAACTCAAAAATGGATTCGGACTTGCTAAAAGCCTAACAGCTGCATTACGCCTCTGTTCAGCTTTTAAGAGTTACTCCAAGCATCAAAGGTATTTCAATAATTCTGTTTTCCTGACCCAAGAACACTTACCAGCAGCTCCGGAAGTCGGAAGTCCTCTGTTCACGGTAAACCTCTGCCCCCACTCGCACCCTCACAAACCATCTCTGGTGTTACGTTGCTGAGGGGATTTAGAAATTATCCCTCTACTTTCCCCTAATGAAAAGTTTCATACTTTTTTCATACACGTCTCTCTCTTTCCATACATATAGCACTAAACATCCTCAAACAGTATTAGGTATTATAACTTTTACTTTGTTCTGTAATGTTTTCCTCACTAACCTCTTTGTAGGTCAACAAACACATCTGACATTCTTCTTAGTGTTGACACAATTTTCCATTATATAAATGTACCACCATTTATTCACTGATTTAATTATTTCACTTTACTCCAGTATGTTTCAATAAACATGTGTGTATAACATTTTGTACACGAGTGACTGTTATAATTTCTTGTATATGAAATGTATTCAATTTTAGTACACCTATGCAATTTTGTAGTTACTTTAGTTCTGCCAGCGATAATTGAGTATGCTCATTCCCTTGCATATTCACCAAGATCGATGCTGTAACTGTTTTGGCTTTCTACCATTCTGATGAAAAATGGTATTACCGGCACACCGGAGAGATACTGTGGGTTTGGCTCCATACCACCACAATAAAGCAAGCCATACAAATATTTTGCTTTCCCAGTGCATATACTAGTTAAGTTTATACTATACTGTAGTTTTACTAAGGATGCAATAACATTATGTCAGAAAAAAATAACACATAAGCCTTAATTTAAAATATTTTATTGTAGCCACACCTATAGACAGACGGGAAGTACACGTTCACTCCCAGCTGACTTCACGCCCGTGGATTCTGCACCCTGGCTGCGGCCACCTGCCAACACCGAGCCCACTCTGCATTTTGTTTCTCCTCAGCACAGGGCAGCAACTGATCAACCACCTGAATGACCTGATCGTGAACAAGGTCAATGCCCCAGTAGAGCAGGGAAGCCCTGGAGAACCAGCACTTTCAAGGAGAACTGATGGACTAGGCCAGCAGGGCTCCCCTAGAAAAGCCCACGGTATTGTAAACCACAAAAACAGCATGGGGTTTTACTCCCAAAGTGACACATTCATAGCAAGCTAAAATTGGAGAAAGGGCTGATGAGACAGCTCAGCAGCACAGCGTCTGCCTGGCAAGTGTGAGGCCCTGAGTTTGATTCCTGATACCAAAAAATAAATAAAATTAGATAAATCCAGTGCAGTGCCCGCCACATTAGAGGTTTAATTAGGAGCCACTGGAGAAGGTGTTAATTGTTGAAGACTGAGCCAGAGAATAACTATAGAATGACTTCACTTCAGGGTTTCCAGTGTTATCCTACCACCGTGACTGGGTGAGAAACAGCCACAAAAAACAGCCAGAGACACAGAACCCCCTCAGAAGTTCAAGCTCAGGCTGGGAAGGACAGGGGGCTCCAACCTCCACTGGGAAAAGCAGGCCCAATGAAGGTGGCTTTGGAAGTGGCTGGGCCTGAAAATGCTAGCACTAAGTCCAGTGGTCTGCTCGCAGCCCTGCCCTGCTGCCTACATCCAGCAGAGACCAGCGGTCCCAATCTACCAACAGGAGCAAGGACACACCTCGGCTTGGCTGGCTGCCACAGTCGGGGGTACAGAGAGAGAGGGGCTTCCAGAGTGGTGGGGGAGGCACATCATAAAATCACAGGCCATAAAGTTAGGTGGAGAAAATTGACTTGCTGGATTACAAAATTGAAGATCCTGGAAAGAAACCATTTATTCAAAAATACAGAGGAATTTTTTTTATACTTTTTTTTCTTTTGCCTTCATTGGTTTTTTTCCTGTTTTTCTTTACCTTTCTTTTGTGATTTTTCATTACTTTTACCTAGCTCTATTTCTTTTACTCCTTAATGTAATTCTTCATCTCACTTTGCTCTCATTTTCCACTCATTTTCAAATTTTACTTTTTTCATTTTCCTACTCCCCCCCATCTTTACTAGTATACCTGTTAAGCTTTAATAATCTTTAGCTAGCTCTATACTATTACTGTTGAATGCTTTTCTGTTTGTTAGTGGAGGTATGGTTGTTGCATTTAGTAGACAGTCACTATGTCAATATTTGGTTTGTCTTAGTGTTTATAACAACAGATAGCTGTTCTATGGTTAAGGACAGTGTAATATCAGTTCTTAGCATTTATCAATATCCAGTTTATCTTTGACGCTATTATTGTTGCTGACTTTGTTATTGCCAAGGTGGCACAGCTGTTGTTGTTAACTGGTTTCCTTTGCATGTCAATTTCTGGATTGCCTTTGTGTCATTAACAATACTGAGACCCATTTCCAGAGTAGTTGTGCTGGGCTAACTGCACTGCAGCCTTTCCTCCCAAATCCATGGAGTTCACTGGATCTTGGGAAGGAGGAAAAGGTCTATAGTTAGTCATGCCCAGAGTGTATCTCTGCAAGCAGCTACTAACTGAAGAGGTATTCACACCAGCAACTAGTCTTTCTGTTACAATGTGTGCGCACACACACAAAAGAAAGGTGAGAAGGCAACAAAATGCCTCCAAAACTCTCTGCTTCTTCAAAGCTGATCCATGAGGCATTGAGAAGGGGATCAAAAGCCATACAGCTGAACTGTTGGAAATTATAAATGAGGAGATTAAAAACCTGGATCAATAAAGTGCTTGCTGAGCTCAAAGAAGAATGATTATTAAGTTTACAGAAGACACTAATAAAAAGCCAGCTTAGCTGAACAAAACAATATAAAATATGAATGACCAGTTTAGTAAAGAATTCAGAGGGCCAGTGAGATGGCTCAGTGGCGTAAGCGCCTGCCTTGCAAGCTCGAGGGCCTGAGTTCGACTCCTGGATCCCACATACGAAAAAGGGGCCGGTGATATCGCTCAGTGGCACAGGTGCCTGTTGGCGCGTGAGGTCCTGAGGTCGACCCCCGGTACCCACAAAAAAAAAAAAAAAAAAAAAAATTAGAGTTCAACCAGAAATCCAGGAGATTAAAAATTCTATTGAAAGTGTGGACAGCAGAAGTGGCCAATGTGAGGAGTGTCAAAACTAGAAGATAGGGCGGATGTCGTTGACTAATTGAGGGATCCCTTAGAAAACAACAGGAAAACATGAAAAATGGATCTAACAGCTGCTAGGTGACACAGAGAACACTAATCTAGATTAACTGGAATTAGTGAAAAATCAGAAGACAGCAGAAATGGTATAAAAAAACTTACATAAATAATAGCAGAAAACTTTCCAAATATGGAAAAAGAATTCAACATGCAGATAAGTGAAACATATAGAACCCCAAACAGCCACAATCAGAAAAGAACCTCTCCACAGATTTCACAGTCAAAATCTGAGAAGTCCAACACAAGGACAGAATCTTAACAGCTGTTAGAGAAAACCAATGAATCACTTACAAAGATAAGACCATTAGAATTACAGCAGACTTCTCAACATAAATCTTAAAGGCCAAAAAAGAGTTTGGAGAGAAGTGTTTCAACTGTAAAACAACTTCCAACCCAAAAACTGACCGAGAAATAAGGCCTTCCCATGAGAAGGAGCACCTCAAGAAATTCATGACCAATAAACTAGCACTCCAAAAAATCCTCAGGGATATCCTGGAAACAGACAATGAAGCACACAATGCCAAAAGGTCTAAGAGAACAAATCCTCTGGGCAGAATAAGCAGATAAACAAAAGGGGGAAAAAAAGAAATTAGCAATAGAAAAATAATGCAATGACAGGAAGAAATCAATACTTTCAGTAATAACTTTCAATATGAATGGTCTCAATCCCCCAATCAAGACACAGGTTGCAGAACAGACCAAGAAACAAAATCCAATGGTATGCTGTACACAAGAAATGCATTTAATCCAAAGAGAAATTTATAGATTAAAAGTCGAAGGATGGAAAACAATACTCCATGTAAGAGAAAACCAAAAACAAACAGGAGTAGATATCCTATTTTAAGACAAAGTGGCCTTCAAGCCAAAACTGATCACAAGAGGCAAAGCGGGTCACGACCTATTGGGTAAGGGAACAATTCAACAGGCAGAGCTAACAATAATAAACACATACGCAGCGAACACCAGCACACCCAACTTCATAAATGCACACTCGTGACATAAGAGATAACATAAACATCAACACAATTATAGCGGGAGACCTTAATGCTCTACTGTCACAAACAGATCAACTACACAAGAAGAATCAACAAAGAAATTTCAGAGTTGAATCAAACCTTAAACAAATGCACAGAAGCAAGGACAAAAATCACATGATCATCTCAATAGACATAGAAAAAGACTCTGACAAAATCCAAAATCCATGATAAAAACCCTGGAGAATAAGGTATAGAAGGGCCTTCTCTGAACCCAATAAAAAGCCATTTATGATAAACCTACTACCAACATCATAATAAATGAGGAAAAACCTAAAAGCTTTCTCTCTACAATTAGTAATAAGACAAAACTATCACCACTCCTGTTCAATACTGTGACAAAACATTAGCCAGCACAATCAGACAAGAGAAATAAAAAGGCTACATATGGGGGGCCGCTGAGATGGCTCAGCGGCGTAAGCGCCTGCCTGTCAAGTGCGAGGGCCTGAGTTTGACTCCTGGAACCCACATATGAAAAAAGGGCAGGTGATATCGCTCAGCAGCACGGGCGCCTGCTGGCGTACAAGGTCCTGAGGTCAACCCCTGGTACCCACACACACACAAAAAGGCTATGTACAGGAAAGGAAATCAAATTATTATTTGCAGATGACATGATACTCTATGTAGCAGATCCAAAAAATTCTACCAAGACTCCTAGAATTAATAACCGAATTCAGTACTATAGCAGGATACAAAAACAGCACACAAAAATCAATAGTTTCTGTACATCAATAATGAATTCACTGAGAAAGAAATTAGGAAAATAATACCAGTCACACGAGCACCAAGAAAAATTACACCTAACCAAGGAAATAAAAGACCTCCACAATGAAAACTACAATATTCAGAAAAAAGAGATTAAGAGGACACCAGAAAATTGAAAGTTATCCCGTTTCTGGATAGGCAGAACCAATACAGTGAAAATGGCTACGGTTCCAGAACTGATGCACAGATTTAATGTAATCCCAATCAAACAGCCTCCTTCACCAAACTAGAGAAGACAACCCTAAAACTAATGTGAAACCAGGAGAGACCTAGAATAATAAAAGCAATCCTGGGTAACTACAGCAAAGCAGAAAACATCAGAATTCCAAAGTTATATTACAAAGCTACAGTGATGAAACAGACATACAGAACATGGAACAGAACAGAGGAGGCAGAAACGACCTCTGCTTCTGCTATCAGATGTCTGAAAAGGCTCCAAAGACACAGACTGGAGGAAAAGTAGACTTTTAAAATAAATGGTTCTGGGAAAACTGGTTATCCACATACAGAAGAGCAAATCTATACCTGTATCTTTTACCATGTATTAAACTAAAATAAAAATGGATTGAAGATCTAAATGTTAAAATGGGAACAATCTGCTACAAGATAAAACAGGTAAAATGAAGAGACAGGCCAGTGGCGGCAAACCTACAAGCATGCATGCTGGAGCGGGAAGTCTGCATCACTTTATCACTGAAAGCTGTAAAAGGGTCACCATCACTGATGTAGGTGTAGGCAAGGACTTCTAAACAGAACCCCAGATGCACAATAAGCAGCACCAACAATCAACTAATGGGATCGCATCAAACGATAAAGCTTCTGCACAGCAAAGGAAACAACCTGTGAAGAGACAATGTACAGAATGGGAAATTTTTTTGCCAGCTACTCTGTGGACAGAGGACTAATATCTAGAATATTAAAAAAAAAAAAAAACCTCGAAAACATTAGACTCCTCCACACTAAAAGACCCAATCAAAAGGTAGGCAACTGAAATGAACAGACACATCTCAGAAGTAGTACTACAAATGGTCGATATACAAAAAAAATGTTCAACATCGCTGGTCACTGGAGAAATGAAAATTAAAACACCAAGATTCTATCTCACTCCAGAGAGAATGGCTATCATCAAGAAACCAAACATAGTAAAGTGCTGGTGAGGGTGTGGGGGAAAAGGAACTCTACGTTGTTGTTGGGAATGTAAATGAGTATAATCATTATGGAAATTAGTATGAAGATTCCTCAAAAATCTAAAATAGAAATTCAATTTTGCTCAACCATTCCCCTTCTTGGTATCTTTCCAAAAGTTAAAGACATCTTATTACAGTGATACAGGCATACCCATGTTTATAACAGCACAATTCATAATAGCTAAATCTTGGAAACAGCTATATGTCAATCAACAGATGAATGGATAAAGAAATTGTGCATTTATACATAATGGGGTACTACTCTACTATGAAGGATAAACTTGAGGCATTTGTAGGAAAATGGATGCATCCTGAGATCATAACGTTAAGTGAAAGAAATCATATACAAACTTAAATATTGCATTATTTCTCTTCCATGAGAAACTCAAAATATAAAGAGCAAAATAGAAGACAGATAACAGAAAATAAGATTCATCTTTTTCAAATGGGAACGGGACCAAAGATAGGGAGGGGATGAGAAGGGGATGAAAAAAGAATTGAGTTGCGTTATATCCATGCACCACCAACTTCCCACAAGGAATTTTATTAGTACCACACTCACACTAATAAAAAAAGGGAAAAAAAGTACACCCATCACTTAGTGAAGCACAACTGTGTTAAAAAAAAAGTCAGACAGAACTTCTAGAAATGAAACATACAGTTGCTACAGTGCAAAATTCCAGAAATGAATTAAAAGATTCAAATGAAG
Organism: Erethizon dorsatum; assembly: GCA_028451465.1. Classification (NCBI taxonomy): domain Eukaryota; kingdom Metazoa; phylum Chordata; class Mammalia; order Rodentia; family Erethizontidae; genus Erethizon; species Erethizon dorsatum. The sequence goes on along the minus strand of CM051836.1, from coordinate 39,410,086 downwards.
TGGGGTGGTGAGAAAATAAGGAAAGGCAGAGCAGAGAAGGGGAGAAGAATTAGAATGTGTTATATACAGGTACCAACTGCCCATGATGAATGTGGTATTATGTACTCCAAACACACTAATAAAAAAGCACATTAAAAATAAAAAATATAAGGGAACTCCTAAATTTCAAAAAAACTTACTGCTAAAATGCTAAGGACCATGAGTCTATAGCAAACTGTACAATCTTTGTGCTGATGGGTGGGGGGGTCTTGCCTTGATGTTAATAGCTGCTGACTGCTAAAAGTAGTGGTTACTAAAGGTTGGGGTAGCTGTGGCAAAGTTTAAAAATTAGAAAGTGAAGTTTGCTGCATCAATGATTCTCTTCATGAAAAAGTTCTCTGTGGCATGCAATGGTGTATAATAAAATTTTACTCACAGAACTTTCATACTGAAGTCAATCCTCTCTCAAACCCTGTTGCTGCTTTATCAACTAAGTCTATGTAATACTCGAAATTCATTTCAACGGTGTTCACATCACCACCAGTAGATTCCATGTCAAGAAACCACCATGCTCATCTCTGAGAAACAGCTCATGTGTTAACTTTTATCATGGGATTGCAGTGACTGAGTCACTTCTTAGGCTCCACTTCTAATTCCAGTTTTCTTATTATTGCCACTCTGCAGTTACTTCCTGCACAGAAATTGGGAATCCCTCAAATTCATTCATGATTGCAATCAAGTTCTTCCAAACTCCTATTAATGTTATTATTTTAACCTCTCCCCCGAATCAGAAATATTCTTAGCAGCATCTAAAATGGTGAATCCTTCCCAAATTTTCAATTTACTTTGCCCAGATCCATTAGACGAATCATTATCTATAGCAGTGATAGCCTTACAAAATATTTCTTAAGACTTTAAAGTCAAAACCGCTGGATCCGTGGGCAGAATGGATAGAGTGTCAGCAGACAGGGAAACATTAATTCAACTCCATCAGAGCTCCTAGGTGGCCAGGTACACTGTCAGTTTTTCTGACCCATGAATCTCAACAGTGGGCTTAAATTCAGTAAATCATGTTGTAAATAGATGTGCTGTCACCCAGGCATCATTGTTCCACTTACAGAGCACAGGTTGAGTAGATTTAGTTTAATTTTTAAGGGCTGTAGGACTTTTAGAATGGCAAATAAACACTTACTTCAATTTAATGTCACCAGCTGCATTGTCCTCTAAAAGAATATCAGCTTGTCCTTTGAAATCAGGCATTGGTTTCTCCTCTCTTACCTTGAAAAATCTTAGATCAAATCTTTTTCCAATGTTAAGGCGTTTTATCTATATTGAAAATCTATTTAATGAAGCCACATTCATCAATCTTATCAAGATCTTCTAGATAACTTGCAGCTTCCATGTCAGCATTTGCTGCTTCACTTTGCACTTTGCTTTTAGAGAAATGGATTCCTTAAAGCTCGTAAACGAAATTCAGCTAGTTTCAAACTTCTGCAGCTTTATCACCTCTCTGAGCCTTCATAAAATTGAAGAGCATCAGGGCCTTGCTCTGGAGGTACACTTTGAGTAATGGAATGTTGTGGCTGGCTTGATCTTCTATTAAAACTTTCTAAATATCAGCAATAGGACTGTTTTACTTTCTTAGCATTCATATATTCACTGGAGTAGCATTTTTAGTTTAAGTCCCTTCAAGAACTTTGCTCCTGCATTTACAACTTGGTTGTTTTGCACATGTAGCTCAATCTTTAGCTTATCTCCTCCTTTGATTTTCTTTCATCATTAAGCTTAAAAATCTCTAGCTTTTAAAAGAGGCAAGAGACTCTTCCTTTCATTTTAACAGTTAAAAAGGCCATTGTAAGGTTCTTAACTGGCCCAATTTCAATACTGTTGTGGCTCTGGGAATAAGGATACTGAGGGGAGAGAGAGAAATATAGAGGAATAGCCAGTCAGCAGAGCAGCCAGGATAAAGACATTTATCAGTTCAGTTTGTAGCCTTGTATAGGCTCCACTTATGGTTCTCCAAAACAATTACAGCAGTAACATAAAAAAAAAAAAAAAAAAAACACCAATTACGATAATATAACAATAATGAAAAATTGGGAATATGAAAATCATGAAAATGTGAGAGACATGAAATATACACTCTGCTGGAAAACAAAACAGATACACCCTGCTTGATGCAATTGCTGCTAACCTTCAATTTATAAAAACACTATATGCAAAGCAAAATGAAGTGATATATGCCTATACATTTTTTTTTTTTAACATTCCATTAACAAGTGATGAGGATGAACATACTTTATGCTTGCTGATTTTCTCAATGTTTTACTCTGGCAAATGCTTATTCAGTTTGATCTTTCTCTGGTAGCTTATTTTAAAGTTACTCTGTATTCAGAGACAGTGACATATTTTCTATCACTACACAAATATTTTCTTCTAAGGGAGAGGATACAGCTCAGAGGTAGAGCATTTGCCTAGTATGTGTTAGCCTCTGGGTTTGAGCCTCAGTACTGTGGGGAAAAAAAAAGGAAATACTTTTTTTTGTCTGCTTGCTATTTTAACTTGTACTGTGCTCCCCTGCCATAAGATATTTAAATTTTTTGTTTAGTGAAATATGTCTGTTTGGGTTTCTAATCCTGTTAAAAAATATTTCCACCCTAAGTTTGTATAAAGTTTTTCTTTAAATGTATATCTTTGTATTGTTTCAATTGTTGAGACAATGTGAAAAATTTCTGCAACTGTTTTTTTTTCAAAGAAGAAATTTTTTAAAAAACTGAACAAGGGACAGTGTGGGCAAGAAAGAGAATGAAGATGACTGTCATAGCAATGGTTGGAAAAAACCCTACTTTTTGGAAAATGAGTCTAACAATATTGTGAATTCTTATAAAGAAGCCACATTCTCAGAAAAAAGAATTAAAAATATATTTTGATGTACCCAATCACTATAGTTATATGGCTAGTGAAATTTTACATGTATGTATATCATTTCATATTTACATACATAGTTCACCTATTTTCATTCCTATCTTTCTTAATACCTATTAGGTGAAAAAGATTACAGAAAAGAAAGAACAGGCTATTGAGAAAGTTATCCAATTACTAATCAGATACAAAGACAGAAATCTTCCATTTTAAAATGTCACATAAAATCAACTAAACTGGTATAAATATTACTTAAAACAATAGCATGCCAAAAAAAGTCACTGCATGATTGTTTATTTAAAATATTATGACTCTGGCCGTAAATACATATGGGCTTACATAATTTATGGCTATTCATATAAACCCTCAATTAAAATGGTTAATTGTTCATCCCCAGTGACTTTTGTTTTAATAAGCACAATAGTAAATTTTCTATCTTAAGTGTTTTTGAATCTTGATTCATGAAGAAATTACTGAAAAATAATTTAAGCTTAACTACATCAAACAATAGTATTATTCCAATGCTGTCACAGATTTCTTCATGGCAAAACAGGCATCTACTGCTATTGCACAACTTATGGGTACAAGTTATTATGTATACACAAACTCTCTCTACATAGTGACAGTGTTTCCACTGCAACTTGCTCAAGACATGTAAAATTAGGAAATACAATTTACAAAATCTTTAACAATATACTTTTGTGACAAAAGTATCCTGAGGATAATTACAAAATTCATTTTCTAGCCCTTCACTTCTCTGCTTTGACTCTTTAATTTCTAAGATAATAGTTGTCTATATCTCGTTACATAAAAATTCCTTTAATTTGTAATTCCTAACAAAATAAATCTAAGCTAAATAGTAGATAACTGTCCCTTAAACACTTGTCCCCCGTCCTCCAGTCATTTGTTAAAATCAAGTATTTATCAAGTTTTCTGTGATTCTGAATCAGAAAATGTACAGCACAAAACAAACAGAAATAGCACATTTAAGTTAAAAGCACTGTGAATTTTAAATATTTTGGTCATATTTTATAATAAAATAATATATTTTGGCAAAAATAATAAAATATAAGGTTTAATTTATTTTCTATTAATAGACATGAAGGGTATTTTACATTTGTAAATACTATTTAATTTGACTGTTTTCACATTTGTTTCTAAAAACACTGCTATAAGGTTTTCAGAATTTTGAGACTAAAAGCACCTAAAAAACATGAAATAAAAAAAAATTTAAGGAAAATATGATGTTTAAGAACTCTGTCCAATTCATAACTTACTTTTAAAGCATCTTACATATGCCAACACAGAATCTTTATTGCCTATTAAGACTTATTTGATTCAATGTAATCTAAAAATAACAATCTTTGGAAGCCTTACTGAGATTTATTTTAAAATTTAGGATGGGAATTCAAATATTTTAAAATAAAAACATATGCAAAAGAAGTTGTTATTCTGGTGGCAGTAGTTGTTATGGCACAAAAACACATGAAAAAACTTGTAGTTTTTGCATATATATACAAACTAAATTCAAATGTGTAAGCTATATATATATATACACACATATATACATACACACAAATACATTTACACACACACAGTTTAGGCTCTGGAAGGGAAATTGATGAAAACTTTATATAATGAACCATTTATCTCATTTATCATTGTAGTCCCAATGAGTTTTAATGGAGAGGTTCATTATCTGTTTCATTCTTACTCAAATATCAACCTACCAATAATTAAGAGGAAAAGATTTTCAGATGTCATAAGTCTGATAAAGGAAGTCAGAGTGGTGAGTTAAGTGATGAGTATGTGAGTCTTTACTTAAAAGGTATTTTTACTGTTAAAGAAATTCATGCAGATAGCTGCAGAAAAGTTGATCAACAATAAGAAAATTCCTTTAACATTATGACATACTCATAATATACTATACATATGTGTTATTACAGCATTACTTACAAATTCTACCTTAGGTGATCTAATAAAATTATGAATGATTTTGTTAATTTTTAAGGCATCAGTGCATCAATGAGGGCAAAGCTCCATAAGTAAATATGAAAACAAAGCGTCAGCTTATTTGTGGTATAGAGTGATTATTATATATCTGTTGGCCACTTCCATCAAAAGGGTAATAAATTATATGTCTTCTTGTAAAAATGTTATAGCATAAATTTCACATCATTTTTTAACACTTCACGTAAGGGGCTGAACTGATCTGGCAGTATTCTCATCTTCATTGTTCCATCAGCTCCACAAGAGAAAATATGATTTGTTGGTCCTGTCTCAATTTGCATCACTCCAGTTCCAATATTCCTAAAAATGGACTGCCGAGCATGTTCATTGATAAAAGTGTGGAGAAGACTAAAGGTAGCAAGACTCCAAATCTGAAAAATATTAAGAACAAAACGAACATGTGGTTAATGATACTTTTAGAATCCAAATAAAAAATTTAGGCCTGCCTGAACAAAGATGGAGAAAAACCTGTGCAGGTTTAAGATCATAACACTTTGATTCTGTATATGGTATTACATTTAACCGAATGCTTTTATATTAATAAATGCTTAAAATCCATCCAATAGAGCATAAGGCATTACCTCCTGCATTGGAGATGTGAATATTTATGTACAAGGAGGTTTAGTGTACGATGCCACAAAAACTTGTAATATTACAGGGACGACAAGGTTTTCTGTCTCAGCAGAACTTCTCCTGGGTAGCTGTGCAGTGGGTAACACCTTCTTTGGAATGTGGAATATTCACCAAGGGATCAGAACAGCTGGAAGGAGGAAAGTGACACCTGGAGGCCCACTACCCTGGCAAAGCTATGTTTTAACTACAAGACAAAGTCAACTATTAAAACTTGGGGACATTTAATTTTACTAAGATTTTATATTTTCAGCCCTTATAAAAAATAAATGTGCCTGTTTCTAAAGTAAATTATAGCATTTTCACTTATATGCTTTTAGGATATCTGTTTTAGGGTTAGGGAAACCAATTTATTTCCTGATTTTACTGAGATCACTTAGGAAAAATTTTTCTCTAGGAAATACAGTGATTATACTAATCTATATGTACATGGGTTTGTTAAGTTATAGCTTCTGAATTCATTTTATATTTCTTGATTAAGCAATAAACCTCAGAGTCAGTGTATAAACTAAAGAAATGGCCTAAATCAAACCACTGACTTATTCTAAACTAAAGGCACTCCTGATAAGAAAGTGGCTTCAAATGGAAGAAAAATAGTTCTCCCTCTATATATATTTGATTTTAAGAAAAGCCTTTTCAAAATTCTAGCTGAGAATTACAAATTAATTTGCCAGTTTTATCAAAGAGGTCCACCTTATTGTACTAAATATGCTCAACTAGTACTTAACATATGCTAAAAAACCTAGACCCCCTCAGCTCTACAGATTTCCCAACCATTAAAGTAACATAGAAAGTAGTCTCAACTGATTTATGTATTTCCACAGGACCCTCCATAAAAACCACTGGGTATGCAGAATCCTGAATATTGAAGTTCACAACAGAGTATTTCTGGGTTAAGACCCAGTAATCTGCAATTTTAATAAGCTCCCTAACATTACTAACAAATTGCTTAACATTTTAAACAACCTCCCTAAGTTTTAAACCCAATGAAGTTTGAAAAAGACTGCTAAGAACAGGGTGTATCCAGGTACATTCAGAATCTTGAATCAGGTACTAAGTGACTGGATACTGTTTTTATATATGAAAAATTAGGGAATAATGTGGAATTTTAAAAAATGTCAATACATTACTTAGTACGTACCTCAAAAGTGAACCCAGTAAATTATACAACTCAGAACATGGAGTCAATATTAATTTTACTGTCTAAAATGTTTATATCCATAGAAAGTTTACTTCTTAAGGAAGAATAAGTATATTTTAAAATAACAGAAAAACAGGAATAAATCAGATATACAAACTTAAATACTGTATGGTTTCTATAAACGAATTAAAGAACAGAATAAAAGACAGGTAATAGGAAACAGGGAGACAGATCTTTTGCAAATGGGAAGGGGATCACGAGATTTGAGAAAGGAGGAGGGGGGGAAGGGAAGGGGACATAGAAAGAACTGAGACACCTCACGTAGATGTATCAACTACCCACCATAAATGTACTCATTATGCACTGCAAACGTGTACTAATAAAAAAAGTCTCTAAGTATCATTTTCTTCAAAGGATATCTTAAGTAGCAGTTAGCATTGACAAGCAGAAAGAAATTGACATACTAGTATTTAAACAGACGGGTATTGTCCATATGATTGAAGACCTAAGGTTTTTGAAGTTGGTTTTTTTTAAATTTCGTAGGTACCTTTATATTGCCTTCTGCAGATCCTGTGACAAAGTACTCTTCAGTTGGATCAACAGCAATGGCTTTGATGGGGGAATCATGGCTCTGAAAAAGCTGCCTCTGTTGTCTTTGGAGAAGATCAAATACACATGTGAACCCTTTTCTGCCACCTGATATTAGCAACTGATGTTTGGGAGCATACGCTAAAACTGTGGCTCCGCTATCATGGCAGGTAAACGCTGAAAGTTAAAAAAATGAAATACAGGAAACAATGATTTTAGATACTGGACATCAAACAATGAAGAATCCTTATTTATAAAGCACTTTGAGTTAAATTTTGTGAAAAGTGAGATTTATATCTACATTAAAAATATCTACATTAAAAAAAAAACAGTCAATATTCAATTCATCTAGCATTACTTGTTGAAAGGAGTATTCTTTCTTCACTGAACTGCCTACTTAGTGGACCAAAGGTTGATTTACTATAGCTTGTAAGTGGATAACTGGCCTCTCTATTCTGTTCCACGACCTGTATATCTATTTTTAAGCCAATGTCACAATGTCTTGAAGACTGCACCTTTACAGTAAGTCTGGAAAGCAGTTAATGTTGAGTCTCTGAATTTGTTTTTCTTCACTATTTTGTTGGTCCTTTGTTTTTTCATATTACAAACTTTAGAATTAATTTGTTGATATCTACAAAATACTTTGCTGGGATTTTGATTAGGACTACGAAGTTTGGAGGAAATGACATCCTACAATACTGAGTCTTCAAATATGTGAATATGCATTAATTTAGATCTTGATTTCTTTAAGCATATTTGTACTTTTCTGCATAGAGATCTTGTCAGACTTATGTCTCAATACTTCCTTATTCTGGATCCTACAGTAAATGGTAATATTTTTAAAATTTAAAATCGCAGGAAGAGGTTAATTAGGTATATCTTTTTGTTTTCAAACTCTGCCATCATGGGCAAACTCTCACAGGCTGATAAATATGTTATTAAAAATAAATCTATTTAAAATCACTTTCAGTTTATGAATTTCTTGACTCCCAAAATTTATAAAATGTTTGCAAACTTACCATGGACTAAACGATTTGAGGGTGCTACAAGTGTGTCCCACAAACATATGTTTCTGGAAGAAAAGATTATTTTTTGAATGACATAAAAAGCTATAAAAAATGTTCATATAATAGCATAACATTTGAATCTTGCTTTCAAAGAAAGTTCTTCAATTTATAAATGCACCAAATGCAAATAACAAGTTTATATATGATTAATTTTTATACAAAATTTAAAAACTACTCTTATAAAAACCGAGTAACTTTAGATTAATATGTATTTACAAATAATATGAAATGAAGCCTGAATGTAGACACCACATTTTGTATTAACTTCTGTAATATAATACCTGGACTGATGTAAACAAGTGGCATGAGACACTGCATTTTCTTGAACACAAAGAAAGCTTACTTCTACTGTAAGGATGCATTGATGTATGTAAGGAAGTTCTAGGGAAAAGAGGTAAAAAACAAAACAAAACAAAAAACTCCACAGTTGGCAAGCACGAGGTGGTGAGTTTGATTCCCGGTGCCAAACAAAACAAAACAAAAAACTCCACAGTCCTAAGATCAGTTTCTAGTGCAAAGTGAGGTCTTACAGATTAAATACAGAAAGCTCAACAACCTCAGTATACCTTGATGTCAGAAGTCTGCTGTTTCAAGTGATGAGATGCAGGCAGGAGAAGAAACACTTTTTTGCAAACTTAACTTTTTTTGGTTGCAGAATGAGGGTAGGGATGGGGCTGCTATTGATCAGCTATTGTACAACTAACAAGTCTTTCTGAGTTTTCTGGAACTGTTTGTACCTAAGAGGGCCATGATAAGGACTAACTCAGTAACATGGCCAATAAATACTATTTCTTTTTTTGTTTCAAGTTTTCTGAATACATAGAAAATATACAGAGAAATGATCATTTCACAAACAACCAAATCCCTTTTCCCTGTACAAATGTAACATCAGAACATTAAAAGTACAGAGGAAATGGATTTTGCTTTAATGGCACCAGAGTTTTTCTAGATTTACAATTAGTAAACTATGAATACTTTCTGTAAAAAAACTAAGTCTTTATAATAAAAATACCTAAACAAAATTATTCTTGAGACACAAAGACATAAAGCGATAAAAAGCATTCAGCTATACATACACATACTTTAGTTTCAGCTTTCATCTCTTACCTATTGTCAATTGAAAGGCCAGCTGTTGCGATCAGAGAGGAGGAACTAACGAAGACAAAATCATTGGCTGTTTTGTTGTGACACTGCCAAGTCTAGAATGGTGATAAACAATAAATGTTATTGTTAATAAAAATTTCAGAACTGGATACATTAATGAGAAAGTGATTGTGTAGTTTGTTTTTTTTTAAATCTTAGTGTCTTTTTATCTGAACTTTAGAAAAACTGTGAAAGTAATACAGTATATAGAATTTCATATACCCTCCACCCAGACCAATTTTTAACATTTTGGCACATTTGTTTTGCATCTCATTCTCTCTCCTCATGTGCTGGGGACGGAACCCAGGGCTTCACCTAGGCAAGTGCACTACCACTGACCTACACCCCTAGGCTAAGCCTTTCCTTTAGTTCCAACAAAACTTCAAAGGAAGCATAGGAGGTTAAACTTCAAATATTTTCCGTGGCTTATTTAGTGATAAGTTCTGTCTTAGAGGAAGACAGAAACCAGGGTTTTAGATTATTTTAGACTTAATTATCACAACCTGGATTTTTTAGAAATATTTAAACTTTAAAATGATTTATGCAAATACATGAATAAAAGTTACTAATAGTCACCAAAATTAGAAATTATACAATATTTCTCAAAATTCTATCAAACAAAATTTAATGGATTATGATAAAAAGTTTAATTAAGATATAAAGGCAGTCCATTAATGACTATAACCCTGCACATTTAAATCTGTTGGTTTAATGAAAATTTGAGAAAAAAAATAACTTATGTTTTTTCAAGGTATCCCAATCAACCCTCCCTTGCTTGTTTTCACTTAGGTCAGTTCTGTATTCTAACATTTAACACTGGATGAAGAACTAGAATCATAGCCTATATTCTTAACTTCACCTTGATAGGTATTGCTGAGTTCTAAAGGGACTCAGAGTCCCTTTAATATTAAATATAAATTCAGTGTTCTTTGAAGCCATAAGTTTATTAAGTTTGCATAGTTCTGAATACAGACAGATTTATATTTTGTTAAGCAAGAAAATAATGATACCAGCTACAGGATGTCCTTTCTAATTTTTTTTTGTGTGTGTGTGGGTACCGGGGGTTGACCTCAGGACCTCGCGTGCCAGCAGGTGCCTGTGCCGCTGAGTGATATCACCAGCCCTTTTTTCATATGTGGGTACCGGGAGTTGAACTCAGGACCTCGCAATTGCCAGGCAGGTGCTTATGCCGCTGAGCCATCTCACCAGCCCTCCTTTCTAATTTTTTTGTTGAAGGGCTAACTGTGGAAAAATAATCTCACCCACTGGCCTATTAATCATTCTGTCCATGTAGAACACTGATTGCAGTTTAGTGAGGTTAGAAAAAGGCACTAGTAATCTACAGGTTGCATGTGTCTCTTAAGGCACCATATTGTGTCAATATTTATGTTATCTTTCCAAATTACCAGAGATGTAGGATTTTTATGCTTCACTTTTCACACAATACAAGGACAGAGTCTATAGTAAAGTGACTGAGTACATAAGACTACACAGCTTTTATTTACTCACTTAAATTTTTTTTTATCAAATATATTGTTTCTTTAAAATAAAAATTTGAATTTTACTTATAGGTAGGAAGTCTTGACTTACCAGGTACGGCTTAGGCATGTTCCCAGTAACAGGACAACATTTCCAGTTTGTTTGATACAAACTTAAATATCCATCACCATCAACTATTCCAAACTTAGAAAACAAATAGAAATGTTTAATATAAATGCAAATGCACATATTTATTCTTACCCTTACTATGACTCCCATGTTTTTACTCTTAGACATTTAATTGATATACTGACTTTCCATTTCACAAATGCATGGGTCTAATTTAAAAAAAAAATTTAGCTACTTATAAAATTCCAGGATAGACAAAGGATTTCAGATAGGTTTAATTACAAAAACCTATATAGCATCATCTGAATAATCTCTATGAGTACTCTAAAAAGAGAATCCTGGAATCCACATTAAGTTATATGACAAAACTTTATCATAGGATAGAAACCTGTTCATTTTGAAAAAGACAAAAACTTCAAGAAATAAGGAAAACACATAAATAACAGTAGAAAGCAAAATAAGAACTATCTTAGTAAAAGAATTCCACTATTGAGAACACAGGGTAATTTTCATTGGGAAGACATTAAAATAAACCAGTAAGAGAGTATGTTATACAGATCTTGAAGGACAAAATAGCTAAAATATATTTTTTAAAAGTTATAAACATAGTGCATGGTTATGTAAAGTATACAGAACAAATGTCTATTTTGGATACTTGCTCTCATATCCATATCAAACACTTATTATAGCCATTTGATGCTATTTCCTTTAAAATTTCTTTCTATGAATATTCAAACATATACAGCTTTTTAGAAAAGTATGGTCAGAATATATAGTTCCATGGTTATATTTTTTTATTCACTATAAATATCTTTCCATATCAAGACATAAATCTAGCTTATTTTTGTGCTATGCATTATACTGCACAGTTGTAGTTGTAATTTAAAACTTTCTCCTTATAGTTTTCAATGTAGCTTATGATAAAAAAAAAAATGCTGTTTTAAACTTTTTTTTTTTTTTTTTTGAGACAGGGTCTCGCTGTGTAGTTCAGGGTGGCCTTGAACTCACTCACTATGTAGCCCAGGCTGGCCTCAAACTCGTAATGATCCTCTTGCCTCAGCCTCCCAAGTGCTGGGATTACAGACTTGTGCCACCACACTCGGCCTAAACATTCTTATACATATACCAAATGGAAAAGTTTTGAGAAAGAGCATTATTTAAAATTGACACATGAAGGCGTAACTAAATCTGAAGTGATATGAATTTACATACTCACTATTTTCTTACACATTAGGTAGCACTAGATATTATTAAAATTTAAAATATTTGTCAATTTTACACTGGAAAGAAGTTTTACTTTAATTTTCATTTCTTCAACTGTGAGGGTTATTGACAAAAAATAGATTTTTGGTAAACTGCTTATATTCTTTGTTTGCATCTTTATTATATCTTTACAAGAACTGGATATAGGTTGAGCCTCAAGATGGCGGATGAGTAAGAAGCAGGCAACGAAACTCTCTCTAAAAGTTACCATTGGAACACGAGAATATAGCGACCCGGAAAGCGCAGGAGGGGGGGAGATGCCTCCCCGAAACCCAGAGAAGTTCTGAAGCGCAATCTGGGACCCCCGGCACCAGTGACGGGTGACTTCCAACAAAGAAGACGGAAAGAAGGAGCAGACCGTGCGCGCGCACCTTCTAATATCCCGGGAGTTGGAGCGCCGGCGGAGGCTCAATTCTACGGACACACGGTGGCAGCTGGCGCCCAGGGAGCCCCCACGGAGGATCCTGAGACAGCGGCGGGGCAGGGGAGCGGCGGAGAACGGCGCTGACCGGGGGTGAGTGTCTCTCAGCCACAGCTGCCCCGCGCCAGAGAGCGACCGGCCGGGCGCCATTGTGGGGGGTGTGGCGAAACTCAGAGCGGCTGGGAAACTGCTCTGGGAACTTGTGCTCCGGACAGGGCAGCACAGGGCCTCTCAATTGAGCCCACGAAAGTGTGCTGAGGTCAGCAGGTGAACGAGACTGTACTCTCAGCCACACCTGTCCCGCGCCAGAGAGCGACCGGCCGGGCGCCATTGTGGGGGGTGTGGCGAAACTCAGAGCGGCTCGGAAACTGCTCTGGGAACTTGTGCTCCGGACAGGGCAGCACAGGGCCTCTCAATTGAGCCCACGAAAGTGTGCTGAGGTCAGCAGGCGAACGAGACTGGACTCACAGCCACACCTGTCCCGCACCAGAGAGCGACTGGCCCGGCGCCATTGTGGGGGGCGTGGCGAAAAGCCAGAGCGGCGGGAACCAGTGCAGGGAATCCGCGCTCGGACAGCGCGCTGAGCCTCTCAGGCCCAGGGATCGTGAAAGGGCGCTGAGAGCGGAGGCGAGCTAGACTGGTCTCTACCTGAAAGTACGCGCCTCTGCTCACCGCCCGCCAGAGGGCGCTCCTGGCTTACTGGGACGGACCTGCACAGAACAGGTACCTGCCTACAACAAAGTCAACACCTGGAACTGATTCTTTTTAAATTTTTTTTTTTCTCTTATTTTTATTTTTTTTTATTATTATTTTTTTTTTCTTCTCACTGATTTGTTTTTTGTTCTGGCGAAGGGTTTTTTTTGTTTTTGTTTTGTTTAGTTTTGTTTTTTGGTGGGGTTTTATTTTTGATCTGTCTGTTTTATTGCTTTTATCTTCGTTATTGTTTCTGTATGTGTATTTCCTCTTTCCTTCATTGTTCTCTCTGGTTTTTTATATGAGTGTAAACAGCGCCTCTAACTTCTTTGTGATTGTGGTCGTGATCTGTTCTTCCTTTTATCCCTTCCTTCTCTTTTTACCACCTGTTCTCTGCACTAGTGTCCCAATTTTAGTGGGATCCCTCTTGGTCCTCTAACCTTACATCTAATTCCTTCCTCTTCTCCCAATACTCTATTTCCTCCTTAACTCATTTTAAATTTAAACTCCTCAGGGAAAAATTGACATACATAGGACTTGTATACTGCATATAATTTTTCTGGTGTGTTTTAGATTTTGTTATATAACCGCAACTCTATACAGCTAAAAGTGGTAAATAACTGGTTAGCTCAGTCTGTCATTTTCTAGGCTGTGTTTGATGCTTTAGTTAACATTATAGCCAAATGTGAAATAATTGTTCTAAACATCTTTCCTTCCTGATATTTCATGATTGAGATTGACTAGGGGACACAGAAAATACAGTGGCACAGTACCAAAGAATCAAGGACTGGGCCAAACAGGTAGCAACTTCGCATACCCAACGAATTGAAGAGGTAGGATCTGGCAGAAAGCTCAAAACACAAAAGCAAGCTCCACTTGGAAGATACTGCAGAGAAGTAGTCATCTTCTAAAGATCTTAAACACTAGCAATAAAGTAACCTACTATAGGTAATTTGCAAACATCACCCCAGGAATTAAAGAAAGAAAAAATGAGACGACACTTAAACAAGATGCAACCCCACACATCCAATTAACCAAAGGCAAACCTAGGGAGCAACGAGGTGGGACAATCCGAAAGCCACCCACCTGGCCTATCTGAAGTGGTAACAACAAAGCAACTGAATGAGGTTCTGGAAAAAATTAAAACAGAAATAATCTCACAGATAACTGCAGAGATAATGTCTACAACGAAGACCATGCTTAAGGACACTATAGCTGATACAGACAAAAAAATAGATGAACTTAAGAAAACTATAGAAACCATGAATGCTCAGCATAGGAAAGAAATGGAATCCATAAGGCAGATTCAAGCAGATATCCAAGAGATAAAAAATTCCATTGAAAGTATTTGTAGCAGAATAAGCCAATGCGAGGACAGGATCTCAGATATAGAAGATAGGCTTGCAATTAGTGATCATGAAATGGAAAAATTCTTAAAAATAGCAAGGGACCATGAAAAATCAATTCAACAGCTGCTAGATGACTCAAAGATAAACAACTTAAGAATAATTGGAATAAATGAAAAAGCAGGAGATAACATCAACGACATTAAAACCTTGTTCAAAGACATAATCAGGGAGAACTTTCCTGGAAGAGAAAAGGAATTTGACACCTCTATAAGTGAAGCTTTCAGAACACCAACTAGACATGATCAAAAAAAAACTTCAGCCAGACATATTATAGTCAAGATCCCAGAAATTCAACAGAAGGGCAGAATCTTAAAAGCTGTTAGGGAGAAGAGACAAATCACCTATGAAGGAAAACCCATCAGAATCACAGCTGACTTTTCAGCACAAACCCTCAATTCAAGAAGAGCTTGGAATGATGTATTGCAAGCTCTAAAGGAAAATAATTTTCAGCCCAGATTGATGTACCCTGCAAAACTATCTTTCAAAATTGATGGAGAAATAAAATACTTTCATGACAAAGAACATCTGAGAAAATTTATGACCACCAAACCAGCACTCCAAAACGTTCTGAAGGACATTCTAGAAAGAGATAGGAACCCCAACAGAAGGAATCCACCAGGCAGGGCAAATAATTAAATAGCCGGAAAGCGGAAAAACAAAGAGTGGGAACCAACAACAGGAAAATATCATGACAAGTCAATACATATCAGTTTTAACCATCAATGTTAACGGTCTCAATTCACCAATCAAAAGGCACAGATTGGCGAAATGGATCAAGAAGCAAGATCCAACAATATGCTGTATACAAGAAACACATTTAATTCAGAAAGAAATTCATAGACTGAAAGTCAAAGGATGGAAAACAATACTCCATGCCACAGGAACCCAGAAAAAAGCAGGGGTAGCTATTCTTTTTGCAGACAAAGTGAACTTCAAGCCAAGAAGGATTCAGAGAGATAAAGACGGTCATTACATCCTGGTAAAGGGAACAATCCAAGAGGAAGAGATAACGATCATAAATATATATGCGTAAAATACCAATGCACCCAGCTATATAAAACAAGTACTAAAGGACATGAAAAATCAAATAAGCACTAATACAATTATATTGGGAGATCTCAATACTCCACTGTCACAAAAAGATAGATCAACTGGACAGAAAATCAATAATGAAATAGTAGAACTGAACCAAACTTTTGAACAAATGGACTTAGTAGATGTCTACAGAGTGTTCCACCCCACAACTTCAGAATACACATTCTTCTCAGCTGCACATGGGACGTTCTCCAAAATAGACCACATACTAGCTCATAAAACCTGCTTAAGTAAATGCAAAGGAATTGAAATTATCCCATGCATATTATCAGACCATAGTGCAATGAAATTGGAAATCAATGGCAAAAGATCCCACAAAAACTCCCTAAACACATGGAAATTAAACAGCATCCTCCTGAACAACCAATGGGTCACAGATGAAATTAAAGAAGAAATTAGTCACTTTCTACAACTGAATGATAATGACAGTACAACATACCGGAACTTATGGGATACAATGAAAGCAGTCCTAAGAGGGAAATTTATAGCATTAAATACTTATATCAGGAAAATAGAGCAAGCGCAAATAAACAACTTAAGGGTGAACCTCGAGCTTCTAGAAAAAGAAGAGCAGGTTAAGCCAAAAGCCCGTACAAGGGAGGAAATTATAAAGATCAGAGCAGAAATTAACGTATTGGAGAATAAAAAAAACAATACAAAGAATCAATGAAGCAAAAAGTTGGTTCTTTGAAAGAATAAATAAGATTGACAAACCCTTATCCAACCTTATTAAAAAAAGAAAAGAAAAGACTCAAATCCATGCAATTGAAAATGAAAAGGGTGATATCATGACGGACCCTGCAGAAATCCAGAAGATCATCTATACCTATTTTGAAAATTTATATTCTACTAAGATGGAAAATGCAGAAGAAATGGACAGATTCCTAGATTCGTATGAATTACCAAAGCTAAATCAAGAAGATTTAAAAATCCTAAATAAACCAATATCAACCAATGAAATTGAAGATGTAATTAAAAACCTCCCAACAAAGAAAAGTCCAGGCCCTGATGGATTCACTGCCGAATTCTACAAGAAATTTAGAGAAGACCTAACGCCCCTACTTCTCAAACTTTTTAATGAAATTGAAAGGGAAGCAATACTCCCAAATTCATTCCTGGAAGCAAGCATTACCCTGATACCAAAACCAGAGAAGGACCCAACTAAGAAAGAGAACTACAGGCCAATCTCCCTAATGAACATAGATGCAAAAATCCTTAATAAGATACTGGCAAACAGAATCCAACAAATCATCAAGAAGATTATACACCATGACCAAGTTGGATTCATCCCAGGGATGCAGGGATGGTTCAACATACGTAAATCAATAAATGTAATACAGCATATTAACAGAACCAAAGACAAAAATCACATGATCATCTCAATAGATGCAGAAAAAGCTTTTGACAAAGTCCAGCACCTTTTCATGATAAAAACCCTACAGAAAATTGGAATAGAGGGTCTTTATCTCAATCTGGTAAAAGCTATCTATGACAAACCAACAGCCAATATCATACTAAATGGCCAAAAACTAAAAGCCTTCCCTCTAAAATCAGGAACAAGACAAGGATGTCCACTGTCCCCACTCTTATTCAACATAGTTCTGGAAACTTTAGCCAGAGCGATTAGACAAGAGAAAGAAATAAAAGGAATAATGATCGGAAAGGAAGAAGTTAAATTATCATTATTTGCAGATGACATGATACTCTACACAGAAGACCCCAAAAACTCCACTAAAAAACTGCTAGATTTGATAAGCAAATTCAGTAGTGTAGCTGGATACAAAGTCAATACTCAAAAGTCAATAGCCTTCCTGTACACAAATAACAAACTTACTGAAAGAGAAATTAGGGAAACAATACCTTTCACAATAACATCCAAAAAAATGAAATACCTAGGAATCAACCTCACAAAGGATGTAAAAGACCTCTATACTGAAAACTACAGTACTCTGAAAAAGGAGATTGAAGAGGATATCAGAAAATGGAAAGATATCCCTTGCTCCTGGATAGGAAGAACCAATATAGTGAAAATGGCCATACTTCCAAAATTGTTATACAGATTTAATGCAATTCCAATCAAAATTCCAACAGCATATCTCACAGAATTAGAGAAAACAATCCTAAAATTCATTTGGAATCAGAAGAGACCTAGAATAGCAAAGGCAATTCTGGGCAACAAAGGCAAGGCAGGGGGCATCACAATCCCCGACTTGAAATTATACTATAAAGCTACTGTGATAAAAACAGTGTGGTACTGGCAAAAAAACAGACCTGAAGATCAGTGGAACAGATTAGAAGATGCTGAAACAACCCCAGACATACTAAGCCACCTTATCTTTGACAAAGGTGCCAAACACATTCGCTGGAAGAAAGATAGCCTCTTTAATAAATGGTGCTGGAAAAACTGGCTCTACACATGCCGAAGATTAAAACTAGACCCATATCTTTCACCATGCACTAAACTAAATTCAAAATGGATCAGAGATCTAAATATTAAAACAGAAACATTAAATCTGCTGGAAGGTAGGATAGGTAAAACCCTTGGAGACATTGGTGTAGGCAAAGACTTTATGAATAAAAACTCAACCGCACGGGAACTATCCCAAAGAATCAATAACTGGGATCTCATCTTATTAAAAAGCTTTTGCACAGCAAGAGAAACCACCAACAGAGTGAAGAGACAACCCACAATGTGGGAAAAAATGTTTGCCAGCTGTTCCTCAGACAAAGGATTACTATCAAGAACATATAAAGAACTCAAAAAAATCAGACCTCCCAAATTTAAAGACCCACTCCAAAAATGGGCATCTGAGATGAATACACATTTCTCAGATGAAGAAATACTAATGGCAAATAAATATACAAAAAAATGTGCAACATCACTAGTCATTCGAGAGATGCAAATTAAAACAACACTGAGATACCATCTCACCCCAGAAAGAATGGCTACTATAAAGAAATCAACTAATAACAAATGCTGGAGGGGCTGTGGGGAAAAAGGAACCCTTCTCCACTGTTGGTGGGAGTGTCGACTGGTACAGCCACTGTGGAAGTCAGTGTGGAGATTCCTCAAAAAGCTAGGGTTGGAGGTCCCATTTGATCCAGCTATTCCCCTTCTGGGCATCTTCCCAGAAGAATTAAAAACATCATACCACAGCGATATATGTGCACCCATGTTTATAGCAGCACAATTTGTAATAGCCAGATCTTGGAAACAACCCAAATGCCCATCAACTGAGGAATGGATAAGAAAGATGTGGTATTTTTATACAATGGAGTACTATTCAGCCATTAAGAAGGATAAACTGGAGACTTTTATAGGTAAATGGATGCAACTCGAGAAAATACTCATAAGTGAAATAAACCAGAAGCACATGTGTAAGCATCGTATTGTCTCTCTAGTATGAGAAACTGAAAGAGTAAATAAGATCCAAAATGTACAATAGACATGGTGAATCAAAAAGAAACTGGTCAAAAGGAAAGAGAGACTGGAATAGGGAAAAGAAAGAAGGGAAAGGGAAAAAAAATTGTATATATATATATAAGATGGTTAAGATAGATACACTACGATTTTTACTTAGTTCATTGAAGAGTAAGGTTTGTGCCAATAATGTTTGGATAATTAAATGCTAATGTCTGGTGTCCTGAATAACTAACTTAAAGATAGTAATATGCAATGTATTAACCATTCTTACCCTCCTATTATGTTGTTTTGAAAATTTGTTCTTCTTTTGATTTGTTTTGTTTTTTCTCTTTAAAATAAAATTTAAAAAAAAAAAAAAAAAGAAAAAAAAAGAACTGGATATAGAATATTAAGAATGTTGACCTACTATTTGTATATATTTTTACAGATATTTTTTCAGGGTCTATTTATTTTTCTAGTTTATCCTAATTCTGAAGTAGATGTAGGTATGTTCTTCAGAGAGGGATACACATAAAATGTATACCTAAAATATTATTTATTAGTCATCAAATCTGAATGAAAGTTTGAATGGACATCAACTCAGTCCCCATTCTTTGTGCACTGGCATCTGGAGGACACTGCGCTGTTTAACTGCAATGTGATGTCATTCATTTCAAAGGGGTGGTTAAGTAGCCACTTACACCACTACTTCTGGAAGCTTACAGGGTTCTCTTTCTTCTTCAATTAAATAAACATAAAACACCCTTAAAATAGCCAGGTGTGCAGGTATATTGTTTCTTAATATTTCTTCCTGGCACTTGGAATGCCCTTTCTCTTAAAAAATTCTATTCTTTGTTTTGAGGAAATATTTATTATTCTTTTGACTAGTGCTTATCCCCCCTTGTTTTTTTCTGATTCTTTTTCTGAAACATTTCCTTAGACATTTTATGGGATAATTTCTTAATTTATGCTTCCCAATTTTAAGTATTTCTGTTCTACTATTCGGCATGTACGAGTAGTAGTTCCCTTACAGACCCCACTTTTGAAAATCAAGTTTTTAATTTCCAAGAACTCTTTTCTGTTGCCCTAATGTCCTTATTTCATACCAGCTTGTTCTTATTTTATTAATGCAACATTTTCCTGAGCCTCTCTGAAGAACTGTTCTTCACCAGACATTTACACTTCATAATGCTCCTTTTTATACTCTGTTTTCCTACAATGTTCACTGACTTTCGGCTGGTAATTTCTTTTTTTTTTTTTTTTTAATTTTTATTTTAAAGAGAAAAAAATAGAACAAAATTTCAAAACAAGACAATAGAAGGGTAACAATGCTTAATACATTGCGTATTTTGGCTGCTAATTCCTTTTTGTAATTCATAAACCGATCAACATTACTGTGATACAGTGTGAGTCATCTCTACCGTTTACTCAGCAGGCTTCCCTATTGAGGGAGATACCACGCTTAAGTGTCGTGCTATCTATCAGGATCCATCACAGCTAATGTGAATGCAGAGAAAGTTGGCTGCCTGTCAAGATACTTGGAAAGGCAAAGAAGACTAGTTTGTTGTGTCTTTAAGTAGCCCGCATGGAAAGTTCTTCTGAGTGTTAAAGCAGAAAATTAAGATGTAGGTCTCAAATACCACGTTAAAGAATGACACAGGTGTCTTGAAAAAAAATTATCTTACCCATATTGTAGTTACCTGACTATTTTGCTTGTTACAGAACTTTGTTGACAAGGTAGTGCATTAATGAGATAAGGACTGAGTTATAGAGACTCTTAGGAGAAATAATATTGACAACTAAAACAGAAAAGCATGAACAGATAAAGGACGTTAATAGGGAACACAACTGAGAATACAGGTTGAGAATCCCTTATCTGAAATACTTGAGACCAGAAGTGTTTCACATTTTAGAACTTTTCTTCTTCTTTCTTTCTTTTTTTTTTTTTTTTTCCTTCCAGTACTGGGAAATAAAACCCAGGGCCTTTACACTAATCAATATCCCCAATACTTTTCTTTCTTTTTTTGAGGCAGGGTTTTTGACTAAGTCTGGGCTCAAATTTGCCATCTTCCTGCCTCAGTCTGGAGTCTTTTTTAATTTGAAATATCTGCACAGACTATACTGGTTAAGTAGACCTAATCTGAAAATCTGAAATGTTTTGAAGTCCAAAACTTTTTGAGCACTTGCAGATTTTCAGATTAGGGACACTCAACCAGCACAAATTTTTTTTTTTCTTTTTGTGGGTACCGGGGTCGACCTCAGGACCTCGCGTGCCAGCAGGCGCCCGTGCTGCTGAGTGATATCACCGGCCCTTTTTTTGTATCTGGGTTCCCGGAGTCAAACTGGGGCCCTCACGCTTGCCAGGCAGGTGCTTACGCCGCTGAGCCATCTCACCAGCCCAACCAGTACAAATTTTAAAAGCTTCTTTACTAAACCTCTTTAATTTCCCAGTAAGGAACGAAGAGTACCACAATGTAATATTTAAAAAATAAGTCCTCAAATGGGGTGGTGGTGGGGTGGGGGAAGAGTTGAAGACAGGGTCTTGCTTTGTAGTTCAGCTGGCCTTGAATTCACTGTGTAGCCTAGGGCTGGCCTCAAACTCGCAGTGATCCTCTTGTCTCAACCTCCCTAGTGCTGGGATTACAGGTGTGTGCCACAATGCCCAGCCCAAAATTTGGTTTTATAACTAAATGAAACAATATTGACTTCTGTGAAATGCAAATACAGTGGTTCTTTGGTTCAGGATCACTTTTGTTTGCAAACAATTTGGTTCACAAACAGAAGCATTAGGGAAAATTTTGTTTTTGTTTGCAAACTCTGCCTTGGGTGACAAACATGACCACTGCCCTTGCCCACACAAACATAAACATGGCCATCTTTTCCATAATTATACAACAAATTAAGTTCGTGAACAAAGGTACCAGTGTAGGTCTCTGTCACAAAAATACTAGTTTGAACCACACAACGACATAAATAACATGAGGAGGGTTACACGTTGGAAGATTGAGGGGAAAGAAGAGGCAAGATGTACCATTAGCTAGGGACTGTCTGAATGATTTTTAGTGGAGTATGATTCTGAAGACAGCAGGCTGATTTACTATTTATTTAATCACTGCTTAAAGTGCTACTGAGACATGAGGAGTACAGAGAGGCAATGTGAGGAAAGCAGGAATATGGGAAGTAAAGACAGGGATGTACTGGAGCAGGGTCAGCAAACTTTTTCTTAAATGGTCATATAATAAATATTTTACGCTTGCCCTACGATAAGGTATTTGTCCTCTGAACTCTGCTGTTGCAATGGGAAAGAGCAAAGAAAACAAATAATTAATGAAGTAATAATGATGCAATAAAACTATTTAAAGACAGATGGCTATGTCACAGCTTGCTGAAGCCCTGGCTCTACAACAGTACTTCTCAAAACTTTAGTAGGTGTACAAATCACAAAAGAAACTGGTTAAAATGTAGATGGTGATTCAGTAGGTCTGGAGTAGGGTCAATAATATGCATTTTGAACAAACTCAAAATGCTACTTACCGTTTGGTGCTGGATCACACTTTGAGCAGGTTCCCGGGGATAAAGAAACTGACATTTACTCATCAAAAATATTTAATATAATGTAAACTATTAATCATGCAGCCCTTAAGCAAATTTAATTTTAATGAAAAAATATATTTTATATATTAAACATACTCTAGGAAGAACTAAATGAATTTAAATGTTGAGAAGAATTTTTAAAAAGAGCGAATTCACATAGATTAATACTTTACTACTAGCCCACTAAGCTGTTCTCTTCGGGAACTCAAACTAGTGATATTTCTAGAACTCCAACATAATCAACCATCTTTACCATTCACATATTATAATACTACCTTATTTCCCTGATAGTTGAATCTCATTCTTGTAACTCTTGAGTTACCACCAGGTCGAAAACAGGCTATCTGTTGAGAATGGCCCCATTCAAACATTCTGACGCTCCCATCTTGAGCTCCAGTCAGATCTGCATTAAAACACAACGAAAACTGTGAAGTTATTCTAAGAATCTTTGGGAAAATTTATTTCTTAATCCAGTGGGGGGAAATCTTTATGGTTGAAACACCTAAAAAATAAATCATAAATTTACATAAATTTACCTTTCATTTGAGAACTTATCAAACAGTAAACATATTTAAATCAGATCTCTATAAGTTATATTTCCCTTAAAATTATCTTAATGATCATTAGTAGGCTTTAATAAATAATTTTTAAAGCTGGGCACACACCTATAATTCCAGCACTCATGAGGCTGAGGCAGGAGGATCGCTGCAAGTTTGAGGCCAGCCTGGGCTACAAAGTGAGTTCAAGGCCAACCTGAACTGTGCAGTGAGACCCTTTCTCAAAAAGACCAAAACAAAACAAAACAAATATATAAAATAATCACTAAATAAATTATTGGAATTATTAAAGAGTCAAATCTTATCAATCACAACATTAATGTTTAAATTCACATATTTTTCTCTGAAAAAAGTCAAATTATAGAAAGTTTTGAATGCCATGCTAAAGAAAAAAAACATCATTTCTGAAAGTTATCCTAATTGACCTGTTATGTAAAATGTTACCTGTTTCACTGAGGAATATGACCAAGTCAATGACTACTAATTCTTCACTTTACTATTAACTATTTTGTGATAGCTAATTTAATCTCTTTGATATTACTACTTCCTTCCTATAAAAGGAAAATCATTATCTTTAAATCACTGGATAGTAAGAAATAAATGAGATCATTTACATAAAACTCTCATAAATATACATAATGTGTATCACACAATTTATGTTAATTATAATTATCAGTATAGTGTGTTATGGGGTAGTGAGAAATTATATTAATGTCTAAAAATATCTAGCATAATACTAGTCACATTATTAGTTAAGTTTCCCTAACTCCTAAGTATTTAAAATAAATGAACTTCAACTAATTTGAAGAGGCAGAGGTCGAAGGGTGAGGGTAGAATCTTTTGAGACTGGGAATGTTAACTCTTCCCTTTTCCCAAATAGTCT
Organism: Erethizon dorsatum; assembly: GCA_028451465.1. Taxonomy (NCBI): domain Eukaryota; kingdom Metazoa; phylum Chordata; class Mammalia; order Rodentia; family Erethizontidae; genus Erethizon; species Erethizon dorsatum. Next base: position 39,385,680 of record CM051836.1, on the reverse strand, counting down.
TAATTATAAAAACAGAGATAGCTGTGTTTAAAAAGCACTTAAATTTTTAAATATTATTTAGAAATGTAAAAAAATTACCGAGGAGGCCTTTAAGCCAAGATGACTCTAGCATTTTAAATTTCCATATGAACAAATGGAAACCCACTCAGTATAAACAGTAAGACAAAACTTAAGCCTAATCCATCAAAATACACCAACTAATCTAATTAGAGACTACCAATCAAAAACTGCCAACTAGCCTCTAATTGGGGTGTTTCCATTTTAATCAGCCAAGTATTTTTATTTAGACTGTTTCCTCAGACAGCTTAGAAAAACAGCTCATAAAAAATTTCCTCTCACGCCACCTCAATGCAGCCCTGAACCACCAGTGGTCTGGTGTTGCTCAGTTCATGAATTTGAGCTGAATGTTCAAAGAAATGTATAGACAATATAATTTATACATATTTATAACTTATGTAATAATTTATAACATAAAATTAATTTACAATTTATAATTATAATTTAATATAAATTTATGTATTTATTATTTTATTACATCATATATTATTTATGTTATAATGTTATAATTATTATATTATAAAATTGTAATTATAAAAATTATATCATACTATAATTATAATTATTATAGTTGTATATATTATATATATTGCATATATTATGTATATGTATATACATATATGTGCATATTATATAATGTACATGTAATATATTATAATTATATATAATTGTATATATTACTTTATAATATATTTTATATTAAATATATTATAAATTTATAACTTATGTAATAATTTATGTATATACCATATAAACTCAGAACCTATGCTTTTATAGAGAAATGGATAAAGCCTTACCAAAAACAATTTGGAATTATGGTGGCCATAATGGGTAAGTTTAACTTAGATAAAATTATCCTTCTATGGGACAAACTGGAAAAAAAAAGGAATCTTACTGCTTCAGAGACAGTGGGTTACACTTTATGATTTGTACATAGAAGCTACTAAAAGACTAAATGAGAACCTGTGTCTTTAAAAGATTCCTTACAAAAGGCAAATGAGATTTTTTTGGGTACAGGAATTAAACTCAGAGTTGCATGTGTGCTAAGTATGTGCTCTACCAATAAGCTACACTCTCAGTCCCCAGATCTGTAAAACTAGTTTTTAAATAAGCTTTTTAGTGAATTTGTACCAGGAACATGGCTAAAATATCAGATTGAAAGCAAGATAATCTGCTTCTGTCTGTTTATGTGTCTCAGGTATGTTATAAGAGCTGATCAAAATATATGGTATGTTTAAATAACAAATAAAGGATTTTACTAATAAAATGTTCAGTGAACTTAAAGAAGAAACAAACAATTAGCTAATCAAGTTAAACAAGACAGTGTAAGATATGAATGCTCAGTTTGGTAAAGAACTGGAAATCATGAAAAGAAAGCAAGCATAAACACAAGTTAAAAATTCAAAAGAAAGCATGGCTGGCAGATTTGACCATTGTGAGAACAGAGTGTCAAAAACTGAAGACAAGACAGATGTAGTAAATCATAAATTCAACGATACCCTAAAAACAAGATACCATGCAAGCCAGCTCCAACAGCCACTAGATAACTAAAAAGAAAAAAACAAAAAACAAAAATATCCAGTATCAGCATTATAGGAATAAGGGAATTAGAAGATGACTCAAAAGGTCTAAAAAATTTATTCACTTAAATCACAGCAGAAAACTGTCCAAATCTAGGGAATGAATTCAATATTCAATTACAAGAGGAATACAGAACTCCCAATAGCCATGACCAGTAAAGAACTTCTCCATGACATGCCATAATCAAAATTCCAGAGATTCAAGAAAAGGAGAGAATCTTAAAAGCTATTAAAGAAAAACAGTAAGTTATCCACAAAGACCTATCAGAATTACATCAGACTGCTTAGCACGAAGTCAAGGAAAGCCTGGAGCAAAATTTTTCACACCCTAAAGGAAAACTACTGTCAAACCAGATTTCTATATACTGCAAACTTAGACTTCAATACTGATGAAGACATAAGATTTTCCACAACAAAGAAATCCTAACTACATACATGACTACTAACCCAGCACTGCAGAAAATACTCAAGGGAACTTCCCCTCGATAGAGACAGAGGCCACCAGCACCGAAGAACCCGAAGGAAAGTATACATCTAACTGGGTGAATAGTTAAACAAAAGGAAATAAAGCCCAAAGGAATCAGCACTGGAAAAATAATACAATGACAGGATTCCGTAAACATCTTACAATAATAATTTTCAATGTTACTGTTCTTAACTCCCCAATCAAAAGACATAGACTAGTAGGCTGAATCAAAAAACAAAATGCAAACATGCACTGTATACAGGAGACACAGATCATCAAAAGGTAGCTAAGAGACTAAAGATGAAGGGAAGGAAAATGTTACTGCACACAACTGGAGCCCCGCGGCATGCAGGAGTAGCCATCTTATTTTCAGACAAAAACCTCAATCCAACTCTGACCAAAAGAGCCAAAAATGGCCACTGCATACGGATAAAGGGAACAATTACATAGGAAGAAATAACAATTGTAAATACAAAAGCACCTCATTTTGCACACCCAACTTCATAAAACAAAAACTACTGGACATAACAGGACACATAGACACTAATAAAATCATAGCTGGGGACTTCAACACCCTCCCTAATGAACAGGTCAACTAGACAAAAAATTAACAAAGACATATCAGAGTTAAGCCACATCATTGAACAAATGGACTCAAAAGATATCTAGACTTAAAAGATATCTAGAGTGTTTCAGGCAACAACAGAATACACTTTTTTTAGTAGCTTGTGAAACTTCTTCTAAACAGACCATATTTTAGGCCATAAAGTATTCTAAATAAATACAAAAGAATTCAAATACTCCCTATATACTATTAAATCATAGTGGAATGAAACCAGAAAGCAAAAGCAAAAATACACAAACACACAGAGATTAAATAACACATTACTGTAATCACTGGATCACAGAGTAAATCAAGGAAGAAATAAAAAACCTATGGGACCCAATGAAAGCAGTGCTAAGAGCAATTAATACCTGTGAATGCAAACATTTAAAGAATTGAGCAATCCCAAGTAGATAACCTAGTGATGAATGTCAAGGGCCTAGAAAAACAAGCAATCCAAATCTGAATTAATAGACAGAAAGAAATTACGAAGACCAGAGTAGAAATTAATGAAACTGAGACTAAAAAGTACAAAGGATCAATGCAATAAAGAGTTGATTATTTGAAAGGGTAAACAATATTAATAAACTCTTAGCTAAATTTACCAAAAAAAGAAAAAGAAAGAAAGAAAACACTCACTCAATACAGTTAAAAATGAGAAAAGTGAAAACCACTCGGAAAACTTATGTTCCAATAAACTGGAGAATCTAGAAAAAACAGAGATATTCTTAAACATATATGAATTACCAAAACTGAACCAAGAAGATATAAAAACCCTGAATAGACCAATAACAGGTGATAAATTACAGGCAATAATAACTCTACCAACAAAGAAAAACCCTGGACTCAAAGGGTTCACTGAAGAAGTCTACCAGAACTTCTGGAAAAAATCTAATGTCATTATTTGGAAAATTCTTCGAAGAAATTGAAAGGGAAAGAGTGCTACCAAAATCATTCCTGAAAGCTAGCATTACCCTGAGACCAAAACCAGACATGGACTTAACAACAACACCACCCTAAAATCAAACAATAAAATGAAACTACGAGTCAATCTCCTTAGCAAAGACAGAAGCAAATATCCTCAACAAGTGTCTCAGTTACTTTCCTGTTGCTGAGAAAAATATCCAACACCCAAAATTATAGGAGGAAAGTTTTATTTTGGCTTACGGTTTGTAGAAGTTTCAGTCCATAGCCAATTGTCTCCACGGCAGGGTGGCATGGCTGAGAGGCATCACAGAGGAGAAACAGTTCATGGCAGGCAGAAGGCAGCAAAAGCAGCAAGCAGCAAGCAACAGCCCTCTTTCTGTCCCTTATATTGTATCCCTTATGGTGGGAAGCACTCACATCCAGAGTAGGGCACCCTTAAGCCCACCCAGAACTATGCCAAACCAATCAGCGGATTAATTTAATAATCACACAACCTTGATCCTAGCATCATACACTTCACCCCAGCATCACACACTCTAGATCCAGACACCTCTGTAAAGCCCTGCCTATGACCACATGAAGCTTTGGGGGGACATCCAGACACAAGCCATAACAGCAAGATACTGGCGGAAAAAAAAAAAAAAAGCAACAAATCATTAAAAAGATCACACCTCGGGCCGGTGAGATGGCTCAGCGGCATAAGCGCCTGCCTTGCAAGCGCGAGGGCCCGAGTTCGACTCCCGGATCCCACATACGAAAAAGGGGCCGGTGATATCGCTCAGAGGCACGGGCGCCTGCTGGCGCGCGAGGTCCTGAGGTCGACCCCCCGGTACCCACAAAAAAAAAAAAAAAAAAAAAAAAAAAAAGATCACACCTCATGATCAAGGTGGCTTCATCCCATAGATGTAAGGATGGTCCAACATATGTAAATCAATAAACATAATATATGACATAAACAGAAGGACAAAGTCACATGATCATCTCAAAAGATTCAGAAAAAGCCTTTGTCAAAATCCAATATAGATTCCTCATAAAATTCCTCATGAAAATAGGCATAGAAGGACCTTATCTCAAACTGAAAAGGCATTTATGACTGACCCACTGTTAATATCACAATAAATGGGGAAAAACTGCAAGCTTTTCCTCTAGAATCAGGAACATGATAAGGCTATCCATTCTCATGTTCAATACAGCGCCCAAAACTTTTGCCAGATCAGGCAAGAGAAAGAAAGAAAAAGGATATGTATAGGCAAGGAAGAAGTCGAACAATCCTATTTGCAGATGACAAAGTCCTTTACACAGCAGACCAAAAAAACTTCAGCAACAGACTCCTAGAACTAGTAAGTTCATCAAAGAAGCAGGATACAAAATAAACACAGAAATCAGTAGCTTTTCAGTACACCAACAGTGAACCCACCAAGAATGAAATTAGGAAAACATCCCATTCACTATTCCTTCAAAAAATTAAATACTTAGGAATGAACCTAACCAAAAAGTACAGTTCTCTGAAAAAAGAGATCAAAGAGGATATCAGAAAATGGAAAGACATTCCCTGTTCCTGGACAGGCTGAACCAATACTGTCAAAATAGGTGTTATGAACATGGTAATACAGATTTAATGCAATGCCAATATAAACACCAAAAGCATTCTTTAAAGAGCTAGAAAAAACAACGCTAGAATTCACATGAAACCACAAGAGACCCAGAACAGCAAGTGAAATCCTGGGCAACAAGAGCAAAATGGAAGGCATCACGATTCCAGACTTCGAGTCGTATTCCAAAGCTATAGTGATGAAAATAGTATAGTACTGGCGTAAAAGCAGACATGTGGACCAATGGAACAGAAGAGAGGATGCAGAAACAACCCAAGCACATTCAGCCATCTGATCTTTGACAAAGAAACCACAATTATAAGCTGCAGAAAAGAAAGCCTCTTTAATAAATGGGGCTGGGAAAACTGGGTTTCTATACTCATATATGTCTCACCCTGTATTAAAATCAAATTAAAAAAATCACAGATCTAGATATTAAAACAGAAACACTTAATCTGCTGCAAGATAAAATAAGTAAAACTCTCGAAGACACAGGCATGGGCAAGGACTTTCTGAACAGAACCCCAGTTGCACAAGAAATAGCAGTAAGAATCAACTAATGGGACTGTATCAAATTATAAAGCTTCTGCACAGCAAAGAAAAAAACAGAGTAAAGAAACAACCTCCAGAATGGGAAAAAAAATTTGCCAGCTATTCCTCACACAGAAGACTAATATCTAGAATATTAAAAAAAAAAAAAAAAGGCCCCCCCCCAAATGAACGACCCAATCAAAACTTGGGCAACTGAAATGAATACATTTCTCTGAAGATAATGCACAAATGGCAGATAAATATAAGAAAAAATGTTTGACATCTCTGGCCACTGGAGAAATGCAAACTAAAACAACACTGAGACTCTATTTTACTCCAAAAGAGTGGCTATCATCAAGAAATCAAACAATAACAAGTGTTGGTGAGGCTGTGGGAAAAAAAGGAACCCTTCTATGTTGTTGGTGGGAATGAAAACTAGTACAACCACTATGGAAATCATGGAGATTTCTCAAAACACTAAAACTAGAAATTCCATGCAACCCAGCTATACCTCTTCTGGGTATCTTCCTGAAAGGTTAAAGACATCATATTACAGCGGTACGTGCACATCCATGTTTACAACAGCACAACTCACAATAGCTAAATGTTGGAAACAGCCTATATGTCCATCGACAGATAAACGGATGCAGAAAATGTGGTATGTGTACACAACGGAGTACTACTACTCAGCCACAAATAAGGACAAAGTTGAGTCATTTGCAGGAAAATGAATGCACCTTGAGATTGTAATGCTAGGTGAAATAAATCAGGTGCAGAAAGTTTCCCTCATATGAGAAACCCAAAGCATAAATATTTAAAGAGCAAATTAAAGAGAAATGATAGGAAACAGAATGGAGATAGGAAGAGGATCTAGAATGGAAGGAGAGGAGGGAGAGAAGGGGAAATAAAAAGGATTAAGATGTGACATGTATATGTACCAACTCCCCAAGATAAATGTATTCCTTATGTATAATAAACATATACTAATGAAAAAGCATATAAAGAAAAGAATCTCTCTCCTTATAACAGGGCATAATTGGAAACACTGGGTATATTAAGGCTTTGACTAGAATATCATATTTGAGAATGTAGAGAATCAGATGCGACTAGACAGTTTTAATGAACTCAGGTTGATTTTATAAAGCCAAAATGCAACTTAAACCACAAAAAATTGACCTGCTACCACATATACAGTTCCCTTACAGGGTGGCCTTACAGGTGAATAAGGACTCTCACTTCCAGGCAGGACCTCCATGATGTCTGGGGACCTTGAGAAGATGGTAACTCATTCAAATGTGCAGGACTGCAGGCAAAGTCTGGTGACAAGTCCTTTGACTGGCTTTGTAGTCTCTAGAGGTTTCTAAAAATCTAATCTGCAATTCTATTTTAGTCTTCCAGCAAAGCAGACTTTTAAAAAGCCTGTATGATGAGTCACTATTGTTGCTGCACTTATGTGCATAATCAGGCAAGGTTCAATGATACTAAACTTGTGCTTCAAGCAAATTCATCTTTATTATCTTTGGTAAAAATGAAGATGGCTACAGAGTGATAGGCTGGGGTCTTTACACAGAGATAAGCTCTATAAAAATTTTTGAACAAGCATCAACCTGCCAGGAAGACAGAATACTTCAACTTTTAAAGCAGAAGCTCCTGAAATCAGGACTCATCTGGAATTCACTCTGTGCCTCTTTATAATATCCTTTTACAATACAATGGTAAATGCAGGTAAAGTGTTTCCCCAAATCAAACCTGCAGAACAGGTCATGGTACTCTCGACTTATGGTCAGTCAAAAGTACAGTTGAAAACCACTACTCGTAACTGGCATCTGCAGCAGACGGCAGTCTTCCAGGACTGAATCCTTAACCCACAGGAACTGACTCTGACTCCAGGGAGGCAGTGTCACTGACTGAACTGGATTATAACTGGTAGTCATAGCACTGGGTAATTGCTTCAGGTGAAAAAATCACATATTTGGTGTAAAAAGTGTTTCTGAAAATGTAGAGAAACAGAATGTTTTTCCATCCAGGAAATTAAAAGTGCATTAGCCCAACCCCTAAAACGTTCTTTGGAGTAGAAGTCAAGAAGTGGTTTAGAGCTGGGAGTGTGGTTCAGTGGTGGGGCACTTGTCTAGCACACACAAGGCTCTGGGTTTGATCCCTAGCATGGAAAGAGAAGTTGCTTATGACTCAGATTTTTAAAAAGATGTATTCTAAGGGAAAAAGCTATTTTGAAGTATCTGAACTTCGGAGTACAATGTTTTAGAAATGTTTTTAAAATGTACAATGCTTTAAAAATCCTATCTTGTAACATTTTCATTACATAAAGTGCATTGTTAAAATGAATTACTACCTGTGTGACTTATTCATGACAAGAAAAGATATCTTCGAAAACAAATTCCAGTGATTAGTTTTTAATTTTTCAGTTCTCTTATTTGCCAGTTAAGGTAGTTCTCTGAACACAGAAAAAACATATTAAGAAGGCAGTAATTTAGTGTTACCTACTATATCTGAAAATAAGTCCAAAAATAGCCTTTGAGGCTGGAGATTTCTTTATTTAAATTTATGGGTCTGTGGTAGGTAATATTCACTGAAAACTATTCAGCTGTTGGGATACATGCTATGAGGCTGTCCCTTCAGTATTTCGGGACACATACACATCCTACTATAAAGAATAAGAATAGTTTAAAGCAATGGCAAATATTTCTTGCTGTAGAAATGATATTATTTAAACTTTATATATAAAACCCATTTGGCATCCTTACTGTATAGGTTTTTTAAAAAGCACATTAAACTTACTCATAAAAATATATACTTCTAATATTGAATAAATTCAATGAATAAAAACAGACTAGTCTTTTAAATCTCTGGTATGAGAGGTCACTCTTTTCATTTAAAATATGGTTTCTTGAGCCTTTTTGTGGACAAAGTATACAATCTTGATAAAAGATGCTTATGGCCCTTACGGTAATTAAACAGAACACTGATTTTTGTCAGTTGTATTTATTAGTTTCTCCCATGAGAAAAGATGGTGAAATTTTTTGTAGGTTATTAAGTTGAAGGGACACAAATATCTCCTAATTAACGGGGTCTATTACTGTTACTGTGTGGTAGGACAATTTGATGAGTGGCATGATATAAAAACTGTAATCTGAATAACTTGGAATATTCACATACTAATGGGTGAATATTTTTCCAACCCACCATTTCATCAGTATCTCCTATAAATTCCCTATTATTTAAGTTCTGGGTGTCCTTACTATTAACATGTCTGACATGAAGACAAACTGACAAAAATTAATTAAATATAAAATGATTACAATTAAGCAGTAAATGACCAAGGCAGGGCTCTGGTCTATGTAATAAAAGATGCCAATGATCCTATTATTAAAACAATAATTATCACCTACAATTTAGTACTGTCTAAGGCACTGATGGCAAACCTATGGCATGCATGCCACGGCTTGCTGTTAGTATCATTGAAAGCTCTAAAAGGTTCGCCATCACTGGTCTAAGGAATTTAGAAATGTTCAAAATAGAACATACTAATTTAGAAATATGTGGGGAAAATGCCAAAAGTTTACTGCATTAAGTTAGCTTGCCCTAGGAAAGGAAATCTCTGTTTCTATTGTCATACAATTTTGAAATGAAATATTATCTATTAGCAAACATTTTCCTTAAAAAACAAGGTAGACTAAATGTTGCCCTTCAGCTGAAACCGAAAGCTTCCCATAAGTTCCTTAAAATAAAAAGTACCAAAATTGAGAGGAAAAAATAAGAACGAATAATTGCTGATTACTGTCAACTTACAGTAAGGAAGAGTTGGATGAGAAGTCATTCTTCTGACATTATTAATGGTTTTCTTAATCATCTGGTAAAAAGAAAAACTATTTTGTAGTTACAATAACAAGTAGGATTAAAATGTAAATTATAAGGCTGGGGAGTATATACAATATATAAACATAGGTCAGCTGTAGAGTGCTTGCTTAGCATATTTGAAGGCCTGAGTTTGATCCCCAGCGCCACAAAAAAAAATAATGACACAAAATTTAAATTACATTTATTTATTTTTACATGACTTTTTAACTACCATTATGGCTAATAAGCATACTCAACACGTTAACAGAATTTAATTGCACAGCTCTTATATTTATATATTTTCTGTATCACTGTCTATGATGTAAGAGCAAATTCCCCTCAAAAATTTAGTCTTACCTCTTTTTTTGCCAATTGTTTTCTGATTGTATTAAATTTATTGAAATAAGCACAAATAGCATAAGGTTTAAAAGATAGGTGAAAATAAAAAAGTAAACGAAAATTAAAGAAGTTTTTAATTGACAGGTTGGGACTATTTACTCACTTTTAAATCATGCTTTGACTAACCTGAGTAAAATAAATACACAAAATTATGGGAAATTTTAAATTTGTACAATATTTCCTACTTATCCAACACCATAACTATACTTATATGTTATTCTAAGTTTGTGGCATCAGTTTCAGGTAGATTTCTGTTGTTGTTCTTTTGTATTCTAAATTGTTCAATTAGCCTAAACTGGAAAAGGTGAGGAATTGGTAGGAGGAAAGGGGAAGCCAGGAGAACTGGGGGAGGGATAGTAAAACTCAAAGATACATATGTTTGGATACATCATTATACTCTCAAACAGCAGAAAGTGGTCATAACAAATACACTTCTTGTACTAGCATTCTTCATTCAATAAATGGTAAAATTTAAAAGTACTTAAATCTCTAGGAAAAAGTGAAAACCTGGTATTTCTTTTGTTTAAATCTCACATTTAAATCCCACATTCTCAAAGGTACGCCGTAAAGGTTGCTGGTTCTTTCTCATGTTTTTGACTATCAAAGTAAAATCATGAGTTAAAAAATACACAAATGCCAGGTAAAATTTTTTTCTGAATGCATATGTAGAATATCATATGACAAATCATGAACTGTTTTAGAAGATTCATATAAAAAAGAGCAACTTTATTCTACTGGTACCTTTTTCTTGATAGTCGAGGAATGGAGCAATCACAATACTTAGGTTCACAAATCATAATGACCCCAACTAAAAGGTGTCCTTTTGAGATTAAGACAGGAAGAAAATTCAACCCTAAGCTTGTAGGGCCTTAAAGGCCATGTTGATGACTTTTTAAAAAAACTGTGTTGGGAAATCTGAAATTTTTAAGGAAGAATGACAGTCTAAATGTTTTAGAAACATGCACTGCTCTGCATAGAACAGAGGTAGTAAGAAAGCTGTTATAGGAAGAAATTCTCCGAGGCTGGAGTTGAAAAAAAGGGCTTAATTCTATTCACATATTTTGTATATTCTCATTAAATTTCTCTTTAAAATATTATAATATCTGTAAATTTCACAAATTTGAAAATCTCTGTTAACTGAAAAAACAATTATATTCACAAAGTCATTTCTCTTGAATAATTACTAGATTGCTTTTCAAATTCAATTTAACCCTGAAAACACAGCCACCCGAAGTCACTGGACCAAGAGGACTGAAGGGTTTTAAAAGAGCTCTAGTTTACCTTCCCACCAACAGTGTGGAAGGGTTCCTTCTGTAAAGCAGAACAACAACTTTTACGGAAACGGTATGGAGATTTTTCAAAAAACTAAAAACAGAAATGCCATTTGATCCAGCTATTCCCCTTCCCGGTATCTTTAAAGACACCTAGAAGGCATATTACAGTGATACATGCATACCAATGTATACAGCAACACAATTCATAATAGCTACATCTTGGAAGCAGTCTACATGAAAACCAACAAACGAACAGATACAGAAAATGTGGTATCTATACATAATGCAATATTATTTACCTACAAAGAGTGATAAATTTGAGACATTTGTAGGAAAAATGGATACTCCTTAAAAACATAATGTTAAGTGAAATAAATCAGACACACAAGCTTAAATACTGTGTGGCTTCTCATTTGAGTAATCCAAAGTATAAATAAAGAGCAAAATAAAAAACTAATAAAAGGAAACCGGATGATAGATCTTTTGCAAATAGGAAGGGAACTAAAAGGCCAAGGGTTTCAGGGGAAGGGAAAGGGATATAAAAAGATTAATGATGCATCGTGTACATGGACCACCTACCCAGAATGAAAGTAATCACTATATGTCACAAACATAAACTAAGAAAAATTAATGCCAATAGTAATGAAAATAGAAAAAAGGGATCTAGAGATGGAGATAGGAAAGTGGAGGGAAAGAAGGAATAAAAAGAATCAAGATATGTTAAGTACATGTACCTACTCCCTAAGACGAATGTAAACATCATGTACTGCAAACATACTCTAATAAAAGCTCTAGCACAAACTCAACCCAGTGGCCCGAGTCACTGGGCCTTTCTGCATCTCTAGCCTGCTCTGAAGAATGAGCAGGAAGAGTACCAAATAACTGCAACGGGAAATTACTTCCCGGCTCCTGCTACTTACAAAGGGGCTGCACTAAGTATCATCAAGCATTAAAAGGTATTAAAAAAATGACTGAGACTTTTCTTGAATAATTATCCATACTAACTGATGACAGGAAATTTTTTTGTTGGCCAAAAAAATTCAGGACTTATAAAATTAAAAAACAAAAGAGAAAGTCACAGCCACCTAGAAAGTCACTGACAGAATGTATGCGTTTCCTTAATATTCTATATATCAATTCTTATATTCTAAGTATCAATAAATTAAAATATTGGAGATCTAAACAAGGGTCACCTCTTCAGTAAATAGATCCTATATTACTGCAGACAAAATTCGTTTCAATTCATCTTTATATCACATTTTGTTTAATTTAAAAAATATTTATATAGTTTTTGATTTTTGTCTCAACATTAAGAAAAGTCACACTCAAAATAGATTTTAGCTGATATCCACTAAAAGAAATAGATCCAGGGGTTAGCAAACCTTTCCTATAAACAACTGGTTGGTAAGTATTATGGGCTTTATGAGCATATGGTTTCTGACTCAATTCTATCACTTTATATGAATGCACCTACAGGCAAAAATATAAATGAATGATCCTGGCTGTATTCCTATAAAACTTTATTTACAGACACGGAAATTAAATTTCACATAATTTTCATGTGCCAAAAATTACTATGACTTTTTGATACTATTGGAAAATTTAGGGCTAAAATGTAGCTCAGGGATAGAGCACTTGTCTAGCATGTCTGGGGCCATGTTTGATTCCCAGCACAACAAAACAATACAAAACACTAGTCTTAGTACATTAGCTATTAAAAGAAGCTATTGTCAGAGTTTAACCTATGGGCCACAGCTTGGCGAAACCTGATCAGGACAATTAGATTTAATTAAAATATAGTTCTTTGGCTTACAACAAAGTATATTTTAAAAACAAGTTTTTGTTACTCTTTCAAATGAAAACATTTTTTTTATTATAAAAATTTAAAATTCCACAATGTAAGATTTACTAAAATGGGCCGGTGAGATGGCTCAGCGGCGTAAGCGCCTGCCTTGCAAGCGCGAGGGCCCGAGTTCAACTCCCGGATCCCACATATGAAAAAGGGGCCGGTGATATCGCTCAGCGGCACGGGCGCCTCCTGGCACGCGAGGTCCTGAGGTCGACCCCCCGGTACCCACAAAAAAAAAAAAAAAAAAAAAAAAAAAAAAGATTTACTAAAATGGTAGGAATTTAAAAAGCTTTCATCATCCTTTATGTATTCACCTAAAGGGAAAAGAAAGGACAGTTATATCTAAATAACTTCAACTTCACATACCACAGACGCTCCTCTGCCGGTCTGTGTACTACCAAGCCACGGCATGTTGATTGGAGTGCCAGGATTGCTGTGTGTGTATGGGGTTGTACCTTGAACAGCTGTTAGATCATCACGAGCATGTATAACTAAGAAATCTTCTGATCTACAAAGGAGTCAATCAGAGTCAAAACAATCCATCAGTTCTTTCCTTTTTAACTCTTGAAAGCTGTAACATCTGATTTTCTATTTCCCTGTAACATTAATTTTCTCCAGCTCCTATGCCTAACTCACTATGATTTTCACACCCAATTTCCATTACCTTCACTTACTCTCTTCTCTCATTTCCTTTTTTAAAGCTCCTTATAGCCCTTATTTACTCCATTCACAAGTTAGCAGTTTGTCTTTCAAGAAAACTTAAGTTATAGCTTATCAGACAGAATCACTCATATTGTATTACTGAATAAAAACAAAATACAAGGGTACCCTTTGGTTTCCAATTCTACATCATCATCTACCCAAGTATAGATCTGTGTAGCCAGAATTCCGGAAACATCCAGTTCTTGAACATCATGGCTGGAAGCGATTGCTATGCAATTCCTATTTGCCTGAAAAATAAATAATATGAAATTTTTGAAATAAAGAGGCACAAAGGGTATATGGGTTACTTCTGAAAATAATCTCTAGAAATAACCAAAATGTAAAATGATAGTATTCTTATAAATTAATATTTTATTTTATTATTATTTTTTTTTGTGGGTACTGGGGGGTCGACCTCAGGACCTCGCGCGCCAACAGGCACCCATGCCGCTGAGCAACATCACCGGCCCCTTTTTCGTATGTGGGATCCGGGAGTCAAACTCGGGCCCTCGCGCTTGCAAGGCAGGCGCTTACGCCGCTGAGCCATCTCACCGGCCCATATAAATTAATATTTTAAACTAATTTTATCAAGTAAATTATAAGTGAAATGATAAAAGTTCAACCTAGAGATATGTTCATGCTCTAGGAATTTCAGTATATCTAACAGGAAGTCAACTATAAATAGCAACGCATGCATCATTTTATTTCTTCTCCTAGAACTATTCAGTATGCTAGAATGCTATGATCAAAGGTTTTCACAATTCAGCATGGAGGGAGTGGGCACGCTGGTGTGCACCTGTGGTCCCAGCAACTCTGGAGGCTGACGTTAGGAGTGCTTGAGACTAAGAGTTTGAGACCAGACTGGTCAGCGTAGTAAAGTCCAACCTTAGAAAAAAAAACTAGAGGACGAATCTGAAGAAGATAAAGCTCTGAATGTTATAGAAAGGCAAGGGAGATAAGAAACTCTAAAGACATATCAGTTAATTATTCAAATAAAATAACAGCATTTTCTTCTAATGCCTTTCCATGTTAGGCAAGAAAAAAACAGAAGTAGAAAAGGGCTGCAGAGAAAAGGTGTAAGGGCAGAAAAATAGTGGGAGAAATATGCCAGATGCAATCATAAATGAAAAACTGGTGGGATTAAATTACATAAAATTTTAAGGATCTATGAATTAAAATAGTGTATCTTCGACTAGGAATGTAACTCAGTGTTAAAGTGTGTGTGTAGCATGTGCAAGACCCTGTGTTTGATCAATGGCACAAATAAAAGCACATCTCAAACAGAAATCATAAGTTATTGACAGCAAACAGAAAACAGGATTATTACATAAAGCATTAATACCATTTAATATGACAAAACTGAAACTCTGGAAAAGAAATATAACTAGATGTTGGTGACAATTCTCCATGGCACTCGCCAGCTTTGAATGTCTTGTGAGCCACATACTGTGCTTTGTTTTGCAGTGTCACTCCCAGGACAGTTATGCTTACTGTCTATTAAAAAAAAACCCCAGGTCCTCTAAACTCAGTGATCCTCCCCTGTAACATGACCTACTGCAGGTGTGTGTATATCTGTCCCTCTAAGCAAAGCATAGCTCAGGCAACCAGTGTGAAAATGCTGATATTCTGACTACTGTTCTTGCTGTTAGAAATCAACTGTCCTTTATCTGTGATCCAGGATTATTATTATTTTTTTTTTTTGTGGGTACTGGGGGTTGAACTCAGGACCTCACGTGCTAGCAGGCACCCGTGCCGCTGAGCGATATCACCAGCCCTTTTTTCGTATGTGGGTACCAGAAGTTGAACTCAGGACCTCACGCTTGCCAGGCAGGCGCTTATGCCACTGAGCTATCTCACCGGCCCCTGATCCAGGATTCTTGTATCTTCAAACAGCAGCCCTTGGGCCGGTGAGATGGCTCAGCGGCATAAGCGTCTGCCTGGCAAGCGCGAGGGCCCAAGTTCGACTCCCGGAACCCACATATGAAAAAAGGGCCAGTGATATCACTCAGCGGCACGGGCGCCTGCTGGCCCGCGAGGTCCTGGGTTCGACCCCCGGTACCCATAAAAAAAAAAAAAAGAAAGAAAAAGAAAGACATAGGGGGCCAGTGAGATGGCTCAGCGGCATAAGCGCCTGCCTGGCAAGCACAAGGGCCCGAGTTCAACTCCCAGAACCCACAAACGAAAAAGGGCCAGTGATATCGCTCAGAGGCACAGGCGCCTGCTGGCGCGCGAGGTCCTGAGGTTGACCCCCGGTACTCACAAAAACAAAACAAAACAAAACAAAACAAAACAAAAAACAGCAGCCCTTAAATTCTGAAAGGTAACTTGTTACCATGAATGTAAAGTAGAATCTCATATCCCTTCCAGTTCTTGATACAAACAGGTATCAATTAAAGAAACAGGAAAATAGTCAATCTCAATATTTTCATACAATGAGATTTAAAGTAAAAGATACTTCTTAGTTATAAATTTAACAAGAATGAAAAACTGTAATTACAAAAATGGAGAAACAATTAAATACGCAAGTGAATGGCAGATTTTATACATGTGGATGATCATTATGGATACACATACACACATATCCTCAAAGAAAAAAAGCTATTTTTATGGATAAAATATTTAAAATCATATTTTCCTTTGGGAAGGCATACAGTGTGAGTGTGTGTGTGTGTGTGTGTGCAAACATAAATTATAACTTGAAAACTGCCTTGCTAAGGGGCTAATTCCAAATTTGCCTGCTTCAAACAGAATAGTCATTGTTCTAAGATGTTTATGAGAGAAATGAGACATACAATATAGGGAATTACAAGGACAGAATAGCAAAGAAGCTGTCTAGGAGAAACTGAAGAGAAGATAGGCACAGTACAGGGGCATGATGGTGAACCTTTTAGAGCTTTCAGTGATACAAGAAGCCCACTGCAGCACATGTGCCATAGGCTTGCCACCACTGGGGAGATAAAGGACCAACTGGTAAAAAGATTTCTGAATGAGTAATGCCATAGGACATACATCTAAATAACATTTAAAATTACTGCAAAACTAGGAACACATGAATATGTGTGTGCACACATCTTCCTTAAGTATTCTTTAAGAGCACATGAAAAAAGATAACACCTAACCTTTAAATTAGTGGAAAGAAAATGAAAGGTTGACTAGAAATCACTAGAAACTATGCAGAGAGAAAGAAGGGGGAATTATTAAGATAAACATCAACCTTGAAATATTATACCTATAGCTGTCTTTTCTACTGGTGCCTACAGACATCTCTGCAGAGAGCGTTAAGTAGAAGGCTAAGAAAACAGTACCTGGTGCCTACTGGAGGGGTAAGTCAAAAGGGAAGAATTTCTCAGTCAAATGTAAGCTTAAATTTTATCAAATCTAAAGAATCATATTCAACATACTCATAGTGGGAATAGAGAAAACCTTTTCTTTGGGTTACTGCTGTATCTTGCATAAATTCTAAAGCTACTGCATATATAAATACTTGCTATTTCTGTGCAGTAATATTTTATTAGCTATACTTCCCAAATTATTCAATAATAAAATCACATATCAAATAATATAATCATTTTATAAATAAAAACTCAGATTATAATTGAAGGAGAGGAATTAGTTTAGGGAAACACTGACAGTGAATAAAATGATAAAACAGAAGATATTCTTTAAGTGTGAATACCTAACAGAGAAAA
This sequence comes from Erethizon dorsatum, assembly GCA_028451465.1. Taxonomy (NCBI): domain Eukaryota; kingdom Metazoa; phylum Chordata; class Mammalia; order Rodentia; family Erethizontidae; genus Erethizon; species Erethizon dorsatum. The sequence goes on along the minus strand of CM051836.1, from coordinate 39,368,155 downwards.
ATGTTTATATACTCACTTTATTAACAGCAAAGGCAGTGATAATATCAGATTCCTTATGAATAATTCTTGCTTTACCTCCAGGACAGCCCAAATCTGCTTCTATCTAAATGGAAGAAAATAAAGCACAAAAATATAATGACCTTAGCAGTAGAACAAATATTGTATGCCAATCTTATGTAATAACTGCATGAATTATTCTAAGAAAAGTTTCTTATATATTTCAAATCCAAAGGTATTTCATATATGCTAATTATCTGTAAAACAAAGGGGAATTAAATTTTTTCAAACTTGCTTTTTCACATATGAAAAGACAGCTGACAGAACATATGACTTCATTAATTGGTTATCCTCCCAAGATACTTAAATTATTGAAGTAAGATGTATATACCAAATTTCTTAGTATTATAATTCTTTACTAATATTTTATAAATATTAAAAGGTAGGATTGTAAATATTTTAGTTTTTGTGGACCAAAAAAGAGTCACTGTTGCATATTCTTCCTTATTTTTCGAACAACATTTTAAAAATGTGAAGACCATTCTTAGATCACGGGCTATTAAAAAATAGGTAGGATTTGGCCAGCTGGCTGGCTGTAGTTCACTGACTTCTGGTCTAAATAACCTTCAACTTATAGAAAAGAATCCTAAGATCTTGGAAGGCATGTTAACTCACCCAAATCAGTAACCATTTTGGTAGCTGAATAAACCTTAATTCAATTTAGTTTACAGGAGGGACAAATTCTGCCTACCTTAGAGAGGGTATAACATCTTTGAACTCAGAAGAGAATACGATATAAAAACCAATATTTATTAAAATGAAAGTTGGAAAAAGGCACTTGTTCAGAGTTGGAAACACTGCTTAATGTTGGATATTATTTTATCTTCCCTAATCATCAATGTTTTAAAAGGAATGACTATAAAATGCTTCCCAGCTAATTGTGAAATGAGAAAATTATTCATTTGAAAAGAGCACTCAATTTATTTTTTGCGAAGTTTAGAAAAAATATTACTAATGCCTGAGCACTGATCACAGAGCTCACCAGGGTTGGCAGGCAGTATTTCTGAAAATGGCGACCAAGATGACTGTATGGCTCAGATCTGAGGTGTCCCATGTGTTCAGAGGTCAGGCTTTTGGAAGGTGATTGGGTCAAGGGGCCGCTGTACTCATCCGTGGACTAATCCAGAGATGAGTGCCAAGCTAAATGTGCTGTTAGCAGGTGGCGCCCAATTGGAGGTGGTGACTGGGGGTGCGTCCTGGAAGGGCACATCTCTGTCTGGGCTCCTCCCTTCTCTCTCTGCTTCCTGGTGGCCATTAAGTGAGCAGCCTTCCTCCAGAGCAGGCCCTGCCACCATGCCATTTCTGCATTTGAGCCTGCCGACCACAGACAGAAACATCTAAAACTATCAGCCAAAACTAAACCTACACTCCTTTAAATTGTGGTGTCAAGTGTTTTGTCTCCGTGAAGAAAAAGTGACTAAGACACTGTTTAACTGTAGAGCTGAAACAGACTTATAGAATCCCAAACCAAGATGCTCCTATGGAAATAATAATCACAGTCACGAGATGTAAAGGTATCAAAGCTATTCTAATCCGAAATACAAACATACAAGAATTTCTGTGTCTGATGAACATTCTGGCTTACTTGAGAGTCATCTATAAGGAAAGTCTTAGCTCTGGCCCAGCAACAAAAGGGCCCCTGTCCAAAAAGAATGTATAAATTTTGTCATTTTATGACAAGACCCCAATTTAACCATGTTTCTGCCTGGTATCTAAAATACACTAAGTGTACGCTTCTAGGTTTTGAAGAACTTGGAGGCCAAGACAGATGATATTTTCATAGAAGAGAAGGATCTGCTATTTGCTGCTAATGGTTAGATGGAGGGAACACATCAGTTCTCACCAGAACTTTTTCAAACTTTCCATGTGTGGGAGGAAAGCTCAAGCAGAGATGAACTTCAAAAAAGCTTTCTTGATATGGAAATGCATTCTTGTCCTCTCATCGTCTAAAACAATGCTTCTCAATAGTTTGGTATCAAGATGAGCAAATCAACTGAGGTGATTTTTTACAAATGAAGATTCTGAACCCTGTATCAGACATATAATCAGAATCCCACAGGAGCAGGGCAAATGATTTGATAGTAAGGAGATAAAATTAGAGAATTAGGCAAGGTTCAGATAACGTAGGGTCCTAAAAGCAATAATAGAGTAGAGATGTTATTGTGAGGCTGAGAAGCCACTGGAGGATTCTGAAAATTCTGATTGTTGTGAACTGAAACATAAAGGGTATGAGAACGGCATCCAGAAAACCAGTTAAGAAGCTACTATAGTGGCTAAAGTGAGAAGTGGTAGTGGACTGGATTAGGGTGGTAGAAACTGCGATATTGATAAGTGACTGGAATTGGAATAAATCGGAATAAATTTTGCTAATGGACTCTAATCTTAGTATGAGTAAAAAGAAAAGATGATTCCTATTTTTCAGGGGAGATTTGCGATGTGATCAAAACACAGTATACAATGAATGTTTAAATTTAAAAAATTTATTACAGTAAAAGTCACAGTGTCATTAATCCTCTTCGAAATACTCCCTCACTTTGAACACACATCTCATTGTTCTTGTCACTCTCTGAAGCAGTTATGGAAGTCTTCGTGTCTTTATGGGGGTTGATCAAAAATACAGTGAATGCTGCTGCGAAGTGCCACCCAATGGAAAGGCAGGTTTGTAAAAACAATACAGCATGTCCTCATTCACCTTATTCCCAGGGTATGGCACCATGTGACATCTGGCTCTTCCCCAAATCAAAATGACATTTTAAGTCAATTTAGGATATCAAGGCAGCCACAATAGCACAATTTAAAATACTCATGAAAAAGGAATTCCAGAACTGCTTCATAAAGTGACAAGAATGATGGGATAAGTGTTTCAAAAAGAAGGAATATTCTGAGTAGGATTAATGGCAATATATCTTTTACTGTAATAACTTTTTTAAAAGAAGTTTGAACATTCACTGTATTTTCTGATTACACCTTGTAAGTGGGTGAGTGAAAGTACTATTTACTGAGATGGACAAGGGTAGAGTAGGTTTAGGTTGGGAGTAGATATAAAGAGTTCAGGAAATGAGTTGAGACTAGAGATACTTGAGAGTTATCATGATACAGATGATATTGAAGCCATAAGATTATGCAAAGAAATAAAGATAGTGAAGAGAAAAGGATAGGGAACTGAGTTTGAGGCACTAAACATTTTCAATGAAAGGATAAAGACAGGGCAAGTCAGTAAGTGTCAGTCAGCTGGCTAACAGAAGACTCTGATGTTATGGAAATGGATGGAACAATTTTAAGAAAATGTCAGGGGTCAGCAGTATGAAATGACACTGGAAAGCTTAAAGAGAAGAGGAGAACTGACTGCTGAATTTAGTATACCGAAAGCCAACAGTGACATGATGAGGACGACCTCTGGAGCAGGCAGGAGATAACACTTAACTCGATTAGAAACGATGATATCTAGCGAATAAAGAGGGAGTCACAGAGATATTCAAAAGAATTTATAATGCTCTCTTTCTTATGCTGGGTGGTTGGGTCACAGTGTTTGCAACATTATTTTCTCTTCTCTTTCCCCCTTCCACTCTTTTTAAAAGACAGTATTTTCAAACTCCTGGTCTCAAGTGATCTTCTTGCTTCAGCCTCCTAAGTTGCTGGGACTACAGGTGTGTGCCACTGTATCCCGCAACACCGTCCTTTAAATTTTCCTGTGTGACTTTAAAGGCAACTTTATGAATTATTTTGCCACACAGAGGCATAGAAAAATAATTTTAAAGGTCATATTTTAAAATATATTTGTTCACGCCAATAAGAATTATCTGAGAGAGGTAAAAATTTATTAAGGAGAAGAGAGTTGGGATAAGAATGAAGCAATGTCCGGGGGTAGAAGAGACCTGATAGCATCTGCGCACGAGTGAAGATTTCGCCCTTGGACAAGAGAGTGATAGTTACCCATCACTGGAGGCAGGCAGAACAAACAACGTAATTCAGATGTGACGCTGGGAATACTGCATTAAACCTATGTTGGGTATACTCATTTAGGCAGCAAAACGTACTGGCCTGTTGAGAGTGGTAAACACGCTGAAAGTATGAGGAAAGAAGGAAAATGTGGAGAATGCAGAAGAGAATGGAAAACCAAATTTACTGTAGAGTAATTCAGCATAATTGCAGGGTAGTTTTAAATTAATTTGGAATCAGTACTTATAACTATTAAGTGAGGCAAGCTCCATGGTTTTTGTTTTTCCTTTATCCATGTTTAGTTGCTTGGATCCTGACACAAAACAGGACAGAGCTGGATTTAAACAGATTTGGGAATTTCAAGGCAAGTACAATAAAGAACAAACACAGCAGGGAAGCTGAGGATGCTTGTAAGGCACTGGTCACAGTGATGGGTCATGGAATGAAAGCCGGGAAAGGAAGGAATTGGGGACAAGGTCAGCTAAAAGGAAAAACAGAACCTGCACATTCTATGAACAAAATTTATTTTGCTAAAGGTCATACAACACATCACAGTAAACAAAATCACAACTGAATTTAGTCTTAAAAGTCTCCTAAATATAAAGTTTTAGTCAAGTTTTGTAGAGAAAAAAGTAACTTTCATTAACCTAGATACATAAAGGAAAAAACTCAAAATACTGGGGGTAAAAGAAATTTTAAGAGATAATGCAGATCAAAAAACTAAACACACAATTACCAAATGATTCAGCAATTTCATTTTTTTTTTTTTTGTGGGTACCGGGGGAACGACCTCAGGACCTCGCGCACCAGCAGGCACCCGTGCCGCTGAGCAATATCACCGGCCCCTTTTTCGTATGTGGGTTCCAGGAGTCGAACTCGGGCCCTCGCGCTTGCCAGGCAGGCGCTTACGCCACTGAGCCATCTCGCCGGCCCAGCAATTTCATTTCTGAGTGTATACTCACAAGAAATGCAAACAGAGACTTGAACAAGATATCCATGTTCATAGCAGCATTATTTACAATAACCAAAAGATGGAAATAACCCAGATGTCCACTGATTGGTAAGTGGATAAATGAACTGTGGTATGTATATACAATGGAGCATTGTTTAACCTCAAAGAGGAAAGAAATTCTGACACATGATAAAATATGGAAGAACTTTGAGGACATGCTAAGTAAATTAATCTAGTTACAAAAGCACAACCATTACACAATTATATGAGGCACCTACAGGTACTACAACTCATAATACATGCGGTAGAATGATGGTTGCCTGGGATGGCTGAAGGAAAATAAGGAGCTATTATTTAGTGGGTACAGAGTTTTAGTTTGAAGGATCAAAAGATCCTTCAAAGGACTGGCTGCACAACTAAGTGGTATTGGCTGTACAACTATGTAAAGATACCTAATATTACTGAACTATACACTTTAAATGGTTAAAATAATAAATTTTATGTTATTTTTATTTTACCACAATTATTGTCTGTGTATGCATGGGTGTGGAGAGAGAGAGAGAGAGAGAGAGAGAGAGAGAGAGAGAGAGAGAGAGAAAGATTGAGAATGAGACTGACTATGCAGAAATTGATCTAAATAATATTTTAGTTCCACAGAGCTCCGTTTAGAAGCTGGAGCTTTGGGCTGGTGAGATGGTTCAGTGGTATAAGCGCCTGCCTGGCAAGCGCAAGGGCCCGAGTTCGACTCCTGGTACCCACATATGAAAAAAGGGCCGGTGATATCGCTCAGCGGCACGGGCGCCTGCTGGTGCATGAGGTCCTGAGGTCGACCCCGGGTACCCACAAAAAAAAAAAAGAAGCTGGAGCTTTGCCACTCATCCCAAGAGAGGTTGCCATAATTTCAATACTAATGCAAAACCAAATAAATAACTAAAAACAAAACAAAACAAAAAAAACAAAAATCATTTAACAAAATGTATCATCTACTCCTGATTACAAACTCTCAAAAGGGGGACAAGAACAAAGGCTGAATTTGGGATTTGACAAGAGAGCTGAGCTACCTGGCAAGATTAAAAAAATAAAAATAAAAAAATCTGGCATTTGCTGGCAGAACTAGGTCCAGGCATTAAAGCAGAGCCAGATGAAAGCAACATCCTTTACTGCCATGTCATCATTGTTGGACCCCAGGATTCTTTTTTTTTTTTTTTTTTGGTCTTTTTGAGACAGGGTTTCACTATGCAGTTCAGGCTGGCCTTGAATTCACTTTGTAGCCCAGGCTGGCCTCGAACTCACAGCAATGCTCCTACCTCAGCCTCCTGAGTGCTGGGATTACAAGTGTGCACCACTATATCTGGCAGGATTCTGTTTTTAATGGAAGGAATGTTAAACTTGAACTGCTGCTTCCAGAATACTCACTGACAGCACCTATACTTCATGGTCAAAGTTTATCATCTAATGTAGATCAGTTGGGAAAAATATGTTTACATATTTTGAAAAATCAAGTGAGCCCTACTACTACAGATTTACACAATTCTGCTATCAATCCAGGTTTTGTTATGTGCTCCAAAATGATAATATTCATTAGTAAATATTGAAGCAGAGCAGTGGAAGACCAGTGAAGTTCCAGCCACGGATGTAGAACCTGGACTAGGCTACCTGCTATACATAACATTTAAATCAGTCTGATAATCAAATGCGCACTTCTCTAGATCTACCAAGACCTTCCTGTTTTGAAGTATTGTCTGGATTGTTATGAAACGTTAAAATCAGTGGCTCTCAGCTTATACTCATTTGCCTGCTCACGGGGGAAATGAATAAAGCATTATGAATGAAGGCAGATGTCAGAGTTAGCTGCAGTGCGTTCATTTATTATTTATTTTTGAGGAGGAAAGCAGAGTTCATTGTGGTGACCTGATTACAATGACGAAAGCAACTAACCAGTTCTTTAGAATACGCTCTCTAGCCAAGTTTACCTATTCAGATATTGTAGACAGACTGAACCACAGCCCTCAATAGGAAGACTGGGACTTTACTGTCAAGCAGATTACTCCCTGCAACAGCTTATGACCGTCTCATGTGACTTGTCCCAAAATGTCTGCAACACTTATCTTTCAGTAAAATACATATATACATATATAGTAAATATATAGTTTTAAAAAAATATATACACACACATATATGTGCTAAGGATAAAAACCGCCTCAATCTTATAAGGGGAACTATAACAAACCTATAGATAACTGCATACTTGATGAAAGACTGAATGCTTTTTCTAGTAAAATATATATATATACATATATATAGTAAATATATAGTAAAATATATACACATAGTAAATACAATACAAAAATTAATTCAAAATGGATTACAAACCTAAATGTAGCTATAAAACATCTAGAATAAAACAGGAGAAAGTCTGTAATCTTAAGCTAGGCAAAGATTTAAATATAATAGCAAAAAGAAAATGTATACAAGAAAAACTGATATATTAGACCTCATCAAAATTAACTGCTTGCAAAAGACATTGTAAAAAGAATGAAAAGACAAAGACAGAATGTATTTGCAAAGCACATATCTGATAAGACTTTATCTAGAACAAAGAACTGTGAACTTCCATTGAGAAAGCAAGCAACCCCATAAAAAAATAGATCCAAGATTTGAAAAGACACAACTCTTACTACACACCTATGAGAATGTCCAAAATTAAAAAGTTGACTGTACCAAGTGGTAGTAAGGATGTGAAGTAACTGAGATTTACAACACTGCCACTAAGAATGTAAAACTATGAACTGGAAAACGTGCGGACAGTTTCCTGAAAAGTTAAACATACACCTACCATATGATCCAGCTGTTCCAATTCTAAGCATTTACACAAGAGAAATAAAAGCCTATGTCCACACAAAGAACCCTGTATGTGAATTTTCAAAGCAGTCATCTGAAATAGCTCTAAGATGGAGTCAAATGTTAAGGGCTAACAATACAAACTGTAGTCAAAACAAAAGACATAAAATTCATTTATATAAAATACTAGAAAATGCAAACTATAATGTCAGGAACAGATATGTAGTTGCTTGAGGGAGGAAAAAGAGGAAGGAGGTAAAGAAGAAGTAGGGGATTAAACTTTGAGGAGTGATAGATATATTCATTATCTCGATGGTGTGATAGTTTCAAAGTATATACATATACCAAAACTGATCAAACTACACACCATAAACATGCAGTTTTTTAAGATCAAATATATCTAATAAAGATTTTTTTAGAAAAGTATATTAGTGGGCTTGAAAATGCTGGCTTTTAAAATGGCTATGATGTTAAACAGAATGACTGCATTTTGATGTAGCATGGAGTTGGCTTTAGAAATACAACATTATGGGGCCGGTGAGACGGCTCAGCGGCTTAAGCGCCTGCCTTGCAAGCGCGAAGGCCCGAGTTCGACTCCCGGATCCCACATACGAAAAAGGGGCCGGTGATATCGCTCAGCGGCACGGGTGCCTGTTGGCGCGTGAGGTCCTGAGGTCGTCCCCCCGGTACCCACAAAAAAAAAAAAAAAAAAAAGAAATACAACATTATGATATTTAATATTTTATAAACTATATCAAAAGAAAAATCTTTGGATGAGAACTCTTGACAATATACAGCAGTAGTTAAGAATCATTAATCCAAAGAAAACTGTAAACCAATTGAAATTTGAATTATATTCAAATTCCCATAAATCATTAGAATTTTTTAAAGTATGAGCCACATATACTTATTTTGCCCAATTTTTAGTTATAATATATATCTGGTATCAAACCGGTTTTTTTTAAATTAATTGCATAGAGTTATTTCCTGCTTTATCATAAGATTCCACTGAGAAAGAGTAAGAGGTAGCATTAGTGGATTTAAAAAAACAATCTTTTGAGAAAATTTCTCCCTAAAATAAATCATTATTATAAGATTGTCTTAAGATTACTGAATCCTATAAAACATGAAGTATGAGTTATATATCAACCAATGAAGTCATATTTGAATGTACGATCACAAAATATCTAGGAGTTATTCGATGATTGTACAAATTCTCAATCTTCTACTCTGGTTCTCAAGTATTATTTTTGTGATACATGCTATTCCTACAGTAAAATGAATGCAACGTAATAGTATTTGCTTTAGTTTTTGGGGATTAATATCACAGCAGAGAAATTTTAACTTCAAAAATGATACTTGCAGAAATGGAACAGTTTACTATACTTCTACAACTGCTAGTATAATTACATTTATTAAGAACTTTAGATGTATTTACTCAGAAAAATCTGTAGCCAAAGCAGGATACATTCAACTCCCTTTAAAACTGCATTCTCTTATTTAATAAAAAAGAAATTATTTTTATGTTTGAAATATTTAAAATGAAAGATAACTTGAGGGAATAATACTCTCATTCCATTGAAAACAAAGTCCGGTCAAAATCGAAATAGAAAGATTTCGTTCTCCTGATTAAGAATGCAATTTCTAACTTCAGTTGAATGACGTTTTGTACCTTATTGATGCTTGGCTCCTCCACCACAGAATTTTTGATGGCTTCACTGTTGTCCCCTAATGACTTCATCAAGAAAGAATAACCACATGACAGTAAAGATGAGATGTGACATGAAAAATACTGGGGGATAATTTAAAAAACTGTATTTTAACTAAATTGACTAGAAAAGAATATGAAACTGAATTATTATTCTTAAATTTCATATACCTTAAAAGAAGTATTATGAGAGCACATGGCTAGGGTGCAGGACAACTCAACAGCTCAGAATACATTAACCACCGCTATAAACTTTATTCTACCACATAAAAATTTTACTTATTTTGAAATGTTGACATTAAAGCAAGATTGAGTCTAAAGTACTTTATATTTAAAAACTCAGCCACTAGTAGCAGAGTACTACCAATAAAAAATTAAACTGTTCTCTTCTACACTACTGTTCCTTATTTCCATGATATACAACCATTCAGGAAAACCCGCCTGAGAAATTTCTGTTCCTACTCTTTAAATTCTCTCATACTGATTTAGCCAAAAATAGTCAATGAACTGACTGGAGGCAAATATATCCTTCTTAAAAGGGGGATATTAACAGGTAAAGAAAAAGTTGATTCAAAACTTTAAATTCTCAGAAAATGAAATAAAACAGGAAAAGGAACTGGCAATGAAGATCACAGCTGCCAAGCCCCACTTTTTGGATAGGATGGCTCAGGCAGTCTCTAAGTACTTAATTTTCAAGTAAGTAGAAATAGGGAAGACATTCTACTTTAAAAATGTATGCACCAGTAAACTATACTATACAGGAAAAGAAGAGATCTGAGGGTATGCTAGGACTTTAAGGTGAGGTAAACAAACGGTGAGAAATAGCAAAGTTTAATTTTCCCGCGTAGAAAGGAATAAAGCAGCCTGAAACTACATCATCTCCCACCCACCTATCTCCTCATCAGCTGAAAGATTATGACAACGTAAACATAACCATGACTTTATACAAATAAGTAGAAGGTAATTTTGTGAGTAGTCAAGTTTCCAGTAAAGATTAAATAATTTCATACCAACTCAATGAAGTTAAGATTCTATTTAACTCCATCCAACACGTATTTGCTACACAAAATTTTCTTTTCACATCCTCTTATCAAAAAGTCTAAGAGCACCGTAAGGAGGAGTAAAACCGCAAAGCAGTAATGAAGTGTCTCACAACTTTGGAGTGAGTAAAAGAGCGAGGAAGTCTACTGACCAAAAACTGCAAAGCTGGGGCGAAACAGCCATTTTACAGATTAAAAAAATTCGGAGAAAATACTTAGCTTATTCATTACAAAGCTGCTAGTTCACCACTCATGTTCATGCTTTCAATTAAAATAACCACAAAGTAACAAAGAAATGTAAAATGCATAGATGTATTACTTACCTACTATTTTTATGTATTCTGCCTTGGTTATCCTACCATATTCCCTAACCCTAATCTAATTTCTGAATCAATAAGACAATCAAACTTTGGATATACATATGAAAAGGTGTACTAGAGAAAACAAAGCAACAAGCCATGTAAACACACAGTTTATATAAAACAATGATGCAGCAATGCTTTACACACTACATCAGAATGCTGTCAACTCTTGATAAATTATTTTGGGCAAAGATATACTTAACATCACCTTCCCAGTACATATATCCTAATCAGTCATACTCTTCTTTAAGCACATTCATTCCTAATTTTGTTTATCCAAAATTTTCTAAAAATGTTCTCGTGGTAACTCATACACTAAGTAAGACACACTTTACATAAGGTTAACAAACAAAACATTCACATTCGCTAAGATTTCAGTGTAATACCAAGATACTCGTGTCAAAAAATCTTTTAAGTCTGCAAGAATATTATATATTGTTTCCTAGTGTGGTCAATTTAAATATATTTACAAAATCAAGGAAATGATAAATAATAATATATACAATTGTCTCTTACAGATTATTCCTTAAATGAGACAATGAGATTTATGTAATTTTCCTTCTATTCAAGATTTGATGTTATCTTGCTTTTTGCTTGTCTAATGTGAAGTCCTTCTATTATTTCTCCAACTAAAGTACCTTTTTTTCCCCTCCCACTTTTTAAAAAAATTATTTTGTATTACTACATGTTTGCAGCATATAATGATCACATTCATAGTGGGGAGTTGGTATATGTACATAACACATCTTAATTCATTTTTCATTCTATTCCCTTTCTTTCAGACTAGTTTAGTGCTACTCAAAATGTGGTCCACAGACCAGCTTATAGATTTGAACTCTTTGTTACTGGTTCAGGCGAGATAAAAAAATCAACTACATAACTACACCACTGTTTATTCACTTAATATTTTTTAGGAGCAAAACTTTCTTAAAGAAGGAAGCAATTCAGATGCAAGTTTTCCATACTTAACGAATGCGTACTTTCTTAGTGGCACTGAATTAAATAACCAAAAAAATAAAAACATAAAAATAAAAAATAAAACAAAACAAAAAGAACAACAAACCAAACAAAAAACAAACCATTTTGGTGATAACATCAAAGCATAATAAATCAATAACAGAATAGTTATAAATTAATTTGAGTTTGCAAAATTTCAGGTAGTTATGAAGAACCTATAGAATAAGAAGAAAACACATTTAAAATGTTTTCAGTATTCAAACCCAGTTTCAGTTAAACTCAGACGAACTTAACTATCAAGTGAAAATCATAGGAAATTTCTACTTTGTCTTAAAACAAATCAAAACACAGAGAGCAAGATACATAATCTTAAACAATATCTGAGAAAAAAGTCCCAAATACCTCTAAATTAATCATTTTAAATTGATTCATGAAAAAATTGTAACTCTTCTTTTGAATCACTTGTTCTAGTATTAATTGCATATGTTTATGATATAAAAATGAATTTTCAAAAAAATCTATAAAATGCATCTCAAACGGCTGTAAGACAAAAGCTTTGGAATATAATAGTAGAGGTCTTAATATGTGCAAACCTCATTTAGACATCGCCTCTTTGTGAATATATTTCTGATAAAGGTTTCTTGAATTTCTTCCTGCTTCACCAAATACTGCCAAAGCCTCTTCACAGACAGTGCCAGGTGATGTTTGGATCTACAGAGACAGTAAATTTAATACGCACTTTGGATATTTCTGATTAAATTGACTACAATTCCTTGGTGTCATTATGAATGTTTATTGAAATAAATTAACCAGAATCACACCATGTGATCTAGGCAAGCAGCCAGCACGCATTTTCTTAAAGATCACATAGTAAACACTTTAGGCTCTGTGGAACATACGGTTTGTATCACAAAGCTCAAGTCTGCCAAAGTACTGGGAAAGCAGTCATATGTCTGAAGTTAAGCATCCCTAACTCAAAATGTTCCAAAAACCCAACATGCTCCTAAATATGAAAACTCTTAAGTGCTGATACGACGCTAAAAAAAGCTTTGGATTTAGAGTATACTGGATCAGGGAGCTTCAACTAGTAAAGTATGCAAATATTCTAAAACCTCAGAAACCGAAAACTGGAACATTCTGGTCCCAAGCATTTCAGATGAAAGACAGTCATGCCGTAATATGCAAATGACAGGTGTGGCTGCGATCCAATAATAATATAATTATAAGAGCAGTAAGAGGGCTAGATTTGGACAGAGAAGCTGGTGATAGTTGGCTGACTCCTAAGCTAGGGACACGACATCTAAGAAAAACAGACATATTTTCTAGAAGACAACTAGAAGTAGAGGCACTCAGTGTTTCCCACTTTGCTATTGATAAGTAGCGAGTTAAGAGCTTCTACAAGAACATAAAATAACCTTAATACTAAACCAGTAGGCAAACTGTTTAGTTCAGTAAACATTTTTTTGTACAAGACTTTAGATGAAGCAAGCACAGCACTGATTTACCCTTTGGTTCGAACTTTCTTGATGGGCAGTAAAACAGTTATTGATGGCTACTTTGAACAACACTGCTCTAGAGCAGGTATCAAGAAACTACAGAGCACAGGCCAAATCTAGCCTGCCTCATATTTTAAAAAATAAAGTTTAATGGACCACAGCCAAGCCTCCATGTTTATGTACTGTCTTAACATCTACGGTTGCTTTCACTCTACAATAGTAAAGTCCAGTAGCTGTAAAAAGGACATCATGAAAACCCTACAATATTTACTACTTGGACCCTTGCAAGAAAAGTTTGCTAACCTCTGTACTACCATAGTCATTACACCAAGACCCACATACAAGCCTACAGCAGAAAATTAAATATAGGCCTTAAATAGTTTTTCTCTAAATACTACCTGACAACATTGTGATTTAGTAAAATTCCTACTTAAGAACAGTATTCACGGGCCAGGGATATAGCTCAGTGGCACAAGTGCCTGCCTGCCAAGCACAAGGTCCTGAGTTTAATTCCCGGTACAAGGGAAAAAAAAATGTATTCACAGGAAAATCTACCTGAAAGGAGTGTTTGTGGGCTCCAGTAAAGCTTTGTGGCGGAGAATTGCAGGACCCGCAGACAAACTCTCTTCAGAGGTATGACCAGAGATATAGTTTTGAGGTGGTCCACCATGGATTTCAAGTCGTCGAAGAAGAACTTGTTCCCAACATTGAAGAGTTTTTAGAATCGCGTGACAAAGAGGTGAACTAACTGGAAGCTCTAAAAGGGGAAAAAATATTTGTCCCTCATTTGTCTTTTGCAATAAAATGCTACATTTAATTATAAGAAAGTCTGAGATAAATTATTAACACACATTTTAACAGGGGAGATGTGGCATGGAAATTCAGCAGGTTGAAAAAAATGTTGCTCTCCTCAAGTATCTAATAGATTGATAGGCACATTTAAAGATGGTTTTAGTTGAAAGACATCTATTACAACAGGTGGTCGTTAAGCCTTTCCTTAACTATTCAAAGAAACATACTGAATAAAAACCAAAGCAGTCATACCATTAGCTCATATTAAGATATTTATTACCTGCAAGATCATGACCTGCAAAAGGATAGAAGGTTTTCAAATTGTTGAGCACCAATTGTACCATCGCCAATCGCATCAATGACCAACTAAAAATAAAGCAAAAATGGGTCTGTCAAAGATTTATACAGGGATTTAGATGAGTACATCATCTTTGACTCAACAACTCCACTATTAGCAATCTATCCTGAAGATATACCTCTACAAGAATAAAATAATATATACATTTAGTAACTCAAATCAGTATTATTTATAATAGCAGAAGAATAAAAATAACCAAACTCTCTATCAGGAAAGTATTGGGTAAATAACTCCATTTTGGAGTATGGAATTTTACAGTAATCATAAAAATAATGAGTTAAAATCTCTAAGTGTTAATATGGAGAAAACTCCAGTATGTATTAATAATTAAAAATTAAATTTTGAAACATTACACATGGGGTGCTATTCTCTGTGCAAGAAAGCAGGGGAAATAAAATTATATAGATGTGTTCTATTATTTTTGCAAACAGAGGGACAAACCAGAAAATAATAAAAGTAGTTATCTATAGATGGAATAGGGAAGGTATTCAATGTAGGAAATAAAGATTTCTCTTTTCAAATTTTTAAACAGTTTGACTTTAAAAAAAAGTTATTTCATGGGGCCAGTGAGATAGCTCAGTGGCGTAATCGCATGCCTGGCAAGCGCGAGGTCCAGAGTTCGACTCCCGGAACCCACATACAAAAAAAAGGGCCGGTGATATCGTTCAGCGGCACGGGTGCCTACTGACGCATGAGGTCCTGAGGTCGACCCCCGGTACCCACACACACACACACAAAAAGTTATTTCAGCTATTCTTTGATTTCAAGTAGTAAAAATGATTTTTTACATTATTGGCTTTTAAAGTATTTTTTTTTTTTTTTTTTTTTTTTTTTTTGGTTGGGTACCGGGGGGTCGACCTCAGGACCTCGTGCGCCAGCAGGCGCCCGTGCCGCTGAGCGATATCACCGGCCCCTTTTTTGTATGTGGGATCCGGGAGTCGAACTCGGGCCCTCGCGCTTGCCAGGCAGGCGCTTACGCCGCTGAGCCATCTCACCGGCCCAAAGTATTTTTTAATTATGGCAAAATACACACAAAACTGACCACAGTAACCTTTTTTTTTTTTTTTTTTTTTTTTTTTTGGTGAGTACCAGGGGTCGACCTCAGGACCTCACGCAGCAGCAGACGCCCGTGCCACTGAGCGATACCTCCGGCCCTTTTTCCGTATGTGGGTACCGGGAGTTGAACTCAGGACCTTGTGCTTGCCAGGCAGGCACTTACGCCACTGAGCCATCTCACCGGCCCGACAGTAACCATTTTTAAGTGTGCAGTTCAACAGCAGCAAGTAAATTCACACTGTTGTGAAACCACCATCAGCATCCATCTCCAAGACTCTTCATCCTGCAAAACTGAAACCCTGTCCTCACCCAACAACTACCCATTCCTTGTTCACCTTCTGGTGACTATAAGTCTCTTAATTACCTTCTTGTGATAGGCTTATTTCACTTAGCATAATGTTCTCAAGGTTTATCCATGCTCTTGTCATGTGTCGTAATTTTTTTTTTTTTTTTGTCTTTTTGAGACAGGGTCTCACTATGCAGTTCAGGCTGGTCTTAAACTCACTTTGTAGCCCAGGCTGGCCTCAAACTCCCAGCGATCCTTCCTGCCTTAGCCTCCTGAGTGCGGGAATTACAGGCATGTGCCGCCATGCCCGGCTTAGAATTTCCTTTCTTTTTAAGGCTGGATAATTTTCCACTGTACGTACATACCATATTTTGTATATCAATTCATCTGTCAACAGACATTTGGATTCTTCTATCCCTTGGTTACTATGAATAACGCTATGAACGTGAACAAAGATCTGATTGAGCTCCTGGTTTTGTTTTGGGAAGTACCCAGAAGTGGAACTGCTGGGTCACATGGTAATTCTATTTTTAATGTTTTGAGGAACCACTATAATGTTCTCCATCATTTTATATTCCCACCAGAGGTTCTAATTTCTTCCCAAGTATGCCGACGCTGTTTTTCTGTAGTAGCCATTGCAATGAGTGTGAGATTGCATCCCACTGTGGTTCTGATTTGCTTTTCCCTAATGATTAAAGCATCTTTTCATATGTTTATTGGTCATTCGGACATCTTTGGAGAACTATCTATTTAAATCCTTTGGTCATGTTTAAGTGGGATTTTTCTGTTGTTGCTGAGTTACATGGTTTGAATTCTGAGTCATGTAAATGTTTTATACAGTATTTTCAAAAAGTAAACCTCATTCAACTGGGAAAAAACCCAATACACAAGGAAAATTCTCGTAATTTTTCAGTACAGGATTATGTCACTGTTCTTAATATATTTATTTTTGAAAATTTATGTATTTTTAAATCATACCATTAACATACCATGTCTTGTTAAAATATATACATCTTTCAGATGGAAACAATATATCAAGTGATGAAAAAACAATATCATTCATGAATGTAAGGATAATGCACCACTGGAGGTAGGGCTAAGCATTTTGCACATCTATGATTTTTGTAATACATGAAAGCCTTTTTTAAAGACAGTACTTATAGATATTTTATATCTCTAGTGTTCTACTGAAAAGACATCAGATTTTCTAGGTAAAATTGTAGAATTTATCTTAGGGTCCAAAAGGCAAAGCATAATCTGAGAGTAAGATGTGTGAGGAAATTATAATGGTCCACTCATGAATAATCTAAAGCTAACTGCGAAATTATTAAGGAAAGGAACTTAACAACTTTAGTAAAGAAATCTGATTTATAATATGATTTCTTAAAAGAAGCTTAAAATATTCCACACCTATATGAATTTGAATTAGAATGCTCTTGGAGATGGAAATCTGAAGCTGAAACATCATCGTTATCATCATCATCGTCATCACCATCATCACCACTTTCCAGACTCTCCTCTGAGTCGTATTCTGCTCTACTTTGGGAAGAGGGTAAAAAAGGCTTAAAGAAAAAAAAAAAAAAAGTTATGTAATTTATCATTAAAATATCTGATGTAATATATTCAAATATATAGTCTAATAGTAACATCATCTAATTTGTAAATATTTCATTATAAGAAAATAAAGTAACTAGTACTTGAAATACTATGCCTTTGACATCACTTCCACAATTTCTTTATTCATCCATTTAACAAAAAACTTCTCAAGTTTCTATTATATAACCAAAAGTGTACTTGATATAAGAAATTTTAACATGGATATTATAGACATTGCCCTCAGAGTTTACCTTTTAGTGGTAAAGGTAGGCAAAAAGCAGAACACTAAATAAAAATTGTATTAAATGCCACAAAAATATTTTGCAATAGAGAACAGTAAGAACTGAGATAAGCCGACCATAGAAGGCCTCTTTGAAAAGTGGTATTTGAGACCTAAAGGGCAAAAAGGAACAGACCATATAACAAGAGGGAAGAAAACATTACAGGCAGTAAAAATACCATGCAGAAAAATTCTCTTTCTAAGAAAGAGTCTGGAATGAAAAAAAGCAGTTTGACAAAAGCCTCCTAAGCAGGAAAATAAGTGTTACAAAAGGTTAAAAGAAAATAGCAAATAACAGCTCAGGTAGAATCCTATAGGCCAAAGTAAGGACCAGAATGTGTTACCAATGGTGAGTTTTAAGCAGAGGACAGGTACTGAGATTTATAATTTCAGAATATTACTATGACCACTTTCTTATGAGAAAAAAAGACATATAGCAAGAGCAGAAATAGACACCAGAAATTAATGCCAGAATTGGCAGCATACGTACATGTGTTACTGATGGAATTGGAGAGAAATATCAGATTTAAAGAACATTTTTAAACACAGCACTAATTTGCTAATAAATTGATAGAGTCAGAGAAAGTAGAGAAAAAAACAATAATTCCTGGACTTCTGGCTTGAGCAACTGTAAGGATGAAGATGTCATTCACTAAAATGGAAGGGCTTTAGACATGAGAAGGGAGGTGCTGAGTAAAGTAAATACCAAAAGCCTCAATCTGGAAGAAGATCAAGATTCAAGGGTCAACTAGAAGCAGAAGGATGAGAAGAACCTATGAAGGAATGACAGTAAGTTTAGAGGAAAAGAGTCAGAAGTGACTGGCATCAAGGGAACAGGAGATAAAAGAATTTCAAGGAGGGAGTGGTAAGTATGTTAAATACTGCTAACAGGTCAGACAAAATGATACTACAAAAAGGTTTCATTATATTTGATATGGATCTTAACTGAATTTCTAAAAGAGCAGTTTCAGTGGAGTAACTGGGTTACATAAATGAATAAGTACGAAATGGAAATATTGTAAGGCACTAGAAAGAAAATGTGCATACGGTTTTGAAAAGTTGAAATAAAATGCAAACAAGAAGCAGAGAAATGGCACAGTGTCTAAGAAAGAGTTTTAGGGTCAAAGCCGAGGTTTAGAATGGGAGATATTGTAGTACACTCATGCCCTGAAAAGAAAGAGCAAATAGGAAGAGTACTGAAAGCACGGAGAAAATAAAAAGGACAGGATTCAGAATAGAAATGGAGAAAATGGTCTCTGATAGGACACAGTCTTCCTCCACAGTAACATAGGAAAGAGTAAGATATGAACAAATGTAGACTGGATTACAGTTTCATGTCAGGATGATGGAGACTTTTGTCTGATTTTATGTTTCTCAAGGACTTCTAAGGTGTTAAGCATAAGGACAGGGAGCTGGGATTCAGCTTAGTGACAGAATGCTTGACCAATATGCACAAGGACCTGGGTACAATCTTCAGTCTCCAGCACCACTCCCTCCAAAGAGTGAAGACAGGATGGAACAGAAAAGGTAGGAAGCTTAAAAAGGAAAACTGTAAAATCTTGCATCTAGGGAAGCCCAACAAGAAACATATCAGGGAGGGCAGAACTTCTAAAGCTTCTAAAACAGCTGATTAAGGAGCTTGGGAAGGCTTCTTGTGAAAAGGTGACAATAAAACTTACCTAAGTTTTAAAAAACAGCCTCTGGAAATTGACCAAATGCACACAACATAGAGAAGCATTTATTTAAGAAAATCTACTAAGTATGGATAAAACAGTGTGAATCTGGCACGTTGGTCAGGGGATGCTCTCATCCCACCTCAAGATTTATGGGCATAATTTTACCAAAGCCAGCAGCGAGGACTAATACATTCACGGGTAGCCTAACAAACAGGGATATATTCTGAGAATCATGTTGTTAGGCAATTCTGCTGTTGTGCAAACATCACAGATTGTACCTAAGCAAATTTAGACAGACTAGCCCACTATACACCTAGGCTATAACACATACATTGTTGTATATACAATCCCTCATTGGCAGAACTTCCTTATGAGGTATAATGACAATTTTGTAACTCTAGCTCTCTGTCAAAGGGGCTGTCAAAATTTCACGTCCATGAGCATTATCAAATACCAGACATCTCGGTATCAAACAATTAGGGAAGACAAAATCTCAACTAGCCTGAGGTTGTGGTGTTGACTGAAATAAGGGCAGAACAGCCAGAAATGTAAAAAGGAGATCCAAGAATAAGACAGCTAAATAAAACCTTGCTAACCAACAGTCTTGTATCTTGCAAAATTATCCTTCAACAGTGAAGAGGAAATAAAGATACCGTCTTCTCAAAGTGCCTAATAAATATTTGCTGAATGAATGAATGACTCTGCAGAGACAATGAGGAACAAAGGAACACAAATTCCCCTCAATTCCTGAAGCATCTAGGACTGTGGTGGCAAAACTATGGCACTATGCGCCACAGTGGGCTGTTGGTTATCACTGAAAGCTCTACAAGGTTCACCATCGCTGATCAAGGACATGAAAAAATAAAAGCCACAGCCTAACAGGCCCGGGGGATGGTTTTGTCAGAGAATACACAGACACTAATTAGGGCAAAGCAGGAAAGACAGCACCTAGAAATTGATGATGTGAGGGATTCGGCCGAGCACATGAAAACAAGATACACAGATACAGATAAATACAGTAGATACAGACCTTGCTTTGCACAGGACTATAAAAATGAATATACAAGTAGAAATCACACAAAACAATCCTAACAATCAATGTTAAAAAGCTACAAATGTCCTGTCAATTTTGAAAATATCTGTCAAAACATGAAAAACTCTCTTGAGTTGACCATAGTGTTTGACTTCTAACTCTGTAACTTAGGATACGAAGCAAGCATCTTTTCTGTGCTTTAACAAACTCGTCCTGCTTCTAAGTTTCGATCAGTGTCTAGCATTTTATTCTTTGCAGTTTTAATGTTATGAATCTACCATAATGTAAAGTTTTTTTGCAAAGGTGACTATCTCTGGAGCATCTTCCTACTTTCCTCACAACTGTTTTCTATATTTATGTTGGTAAGTTTACCTTCACTAAACACCACTTATATATCTAGAATCTTTTAATCGACACCAATGTCAACATACCCACAGTTCGGTATTATTATCTTATTTAACAACTTACACAAAACAATACAAAACAAAACAACTTACATAAATAAAACTTTTCTAAACCAGAATGGGAAAATACGTGGAAGCGCCAACAAGCACACTCACTTTAAACACCTTCGTTTCCCTTTCATCATATAAATACTGATCTCAGTAACACTTCTGTTACCTTGGCGATGAAATAGTCCCAGATACTGAGCTCAGGCGGGATGAACCTCTCTTTGACTGCCAGGGACTCCTGGCTTACTGGTAGTGAAGAGGTCACTGGGACAGACTCTCTGCCAGATATTTTTGATGACCTAAAACGTCTGTTCTGTTTTTCTCCTTCTTCAACTAGTGAAGAAACTAAGAAGAAAATAAAGTATTATTAAAGTAAATACTATTTTCATTAGACTTATTTCACCTGACTTTAAGACCTAGGGTTAACTGTAAATAATATTATTTCATACAAATTTTTAACCAACAAAGCAGTTATTCAGAAAAAAACTGGTCTCTTAGAAAAAAAGAAACAGGCTGGGGATATAGCTCAGCGATGCAGCGTCTGCCTGGTAAGCATGAAGTCCTGAATTCAATTCCCAGTACCAAAAAGAAAGAAAAAGAAAAAAAAGAAATAAATAGCATGACTTTCTCTTAAAGGAACTAAGAGAAATTAGTAGTATAAATGAAATGATTAGCATATATATTAAAATATTTTTGGTATCTTCAATTACTTTGAAGATAACAATACAGTGTATTAACTAATGCTATTCTCTTATTATTTTGTTATAAAATTTTATTTTTAATCAATACTAGGTCCTAAAATGCAAATCACCAGTAGAGAATCAAGGATCTGGTGGATAGGCATGAGCTAGTAGCCAGGCAAATAATTCAAATTAAGGCACATCAATATTCTACTTCAATGATTCCAATAGAGCTTACTTACCTTCCAAAGGGATACAAATATTTGTGCTGTAATACAACTTTGTTTTATTGTTTGTAGCTACTCAGCTTGCCGACAAAGAATCACATGCAGTATATGGTAAAGCTGAGTTTAATATAATTTGGTTATTTCAGAAAAGAGATTAATAAAATATGAGTAGTCTAAGAATATTAAGTAGTGGTATAATTATTAATCTTTTTAAAAGAACTATCAGATTAAACAGATATATTTTTTCTTTAATCCTAATAACATTTAACAAACAAGCAAGTTTACAACATACCTACTACATAATTAACATAAATTCTAAAACTAAAAGAGAACCTAGATATAGAGCTTATAAATTATAAGGGTCATCAGGAGACCTGTAAGTGGCCAAAGAAAAACTAAGGCATGCATGCGAAGAAAAAAAAAAAAAAAAAATCAGACAGAATCATGTCTGAATATAAATTTTTAAAATATTTTTTTTTCACTGCTTTTACTCAAAAGTAGGCTTCCACATCAAGATAACATATGGTACAAATATACCTTCTTTCCCTAAGAATTTTCTCCTCACCCTCAGCACATCCTGTACTGTGGTTTTCTTAGAATTGTGAAAGTAACTCCCAAAGGACTAAGAAGAAAAAAAAAAAGAAAAAAAGAAAAGAAAAGAAAAACAAAAAGGAGAAACAGTTATGAGGCTGCATCTAAGAAATGGGAAGTACTAAGGAGTAGGGAAAAAAACCACTGCTTCCCTTCCATCCCAGTGCCGTCTGAACCCAGGACCTTTCACGTGTTAGGATAAGCTCTACCACTGAGCTACATCTCTACCCCTTTTCTGATTTTATTTTGGGACACAGTCTTGCTAAGTTACCCAGGCTGGACTCACACTTCTGATCTTCCGTGACTGTGCTGAAAATATGAATGGAGCGTATGCATTTGTAATATACTGTTCAGCTCTAAGAAGGAAGAAAATTTTATTACATACTACAACATGGACAGACCTTGAGAATACTGTCTTATATTCATTACCTCACATATATTACCGTGACTAAAATGACAACATAAGGAGTTTAAATTAACATTTATTTTTTGAGTCTGCCATTCTGAATCAGACACAATGAAATTAATATTCTGAACACAGATTTAAAAATCATTTCTTTGCAAACTGTACTTAGTCAAAAGAACCATCTCATTCTCCACTTCTTAATCTAAGACACTCTGTCTAGAAGCTCCTGGTGAATGCCAGAGACTGCATGACGCCTCATGAGCACATCGTCCTGGGTCTTTGAATTTAGTCTCAAAATGTAGGGGGAGGGAAGGAAGTAAATTATTTAACCAATGGTTTAAAAACTCCACTAAAAAACTGCTAGATTTAATAAGCAGATTCAGTAGCATAGCTCGATACAAAGTCAACATTCAAAAATCAATAGCCTTCCTGTACATGAGTGACAAACTCACTGAAAGAGAAATTAGGGTAACAACACCTTTCATAACAGCATCCAAAAAAATGAAATACCTAGGAATCAATCTAACAAAGGATGTAAAAGACCTCTACATTGAAAACTACAGTACTCTGAAAAAGGAGATTGATGAGGATATCAGAAAATGGAACGATATCCCTTGCTCTTGGGTTGGAAGAACCAATATACTGATAATGGCCATACTTCCAAAATTGTTATACAGATTTAATGCAATTCCAAACAAAATTCCAAAAACATATCTCACAGAATTAGAGAAAACAATCCTAAAATTCTTTTGGAACCAGAAGAGACCTAGAATAGCAAAGGCAATTCTGGGCAAAAAAGGCAAGGCAGGGGGCATCACAATCCCTGACTTGAAATTATACTACAAAGCTACCGTGATAAAAACAGTGTGGTATTGGCAAAAAAACAGACCTGAAGATCAATGGAACAGATTAGAAGATGCAAAAACAATTCCAGACATACGAAGCCACCTTATCTTTGACAAAGGTGCCGAACGCATTCACTGGAAGAAAGATAGCCTCTTTAATAAATGGTGCTGGAAAAACTGGCTCTGCACATGATGAAGATTAAGATTAGACCCATATCTTTCACCATGCACTAAACTAAATTCAAAATGGATCAGAGATCTAAATATTAAAACAGAAACATTAAATATGCTGGAAGGTAGGATAGGTAAAACTCTTGAAGACACTGGTGTAGACAAAGACTTTATGAATAAAACCCCAATCGCACAGGAACTATCACAAAGAATCAACAACTGGGATCTCATCTTACTAAAAAGCTTCTGCACAGCAAGAGAAACCACCAATAGAGTGAAGAGACAACCCACAATGTGGGAAAAAATGTGTGCCAGCGGTTCCTCAGACAAAGGATTACTATCGAGAACATAAAAAGAACTCAAAAAAATCAGACCTCCCAAATTTAAAGACCCAATCCAAAAATGGGCATCTGAGATGAATACACACTTCTCAGATGATGAACTAGAAACAGCAAATAAATATATGAAAAAATGTTCAACATCACTGGTCATTCGAGAGATGCAAATTAAAACACAATGAGATTCCATCTCACCTCAGAAAGAATGGCTATTATCAAGAAATCAGCCAATAACAAATGCTGGAGGGGCTGTGGGGAAAAAGGAACCCTTCTCCACTGTGAGTGGGAGTAAAGACTGGTGCAACCACTGTGGAAATCAGTGTGGAGATTCCTTAAAACACTAGGGTTAGAGGTCCCATTTGACCCAGCTATTCCCCTTCTGGATAACTTCCAGAAGAATTAAAAACATTGTACCACAGCAACATATGTGCACCCATGTTTATAGCAGTACAATTTGTAATAGCTAGATCTTGGAAGCAACCCAAATGCCCATCAACGGAGGAATGGATAAAAAAGATGTGGTCTTTTTATACAATGGAGTACTACTCAGCCATAAAGATGGATAAACTGGAGACTTTTATAGGTAAATGGATGCAACTCGAGAAAATACTCATAAGTGAAATAAACCGGAAGCACATGTGTAAACACCGTATTGTCTCCCCAGTGTGAGAAGCTGAAAGAGTAAATAAGATCCAAAATGTACAACAGATATTGTAAAATGGGAAGAAACTCTTCAAAATGAAAGAGAAACTGGGATGGGAGAATGGAGAAAAGAAGGAAGGGAAAAGCAAAAAATAAACAAACAAATAAATAAATATAAAAGATAGTTAAGATAGATATACTACTAATTTCTCTTAGTTCATTGAAAAGAAAGATTTGTGCTAATATTGTTTGGACAATTGAATGCCAATATCTTGTACTCTGAGTAACTAATTTAAAGATAACAATACGCAATGTATTAACCATTGTTACCATCCTATTATGTTGTTTTGAGATTTTGTTTTATTTTTTTTTCTCTTTAAAATAAAAATTAAAAAAAAATGCTATGTTGAAAAAATACATTATGGAGAAGAGTTCTGTAAGTTTAAGATAAAATAGATTTCAAATCTATTTCTTGCTTTCAGCAAGACAATTTAGTCTGTCTTCATAAGCATGTATTCATTCTCCTTTATCATCAGGGTACTTCAGATAAAAAGATTAAGAAGTACAAATATATGTGAGCATAAATTAAATATAAAACATAATTGTACAAGTAAATTTCAAGACTCCAAAAAGGGAAAAGATTAAGAAGCAGTAAATTAAACGTATTTCATAATCTTTAAATAATAAGATTGTAAAGTATGAGGAATGATAATAATATAGTTTTGAAAAGATTGTTTGACTCAGGTTCTTTCTTGCATATGCTCTATAAATATCCATAAAAATAAATTAATAAACATCTTCAAAGACAGTAGCGATTTGTCTACAAATCAGAGTAACACAGATTCCAATGTAGTAGGTATGTAAAATGATTCATTGTAACATGGAAAGAAAATACAAGTTCTCTTTAGACTTACTTTTTTAATAAGTAGGAGAAAGGGAGAGGAGAAGGAAAAGAGTGGAGTTGGTAGAAAGCTAGGGGAAGGAGAAGATAGGAGAAAGAAGGGACAAAGGGAAAGGAGAAACAAAGAGGTAAGGGAGAGGAAAGGAGACTGATGAGGGGGAAAAAAGTGGTTGGAAGAAATAAACTTTGTCCATTTTTAACATCTGGACCAACTGCACTACACATAACTATACATGTATTGGAAATTAACTCAAGCATGTTTTCTAGCCAAGATTATCTCATTAGCAGGCTACTGATCACTGCCCCAAAGTATTACTTGCTTTTCAATCCTGGCAAATGTCATAGTAAGGTTGTCTATAAGATTTCAACAAATCAAACTCAACAAATTTATTGAAAATTTGAATGAAGCATATGCATATGGTGGAGTAGTATACAGCCTTAAATGGAAAAGAAATTCTGTCACATGCTACAACATGGACAAACTTTGTGGACATTATTCTAAGTAAAATACACTGGTCACAAAAAAGACAAATGGTGTATAATTACAAGTAGGTGAGTTATCTAAAGTAGTCAAATCCCAGGAAACAGAAACTAAAAAGGAAGTTAAAGGGGTTGTGGGAAAGGGAAAAATGACAGTTGCTCAATGGGCACGGTTTCAGATTTGCAAGATTAAAATGTTCTGGAGATGTTCACAGCAATGTGAATATGCACTACATTAACGAAACATACACGTAAAAGGTGTTTACATTATAAAATTTATATTATGTGTTTTTCTTAATTATAACTAAAAAACCAGAATCAGGAGATATATAATTTAAAATTTGGGGCAGGGAGTGTAGCTCTCTGGTGGTGTGCTTGCCTAGCATGTACAAAGACTTGAGTTTGAATACCAGCACTATGCATGCATATACAGACGTACACCAGAACTAAGGAAATATATCTAAGTCACTTTGCTATAGGATTTCAGACTGCCCAAAATGTTATAAAACAAGGCTGGTTAATCTCAGTAAGGTATGTAGAATACTGAATGAAGCAGTCTAGGTTAAATAGGTGAGTTGCTTCTTATAAAGTTGGGTTTCTTGCTTTGTCATCAAGCCTTAGGAGTAAAATAAAATAATTATCTATAAACATTTATATACAGTATGTACATTTCTTGGTTTCTTTCATGTTCTATGCTTTTTCTGCCTTTATTAAAGGAAATTTGCTTCCCTAGTCATTTAAAAAATGAACAGAATTCATTTTAAACTTTAAATTAAAATTTATATATAATGGCCCACTAACAAAAATGTATTTCTTTCTCCAGGAAAAATTAGTTACTTTTAGGTTCAGCAGACTTTTAAAAGTTCTTTATAGTAAAATCACCAGTTAAAAGTATTTGGCATGCTCAATTATATTTTAAATAGCTGATTTTGCTTTATATTTATTTATTTTTTTTTTTTTGTGGGTACCAGGGGTCGACCTTAGGACCTCGCGTGCCAGCAGGCGCCTGTGCCACTGAGCGATATCACCGGCCCTTTTTTCGTACGTGGGTTCCAGGAGTTGAACTCGGGCCCTCACGCTTACCAGGCAGGCGCTTACGCTGCTGAGCCATCTCACCGGCCCAGTTTTATATTTTAAATATGCTTAAAACTTACCTTTACTCATCAAGAAATTTTGCTGTTTTACATATTTGCTAAAGGAATGATGGCAACAACCTGAGATAATCACTAAATATCCAATGCAGAATTTTAATACAAGTTTTACAGGACAAAATATCTGTATTTTCTGATCTGTATTAAGCATAATAAAATACCGAAAATACAAGGGGTGATTTGAAAGAAATAGTGAATGTATAAATTAAAAAAAAAAACTCATTACAATAAAAGATACATTGCCAAGAATGAGATAAGTTTGTTCAAAGTAAGAGGGAGTATTTTGGAGATTAAAAGCAATGATTAAAAGCCAAATGATCATAAAAGGTAAACATTTTGAATCGATTTGGGACACTAAGGTAGCCAGGACAGCACAACTGAAGACACTCACAAAAGAGGACTGCCAGAACTTCTTCAGAAAGTGGCAAAAACAATGGGATAAGTGTGTTTGGGTCTAGGGAATGGCAATGTGTCTTTTATTATAATAAATTTTTAAAAATTTAAACAGTCACTTTATTTTTGATCCCACCTTGTATGTCTTTAAAATATTTATCATTAGTAGTCTCACAGTAAAAAAAAAAAAAAAAAAAAAAAAAATGACATGTTTACCACAAATAAAATAATCATTTTATATTTTATTCCCCAATTTGGAGTAAAGAAGTCATGACTATAAATTCGTTAAGATAAAGACAGAAAATTCAACTCTTATAATTGCAAATTTTCTCACAAAATACAGTAAAAATTCCTAAAAGAAAAGATTTTGTGCTTTACAATATGCAATATGAAGCAAAAGTATGGATTTCTAACTGTTAGCAAAACAATAATTTCTGAAAAATGCTATTGCTTAGCCAATTGTTTACTTTAAAAATTAACCATAATAACAAAATAATTCAGAATTCTATGAATGTACACCTGTACTACAGTTTAGTGAGATTAGAAAAAAATCTAATGCTTCATTAATATGTGATGTAGAATTCACAGAGAAAATTAAATTTGACTGAAAATAAAATTACTATTATATGTACATTAGCATTTTTGTTAAGAATTTTTACCTACCAAACTATAGTCCAGTGAAAAATCATCTATTCTTTTTCAATAAAGGTTAAGTTGTATTTAAACATTATGTTAATAAAAGAATTAATACATAGGTATGTAAGAGATATGTAGAGAAAAATATAATTTAGTTTATGAGAGCACCGTTGCAAGGAAAATTAAGACTATACAAGAATAAGAAAAACAAATGCTAACTTTCAAATTCTTCTCTTAGTACCAAGCTTCTGAAAACACTTTTGAGAAATCAGATGTTTTACGATTCTAAACAAATATTTCATCTTAAATATATAATATTTTAATACAATTAGGAGGTCAGAAAAATGAAATATTCTAGATTCTCAGCTTTTTTTGGCTCAATTTTAAAGCTAAAAATGAAAAACTATACATTTATTTTGACTGAATTCAGATCAACTTTTCTAAAATACATAATTTCATCCCCTTGCTTCACAACTGAATATTATTTAATGCAATTAGAGTCCTGGGATATTGTGATAATATTTTGCCACAATCCATGCATGCAAAGCTCCTTACCTACAACCTAAAATTTACCATACAGCTGTGCTATGTTGGTGTGCATGCACAAAGTAATAATGACTTCAAAAACTGAGATCTCAGAATTTCAAGTTGAAAACCACCAATGCTAATCCCTTATTTTGGTTGATTTTTGGTCCTCAAATTTTCTGTCTAGTTTTCAGTGGATCTGCTTCACTAGTTACTGTCTCCTTTCCCTGCCCGCTCTTCCCTGCTTCCCCTTCTCTAGCTCCATGCTCCTTCCCAAACTAGATCAGCTTTGGCACCAGCAAGCCTTTGGCTTCGTCATTTAGTGAGAATACGTTTTTTTGGTTAGCAAACCGAAATCAGATCAAATTTTCTGTAATTGCTCCTACAGCTAGCTACTCACATGATTGCTTTTACTCAGAGTAGTTTCAGGATTCTTTTTTTTTTTTTTTAATGTGGGTACCGGGAGTCGAACTCAGGACCTCAAGCTTGCCACGCAGGCGCTTATGCCGCTGAGCTGTCTCACTGGCCCAGTCTCAGGATTCTTAAAGACAGATGAGCACCATACAATCTGAATGTGACTACGTCCAGCCCTGCTACTAAGTAAACATGTTTTAAATATTCTTCATTCTTTGGTTATCATGTCCCATATTCAAGAAGTTAAACATGGGCTGGTGAGATAGCTCAGCGGCATAAGCGCCTGCCTGGCAAGCGCAAGGTCCCGAGTTCGACTCCCGGAACCCACATATGAAAAAAGGGCCGGTGATATCGCTCAGCGGCACGGGAGCCTGCTGGTGCGCAAGGTCCTGAGGTCGACCCCCGGTACCCACAAAAAAAAAAAAAAAAAGTTAAACATGTACAAACAGATAATTTTTGGTCACTAATAATATTTATGTGTGGCATTTTTACCCCAAAACAACCAATAAACCTGACTGGCTAAACAAGGACCAACCTGGCTTTAAGGTTTCCGATACAGCTGTGCTCAGAAGCAGCGTGAGGGCTGATGGCTAAACAGCCTCACGGCTGTTTAACAAATACGGATTTTTCATTTTTTACACATACGTGGACATTTCCTTAGCAAGAGTCTATCCCTTTCTAATATGTTTTATTAACAAGTTTAATCTCAAATGATTTTTCTCAGAACATATTAAAAACAGAGCACAAATTAAGTCAACTATTTACTTAATACCAAACAGACCTAAAAATCTTACTACCCTTGAATTTTGAAATTTTTCTTGAGCAAATTTTGTAGGCAGTTTCTTTTCTTTTTTAAATGGTGAAAAAAGTAAAATACAGGAAATAACTTTAAAAACCAGAAAAGGATGTTGCGAAAGTTAAAATATTTAAGATTTTAATGAACAAAGGCAAATTTGGTAAGGTAAATTTGCATTTGAAATTTATTCATAAGGAAGAATGGCAGAAAGAAAGAAAGTTTGACTTAGCACA
Organism: Erethizon dorsatum; assembly: GCA_028451465.1. Classification (NCBI taxonomy): domain Eukaryota; kingdom Metazoa; phylum Chordata; class Mammalia; order Rodentia; family Erethizontidae; genus Erethizon; species Erethizon dorsatum. The sequence goes on along the minus strand of CM051836.1, from coordinate 39,337,845 downwards.
AAGGGCATGGGCCAGAGTAGTAAGCAAACTGTGCTAGGTAGATAGAGTACCTTCCAGGTTAAGGTAGTATGAGGTTTGAGGAGAAACCATGTTAGTCTTACACATTTTTAATAGCTTAGAGGAACCAAAACTGAATTAGCCCCTAAGCTGCACAGAAGTTAGCGGCCATGGCAAGGAAGATTACAAATTACCCCTCTGCAACTACTTGTCCGATTTCATAAGTACTAATTTTAGATGGATCAAGTACTTATAAAGACTCAATGTGACATTCATGCCATGCCTGAAAAAAATAATTTTAGTCCTTAAAAACTGAAGTTCCTTTAACAGGGAAGGCAAATATTCTATTCCAAATGAAGTAATGATAAACTGCTTCAACCTGTAAAGCAGGAGTTTTTAAAAGTATGACTTAGCTGTGTAAACAATGTTTTACTGCCACCCAGGTGTACTAACCTGTTTATGTACTCTCTATAGTTGGTTTTATGCTATAAGGGTAGAACTGAATAGATGCTACTGAAAAGTCTCTTCACAAAAAGTTGGTTGACTTTTGCTCGAAGTTGTTCATTACATTTGCTTTACTGAAGTATTAAACATGATGGACTAACTGCTTGCTTGTTTTTTCTTGGTGGGAGAGAGGAAGGAAGCTGGATTAGAAGATTAGAATGCTAGGTAACAGAAAAAACCATTTCAATTAAGAGGACGAAGTGGAAACTCGGCCGCCAGGATTTTTTTTGCAGTACAATCATGTGGAACCACACTTTCTAAGAAACTGCTTCTGGGAAACACAATGCATGCCAACAATGCTATTAACATATTAAAAATATCTTAACAAGAGAACATCTTTTCTAACTGTCTTTTAATTCATTCTAAAAGTCATGATGTAGATGTAGGCAATCATTTTTTTCCTAAATGATGAAGCCAAATTCAAGCTTTTACCTTTACATCCCCCACCAACTGTATGACCTTCCATATATAAATATCCAAGTCCCCCTCCACACACAGGTATATGTGTATGATGAATGTAGATAGTATAAGGTGAATTAAAATGCATAAAGAGATAAATAACTTGCTGGACTTCTCTCTTAAATGTATGCAAAGGGCTTCATTTTTGAAAAGGATTTAAACATTTTTTTATTTATTCAATGTCAATACAGAATGAAACAGGCTTTCTAGTACTATATATTAATTCCTAAATTTTCTACCTATAATCTTCAAAATTGAAAAAACAAAATTATCACATATGGATTAATAACAAAAACAGGCAGAAAGCATCATGAAGATTCTTTCAAAGTCAAGAAAATCTGCTATTTCAATCTTTAAATAAACATAGCATATTTTTAAGTTAGAAATGAAAAGGGATACAGTTTTTTAAAGTATTTGCTTTTCATGGTAACAAACACTTAGAAATCCAAAAATCCCGATGGCCAGAATCATAATATGCAAATCATAAAGCAGCCTCATTTGAAATGCTTTTTTCAGTCATTTCAAGTCATAGTCTGATTTTCTATGATTAAGCATGGACATTTTTACACACTTAAAAATGTTATAATCTAAGGGTTAGAAAATATCCAAAATGGAGAGTTCAAAAGCAGAATAAAAGAACAGAAACAGTTTTTAAAAATACTAATCATTTAAATCAGAAATAGGACTTGATGAAATGAAATTCCTGATTTTCCATAAATGCCAAACAAAATAAAATTGTCCCATGTATACCAACCCCACCCAAACAACACAAAGCAAGCTGAGCTGTACACATCTATTTCTAAAGCTAGTATCTTGCCTGCAAGACTGGGAGGGCTATAGGAACTGACGGCTGAAAGAGCTTTGGAAAAGCCCACACATTCCATGGAGAATACCACTACCTGGTGGGGGCTAGGTATAGCAAAGTGCCTTCCTGCCAAAGAAAGAAGAAAGAGTCTGTATGTGGGATAGAACAAAACCAGTGCATTTTAAAACAAATGAAAAGTTCAACAGTAAAATATTTAATAAGATTGCATTAGATAGTTCTAGTCACTGGTACAGGAATATCTTAAATACTGAAAACTGTACCAAACTTTGTTCATGCTTTAAGAAAACGGTCTTTAACAAGAGCTTTCTCCGACTAAATTAAAATTTAATTACATTTGATAAAGTTACCATTCATATGAATAAACAGAATAAATTAAAAGTAAGAAAAGAAAATTTTCTGCCTAAAAGTAAGAAAAGAAAATTTAAAACTTACCAGGTGAAGTTTTTGAATGTGTCTGTTCTTTGCTAGGAATATGTGCACCTCCACCAAAAACAGCAGACCACATTTTTTCATTTAAAGGATGGGCCACAATCCGAAACAGTTCATTACTAGAATGTGTTGCCAAGCCATGGATGAAGAGGCTAAGGTACACTGCCGTGAGAATCTCACAAAGCAAGACTGTAAGTCCTGACTGGGCTTCCTCACCAGAAGAATTCAAAAGTCTAATCAGACAAGTTATTCCTAAAAACAAACCACAAACACAGCTGCCCATTAATGATAATTTTATTAAATTAAAAATCAACTTAGTCTGCTTCCCATTACTGTTATAAACACCTGAGATAATCAATTTATAAAGAGAAAAGGTTCATTTGGGTTAACAGTTATGGAGGTTTCAGTCCATGGTCATTTGCCAATACTGCTTGTTGAGACAGTACATGCACGGCAGCAAAGGCTGCTGACCTCCTGATCAGAAAGTGAAAAAGAACTAGAAGAGGTCCTGGATCCCATAATCCCCTTGGAAGCATGCCCCAATGACCTAAAGAGCTCCCATGGGTCATACCTTTTAAAGTTTCCACCACATCCCAGTAGCACCAAGCTGGGTACCAAAAGGCATATGTGGGACATTCAAGATCCAAACTATAGCACTGTTTAGATGAAATGAGCCTAAAAGGTCATAACGAGACATTTCTCTCTTTTTTTAAAAGTGCATGTTGGCTGTACAGAGTGGAGGGTTTCACTGTGACATATTTACGCATGCATATGACATCTTTGATCATTTCCACCCCTCATTATGTGCCTTGTCCACCCCCCCTTATTTTCTTCTTCTCTAATACTCTCCCTTAAGACATATTTCTTGATTCAATCCTAACTGGGATAAAAGAGAAATTTAAGCATTAGGTGAATAAAAGATACTATTAAACAATTACCAATTTGAGTATAATAAATGTAGTAGTAAACATTAATAACCTTAATAATTATAAGAATAAATATAATTATAAATTTCATTTACTCCAGCATGCATGATGGATATAAAGGAAATAATTGCACTATCCTTTCTAACTCTGTGCTTGAAATTTTTGTTTTGTTCTTTGTCTTTCTGGTTTTTTGTTTTGTTTTGTTTTGTTTTTTGAGACAGGGTATCATTACATAGTTCAGACTAGCCTTGAACTCACTAGGTAGCCTACGCTGGCCTCAAACTCACAGTGATCCTCCTGCCTCAGCCTCCTGAGTTCTGGGATTACAGGTGTGCACCACCACACCTGGCCTTGTGTTTGAAATTTTTAATGAAATATTCTAATGCTTAAAAATGGTACCTCTTGATTTTTATTGTGGTAAAATATAAAATTAACTGTTTCAACAATTTTTAAGGGTTCATTGGTATTATATCCTTCACATTCTTGTGCATCTCACTGTTTATAATCAAGTTTATTAGATATAATTTTCATGTAAGTGCATACATTTTTTAAATTTATTGTTTTTCTAATTTTTTAAGTTTTGAAAAAAGTATCATGATTTAATGTTTTCTTCCAAGATTCATAACTAGTAATGGTTTATTACACTTAATGAACAAATGTTGAGTTATCTTTCAATTTAGATAAACATGCAACTGAAAATATGCAATCTGACTCAAATTTCATGGCATAATTTTTTATTATCACAAGAGCAAAATTATTTTAAACATGATGTAACAAAACACTTAAGTTATTTTAGTACAATGATCAAGGAAATAGTTTAAGTAATTACAGAACTTGTAATGAGTGGTGAATATTGAACTGGTATCAATTCTAGCAATATTAATGATTATCATATGGCAAAACCAAATCAAATCTGACTCTACTCATATAAGACTTTCAAAAGACTTAAGAAAAAACTCATAAATTATTTATACCTGGCCATTGAGCTGGTGATGTATTGGGAGTTACTGCTTCATCTAAACTCCCTGTTCTCAAAGAATGCCGATGGGGAAGCAGTACTGTTTCATACACCATTCCAGTAAACTGATTTGTTTGAAATGCACTAATAACAGAAAATAATACTTAAATCAATAATAAATTTCACACATAATATTTCCAAGTTTTAGATATAATTTCCAGGATACCTTTAATGCAAATTTTTATTAATTATATATACTGTGTTATATATATTGAGGGACTGTACGCCATAGTTTAATGCTATATTGAAGTATTGGGCTGAGGATGTAGCTCAATAGCAGAATGCTTGCCCAGCCTGTGTGAAGTTCTGGGTTGGATTACAGTACCAGACACACACACACACACACACACAAATCCTAAAGCAAAGGGTAAATATACACATCTGAAATGTAAATATATACATTTTCTAAATTAAAACACATTTGACGGGTTTTAAGTATATTTATTTAATGAAAGGCACACTACAGGTACAAATGGAAAAACTAAATCACTACATACCAGAAGTAGCAAGCTCATTTGATTGAAAATAAAGTGAATTTAGATTCAATTATGTATTTAATAGCCAGGATACCCTACATGAGGCTCTGAACCAGGTATTCAGCACATAAAGAAAAACAGTTTCTGTCCCCATGAAATATATACTCTGGTTGGTGAATGAGACAAAAAATTTTCATCATACTTTTCTTAAAGATGAAACTATGAATATGGCACTATCAAGGCAAAAGAGGAGTATGTCACAAATTTGGGAATTCAGCATAAGAGTCTCCAACTCAATGAAACTTTGTCCTAAGACTAGTTAAACAGATAAACAAAATAACTTACAGCTTGACTTAAACTATGAAATAATTCTGATAGAGTTTGTGAAAACATAAAGAGTTTGGGGCACAAAGTTAGTGAAAACACCAGAAAATGGCACATCAGATATTCCCATATCATACAGTAAATAAATATAATATTTAGGGCCGGTGAGATGGCTCAGCGGCGTAAGCGCCTGCCTGGCAAGTGCGAGGGCCCGAGTTCGACTCCCGGATCCCACATACGAAAAAGGGGCCGGTGATATCGCTCAGCGGCATGGGTGCCTGTTGGCACGTGAGGTCCTGAGGTCGACCCCCCGGTACCCACAAAAAAAAAAAAATATATATATATATATATATATAATATTTAAACAAAGGAAGATATTGGATGAAATCTGTTCTGATTGGCAATTCTCATTGGTCACAATATTTTCATGTATTTGTATACAGTCTCTCTCGCTTTACTTTCCAGTTTCACAAGGCAGAGTAGAGTAACAACAAAAGTCTGCCCTCCACTCCTCCCTGGTATATTAAACCTAAGGAAATGACATGAAAATAAAAATACGCTGATGAAACTAAAGCCATAACTAAATTAAGAAGAAAGTGAAATTTTAGAGGACTAGAGTAAAAAAATGAAATTGAAACAACCTTAGGAATATATAACCAGAGGGTAAGTGGAGCTACTCAGGGAGAATTCATACACATAAGACAACTGAAAACTAACACCAAGGAAGACCAACACTACATAAGAGATAACCAACTCACCAAAAGATTTTCACCTGCAGAAACTGACATCAGAACATTAAGAAAAGTATTTATACCCAGAGAAATATAAAAAATTATAAAATTAGAAGCAATTGTTAACAAGAGGTTGAGAGAAATACCACTTACACGATAGAATCAGGAGTTCTTGATTCTTCCTCCACCAAAGAATACACAAAACAAGTATTTTTTTGAGAGAAAGAAACCAGTTGAGAGACTTCTAACCACTAAACAACCGAGAAAACACCCATATTAAATGGATAGAAAAGGCCAAGGCACACTCAAGCATGGACCCAACTGGGTACTGCACCATTAAACTGGGAAAGAAACCTCCAACACTCAGTATCTTTCGGTGGAGCAGAGGGTCTAGACCTCATATATAAAGGCCTAACCATAAGGTTTCCCATAGTTTAACTCTTAATTCATCAGCCAGAGAGGCAGAAAGGATTAGACACACAAGATCTATCTAGACTCCAGAAAAATAAGCAGGGTTTCATAAAGATACAAGAGCATAGCCAGAGATTTATTTGCCACTGGAACAGTGCAGAGAAGGGACTTACACACACACACACACACACACACACACACACACACACACACACACACACAGGGACCTGTTCCCCAGATCCCTCTCCCCAAGGATTTATAAAAGATCCCTACATCAGCTATCAGCTACATCAGTATCCTGGCTTTTAACTAACTTGGCCTGGGGAGTTAAATGAACAGTTATTAATGCACCAGCAGTCTAGTTAACCCTTGTACTCACACCAAGCACTGCAGATCTTTTAACATTCACCTAAAGAACTACATCCTAAATGTCTATAGTTCTGGAAGCAGACGAGAATGGCTCTAGACAGCCTGAAAATGGGCATTTTTATATGCAAGCACCTCCAGGAACTTTATCCCTTTGGAATAGTGCAGGGAAGAGGCTTAAAAAAAATGTAATATCTTATTTTTGTCTCCACAAGAAGTCTGGGATATAAATGGAGAGATCCAATTTTTAAAGCTACATCCCGAAAGATGCCAAATAAAACTTGGTAGTCATGAGAACAGAAGGGACTAGATACATGGTAGTTTCTCTTAATTACAGAACAAACATCTAATTTACAATGGAAGTGCAAATACTTCTTGGGGCAATACCCTTTTGGAGAAAAGCAGAAACAGGGAATGTACAGCTCTGATTTTCTGTTTTCTGAAAGAGACTTATAGCACACAATTGCAGTGGTTACCTGATGGCCTGGTTTCTAATGAATCTGAATTGTGCGACTCAGAAGGCAAACAAACAGTTGCCTTGTGACAGCTAGAGTCAAAGGTAGACACTACATAAAATCTCCCTGTGGTTTATGCCAGAGGTAAATCCAGGCCTAAACACTTTCTGGAGGAAGTTTAGCCATGCACAAAGTACCACAACTTCAACTACGTCTGTAGGACCCATCCACGGGATTTTCTCTTTAACAAGCTAACCCTGGACATCACAAGGCCCAGGCTACCCTGAGGGACTGAAGACCACAGAAAACAAACAGATAGTTTGAAAATGAGCCACTTTCAGCAGTCGTCCCCTTAGAATCACAAGGTGTAGCCTAAATATGAATACGGGCATTTGCCACAGATCCTCTCCCTATCTTAGAACAGAGTAAGAGGTAAATACCCACATTCAACCTCACTGTAAAGATAGAAGGAACTGAAATGCACACTCAGATCAAAACCTTTCTACACCACCTAAAGACTCTGGCAACTACACTGCTTTCAGAGTACTGACAAGATATAGCACATACTCAGTTCCAAGGCACCACCAAAAGTCAGAGACAGCAGTAGGACAAACACAAAAATGTGAGAGGTATCTTAAAATCTTTGGCCAAGAAAATGGTAAGAACTTCTCATATGCAAGGCCAACCCAATAAAATGGAGAAAAGTAATTGCTATATATGATGCATAGAACCCTACACAGAAATGAAGGAAATATACTAAAAAAAAAAAGAACCAACATCTCCCAAAACATACCTAAAAAAAGTTCTGTGATTTATCCAACAGAGAATTGAAAATAATGCACATAAAAATGTTCACAATGCTGAAGTGAGCAATGCAAAATGAAACTGAGAACTTCAATTAAAAGTATAAAAAAGTGGCAAACACAAAGCATAGAATCTGAAGAAGCACTGAGCTGAAAAATTAAATACTAAATGGTTCAACAAGAGACCAGATACAGCAGAAGGAGCGATCAGTAAACTTGAAGATAAATAAATGGAAATAATCTGGGAACTTTAAAAAAAGGTACAGATAAGAGGCATATGGGACACTATCAAGCAGAACAACTTACACACTGTTGACATTCCAGAAGGAACAGGAACAGGAGAAAGGAGAGAAACTAATTTGAAGAAATATTAGCAGAACATTTCCCAACGCTGGGAAGGAAACAAAGCCAGATCCATGCATCTGACAGGACACCAAATAAGACAAATCCAAAGTGATGCATATCACAAAATATCACAAATTGTCGAAGGTTAAAGACAAAAGTTTGTTAAAAGCAATAGGAGAAAAACGAATCACACGTAGAGAACTCTCATAATACTATCAGCAGAATTCTCATCAGAAATGTTGAGACCCAGAAGGGAGTGGGATGATATATTTAATATACTTAATGAAAAAAAAAGACTGCTAACCAAAAATACTACAGTTAGCAATACGGTCTTTCAATAGAGAAGACTCAAATCAACAAATCAGAGATGAAAAAGGAGTCACTATAACTAATCCCACAGAAGCACAAAAAGTAATTACAGACAATCATAAACAATTACATGCCAGCAAACTGGGCAATCTGGAGAACTAATAAATTCCTGGATGCATATAACCTACCAAGATTGAAAGATTAAAAAGAGAAAAACCTGAACAGACCAATAACAAGTCAAAAGACTGAATCAATAATAAAATGATATCCAAAAACAAACTGGAGAGGAAGTCCACTGCCTGTGACGCCAGTGACACAGCAAGCAGGCCACGGCCTGCAACACGACCACAAGCAAACTCCAAGCCTGCTCTACAGGGCAGCGGAGGTGCGGACTAACTGAACAATCTGATCCTGGATGAGGTCAACGCACAGGAAGAGGATGTGGCAACCAGGCTGGCATGCGCCGGCAGTAAGTCCCACAGTCTGCTTGAGCCCTTGCCCTACAGCACATATCCGGCAAAGACCAGACTACTGACCACTTTTCCTGTCCACCAAAGTAAGCAGTGACACCTTCTGCATGGACAGTTACCACAGCGTGGAATGAATAAATAGAGGGGCCTCTGATGCAGGGAGGGCACCTCACAAACCCTAGGGCTCTAAAACTAGGTGGAGAAAACTGTGACTGGCCTGATTTCACGACTGCAGATCCAAAAAACACTCATGCAAAAACACAAGAGGAAATTTTTTTTCTTTTTACCCAATCTTTTAATTTTTTTTTCTATTTTTCATTTTTTTCTATTTCCTTCAGTGGTTTGGTAGAGGCTTGGGTTTTTTCCTCCCTTTTATTTTCTTTAACTTTTACATTTTTGTCTTTTTGGTTCTATTTTCTTATTGTCTTTCCCTCTTTTAACTTTTTTCTCTCTTCTTTATTTTCTTTTATTCCTGGTATTTTGCTTCTTTTTATTTTTCCTTCTTTTTCTTGTTAGTTCCTTTCTGTGACTGTTTTCTAACACTACTAATTTCCTTTTACTAGTCAATGGGACCCCCAACCTCATTTTTCTCTCTTCTTCCATTGGTTAATTTTTCAAATTTTACTTTTTTCATTCTTCAGTTCCCCACCCCCCTCTACCTTTACTAGTATAACTATCAAGCTTTATGAATTTTTGGATAGCTAGTTAACTCTATGCTATTACTGTTAAATAACGTTATATTGTTAGTAAAGGTAAAGTAGATTCATTTAGTAGATATTTACTGTAGGACAGTATTTGGTTTGTCTTAGAGTTCATAGTACGATCACAGATCTCTTTTCTATGGGTAAGGGTGATACATCATAGGTTCTTAGGGGTTGTCAATATTCAGTTTGTCTTCGATACTATTATTGTTCTTGATTTTCTTACTACAGTTAAGGTGACATCGTTGTTGCTGTTAATTGGTTTCTTGAGATAACATTTATTTTTCTTGGGACTGCCTTGGTGTCATTAACAATACTGCTCCCATTCCAAGAGAACTGGATACTGAGCTAAATATGCTGCAACCTCACCTCCCAAGTCAAAGGAGGTGAGGTGGCTGGATCTTGGGAGACAGGCAAAGGGTAACAGTTAGTGACACCCAGAAGGCACTGCTGAAAAGCAGACATTAACTAAAGAGGTCTCCACACTAGCAAGCAAGCTTTCCACTATAATCACCCAGCGAGTCTCAACATAAAAAAACAAACAAAAAATGGAAACATGGGAAGACAAGGCAAGAAAATGCCTCCAAAAACTCTCCACTCCCCCAGAGCTGATCCATGGGGCATCAAAGGGGAGGAAACCACACAGCTGAATTATTCCAAAGGATAACAGAGGAGATAACAAAACACATTACATTTAAGTCCCTGACTTACGAAAGAGTTCTGTTCTGGGAGAACGTTTGTAAGTCAGATTCGTTCATAAGTCCGACGAAGTAAGCCTTATACACTTTTGACACAAATATACACTGTACAGCACAAAAAACTTCGTATGTCCCATGATCTTGTCCTTGTTCTTGCTTTGTGCTTCCTAGCAGTCCCCTCCACATCACCACTGCTTCTCCTCTTGCTTCCAGACATCCGGGGCTCTGATTGAGCACTGTACTACGTACACTATCGCACTGTACTACGTACACTATCGCACTGTACACACAGCAGCACAACTGTGACAATGTCCGGTGGACACATGAGCTACTTCCACGATTTGTTCACATCTACCAATGTTCACATTGTGAGGTATGTTCACATTGTCAAAGTTCACAACTGTAATGTTTCGTAGGCACTTGGCAAGCTCACAGAACATATAAGTAAACAGATAATGGGCAAAATAAAATGATCAGCAAGTCTACAGAAGACATTAATGCAGATAGTTGAGCTCAAAAAAATGATGCAAAACGTGAATGATTAACATAGAAAAAAATTAGAGTTCATGGGAAAGCTCCAAAAAGAAACTCAGGAAATTAAAAAGTCTACTGTAAGTATGGGCAGGAGAAGTGACCAATAGAAGTACCAATTGTCAGAACGAGAAGACAGGAGTGTTGTCAGTAAGCAATTAATGAGAGAACATGAAAAATGGATCCAACAGCTGTTAGATGATGCAAAAAAGACTAAGCTAAGATGCATTGGAATTAGTGAAAAATAAGACAGCACAAATGGCATAAAACCTGTTTACTGAAATAATAGCAGAAAACTTTCCGAATAAAGGAAAAGAATTTAACATACAGATAAATGAGGCAAATAGAACCCCAAATATCCATGTTCAGAAAAAGAAACTCCCCAAGACATGTCATAATCAAAACCCTAGTCTAACACAAGAACAGAATTTTTAAAGCTGTTAAAGAAAAGCAATGAATCACTTAAAAAGGTAAACTCAGTAACATTACAGCAAACCTTAAAGGCAGGGAGAGCTTAGAGTGAAGTGTTTCAAGCCCTCTAAGAACACAATTTCCAACCCAGACTGATATGTCTTGCAAAACTATCTATCAAAATTGATGGAGGGGCTGGTGAGATGGCTCAGCGGCATACGCGCCTGCCTGGCAAGCGCGAGGACCCAAGTTCGACTCCCGGAACCTACATACGATAAAAGGGCCAGTGATATTGCTCAGCGGCACGGGCGCCTGCTGGCACGCGAGGTCCTGAGGTCGACCCCTGGTACCCACAAAAAAAAAAAAAAAAAAGATGGAGAAATAAGATATTACCATGTAAAGAGCACCTAAAGAAATTCATGATCACCATAATAAAACCCCCAAAATTTCTCAAGGATATCCTAGAAAGAGACAATGAAGCGAACAATGACAAAAGTTCTAATATGATGAATATACCAGCCAGAGTGAGCAGTTAAGTAGAAGGGAAAGAATGGGAATCAGCAATAGGAAAATAAGGCAATGACAGGAATAAGTCAATGCTTATCAGTAATAGCTCTCAATATGAATGGCCTCAATTCTCCAGTCAAAATATACAGACTGGCATAATGGATCAAGAAATAAAATCCAACTGTATGTTGTATACAACAAACACATTTAACCCAAAAAGAAACTCATAGACTAAAACATTGAAAGATCAAAAACAATATTCCATGCAGTGGGAACCCAAACAAAAGCAGGAGTAGCTATCCTATTTTTAAAGTGGATTTCAAGTCAAAACTGATCAGAAGAGACAAGGTCACTACATATTGGTTAAGGGAATAATCCAACAAGAAGAGATAATAATTATTAACATATATATATATATACTAAATGGCATACTCAACTAGATAAAACTATTACTAGATATAAAATATAAGAAAAAAAAACATAATTAAAGTGGGGGCCTCAATAACTCACTATTACACATGGAACAACCAGAGAAAAAAAAATCAATAAAGAAATATCAGAGTTGAACAAAACCTTTAACAAATGGACTTAATAGATATCTATAGAGTGTTTCACCAAAAAAGAAGTGGACTACACATTCTTCTCAGTAGCACATGGAACTTTTTCCAAGGTAGACCATATACTAGCCAATAAAGCAAGCTTAAGCAAATGCAAAAGAACTGAAATTATACCATGTATGTTATCAGATCATAGTGCAACAAAAGTAGGACTCAATGATAAAAGAAAACACAGAATGTATGCAAAGGCATGGAAACTAAACAATACCTTCTTAAATAATCAATGGGAAGAAATCAAGGAAAAAATAAGACAGTTCCAGGAGCTAAGCCATACAGCCAATACAACGTATCAGAACTTATGGGATACAGTGAAAACAATCCTAAGAGGGAAGTTTATAGCTGTGAATGCTAAAATCACAAAAACAAAGCAACCCCAAATACATAACCTAATGATGCACCACAGGGTCCTAGAAAAATAAGAACAATCCAAAACCAAAGCTAGTAAAAGGAAGGAAATTATAAAGATCAGAGTGCAAATCAATGAAACTGAGACCAAAATATTATATATATATAAATATATAGAGAATCAATGAATCAAAAAGCTGATTCTTTAAAGAATAAACGAAGTCGACAAGACCCTAAACAATCTTACCAAAAAAATAAATAAAGACCCCAATAAATGCAATTAGAAATGAGAAAGGCAAATTCACAACAGACTCTGCTGTACATCGGAAGATCATTAGTAACTACTTTAAGAACCTGTACTGAAATGGGGACTTCAGAAGAAATGGATAGATACCTAGATACATAGGAACCAAAGTATAAATAAAGAGCAAAGTTAAAGAAAGCTATTAGGAAGCAGGGAGACAGATCTTTCTAAAATGGGAAGGGGATCAAGAGATGGAGAGAGGGAGGGGAAAATGGGATGAAAAAGAGACTTAAGATGTGTTACATACAAGTACCAACTCCCCACAAGGAAAATAAACATTATCTACTGCAAACATGTACTAAACAAAAAAGAGAAAAACCATAATTGGATAGCTTCACTGCTGAATTCCACCAAAATTTTGAAGACGTGATACTAATATTTCTTAATCTATTAATAAAAAATTGTAGGGGAGAAATCCTTACAGACACATTCTTCAAGGAAAACCTTACCCTGATACTAAAACAAGATGAAGACACAAAAACATCAACAAAATTAAAACTACAAGCCAGGAATGTTCAACGTGCATACCTCTAATCCCAACATTCTGGGAGGCTGAGGCAGGAAGACTGCAACTTCAAGGACATCTTGGGCAATTTCATGAGACCGTGTCTCAAAAAAAAAAAAAGCACTCTGGGAGGCTGAGCCAGGAAGATCACAAGTTCAAACCCAACCTGGGCAACTGAGTAATTTAGTGAGAACTTGTCTCAAAAAAAAAAAAAAAAAAAAAAGTCTAATAAAATAGGGACTTCCAGGAAGATCACAGAGTGGTAACCAGCAACAACTCAACCTCTTCAATATTCGGAATCCAGACACTGGAAAATAACAACTTGAGGAAGAAAAGAAGGAGGGAGGAAGGATCTGAAGGGAAAATTGGAGACCACAGAGAAGGTGAAGGAATAGACCACAATGCAGAAAAAGAAAGGGGTGATCTGCACACCGGCTCCTGGCTCATGGCATGAAAAAGGAAACTCGAATCTACAGAGACAGTCTGAAAGTGGGCAACTCCAGAGGCCTCCAGGGAGAAATGCACTAGCGGAATGGAGCCATGGCTGCCGTCTGCTACAACAACTGATGAATGACTCCAGTCCAAGTGACTGCAGTGTCCCCTGGAAGCAGTGCTTGGTTGCACATGTTTTAGGAGGAGCCAACTGAACCTGGGACTCAAAGCAGCTGTGGATTGGCTTCACCTCAGGGCTCCCAATGTTAAAATCCACAGTGACTAGGTAAGGGACAACCCTAGGAGATGACCAGGGTCAACGAGTGGTGGTCAGGCTGGCAAAAGACACCAACAGTGCTATAAGCAAACAACTCAGGTCCCAACCCCACGACCAGAGGCCAGGATCAGCCTGAACATCTGGATTTGACAGTACCAGAAGGGGCACTCTGGCCTGATCCTACTGCAGGCTTGCCAGGATTATCCTGCACGAGCATGGGCTCTGACTGCCCTCTTAGTTGACCGGCAAGAGCAGAGTCACACCTTGAATTGGACGCTACCACAAAACCGTAGATCCCAGAAGACAACCACAGGCTTGAAATCAAAGAAAAAAACATTGTTTTTTTCATCACTAGGGGGCTTTTTTTGTTGTTTGGTGTTTTTTTTTTTTTTTTGATTGCTTGTTTTTGTTTTTTCATGTGAATATTGTTTTTAGTTTTTTTTGGTTGATTTGTCCTTGTTTTTGTTTCTTCCTTCTTTCCCTCCTGTTTTCCTCACCATCTTCCTGAGGCTTGAGTCATCTTCCTGTATCCCTCAGCTTTGCTTCTAATCTCTTTCTTTTTTTTTTATTTCTCTATTTTTTCCTCTTACCCTTTTAAATTTTTTCCCCTAGGTAAATCGCTCTATTAAATGGATATTTACTGTATCTAATTTTCTAATTTGCCTTAGATTTTGTTATATAACTATAAATATTTTACCTATGGTTAAGGATAGCAAATTAATAGTTACCACAGTTAGTCATTTTCCAGTCTATGCTTGATGCTATTGTTATTACTAATTGTACTACTTTAGCCAAGGTGACACAGTTGTTGTGATCAACTGATCTTCCTTCTATGCCAAAATCTACATTGTATGTGGGTCATAAACAATACTACATTTCAGTACCAAAGAATGGGGTGCTAGGACAAAAAGTAGCAATTTTTCATCCCTAATAAGTTGAAGAGGCAGGATGCTGGGACAGACTCAAAAGCCAAAAGCCAGCTATACCTAGAAAAAATTTCTGAAAACTAGTGATTTCCTAAAGAGGTCTTGATACTAGTAATAAAGCTACCTATCATGAACAATTTATAAGCCTCAATGTAGAAAACAAAACACCAAACAAAAAAATACAAAATGAGAAAACACAGAAGTAAGATTCAACCCATAATCCTCAACTCACCCAAGGCAAATCAAGAGGGCATTGAGGTGGAAGAAATCAAAAGTAACCCAGCTGAACTTTATGAAATGGTAGCAGTGCAAGTTGAAAAACAAACAACAACAATGGAAAAAAAAAGGTCAATAAGTCTCTTGACAAAAATAGTTAATTAAAGAGATAATGACCATAATCAAGGAAATGATTAGTGAATCTAGATACAGATTTAAAAAAAGAAAAAAAAAGAGGAGCCTAGGAAAGACACAGAAACCATGAATGCCCAAAATAGACTGGATTCCAAACAACAGACTACAATTGAAATCAAGGAGATTAAAAATTCTACTGAAAGTATACACAGCAATGTGAATATAGTGTAGTAGGATACAAAGTCAACACTGGAAAATCAATAGCATTCCTGTACATGAATAACAAACTCACTGAGAGAAAAATTAGGAAAATAATACCTTTCACAATAGCATTAAGAAAAATGAAATACAGTACTTAGGAATCAACCTAACAAAAGAAGTGAGAGACCTATATACTGAACACTACACTACTCTGAGACCAAAGAATACATCAGAAAATGGAAAGATATCCCTTGTTCTTGGATAGGCAGAACTGATATATTGAAAATGGCCTTACTTCCAAAACTGTTACACAGATTTAATGCAATCCCAATCAAAATACTAATAGCATACCTCATAGAATTAGAAAAAAAAAATCGTAAAATTCATATGGAACCAGAAGAGACCTAGAATAGCAAAAGTAATTCTGAGCAATAAGAGCAAGTCAGGGGTCATCACAATACACTATTTAAAATTATACTACAAAGCTGCCATGATAAAAACAGCATGGTACAGCCAAAAAAACAGACCTGACGGTCAATGGAACAGAGTAAGTAAAAGATGCAGAAACAACTCCAAGCATACTTACCTACCTTATCTTTGATAAAGGGGCCAAACACCTTCACTGGAACAAAATAGCCTCCTTAATAAATGGTCCTGCAAAAACTGGCTTTTCACACATCAAAAATTGAACCTAGATCTGTATGTCTCATGAGGCACTAAGCTAAAGTTAAGACTGATCAAAGATCTAAATATTAAAATGGAAACAATTTGCTGGAACGTAGAACAGGTAAAACTTTTGAAGATACAGGTGCAGGCAAAGACTTAATGAACAAAGCACTGGTCACACAGAAAATACAAAAAAATCAACAACGGGGATTACATCAAATTAAAAAGCTTTTGCACAGCAAAAGAAACCACCAATGCAGTGAAGAGACAACCCACAGAATGGGAAAAAATTTTTACCATCTGCTTCTCAGACAAAGGACTAACATCTAGAATATATAAAGAACCAAAATAAATCAGACCACCCCAAATTTAAAGACCCAATCCAAAAACAGGTATCTGAAATGAACAGACATCTCTCAGATGAAGAAATAAAAATGGCAAATAAACATGAAAAAAATGCTCGACATCACTGGTCATTTGAAAAATGCCAATTAAGACAACACTGAGATTCCACCTGACTCCAGAGAGAAAGGCTGTCATCAAGAAATCAACCATAAAAAAATGCTGGCAAGGCAATTTCTTGAGGAAAACTGAACCCTTCTCCATTGCTGGTGGGAGTGTAAACTGCTATAACCACTATGGAAATCAGCATGTAGATTTCTCAAAAAACTAAACCTAGAGATTCCATTTGACTCAGCTGTTCCCCTCCTTGGTATCTTCCCAAAACAGTTAAAAACACCATACCACAGTGACATATGCATAGCCATGTTTACAGAAGAGCAATTTTTAATAGCTAAATCTCAGAAACAGCCCATATGCCCATCAAAAGATGAATGGACAAAGAAAATGTGGTATTTATATACAACGGAGTACTATTCTGCCATAAAGAAGGATAAACTTGAGTCATTTGTAGGAAAATGGATGGACCATAATCTTAAGTGAAATAAACTGGACATACAATATCACGTTTTCCTTGTGTGAGAAACCCAAAGGTTAAACGAGGAGCATAATGGATAATAGATATTGGGAAATAGGAAGAATATGTTCAAATGGGAAGGGGAACAAGGGTAGGGGGAGGGAGAGGGAGGAAGGGCAAAGGGGATATGAAAGAATAGGGAAAAAATGGAAACAAAAGTTTTCTAAATGGGGAGGGGAAGAAGGGTTGAAAGGAGGGGAGAGGAACGAGAAAAAAAGAATTAAGCTATATTATGTGCAAGTACAAATTCCTGATGATCAATGTAACCAATACGACAAATATGTACTAATAAAATATGTTAAAAATAAATAAAATGGGCTGGTGATATAGCTCAGCAGCATAAGTGCCTGCCTGGCAAGCGCGAGGTCCTGAGTTCGACCCCCGGTACCTGCATATAAAAAAATATATATATTAAAAATTAATTAATTAATTAATTAATTAAATTTAAAAAGGGCTGGGGATTTAGCTCAGTGCAAAGGCCCTGGGTTCAACCCAGTACCACAGAAATTAAAAAAAAAAAAGAGAAAGAAAGAAACACAAAACAATCAAAAAGAACTGCAGGCTGTTATCCTTGATGAAGATAAATGCAAAAAATTCGCATAAAAATACTAGCAAACTAAATCCAACAGCACGTCAAAAGTATGAAACACCATGATCAAGTGGGATTTATTCCAAGGATACAAGCATATGCAAAGTAAATGTGATAATTCACATCAACAGAATCAAGGACAAAAACATTTTCTCCAGGCATGGTGGCATTTCCTGGGCACCATGGTCCTGGGTTCAATCCCAGTACTGAAACAGAAAAAGTTCATTTCAAAACACATAAAAAAAGCATTTGATAAAATTCAATATACCTCGATGATTAAAAAACCCAACTCTCAACAAATTAGTATGGAAGAAATGCCAGTTAGATGATCCAGCCAGATTTAACATCGTACTGAATAAAGAAAAGCTTTCAGGACAAAAATATCCACTTTTACTTTTCTTCAACATAGTACTGGAAGTCCTGGCAAAAGCAATTAAACAAGAAAAAGCAATAAAGGGCATTCTAATTGGAAAGGAGAAGTCAATGCTACCTATTTTCTGACAACATGATGATAAATATAGAAAAGCTAAAGACCACCAAAAAAACCATACAGCTGATAAACAGCAAAGTGGCAGGATACAACATCAACATACAAAAATCACTAGCATTTCTATATGCCAGAAACAAGCTTTCTGAAGAGAAACTAAGAAAGCAATCCCATTTACAAAAGCTACAAAAAATAAACAAATTCATAGAAATAAACTTAATCAAGGAGGTGACCTTTCTCTTTAATGGAAACAACAGTTGATGAGAACACAAACAAACAGAAAGCTATCCATGGAATGGAAGAATTAATATTGTTAGAATGCCTATAACAGCAAGTTCCAGGTCAGATGGTGGAAATCTGTGAGTGAGAAGAAATTATATTCCGAGGAGAGAAAGAAGAGCTCAGAGAACTAAGAAAGAAGCGATAAGGAAGCTATAAAGCATGGAGAAGCAGAAAGGCAACTCACAGAAAAGTACAAAGGGTCCCAAGTAGTACACAAAGCCAGCCCCCGGGGAGGTATTTGACTTCGCAAACATGAGGTAAGCCCAGACAGAGTCAGTCGCCCAAATTATTCTCAACAGACCAACAACGTAGGCACAGAAGAAACTCAAGAGTTATCACAAGCTATGAATCCAGTGTGGGGTTTAGTCTAAAAGTTACTCCTCTAAAATGGTACACTAGCTGTGCAGAACAAATCCACCACACTGCTGCTCGTATCTCGAAGTGCCATAACCAGGAACTATATTGAGAGGGGCTTATTGCTGGAGAATGTGCTGTCTCAGGACAAGCAGTTATGTTATGGAAAAACTACACTTCAGGGGACACTCTGTCACAGTGACAGGATGGAGCCAGCCCGCCGTGAGAGACTTACGGAGAGAGGAAGGGTGGCCACAGGTCCTGTGAGTAGGTTAAGCAGCAGGACGCTTGGGGTATGAACAGCATGGTGCTCAGCAGCACCACCCTCTGCAGTGAGGAAGGAGGACGCACGCTACGTGGCTTTCTGAGGGGACTGGGTTTGAAAGGACAGGGTTGAGCATAGCACAGAACAAACTCAGCGGCCCATTTGCTTCCCCACTCTCCAGAGTGTTCAGGGATGATCCTCTTGGATGACTGCCATGTTCCTGGGTGAATGGGCGAGGGCCCTGCGGCCCAAGTAAGACACCTAGGTTGGCCGTATGCTGTAAAGCCAGTTGAGGCTCACAGTGCTCCAAATGCACCGAAGGAAACAAACAATCAAAAGCCTCTGCAGTAACTAAAGCTCCAGACCAGAATTCATACAGCTGACTGGCCTTGCTGAGCAGGAAAGTCAGGGCTTGACATTTGCGTAGCACCAGTGTGTGAGGGGGAGTCGAGAGGAAACACATCAGGCTCCCGTGTGACTCCCTGTCCTCTCCTCCACACATGGCGGATTCCAAATTAGAGGCACGGAAAAGAAACTTTACCAATCCAAATACTAAACCGTGGGGGAATTTTTTGGACTCATTTGTCTTTTTCTTTATTTTTTGGTTGTTTGTTACTGTTTTTCTCACACTTTTAGTTTTATTTACTTATTTTTCTATTTCTTTAATTGGATTTTTATCTCTTGCTCTTTTCTCCTTCCCATCTTCTCTTTTAATAAATGTTACTTCTTCCATTGTCCCCTTTCCTGGCCCCTTTCATTTTTTACACTACTGTTAACCTTTATTTACTTTGTATTATTTTGCTCCTTTATTTTCTGTTGTTACTGATGGTATAACTGTAGATCTTAAGTGGTCTTTACTGTTTTTTAGTATGTGGTTTGTGTCATCATTGTTACTATGGTTTGCTTTCTCCTCTCTGAGAAGTAAGAAGGCTGCTCACTAAGAAGACCCGCACATAAAAGTGGAAGAGATACCTATCCTAAGAGATGTGTAAATTTTAACTGAGAATGTTTCCTCCAAAGGTTCCTAACTTTTCAGTAACTGAATACAAAGATATCAAAATGAAGAAATGCTAGACAAAGAATTTTAAAAAAACTGACAAAGTCAGGCAAGGCTTGGTAGCATGTGCCTGGAATCCAACTCTCTGGGAGGCTAAGGTAGGAGGACTGCAAGCTCGATCCCAGCCCTGAAAGAAAATAACTGCTGACCTAGGTAACTACATCCACTAAAATGGTCTTTCAGAACTGGATGTCATATAAAGACTTTCTAAGATGAGCAGGAAATAAAGGAATTCATGACCACTAAACCAGCATTGCAGAAAATATTTAGAGAAACCCTACACACAGAAAAGGAAGAATACATAAGCAAACAAGAATTAGGAAAGAATCAAAGTTTAGAAAAACAATAAAATGATCAGAATTAGTACACAAGTCAAGATCTTAGAAAAACAAGAACTAAAATAAGCCAAACTCATTACATGGAAAGAAGCAATAAAGATCAGAGCTGAAATTAATGAAATAGAGACTAAACAAGCAATATAAAGGATCAATGAAATAAAGCTGGTTCTTTGAAAAGACAAAAAATTAATAAACTGTTAGTCAAACCAATCAAAAAAGAGAGAAAAGACCTAAATTAATACAATTACAGATGAAAAGGGGGATACTACAACAGACACCACTGACATTAGGGACTACTTTAAAAACCTATTCTAATAAATTGGAGAATATAGAAGTGAATAAATTTCTAGAATCCTGTGACCCACCAAAATTGAACCAAGAGGATATAAAAAAACCTAAACAGGTCAGTAACAATGAGACTGAAGCAGTAAAGAAGTCTCCCAACAAAAAGTCTAGGAACAAGCATATTCACTGAATTTTACCACACCTATTTAGCCAATAACACTCTGATAGCAAAAGTGGATAAGGACACAATAACAACAACAACAACAAACCTACAGGCCAATACTCTTAATGAACACAGATGCAAAAATAATAAATAAAACACTGTAAACCAAATTCAGTAACACATTAAAAAGTACATCCACCCTTATCAAATAAATCGGTTTCATTTCAGGAATACAAGGATGGTTGAACATATTAAAATCAATAAACACAGTACATCACATAAACAGAATGAAGGATAAAAATCACATCAACTGATGTGTAAAAGGCTTTCATCCATATTCAACATCCCTTCACAAAAGCCCTAAGAAACCTGGTAGAAAAGGCCCACACTTCAAGATAATAAAAAAGAGCAACGTTGGAGGGATAACAATACCTGAATTCAAAACATACAATAGAGCTACAGTAACAAAAACACCAGAGTACTGGCATAAAAATAGGCACATACACCAATAGAATAGAATAGAGGACACCACAATAAACTCACACAGGGACAGCCACCTGATTCTTTTTTTTTTTTTAACGTGGGTACTGGGAGTCGACCTCAGGACCTCGCGCTTGCCAGCAGGCGCTTGTGCTACTGAGCAACATCACTGGCCCTTTTTTCCTTTATGTGGGTACTGGGAGTCGAACTCAGGACCTCAAGCTTGCCAGGCAGGCGCTTAAGTTGCTGAGCTATCTCACCAACCCGAGCCATCTGATTCTTGACAAAGGGGCCAAAAACATGTTGGAGAAAGACAGCTTCATTAACAAATGCTTCTGAGAAAACTGGTTATCCTTATGTAGAAGACTAAAACTAGATTCTCATCTTTTGCTCCGTACACAAGTTAACTCAAAATGGACCAAAGCCCTAAATAAAAGCCTTGAAACTTTGAAATTTCTGACAAAAAAATCAGGGAAATATTTCAGGATACAGGAACAAGCATGACTTCCTGCTCGGAACTCCAACAGATAAGAAATAATAGCAAGAACTGACAAATGGGACTGCATCAAATCAAAATGCTTATACACAACAAAAGAAAGAAGAAAATGAACAGACAGTCTACAAAATGGGGGGAAATCTTTGCTAGCTGCTCTTCTCAGAGGACTAATAGCCAGAAAATGTAAACAACTCAAAAAACCTAACTCCAAATGGGCAAAATGGACTCACGTCTCTAAAGAAAAGAACTAGAGAAAAAATTCTAAAATTCATATGAAAACACATAAGATCCAGGACAACAAAAGCAATCCTAAGCAAAAAGAGCAATGCTGGAGACACCACAAAACACGATTTCAAATTATACTACAAAGCCATAGTACAACCAGCATGCTTCTGGCACAAAAATAGAAACACAGACCAACGGAACAGAATAAAGGACACAAATATCAAAGCCACACAACTACAACTATCTGATTATGGACAAAGGAGCCAAAATACAAATTGGAGAACAGACAGCCTTTTTAACAAATAGTGCTGGGGAAAGTAGATATGCACTTGTAGAAGACTGAAACTAGAACCCTATGTTTCACCCTGTATAAAAATCAATTCAAAATGGATCAAACACCTAGGTATAATACCTGAAACTCTAAAACTGCTAAAAGAAAACATAGAAGAAACATTTGAAGCCACAGGCACTTGCAAAGTGTTCCCGAATAGAAATTCAATTGCACTGGAAATGACAGCAAGATTTAACTTAACAGACAGGACTACAACAAATGAAAAAGGCCACAGCATGGAGAAAATCCTTGCCAGTTACTCTTCCAACAGAGGACTAATATCTAGTATAAGAATATAACTAGAATATATAAAGAACCCCCCAAAAAGAATGAGTTATTGCATATTTCAAAATAGCTAGAAGAGAGGATTTTAAATCTTCTCACCAAAAAGAAATGATAAATGACTGAAGTGACAGGTATGCTAGCTAATTACCCTGATTTGATCACTAGAGACTGGGTATATTTCATCCAAACATCTCATTGCACTACAAAAAATGTGTAAAATTATGTGTAAATTAAAAAATAAAAATTTCAACAAGAGATCTTAAAAGTGAAAAACACGATTTCTAAAATATGATCTCCACCTAGATAAAAAGCCAAGACACTGACAAAGAAAGAAAATAAATGTCTAGAAAGTGAAGTTAGGATTTGTCCTGAAATGAAACAAAAAGAAATAAAGAAAGGACTATCTGAGAGCAAAGTTAAAAATAAGATGAACCCAAAAGTTCTAATATCTGTCTTCTATGAAAGGAAAAAGAAGACAGGTATGCTAATATCTGAATAAATAAATTCAAAGTACTCCAAAAATTATAGAAAGATGTCTAAGACTGCCAACAATATTTTAAAGCCTAGATATATGATATTAAACTTCTGACTATGAAGAGTCTTAAACATCCATTCTTCTGTGAAATTTTTCTGAATTCCAAATTAGTCGCTCCTTTTTCTGTGCTCCTGGGGCTTTTCACTATCTACCAAATTAATAATACTTATCACTGAAGTATTATTCCATGTTAAATATCATTTATCAGTTCAAATATTTCTCTCTGAACAGACTAACTTTATGGAATAAGTCCTTATCTTATTCATTTTAAAATTCTCAGCATCTATTACAATGTTTACCATAAGGCAGTGATCATTAATAGGCTGCAAAATAAGTTACATTAAAGAGTTTACTTGAAATCCATTCGTCATAAAGGTGTAAGCTAAAATTTTCAAAGTTAAAATGCACTCAATACCTCAGCCATGTGCTTTCTGCATTACTTAGACTGTTAAATACACTTCGAAAATAATAAAGTATAAAGTACGACACCTCATTGATTACTACAAGCACTCTTAAATTTTACCAAAAAGTATTTACCTGTAGTTATGACTGCCACAAAGGCACTGATAAATACAAGCGGAAAGTGAGGCTGCTAAGGTATGCATTACATATACCTAGAAAAAACAAAAACAAGATTACTTTAAGTATAAATTTTTTAAGTATTATTTTTTTCAAGATCTAATATGATCATTTTTTAAGTGAAAAAACCTCTGGGTAAACTATTTTCTTTTCTTTTTTAAAAAAATACTGATTTCTAACTACAGAAGTCTTACTATAAAAAATTTAAACAGTAACCACACACACACACACACACACACACACACACACACACAGTGAATCCTCTGACAGATATTATAAAATACCTAAATACTATATAATTTCCTTTCCAAGAATAAAAAGAAACAAATGTCAGTTATCCAATAGAGCATGAACCATGTATTAAAATCACATCCTCAATAATTTTTTCCACAACCACAACGATGAAGACTGATAAATGACAGCTCATATATTGACTGGTCTCTGAAGAAAATACTACTGTATCTTCTCATTACTGGGGAAAAGAACCTGAAGAGTGTGAAACTTTAGAGAAAGGAGAAAGGACAACGTATGAAAGACAACGGAGTCAAATAGTTGTTTTGTGTAACAGAAGATTCCCAGTTTGACAGAGAAGTTTAAGCTAAAGAAGAAAGTAAATTAGAATACTGAAAGAGTCTCTATATGATTTTTTTAGTAAGACAGTTTTTTAGTAGTTAAAAATAGTGAAATATCAGAATCTCATTGCTATTTTCTGCTTCAAATATCAATGAGACATGATATGAATTTTATTAAAAATCACATAAATGTGATTTTTTAAAAGACCACATATGAGAGATTACAAAAATGAACACACTAATCACAGTATTTTGTAGCTTCTCCAATAGAACTGAAAGTATTTCCCAACTCACTGAATCTGGCTGGCCTTGTGAAGAGGACCCGACAGAAGTGATGTGTGAGCTCTGAACCTACACTTAGGCCTTGCAAATCACACTCTTGTTGCTCTTAAACCCCTGCAGCCAGCATGTGGAAGAATAAAACAAAACACAACAAAATAAAACAAAACTAGGAGTAACTAGGCCTTAAAGTACACAGACATCTGCATAAATATTATTCTGGGTGTGTCTGTGAGGGTATTTTCACATGAGACAAACACCTGAATCGGTAGCCTGATTCAGATTCCCTCTAATGTGGTGGGCAACATCCTATCAACTACAAGACCTAGAGAGAATAGCAAGGCTCAGAGGGAACTTGTCATGCCCACTGCGCTGAACTAGGACGATGGTACTTTCTGTCTTCATACTCAAACCAAAGCATCAGCTCTTCCTGGGTCTTATACCTATTTACTTTTCAGCTGGAATTTATAGACTTCCCTGATTCTCAGGCTTTCGATCTTGGATTGGAACTACATCATCAGCTCTTCAGGGTCTCCAGCTTACTCACTGCAGATCCTGGGATTTCTCAGCCTCCACAGTCAAATGAACCTATTTCTTTCATAAACTCTCTAGCTCTCGCTCTCACTCTGTCTCTCTTTCCATATACATGGTCAGCATTGGTTCTGTTTCTCTGACCAACCCAGACGAATACATTTACTAGGCTTGCCTGCTGGAGGGTGAGACACGTATGACCCAGATTTCCTGCCAACCCAGCCAAACACCAGAAATGTATATGAGGCCATCCCAGATCATCTAGAATCCGGTCAACCCACCAGCTCAGCGAGGGTGAGTGAACAAGCACAGAGACCAGCCAATCTAGCCCACCCAGACCATGAGAGTAAGGTATAGCTTTTCAAAGCCCCTAATGTTTCAGAGTAATTTTTAAACAGCAAAAACTACTTAAGGTAGCAAAAGCTGGTGTGCATGGTGATGCTGTAATTAAAGCTAAGTATGGAATACCGTTTGACTAAAACAAGCACAGTCAGAAGGAAATTAAATTTCACACTGTGTAATAAGCTCCATGGGCATTTATACTACAGAACAGTACAAGAAAAGAAGGGGGGAAAATCAAATTACAAGAGTTAAGGTTATCCAAGAGAGTAAAATTATGGAAGGAGAGTCCACACTCAGGCAAGAAAAAAATCAAACTGGTATGACTTCATAACCTATGAGGTGGGCAAAAACCATATGCTAGACTATGAGGGAAAAACCCAAGGGACATTTAAGAAACTCAGTCTTACTTCAAAAGATTTCAAAGGAAATGAAGATGAAATTAGAAATGTGATATCAACAGTAGATAAAGTGGAGTGATAATGGGTAAGAAGATGCTAAGGCTGATTAGATAATTAACTATAATAATGATTAGTTATGCATTAGAATCACCTGAGGAACTTCTTAAAAATATTTCTAGGACTTTCTCATAGACTAACTCAATAACTTTGGAGTTAATTTAGGAATCCAAGTTTTTAATAAGCACAGCAGGTGATGCATAGCCTAGAAGAATGACAGGGGTAAAATATTTTACAACACTATTCTTAAAATACATAATGTATGTTAACAAAGGAAAACTTTAGTACTTTTATACCAAAATATCAGATTTCTATTTTTGAAAAACACTCCATCAGCTTTTTGTCTATATGTACTAAAGAAATCACTCAGGTATCTACACACATATCCGTTGCTCTTATCTTAATGAAGACTAAATAATTAGTATTTCATTTTTTAAAATTGAAGTATTCTATCAGCTACAAGAAATACAATAAGATAGGCTTAGTCTACAACCAGAAGCTTTCTTTAATCAAAATCAATGTAAATTTGGCGATGTAACACTTGCTACATCTACTGTGATGTTTACATTTGCTTTCTGAAAAGGTTTAACATTTATCTTTCAGTTTTGTCAACATATACAGATATATTAAAATCCTGAAACCAAGCACTTACTTTGTTGCTCTGGCTGTCAGGATGAGGTGGTGAATCGAAGTTTATTATGGCATGTAGAATATCGTGTGTTAGATTACTGAGGTGTAATAATGGATTGGCAACTACTGTTTTGGCACTGGCTGTACAGGCAAAGAGGAGAGGCACTGAGGTTTGCTCTGACAGTGGGCTAGGAAACAGTAGTTCTGAAGTTTCCTTAAACAGGGGAAAAAAAGGTTAATCAACTATTTACAGTTGTAATCCATCAGTTCAGTAATGTAAGGCATGCTCTGAAGAACTTCAGAACAATAAAAACTAAAAGCATAACAAACTTAAGAGAGTTAGAAGGGACCTGAGAAGGTCAACGTTCAAGCAGTCATATTTAAAAATGATGAGATAACACCCCCTGTAATAAAGAGAAGCTGTTCACCATGGGATTCATGTTAAGACTACAGAGTACAAATAAAGCAGATCATAAATAACCTGATATAGAACTGTCCTCCAACTGCAATGCATAGGTAACTCAACAAATTCATAAAAGTGAACATTCCTTAAACCAACTATAATGAAAAAATCAAGTTTTAATATTCAAAACAAAAAATGCAACTTCAAAAATTGTTACAGACATGTATTATTTTTGATAATTAGAATGACATACCTGCTGTGATTCTTGTAAAAGCAAAATCAATTCCATTCGTACAGATGCAAGACCCCCACCATGGGAGCCATGAAGTATACAATAACTAAGAAACATTCTCAAGAGTGACTGATACTTCAAGAGCCATTGTCTTCTTTCCTGAAAGATTTCTCTGTGTTGTTTCACTTTCGTGTGGTGATAGAAATCATCAACATTCTCCTTTAATCCAAATTCATCCCTGCTTTTGCCAAGTGTGGACTGTAGCTCTTCAGCATCTGGGCAGAAGTCACAAGTCCTTTGAAGAGCTATCACCTCTTTTTCAAGCCAGTGGTACAGTTGGTAACGCAACTTGCCACCATCTATTTCATAACCAGTAGATAAAGTACGAAGTTCTACTGTGAGAATCTTTAAACATGCTCTGAACTTTAATTGAACAGCAATTATATCTTCTGCTGGATTTAAAATGTCACTTTCATCTAGTGTGCTGAAAGATTCTGCATAATTACTTACTTCATCTAACTTTTTATCTATTTTTCTTGGTAAAGGGTTTAGTTCTTTCATTGAAATAGGAAGATCTTCATTTTCTTCATCATTATCACTGTCCCATTTTAACTCTAAAGAATCATCTCGAAATACTACACTTGGTTGACTCCAGTCGAAAGAAAGAGTGGAGTTGGACTGCTTCTCTGAGGAACCCTCTGAAGAAGACTCAAAACCATTCATAAAAGACTGTGACCAATCAACAGCAGAAGACTTATCTTCCCTTGTGTCCAATTTTAGTGGAGAAACATCTTTACTAGTATCCAGAAAACTAGATGCTCTACAAAGAGCTTTGGTTTTCTTGATGACTTTGGGTATCTTCAATAACACTTCCAAAGCCAACATGGGGCAGCCAGCTTTTAGATGAGCACTAGCAGTAGTAAAAAATAATCTTCTTTCACTTAAATTAATAGTTCCTGCCAGTCCACTTTTTCCTGTTAAACCCATGTGTGTGGAAAATGTATCAGATGATCCAAAATGACGCCTCAGTAAAAGAGGATGTGTTCTTAGATAATTGTAAAAATTAAAAACTGCAGGATTACAGGTTGATGTCATGACTTCATCTGAAAATAAATTTATTTTATGAGGCAAGAAAAGTTCTTCAAGAGCTATAGTGGGTGTATCTTTTTATTACAGTCCATTTTCTCTACAGTGGAATCTTTACCTGTCTGGTCTTTTGAGAAAATTATATTAATAGATCACACTAATGCACGGTATTGAATAGACAAGAAGACATCTGTAATGAAAATGATCTGACACAATAGGAAAACAAAGGTTATATTGCTTTCCTATTGAATAAACCTCTTCAGGTAACACTTCTCATTCTTTTTCTCACATCTCTGGAACCTTTTCCTTCCTTTGCTTTGCTAGTCCTCTTCACCCTCTCTACTTTTTAATGCTGACAGTGTACTAAGGCTCAGTTTTTGACCTGTTTTCTAGCTATACTTCCTGAGTTGAAGTCATATTGTCCAACTGCTTTAAATAATATATATACCTATATATAGATATATATAAAATCTTCCACATCTCTACCTTCAGTCCCAATTTCACTCTGAATTTCTAAATTCTGATGTCCAAAGGTACATATTTTATTTCCATTTAGATGTATACAGTCTTGCCTTTGGGCCATTTTATTTAGTGTGCCTTGGCACAGACAATTCTTCACCTAGATAACACTGACTAACTTGTTCATTTCAACTAGTTCTATGCTGAAAGGCCATCTTATCACAGAAGAATTCTTGACCCAAGAATTATTGCTTAATCTAACAAGCACAGTAAATTCAATTTTATCATAAGATAAAAGAACTGGCTTTATATCAGTACTTTTAAAAAATATTTATGGGGCCGGTGAGATGGCTCAGCGGCGTAAGCACCTGCCTGGCAAGCGCGAGGGCCCGAGTTTGACTCCCAGAACCCACATACGAAAAAAGGGCCGGTGATATCGCTCAGCGGCACGGGCGCCTGCTGGCGCGTGAGGTCCTGAGGTCGAACCCCGGTACAAAAAAAAAATATATATATATATATATTTCTATGCAAATGTTGATAATATTTATTTTCAGTAAACCTATTTCATGAAAACAAAATCCAAAGGTTTTTTTTGTTTTCAAAGGTTTTATCTTTCTGAAAACGATAAGCGAGACTGAATACAAATCCCTTGGTCTCCCACTACACCATAAGTTCAGTCTGTTTTATATTACCCCCAGCACCCAGAACAGTGGTTTGCATACCTAGGAAATACTAGTAACACTCTCAGTCATTAATGTGTTAGAAGTGCAGCTTACCATCGTCTTCTCTGATAGGCTGATTTATTAATGTCTCCAAAGCACCACTATAATCTTCCAAAATCCAATATGCCATACTTCGAAGAAAAGGATCATAGTGCATATTTACGCTCAATGAACTGGGTTCGCTGACAGGAGAATCAATTCCCAGAACTTTTTTACGTAAAATAGATTTGTATGTTGCAGATGTATCAAATTCAGACTCATACAGTCTTGCTATTACAAGAGCCAACTGAATGTCATTGAGTTTCTCAAGACATACCTTAAAAAAATATTGTTTATAAATAAGCAGAGGCAACTTTCATTTTAGGATAAACAACTCACTAACAACTATAAAAACATAGGCTTAATTTCCAAAATTACCAAAAAGGATAAACAACAAAATATATACTGCTTACATTAACAAATCTATTTAACAACATTTGTTAATATTTCCAAGTCTACTTGCCAGTACTACGTACATATTTGTTAAAAGATTTAGCCTAATTAAAAAAAACCAGATAATTCTTACCAGTGTCAATTTAAGCGATACATTTTATTTTACTCTTGAACCTTTACTTTTCTCCACGCCCCCCAGCAGATTATAGTGTTTCCCAAATAAAAGGCTGTTCTGAATTAATTATATGAGACTCTGAGCAAAAGGGCAATTTAAGATAGAAATGCTACATCTTAAATGTTGATAATTTGTAAAGTTTCCTGAGAAACTGAAGAATTTTTTCAAATTTATTGACTAAGACAGACATAAACACACATTCAAATTATGCCTAAACTGACAGAACAGACCTTTTATTTTTTTACCTGTCCATGAATATTTTTAAGATTGAAATGTACTAATCAGCCTACCAAGCACCTAATCCTGGTTTATCCCAATTATGTTATAAAATCATTCAAGCTAAATGACAAAAATTTTAAAGCCATTATTAAATATTATCAGTTACTTTAGATTTTTACCTTTGTGTTATTTCTACTAAAGTTGAAATTTAAAAACAAAAAATTTAAGATGTACATAAAGAGATTAATTAGAAGGATGATCATGCTATTTTTTAAAAAGTTTCATTACCTCAATTGCATCTCTGAGGCAACCAGCTAAAAGAAAAAATGCTGCAGAATGTTCAAATCTTTGTTTGCCTAGCAAAGAAAAAGCATTCTTTAAAGCTGCTTTACGCCATCTCTCCTCCTCAAAATTGTGTCCAAAAAATTGTGTCATTCTGGTGTCTTTTTGAGATCTATAAAGGAAAGTATGAAAATTTTGGAATATAATATTTCTATATTAGAATTAATCTTCTGAAGTTAGGACTAAGTTGGGAATCAATAGAAACACTTGGTAGTTCAAAATTACTGTATCACTAGAAAAAAAATTAATAAACATTTACTTTTCTGTGAAGTCTGAGATTATTTTACAATATTCTTTCAAATTACAAAGAAAACTGCATGAGCAACACTCTGAAAAATTCCTTAAATCCGTGCAAAATAATATAATTATAGTATTAATGTGAGATAATGTATATTAACTTCTGTGCTCCTTTACCATTTAAACTTCAACAATAATCTTGCTCTCCTACTCAGCTGGAAATGACTTTTGGGATCAAAATCTAAGGACTCTGCCTTTATTGAAAACAATCCTGAAAGACCTAGTCTCTTAGAAAACTGATGTGGTACTAAGATTTTCTCCCAAAGGCAGCTGTTCATGCAGAGCACCTAGAACTAAAATCAACATAAATGATGAACTTATGGTAATTATGCTCACCAAATCCTGAGAGAAAGACAGAAAAATTCTATGTGAATTAATCGCAGGAACAAGGTAAGTACCCACAGGAGGTGACAGTTTTAAAAGCTAAAGCCTGGCCTACGAGCGCTCAATTCGGCTGAGGGTAGGCATTTGTTCCAGATGCCATCTTCCTCCCTCCCCAAATACAAGTTTCTAGTTTAGTGATCTTTATACTACAGAAGCATTTTGAGAAGTTCTTAAAGTAAGCAAAAGTACATTTCTGGACTGATAAATCCCAAACAAACTAAAATGACCTCTTTAAGTTTCTTCCATAGTGGAAAACACCTAAGCTTTTCCCCTGTAAGAATTTATATGAATTAACATCAACAAGAACAATTCTTATTTATGCATCTACTCATGAAAAGTTTTTAACTTTGATGCACGAGTTATTTTACTTACCTATATAATCCCCAAATTACAGCTTTCTTTTTCATTGCAAGGTAAAAAATGGCAGCATCTAAAGGGTCATTCTTTCTATAAAAGGCTGCTTTGGCTACCTATGATTAGAATATATAGCAAATTTTCAAAAAAATTGTTCATAAGTGAACAAGCAATTTCCCTCCTATACAAGATACATGTTTTCTATTTAAATATTAAATAGATTTTTTTAAAAAAGATATGCATATGAATACATGTGTGCATATACAAATAATAAAAGAAATTCATGGTAGTGGTGGATACAGACTTTTAAGTAACAGGTCTACAGCCTTTTATGACAAGCTCTTCTTTACTATTTTATTTTTCTTTACATACATGTACCTTTTTGTAAAAATCAGAAAAATACTATTAAACAAATGTGTTGAC
The DNA here is from genome assembly GCA_028451465.1 of Erethizon dorsatum. Classification (NCBI taxonomy): domain Eukaryota; kingdom Metazoa; phylum Chordata; class Mammalia; order Rodentia; family Erethizontidae; genus Erethizon; species Erethizon dorsatum. Next base: position 39,305,460 of record CM051836.1, on the reverse strand, counting down.
TGCAAGTTTAGGAATTATATAAATTTTTAAAATTACATTAATATATTTTGAAATACACTGTTAAGATTATTCATAACAAAAAGGAATAATTAATAGCAGAGGAGCTACAGAATGCTATTTAAACATCCAAAATACATCAGTCCATTTCTTACACCAAAACAAACACACTTACTTTTTCTATGCATTTGCGTAAGATGCGGGTATTCCGGACCCACCACCCCACACCCATAGCTTTTAGTTCAGACCAAGTGGGATCATCTTTCTGCATTGCTGGCAACATGCTAAGCAGCTCTTCTTCTGCTACTGAGTGAAATGCCCAAGCAAAATGACTAGTAGACAGGCCTGAAGAAATGTCAAAAATAATGATTATAAAACATATAAATATGATCATATAATGCTTATCATAAAGGTGTGGCACATATTTACAATAAAAACATGTAAACATTTATAAGACTTGCAGTTACACTTAATTTTTAAGATTGCTGGGAAGTATGGGTTATTTTTTATTCTTGGCTCTCCAAATAATTCACCACTCCAATGCACACATATTTTACATAATTGGTTTTACATAATTAATACTTTTGTATATATTTATTTGAAAAGACATGTAAAAGTCTTTATGGAAAATACTATAATGCTGCAGTATTTTTGTTCTCTGTGTACAACATGACCCATAACTCCAGAAAATGAGAAACACCTGAAGCAATGTTCTATATTGATATGCTCTCTTCAAAGCTGCTTCTCATTTTCTTTCAGTCAACATTGGTTTTATGGATTTAATTCTATGGAATTAAAACACATCAAGCAAACAATATTGCCTAGTGAACTAATAAGATTAGCACTGCAAATACTACAGAATTGGAATGCATACAAAAAATTTCAGTTCTACTGCTAACTACATAAACTTAGGCAAGTTAGTTTCTTAATGCTTCAATTTCTTCATTTAAAAATGTGAATGTGGGGCTGGTGAGATGGCTTAGCGGCGTAAGCACCTGCCTTGCAAGTGCGAGGGCCCGAGTTCGACTCCCGGATCCCACATACGAAAAAGGGGCCGGTGATATCGCTCAGCGGCACGGGTGCCTGTTGGCGCGCGAGGTCCTGAGTTCGACCCCCCGGTATCCAAAAAAAAAAAAAAAAATTGTGAATGGGGCCAGTGAGACAGCTCAGTGGCATAAGCGCCTGCCTGGCAATCGCGAGGTCCTGAGTTCGACTCCCAGTACCCACTTAAGGAAAAAAAGGGGCTGGTGATATCGCTCAGTGGCACAATGCCTGCTGCCAGGCAGAGGTCCTGAGTTCGACTCCTGATACCCACAAAAAAATAAAATAAAATAAAAAAATAAAAATGTGAATGATGATAGAACTATTAAATTACATAATTTAGAGGATCAAATGACATAGTATAGTTAAAGAATTTAGAATATAACCTGGCTTATAACTATTAATATACCATAAAATATTAATAAGCTATTTTAATACTTATTTAAGCATCATTTGTGTCAGCAATCTACTGGCCTGCACATCTCGTCTTTAGTGCTCAGCATCTATTTTATTTCTTCACAGTGTACTCTATTTCGTATTAGTGGACAAAGTAAACGACTAAGATGTGGCTTTGACATATATGGCCTCATATTTTTAAAATGTGGTTTATATACATAATGGAACACTAACCAGCCTTTAAAAAGGAAATTCTGCAATACATAACAACATGGATAAACCCTGAAGACATTATGCTAAGTGAAATAAACTAGGCACAGAAGGACATATACTGTAAGATATCATTTTTATGAGGTATCTGAAATAATGCACAGAACTGAAGAAGTGAATAACAGTTATCAGGGACTGGGAGAAAAGGGAAATGAAGAGTAACTAATCAGAAAACGAAGTTTGTCAAGCAAAATGAATAAGCTCTAGATAGAGATCTGCTATACAAAACTGTGCCAAGAGTCAAAAATAATTTATCGTTCACTTATAAATTTTTAGGAGGATAAATTTTTGTGTTCTTACTACAATTAATAAAAAAATATTTTTGCCACAGAATCATTGGGAAAAATCTGGGAATAACAGAAGCAGAGACATGGAAACTAATAAAATGCCCAAAGAGAATGCTAGAAATCAAAAAAGAAACTAAGAATGCCTTTAACAGGCTCATCAGTGGACCCAACATGGCCAAGGAAAGAATAAGCAAACCTACAAATAGGACAACAGAAATTTCTCAAACGGAAATGGAAAAAATAAAAGGAACAAAATCAAAACAGTACATCAAGAACTGTGGCCCAATTACAAAAGGCATAAAATGAGTGGTCTACCAGAAGGAGAAAAAAGAAAGAAAGAAGAAAAAAATTTTCAAGCAGCAATGGCTGAGAACATTTTCAAGTTAATCACAGAACCAGGAAACTCTGAGAATGCTGAACAGGATAAATTAACTGCCTACCACAACCAAACACACCAAATATATGTTACATTCACATTACAAAAAGCAAGGACAAAGAGAAAACCTAGCCAGAGCTAAAAATAAATAAGTAAACAAAAACAAGAACAACAAAAATACCCCTTTATCTAATTAACAGTAGATTTTTCATTGGAAATAATACAAACTTCTTAAGAGAACGGAGTGAAATATTTAAAGTGATGACAGGAAAACCCCACCAATGTAGAATTCTATATTCACCAAAATGATTCTTCAAAGTTGAAGGAAAAATAAAAAATTTCTCAAATATGAACTGGGGAAATCATTGCAAATAAATCTGCTCTGCAAAAAAATGTTTTAAAATATGTTCTTCAGATGGAAAAGGATATAGAAACTTGTTCTACATAAAGAAAATACAGCACTGAAGGAGGAATAAGTGAACAAAAAATTTTTGTTCTTTTAATTTTAAATTGATCTAACACATAAGTTTGCCCAAAATATTATGTTAAACTTTTACATGTTAAATCAATAAATAATTTAATTATGCATGCTTATGTGTATAATATACATATATACATATGTATACCTATGTATGCATAGATAAAAGTGAAATTAGTGGCAACAATGATACCATGGATAAGAGAAAGGATTTAGGATTATTTTGTTATTATAAGATACTCACGGGCCGGTGAGATAGCTCAACGGCATAAGCGCCTGCCTGGCAAGCATGAAGCCCTGAGTTTGACCCCCGGTACCCACAAAAAAAAAAAAAAAAGATACATTCCCTGTGAAAAAGTAGTGTCACTGAAAGTGGACTGAAAGTTATATGAAAGTCTTACTTGAAAGTATTACTTGAAAGTATAAATGTACAATGCAAACTTCAGGACAACACTAAGAAAAGTAAAAACAGAGAGAAGTGATAAAGGAGGAAAACAAAAAAGAAATCATATAAATAATGCTCACTAAAACTATAATGGTAAGGTAGGCATCTTGGAACACACCTATAATGCCAACTACTCTGGAGGCAGAAACAGGAGGACCACAAGTTCGAGGCTAGCCCATGCAACTTAGAAAGACCCTGTGTCAAAATGGAAAGATAAAAGAGCTGGGATATAGCTTAGTGGTAGAGTGCTCCTGAGTTCAATCCTCAGTACCACAAAACAAAATAAACATACTCACAAGAGAAGACAAAAGTAGCAACAAAAGGCTGATGACAATAAACAGAACATTTCAAAGTAGCTAACAGAAGATTTTGAACTGTGGCAGTTAACACCAACACAAGGAAATTATTTAGGTCTAGGCTGTTAATGAATATGCCAATTATCCTGCTCTAATTGCTAAAGATTGTATACATGTACTGTATTAAAATGCCACACTGTACCCACAAAATATGTACAATTTGATGCTTGAATTAAACAATGAAGAAAGAGCAATGGCAACAAAGATCTATATTCCAACAAAACAAAGGAATACAGTAAATACTAACTATGTCAGTCTTCACTTGAATAGTCGAAGTCTAAATACACCAATTGGGCCGGTGAGATAGCTCAGCGGCATAAGCACCTGCCTGGCAAGCACGAGGTCCTGAGGTCGACTCCCAGTACCCACATTAAAACAAACAAACAAACAAACAAAAAACACCAATTAAAAGACTGAGCTTGGGGGCTGGTGATATAGCTCAGCGGCATAAGCGCCTGCCTGGCAAGTGCCAGGTCCTGAGTTCGACTCCCGGTTCCCACATAAAGGAAAAAAAAAAAAAAAGACTGAGCTTGTCAAAGTGGGACAAAAACCAGGCCAAGCTATATGTTGTTGACTACAAGAAACCTACTTTAAATGTAAAGACACACAGACTAAAAGTAAATGAAGAGAGAAAGATATACCACATGAACACAGATACTATCATTAGTGCTACAGGGTACCAGATGACTTGAAAGCAAGAAAAGTTATCAGGGATAAAGAAAGGCATCACATAATGATAAAAGAATCAATTCACCAAGAAGAATAACCTTAGCTATATAAATGGATTAAAGACTTAAAAATAAGACCTAATATCATAAAACTGCTAGAAGAAAATGTAGGTAAAAAGTTCTGTGACAATGATCCGAATATGGCTCAAAAGTACAGGCGATTAAAACAAAATCAGACAAATGAGAATATATCAAAACTTAAAATCTTCTGCATACCAAAGATATAATAAAGAGTGTAGTGACAACCAACAGATTAGGAGAAAATGTCTGCAATTTATACATCTAATAAGGATTAGTATCTAAAATATAAAAGGAAAAAAAAGAAGTACTCAATTTAAAATCAACAAATGACCTGGATAGACATTTATCTAAAGAAAGATAATACGACTGACCAACGGACAGATGAAAAAAATGTTCAACATCACTAAATCATCAAGAAAGTGCAAAGTAAAACCAGAATGAGAAATCGCCTTGTACATGTTAGAATGGCTGTTGCCAAAAAGACAAAAAATACCAAGTGTTGGCAAACACATGCAGAAAAGGAAAGCCTTGTACACTATTGCAGGGAATGTAAATTATTACAGGCACTACAGAAAACTGTACAGATGGAATTAATATATGAAAAGATTTGAAGTCAGTATGCTGAAGAGATATCAGCACTCCCATGTTCCATGCAGCATTATTCACAAAACTTAGTTATGGAATCAACCTATATCAATGGATGAATAGGGTAAAGAAAATGTATATATAACAATGAAATACCAATCAGCGTTTAAAAAAAAAGAGGCAATTCTGTAATGTACAGTAACATGGATGAACTTAAAGGACATTACATTAAATGAAAGGCACAGAAAGACAAATACTGCATGATTTCACTTATATGCAGGATCTAAAACAACAGAACTCATAGGAGCAGAGAGTGGAGTGGCAGTGAACAGATGCTGGGGAGTCAGGGGAGTGGGGAGATACTGGCCAAATGATTAGAAAGTTCAGTTAGCTAGGAGCAAGTTCCCGACCGCAGTACGGTGACCGCCCTTGGTAACAGTATATTTTATATTTCAAAATTGCTAAGACAGTAAATTTAAATATTTTCATCACAAAAATAAATATGAAGGGTGATGGATATGTTAACTGGCTTGAATTAATCATTCTACTTCGTATACATACTTGCTAATATCACTTTGTACCCCATAAGTATACAAAATTACAATAAAGATTTTAAAAGAATTTAATTTTGGCTTTTAAATTTTACTTTTCAAAAACTGAGTGCAAAACAGGGAGAAAAGAAACAGTGAGAGGAAGAAAAGGGAGAGCAAGAGACAGAGACCAGTGAGTACGGGTCAACCTGCAACCCCAAAAGTACGGTCTGAACTTAGAGATACAGTGACACGGGGAACCAGTTTTCTCTCTTTTCAAGTTCCTGGGCATTGAGCCATAAACATCCTGTTTTAAGTTAACTTAAGTGAGATTTCTGTTGCTTTTAACTGTGAGACCTAATAGCATGTAAGAATATCTTAAATACACTAATTTTATTAAACTAATATCTGAAATTCACATTAAGTTTATCAGTTTGGGGGATAGATGAATTGTTACTATGTTCTGTATTCTTTTTATAAAACATTTGAATTTTTTTTTTTTAACAAAAGTGTTACTTAATTTTGTGGAGAAAAGCTGAATTTAGATAAATATCAAAAACAATCCAAAGAAGAAATCAGAAACAATACTAACTTACTATTAATATATCATGCATAAGAGAATACCTAATTAATCCATTTCTTCATTGGCTCTTTTCTTTCTTTCTTTTTTTTTTTCTTTTTTTAATATATGTGGGTACCGGGAGTCAAACTCAGGACCTCACGCTTGGCAGGCAAGCGTTTATGCCGCTGAGCTATATCGCCAGCCCTAGCTCTTTTCATCTATCATTAAAAATTCCAGTGTCAAAGAAGATTAAGAGGAAATAAACATTTCAAAAGTAAAGGAAACTATAATGTGTCAAATTCATCATTACTATCATGGGTGCACAAAAATTAAGTTTACTTCCCTGGACTGATTACTACCAAAATTACCTTGGTGAAGCAGTTGAGCTCGATAGCCTGGAAGGGAAGTTGTAAGGAAGGTATGCAGTCGAACAGCCAGAAGAAATTTTAACCCACATTCATCAAGAGTTTCTCCACCTAAAACCAAACGCAAAGAACTATTTTTTTAATTTGTAAAATACCTTTTTTTTTCTACGTGGGTACCGGGAGCCAACCTCAGGACCTCACACTTGTCAGCAGGCGCTTGTGCCACTGAGCGTTATCACTGGCCCTTTTTTTCCTTTATGTGGGTACCAGGAGTCAAACTCAGGACCTCACACTTGCCAGGCAGGCACTTATGCCACTGAGCTATCTCACTGGCCCTAAAATACCATTTTCTTAATAAAGTTTTTTTTTTTATTGGTAAAATACCATTTTCTAAATACAACACAACACTAAAAAGTTCTGAATCAATATATGTCACACTATCAGATACAGGGACAAAACATTCTTAAACTGACCAAAAAAAGGCAAAATAGTTTTAACATTCTAAAATAGTTTCTAGTATTTCTTTTTTCTATGCATTTTTACATTACGGAAAAAAGTAGTATAATTTTTAATTATACTACTTTTAATTGGAAAAGTAAAAAAAGCATCTGATCTGAATTTTATTTAAATTAAAACATAACTGAATTTTTAAATAATCCCCTTTGTGGCATATTTTATAGTTGATTCATATTATACATGTTATACATAGATTCAAATCATATATCCATCCCAATAACTTGCTGCTAACATTGGGAGAAAATGTTACACAGTAAGTAGGGCCTGATTTTTTACTTCGAACAATTAAAAACAGAACATCTATAATATATTCATACCAAAATTTGTCTATTAGTAATCTTCCTAGTATTTATTAAGAAAATTGTCAACTTTTTTCTTAAATTTAAAATTTATTATTTTTATCTCAAATTTACTCACTTTTCTTAGTTCATACGATGCATCCTACTTATGGATACACAATTGGTATTATTTTAGTATAGGTATCTTTATCCTTTGGACGTGCTAATTTGAATGTTCCTCCAGACTAGAGTTACTGGATATATATACACGAAAACTGTATTATTGTTACTAGCTTGGTCCCTGGAAAGAATGCACTGGCAATGTGTAAGTGAATTTTTTACTTCATATTCCCAATAGGGTTGTGTCATTATTTGAAGTTTAATGAGAATTCCCCAATCAAATTTGTTCACGACTCAGGAGACTGAAAAATAATGCTCTCTAGGTAAGGAAAAGATCTAATATTATCATGCTAATGCTTGTATTTCTTGTTCTACATAGCAGTATATACCAATGCTAATTTTTTTTTTTTTTTTTTTTTGTGGGTACCAGGGGGTCGATCTCAGGACCTCGCGCTTGCAAGGCAGGCACTTACGCCACTGAGTCATCTCACCGGCCCCCAATGCTAATTTTTTAAAAACTTTTTTTTTTTTTTTTTTTTTTTTTTTGTGGGTACCGGGGTTCGACCTCAGGACCTCGCGCGTCAGCAGGCGCCTGTGCCGCTGAGCGATATCACCGGCCCTTTTTTCATATGTGGGTTCCGGGAGTTGAACTTGGGCCCTCGCGCTTGCCAGGCAGGCGCTTACACCGCTGAGCCATCTCACCGGCCCTAAAAACTATTTTTAAAATATAGTTTTAATAGTGCATTATTACAGCATGAGAAAAACAAAAGAAACTATCTTATTTTCTGGTGCCTAAATGTTTAATAAAGCTAACAGTACAAATGTCTGGCATTATGAGTTTGTGCAAGTCTTCATAGTACTATGATTTATGGGATAGATACTACTTAATTGGAGTTAAACCTGCTGTGAAGGCAGCAATGAGTTTTTAAATTTCATAGCACCATTTTTATGAAAAATTAAGTTGAGTCTTTTCTATGAAAATAAGTAAAACTATTATCATTAGTTTTTACTCCAATCCTGTATGGAATCTAGTTTTACCTTGGCTTCTGTCTCTGCTTTCTCCAATATCAGTACTTGTAGTTGCAATGGTATCTGCCAAGGCCATCAAAGACATCTGTTCCATTCGACTGAGTCCTGGTAAACTAGAATGGAGTAAGTGGCCAGAAAGAACTTGAGCATGTTCAGGTCCAAAATAAGTTGGACTGTACTGTGAAAGGTCAATAACTTTAGGCTTTGTATTTTCTTCATCTGTCTCTAACACTTGAACATCAGGCATCAGCGCTGAAGTCTGAAAAAGCTCATCGTAACTCTCTTTTGACAATAGGTTTGACTTATTTAGGGAACTGTCATTACTAGATTTCTCCAAAGATGAGTAATAGCTATCATCATCTGCTGCAAGTAAGGCATATAAAGGAAGTGGAGGAACGGAATCTATTTCTGTGTAATCTGTATTTTCAGCTTTGTTGAATGCCTGCGGATCCCTGGTAGTGCTTCCACTAGCACTGATGGTGAGAGACCTCAGGCGGCGTTCATGATTGGATTCAGCATCATTCAGAGCCACAATTTCCCCAGCAATGCACTTGACAAGATGTGACAAGATGGCCTTTGCTCTCCGAACTTTGCCAAGATCCATGAGCTCCAAAAGCTGCAAGGGATGGTACTGAGGTAAAGTTGGGGAAAGCATATGAGCTGCTTCAAAAAGACCTGAATCTTCCATGTCCACTGAGGGATCAAATGCAGTCTTCTTTCCACAGATTTTCTGTGCAAGACTAGTCATGGATCGAGTCAGAGTTTTCTTTGGAGGATGTAACCCAGAACTTGATGAGTTACTCTGTTTTATTAAACTCAGTATAGAAGGAGTGCTCCCATTACATGAATCTGTTATAACAAGTTCCTGTTTTGAAGATGGCTGCCATTGGGAATACACGTGCATTTCACAATCCATTCCTACCACAAGGATGCCATCCCGGACCCACGATAAAGAAACAGGAAAAGGAGGGGAGCCTTCTACAGAAGAAACCAAGTCCACACTTCGTAATAACACAAATTTAGAATGAGGCCCAACTTTAGTACTCTCCCAGACAGGAAACGCCAGGTTCTCCTTAGTCTGTTCTTGCACCTTGCCAGACAGAGGTCCATACATAAAAAGTTTTGATCCAATTCCTACAGTCAGAATATGAGAACCGTCTTCTCTAGACATCCAGTCTAAGTGAACTAAATGTTTTGTGTTGGATGTAATACTTTCTTTATTGAACAAATATGCCTCTTGTTTGTTGTACGCCACTAAATTGCTGTCGATACTAATGCCAGAATCCAAAACTGTGCTTAATTCATCTAAATGAATTGTCTGCTCAAGAATCCAACATGAACCTCCTGTGGACTCACATTCAAAAATACTTACATGCATCACAAAGTCTTGAGAAGATCTACTATTAAACGCAGTCTGCTTATAAGCTACAGCTAAACGATTTGTATGTGCACAACTAACTTCTACAGGCCTACCAGGTACGGTTATACTACTATTGCTCTGGAGACCATCTTCAATAAGTAAGGGCCATTCTTCCCAAATGTATGCAAGATCCGTTTTTGCATTCTGTGACGTGGTAGATTCTCCATCTGTTATTCTGCATCTCCAAAATCTTACTTTTTCATCTGAGCATGAAGTTGCCAATAAATAAGGAGCACTGCACACAGGATATATGGAAGAAGAACTCAGATGTCCTGAAAGGAAAATAGTCCATTAACAAAATGTCAAGTTTGCTTACTTACTTGTGTTTTTCATGTATTAAAGGTTTTAGTCCTTTTGTATCAACTGCTGGTAAGAATATGACAGTCCGTATTTAGTTTAAGGATCAACAAGAACAAAAAGGCTTTTTTATATACCAAAAAGGTATATAAAAAGAAAATATCACAAAAACCTAGCTGAAACGATACTCAGAAAATTTACTTCAATTCCTGAATTTTATAGATAAAGACCCTTGACCATTAAGTATCCTGAACCTAAATCAAACAACTAGACTTAGGCAGAATGAAAACCTGAATTCTTATCCTGATTCTGAATCCAGTATTCACATCACAACTCTGCTAGTTTCATACATTATAAATCTCACCTTAAAGGTATCAATACATTTAAAAAAATTAGTCAATATGCTGTGGTTCCTTTTTCACAGTTTTCAATAAAATGTGAATGGCCCACACTTTCCTGAGTGTTAAATGGTCACTCTACAGGGCCATCATGATTGAGGTACAGCTAATATAATTGATGCTAAGAAGATTCCTAAGTGGAACTTAACATTTGCTCACATTTAAATAGTCATATACTATTAGTTTTCTGAATCAGAGATCACCAAACTTAGAGGGCCAGATAGTAATAACTATCTATTTAGGCTTTACCAACCACAGGGCCTCTGTTGCAACTACTCAACTCTGCGAGTGTAGGGCAAAAGCATCTGTATACAACAGTAATCAAACAATAAGACTGTGTTCCATTCAAACATTTACAACTAGTGGCTGATTTAGAGTTTGTTGGCTGCTGCCTAAACTGTTATACATAAACTAATTACAATATGAACACACTATATAGGACATTTTATCACATTTTAAAAGTAAATTTCACTGTAATTATTACAGGCTGCTTTTTTAAAAGCCCTCAAGGAATATAGCAATATTATAAAACTGACACATCCGTTAGTTTCTCTGAACTAAAGGATAAAGTTCTTATCCATTCCAATAGTATTCCTTAAAAATAAAACAGAATTAGAAAAACAGCTTTCACCATATGCTACACACTTTGTCAAACAAACTTCTTTTTGCTTAGGACTTCTTTCAAAGAACTGAGGCCGAAGTTAAACAATAGAGTTATTTTGATAAATGTCTTTGGTTTTTCTGTATGTGCCGTGTTAATTTGAGTTCAGTAATGAAGACTGTACTGTTGTGGCTAAGAAGAACAGCTCTTCAAATTCTGTCAATGTAAAACTCATTCTTTTGCAAACTTTAATTTTCCTTACATTGAAATTTTAAAAAATAAAATCTACAAAGAAGCAGAATGTAAACATTAGAATACTATTAATACCCCCAACTCCTGTAAATTTCACAATTCTGTAAAGAATAAGTACTTGATAACAACATGGGAAACTGAAAAGTATGCAAAGTAATTGATCAAAAAAATGACAATAAAGAACAAAAACACACCTTTAATAATGAAAATGAAAGAGTTAGTGATAAAAAGATGGATGTTGTATTGGTATTCTCGATACCCTAGACTAGTGGTTCTTTTTTTTTTTTCTGTGGGTACCGGGGGTCGACCTCAGGACCTCGCGCGCCAGCAGGCGCCCATGCCGCTGAGCAGTATCACTGGCCCCTTTTTCGTATGTGGGTACCAGGAGTCGAACTCGGGCCCTCGTGCTTGCCAGGCGGGCGCTTACACCACTGAGCCATCTCACCGGCCCCAGAATAGTGGTTCTTGATCTTTGGTGCACATGAGAATCGCTTGGAATACTTGTTAGAATGGAGAGCTGCCACCAGGCATGGTGGCTCACACCTGTAATCCCAGCACTCCGGAAGTTGAGGGAGGATTGCCCCAAGGTCAAGGCCAGCCTGGGCTACATAATGAGTTCAAGGCCAGCCTGGACTACATAGTGAGACCCTGTCTCAAACAAATAAACAAACAAATAAACAAATAAACAAAGCAAGCGCTGCCCTCTAATCCAGACTTATAACAAAAAGCCACACTTTGATTGTGACAATGAAAGGACTGAGTGATTTATAAAACAGACACAAAAAAATACAAAAAATTTTCTGTCTTGGTATTCCTGGGATGCACAGGAGAATCACCAGGAAGGCTTATGAGAGCAAATCACTAGCCCTATTCCAGAGTCTGTGAATCGTAACTGGGGTATAACCCAAGAATTTTTATTTTCAACAATTTATGGGATGCTGAAGCTACTGATCTGGAAACCACATTCTGAAAACTTACCTGAAAATAAGGATGATAAATATAGAGCAGGAACCACACATTTATTCCTTCTTAGTACATGGCTCAAGGCAACACTACCACTATTATCAATGTTGCCAAATAAGGTTCAACCTAGTTACAATTTCTACTCTAGAAACTTTCTTTTTCCCAGAATTTTTTTTTTTTTTAAGCAATCAGTATTAAGACTAGAGTGCTTGCTTTGGCAGCACATATACTAAAAAGAAAGTACTAAGACTAGAGGGCTTGGGATATATACCTCAGCAGCACAGTGCCTGCCTGGCAAGCGCGAGGTCATGAGTTCGATTTCCAGTACCAAAAAAAAAGGACTAGAGTGGCTCAGAAATATAAGAGTAATTTGAAAGTATAATGAGAAATTTAAGTCTTCAATTTAGGATACTTCAATATAAATATTTCCGGGCCGGTGAGATGGCTCAGCAGCGTATGCACCTGCCTGGCAAGCGCGAGGTCCTGAGTTCAACTCCTGGAACCCACATACAAAAAAAGGGCTGGTGATATCGCTCAGTGGCACGGGTGCCTGCTGGCGCGCGAGGTCCTCAGGTCGACCCCCGGTCGACAAAATAAATAAATAAATAAATATTTCCATTTCTGCTTCTACGTAAATTTACAGGTAGTTGTAACACCTATTTTTTAAATATATGGTAAGCACTTATGGGTTAAAATTCTCTTTCCATAAAATTTACTAACCTGCTGATGGCTTAACACTTATTATCTCAACTCCTTCTGGCAAACACAGCTCTTGGCTATAGACCATTTCTGAAAACAGAGACAATTTGCTGGTACTCTGAAGATTTGCTCTGCAAGCCTGATACTTCTGTGAAAAAGGAGATAGAATCTTCTCTGGAGAAGAAGAATAATGTTCTTCTGGCTGCCCAACATTTTCAGATATTTTTGGATCTATTTTTTCATCTAGAAAACATCAGGAAAATAAAAAGCTCAGAAGGGACCCTATAAATATCACAACTATTACATTTTAAAAATCTGAAACTACTTTACAAAAGACACAATGGCAGAGTAGTAATATTCTTTAAAGCAAGAAAATGGATCATTTTGCATTAACTGAGTAAAACAATAATTATCACCACTATAAAAGAATAGCTTTAAGAAATATGCCCTGAATTCTCCAATCATATATAATTTGTTGGTTTTTAGGCCCACTTAAGAGTTACCAAAACAAACAAACAAACAAACAAACAAAAAACAGAAAACGACAACTCACCCAATGACACAGGAATTGATTTTAAATGTAAATTCCACATGTGTAACAGTGAACGATTGTCTTGAGTGCACTCTATTACAACTAAGTAGAACTTTTCAGAAAATCCATTAGGTGAGCTACCTGTAGATATTAGTGATATTTTGATTGTTAACATAGATAAGTGAAATAACTTACTAAATATACCAAGTTAAATAACTGAACTTTTAAAAGGAGTAAAGTTTTTATCTAGGGTTCCAAATGCAAAGTGGTATTACAGAATATACTCAACTTCTTTAGCACATAAGTTTGTAACTTAAAATTTTAATAATGATGTGCATCCCATGCATAAATTTTACTCTTGAATTGACAAGCTGAAGAAGTCATATATCACAGTCTTCACTATCAAACTGTTCACATAGAACAGGTCATATTTAGTGGGAAATTTCTGAACAGAAACTATGTGACATACACTTTAAGTCAATAATGATGAGTATCATGTTGCCAAAATCTTTCAAACTAAGCTCTGAAATGAAACGACCTATAAATGATGTAATAACCAAAATATAATTATTCATAATCCAACATATTAGTCAAGAAAATGTTTCTTAGTCCACACTACATGGTTTAAAGAGCACCCAAGTTGCTCAAAACAGGTAAATAGATCTAAAATCAGTGGTTCATTACTGCCTTTTTATAATGGACTGTCATCCAAATTTTCATTATGAACTGTTCTTCATTATACCAAACTATGTACAAATGTATGATATATAAAATGTAAATAAAAATTACATTAAAATATATAAATCATAGAATATGTAAAAAGCAGAAAGCAACTATTATTAGGGCTTTTTTTAAACAAAGGTTTTGCTCTTTTAAATTTGCATAGGAAAAAGTTTTCAAAGGAATATGAGAAAGATAACTATAAATGAAAAAGTAACTTTGATAATATGGCCTAAATGAGTTAGGCATTCAAGTTATAAGAATTAAGAGGAAGGAAAGGACAAGGAATTACAGTAAAAGAAAAAGAGGCAAATCAGTCCTATTTCTGATCATTTCACTAATAACAGCAATGGTCCCATTAATAATAATATCTGATATATACTTTTCTTCTTGACCATAGAGCCAAACAAGATAAAAACGTAACTCCTTAGATTTTTCCTGGGAAACTTAATAGTTTCTGAGCAAGAGTCATTTGGAATTTTCTTGATATTTTAAGAAAAATTAGAAAAATTTTTTTCTCTGTTTATGCTGTCTATTAAAATACCCTTTTATTTTAAAGCAAAAAAATAGAACAAAATTTCAAAACAAGATAATAGGAGAGTAAGAATGGTTAATACATTGCATATTGTTACCTTTAAATTAGTTACTTAAGAGTACAAGATATCGGCATTCAATTGTCTGAACAATATTGTTTAGAAAATTATTATTAGGGGCCGGTGAGATGGCTCAGCGGCATAAGCGCCTGCCTGGCAAGCTCGAGGGCTTGAGTTCGACTCCCGGACCTACATATCAAAAAAGTGCCAGTGATATCGCTCAGCAGCACGGGCGCCTGCTGGCACGCGAGGTCCTGAGGTCGACCCCTGGTACCCACAAAAAAAAAAAAAAAAAAAGAAAATTATTATTACAAAGGAAAAAAAAAGAATTTTCTTGGAAAAGAAAATGTGGGAAAGATGAACTCAGAAATATTCAACCTGAAGCACAAAGAAATTTTTCTCTAAAATTTTTAATTTAAAATTTGAATTGTTAACAACATTAACACTTAATATTTCAATGTAAATAAAATTTTTACTTATATAAATAATCCTCTATGCCATATCTGACATCTTTATTTCCCATTTT
This sequence comes from Erethizon dorsatum, assembly GCA_028451465.1. Lineage (NCBI taxonomy): Eukaryota > Metazoa > Chordata > Mammalia > Rodentia > Erethizontidae > Erethizon > Erethizon dorsatum. The sequence goes on along the minus strand of CM051836.1, from coordinate 39,290,079 downwards.
TAGCACAGTTCCATCATAGTCAGAATTACAAAAAGCACATGAATGAAATGTGCACAATTTATGAGATCCCAGAGAAAGTGACAGAAGGCTAAATAAAAGCAATGGTAAGTAATTGGATTCTCAACATAAAAGTAAAAACTCTAAGGAATACTCAAAAGGGAAGAAAAATTGAAAAAGTGAGAAAAAAATTTACAAGAAAAACAAATCTGGAACAAAAAGAGATGTAGATACTATTATTTGAGACTTGATAACTGACATACTGCATAGTTGCTTTATGGTATTTTACTTTTCAGGAAAGTTATTTCTGAGTTTGGTTTGAGACTGATAACCAAGAGGTTTTAGCTCTATTTTATTTCATACAAATTAACAGTTAAAGTTGAGTACTGGAGTTCAATGAAAAATTTAAACTGTTTCATTATAAAAGCTTTAATTAAGGTATTTGTTTATAAATTAAGGACTTTACAACTTGATATTTTAAGCTATTTCTTTATATTATGAATTTTTAAATAGTTAAGGGTCCATGTTATCCAAATCAGTAAGGTAGGAACCCACCCATGAAAACAGCACTTACATACTGATGATAAAACATTTCTATTGTTTTTCAAAAACATGTAACAGAGAAAACCCTTTAATATTTTTTGTCTTTTTCCCTGCAAATAATAAAAATACAGGGATGGGGATGTAGTTCAGTGGTAAAGAGTTTGCCTAGCATACTAAACCTCTGGGTTTAATCTCCAGCACTGAAAATAAAAAAAGAAAAAGGAAAAGGTCAGCCGTAAGAGGTGGCACGCGCTTGTAGTGCCGGCTACTTGGGCGGCAGACCCAGGAGACTCACTTGAGTCCGGGAGTTAGAGGCCAGCCCGCTCAAAAAGGCAACATCCTGTCTCCAAATGAGTAAAGAAAAAGACCCGTATTTATGATAAATAACATCACCAATCCATATGGAACAATTTTAAGTTAAGTAGACAATGTGAAACTTACTAATTCATGTTTATTAGCTGCCTAACATGTTCTACAATATATTTCTCATTACAAAGAAGATTCTTTACCTGCACTGGATAAAATGTGGTCTTTTCTCAGACTCTTCTTTTCGAGGGTATTCAAAATGAAGTCTTCTTGAAAAACATGAAGCAGCTGAGTTTTTCTGCCATGCTGAATGTAAATAAATACCAACGTAAGTTGACGTATGTGTTACTTACCTAATGCTAAGTAATAGAAAAATACTTACAAGTTTGGTAATGGAATCTAATGCGATAATACATCCTGGTCTGGCTGTTGATTGTTGACTGACGATGTTAAACACTTCACCAACATATTTCTGTTTTTAAAAAATTGATATCTCTTTTACTAAACAACTGAATTCAAAAGTAATTAAGAGCAAATAACATGAAATTTCAGGCATAACAGATAAATAAGTTCGAAGAAGGGTCTAAATACAGCCCCTTTCAACTATAAACATTCTAGTACTTCAACTCAATGGAGATTGCACAGAATGAGTAAGAGTTACAGCGCAACTGGTACAGAGAAAAAAAAAGTATCCCTTGCTCATTGTTGGGGAGAAAAATATTTACTATCCATGAATGTGAAAGACCGACTGAAACTTCCTGGGTATTTTCTAAGAAGCAGTGATTCTTAAGCATTAATTTTGAGGTAGGAAAAATACAGCTAAAGAAACAAGTTGATAAACTATATATGCTGATTTCTTGAGTCACTCACAGCCTGAATGCTCAAGTTCACACTGTTAAATTCAATGGTAACTTCTCAATCTTCACCGGACTTGCTCTATCAGCAGCTTGTGAGCCTGGTGATTGCTCCCTCCTTAAAATACTTTCTTCCTTTGGCTTTTATTATACACTGCATTCACACTATTTTTAAAAGTGAAATGCTCTGACATTCAGACTTCTAACACTCTGTTTTCTAATTATACTCCCTCTTTCCACAACTGCATCTTCACAACTTTAAATTTATCTGTTGACAACTCCCTATTTTCCATCTTCAGGCCACAACTCCTAAACTCCAGAGACCAACTGACTCGGTGGTCTTGGGTGTCAGACTTAACCTGTCCAAACAGCCTCTTGAGTTCACCCAGCCCTCCAAACCTGCTCATTTTACAACCTCCTCCATTTCAACTCACGGCAATTCTACTTTACCTAATACTCAGCCACAATCCTTAAGAGCAATCCTCTTTTTTTATACACATTCCATATCCAGTCCAAGCATGATTATTCAATGTTCGAAATATACCCCGAATTTGGTCAATTCTTAACATCCCTCTTATTACCACTTGCTACCATTCTAAGTTCTTTTGTCTCTTTCCTGGACTTACTATAATGGCCTCTTAAATTGGTCTCTCTGGTTTCACTTTCTGTTTCTAATCTATGTAGCCTCCAGTGTGACCCAATAAAAACATAACTCAGTCAAATTAAACCATACTATCATTTTCTTTAATGGTTTCCACAATATTTAGAGTAAAAGCCAAAGTTACTACAGGGATCTGTAATGATCTCTTTGTTGTTCCTTTACACAATACAGTTGCTTCAGTGTCTTTAAATGGCTATCCCTAGCCAGGCATGGTGGTGCACTCCTGTAATCCCAGCACTCGGGAGGCTGAGGCAGGAGGATCGTTGTGAGTTTGAGGCTAGCCAGGGCTACAAAGTGAGTTCAAGGCCAACCTGAACTGCATAGCGAAACCCTGTCTCAAAAAGATTAAAAAAAAAAAGCAGCTATCCCTTTTCCTGGATCACTCTTTCTTTACCTTCTTAAATCCCTCACCTCCTTCCAGTGTTTATGCAAATGCTCAAATGCACAGTTTTCTGGGATGTCTTCCATGATTACAGCTTACTTGGTACTCCCTACTTCTTTTGCAACACTGCTTCTCTCCATAGTATTTCTTAATTAATATTTTTTAACTGTCCCCCCCCCATAGCTCCCCTCAGTAGAAAAAGTCTACAATGTAGATTTCTGTCAGTTTTGTTCACATCTAAATTTCTAACAATTATAATAATGCTTGCTAAAAAGAAAACTCTTAAAAACATGTACTTCTACTGCAATACTTTAAGTGTGTTTTGGAATACTTTGTGTTCTGCAAAATCACACATGAAAAATAACAGAGAAGGGCCGGTGAGATGGCTCAGCGGTGTAAGCACCTGCCTGACAAGCGCGAGGTTCTGAGTTCAACTCCCAGAACCCACATACGAAAAAGGGGCCAGTGATATCGCTCAGCGGCACGAGCACCTGCTGGCATGCAAGGTCCTGAGGTCGACCCCAGGTACCCACAAAAAATAAATAAATAAATAACAGAGAAAAAAATAGGATTAAAGCAGACCACTAATTCTATGCAACTCTGTAATCTGAGAATAAAAATGTTAATTGATAACTAAGAACATGGCTGAAACAGGGTGCTCAACATAGAGCTGAAGGCTGCCAAATACACACCAAAGCCGAACAGTAGAAATGCTCATTTGCTGGGGGTGCTGAGATAGTGTCAGCAGTGGGCTTCTCTCAGGCTCTGAGAGAAGTATGCTCCTCATAAGGCAAAACCTTTGCAACAGTACTAACAGTAACTCTGCCTGCACACCCTGGTTGAGGACTTTTTCTTTTTAGGTTTAAGATTCAAACTCTGCTCCTGTTACTCCAAACCCCCCATACCTAGGAAACAAAAGCACAGATGAACAATGTAACTTCCATACTACACCAGCAGTAGTCCTTATTTATTTATGAGCCGAGAAGTATCACAGGAACACATAAAAGAGCAGACTTTTTTTTTTGGTGCTAGGGATGGAAACCAGGGCCTCACACATGCTAAGCCCATGCTCTACCATGAGCCATGTCCCCTGCCTAGGCTCTACTTTTTGAGTATATGAAATCTTTTCTTTAGCTTAAAATCACTGTAAAGGTAAAATACAAATATGAAAAAATTAGATACACATTTATTACAAATTATATATCATGATTCTAGAACATGCTAAGTAAGCATAGATTAAGTACTATATCTAAAAATATCTATTAACTACTTTAACCATTTTAAAAGCCAGTACTTACAGAAATGTCAGGGTTTGAAAGCTCATATAAAAGTTTCTTGGCATCAATAACTGCTTCATATAACCTCAGATACTGTCCATCACTAGCTACAAAGCACGCACTAGGAGAGTTGCAGTACGCACCTACAATGTATTTACAAACATTTAAAATATAAGCCTTTAGTAATAATGTCAGAAAATGGAAGTTACTAAATGAAAATCAGAATGCTTACCTAAACAGTAACTAGGTATAAGAGTAGGGAGCCACGCCACATTGGAAAAGGCAGAAACGTGAAGAGAATTAATCCGGGCAAGCTCAGACACTCCTCCAGAGAACGACAAGGGCCCAACGGGGTCAACCCGCCAAAGAATAAGCTCACTATAAACGGCATTGGGGTCCTGAAATGCCGCATCAACGGTGCTTTTATTTTGTTGTGTCAGAGAACATTCTTCCGTATTTATGGCATCGTGAGGTTGCTTTTGGTTATCAACGTCTGGTGTCCGTAATGCGTTATGGTGTGACGTTGTCAGTAATAATGGTAATACTGAGTGGCAAGCTAAATCGTTAAGATGAAAACGATGACCACAATATCTGGATTTGTGAGAAATACTAAGAACTGTAGAAAAAGCAGATTCCTCAGCAAAACTGACCAGCCACTGATTCAGAGAACCATCAGCATGCTTTGAAATCATCATAACATTAGGAGTAAAAATACTTAATTTTAAACTATTAGATGATTTACTGTGACCAGAGGAAATAAGCATTGACGTAGAACGAGTGAGGCCAGAAGGTTTTTGTTTCCCTTGCTGAATAGCCAAGTCAACATTCTTGGTACAGGCATACATTACAATGCTTTTACAGAGAGAGTTTGCATCACCTGTAGGGAAGGCTACAGGAATTCTGGAAACAAAGGACACCTAAAATTAAGAAAGCAAGTATTAGAACATATGAAATTATACAAAGAGATACTACAAAACAGTACCCAAACAGGACGTAACTCCAGAGATCATAACAATAGTACCTGTACTTGACGAAACATACCAGGCTGGTACTCATCCAGCCAATCTACATGCCAAACTAGTAAAGAACCATCCATGGGATGAATACTGAAAAGCATATCTGCATTTTTACTCCATTCAGACAGAAGCACTTCAATCTGATGATCAATTGCAGCTGATGGTAATGGTGCAAAACTTGAGTTTGGTACCATTTTATCTCCACCCAATTCCTTCTTTTCATGATTTACTTTCAGATCAACACCATCATCCATTTCTATAAGGAAAAGAATTCATAAAGCAAGTAAATACAATCAAGCTATTACTACAAACTAACAAATAGCTTTATAAATGCACTCAACATGAAAAATATAAGCTGGGCGTCGTGGTGCACGCCTGTAATCCCAGCACTCAGAAGGCTCAGGCGGGAGGATCACTGTGAGTTCAAGGCCAGCCTGAGCTACATAGTGAGATCCTGTCTCAAAAAACCAAAACAAAGAAAAAAAGAAAAATGTAGTTTTCTTATTAATAAGAAATGGGCTGCCTTCTAAAAATAACTTTACTCCAGGAATAGAAGATTACTGGAGCTTAGTTCAGTAATCAGCAAGTCTATAGGACTAGTCGATGTATTATCGGCAGAAGGACTAATATTAAACTGTAACATAGGTAAACTAGTTTCCAGACCCAGATATCCTAAAATTATTACTCAGCTAACCTTCATTAACATACACAACTTCTCTGGACTTCAGTTTCACTCATGGTAAAATGAGAGAGTAAGAACTGGGTCTATAATTGTCGAACAGAATTTTTAAAATATACTATTCAATTTTTACTTTCTTCACAATACCAGATTTATCCAAAACTGAGTATGCTATACTAGTGACCCTTCAGTATGCACTTAAAGCTGACATGATATCCTAAAGCAATCACTTTAAAGGAAAATAGTTATAGGAGTAATTTTCATATTTCCTTCAACACATTATTAGTAATTAAAAACACATTTGTAGTCGGTCATGGTGGTGCATGCCTGTAATCCCAGCACTTGGCAGGCTGGGACAGGAGGATCAAAAGTAAGAGCTACAAAGCAAACTCAGAACCCACCTGACGTACACAGTAAGACCTCGTCTCAAGAAACAACACAGGGGCCGGTGAGATGGCTCAGCGGCATAAGCGCCTGCCTGGCAAGCACGATGTCCTGAGTTCAACTCCCAGAACCCACATAAAGGAAAAAAGGGCCGGTGATATCGCTCGGCAGCACAAGCGCCTGCCTGGCAAGCGCGAGCTCCTGAGGTCGACTCCCAGTGCCCACATTAAAAAAAAAAAAAAGAAACAAAACATTATAAAACCACACACACAAAAAAAATTTGCAGGGCTGGGGATATAGCTTAGTGGCACAGCACCTGCCTGGCAAGCACAAGGTCGTGAGTTTGATTAGTGGTAGCAAAAAAAAAAAAAAAAAAAAAAATTGTATACCAATCTACTAATCCAGCTAAAAATATATTATGACACCTCTTTAAAAAAAAACCCCAGGCTGGTGATATCGCTCCGTGGCACGGGCACCTGCTGGCGCGTGAGGTCCTGAGGTCGACCCCCAGTACCCACACACACACACACACACACACACACACACAAAAACCCCAACCTTTATACCTTTCTGTCAACTCTTGTTTAGGAATATAGAGCCTTTCTTAGACACTTAAAAAAGCCATGAAAGAACTGAAATATTAAAAGATATTCATATATTCTGTTTAATTTGTGTCAAGAAAATACAAAATAAAACAAGATGCCATTTCCCCTTTTCAACTGGCAAGAAAGTTTTACAAGGAAAAGATTCAGTGTAGAAAGGATATAGAAAAGGAATATTTAGATGTACTCATAGAAAGTAAAAAACGTACTGGTGGGCGAATTGTCAGATGTTGATATTTAAAACTTATACACTCACTGGTAATTTCATGTCTAGGAATCTATGCTACAGAAAACATCACACAGTGATGAAAAGATGTATCAGTGCACCACTATTTGTGTAACGAAAAAGCTACGTCAAATCAACTTAAATGTCTACCAATAGAGGAACTGCTGAAGGTTTCTCTTGGATATGGAATATTAAAGACAGTAACATGGAAAACTCCCCACTACTGGATTTAAACAAGTTGCAGGACATTACTTTTGTATAAAAATGAATAGCTATACTACAACTTTAAACTTTTTTTTATGCATACGTATGTTCATACGTGCATAAAAAAGAACGCAATATGGAAGAACACTCACCAAACATAACCACGTAGCAACTTCACCCCTGTCGGTATCCTCTTATTTAATGACAACATAAACTCTTGTCTTTTAAAAAACAAGCTCATTTTTGAACCACACGCTTTAACGGGAACGATGAATCATACACCACAGCTTAACATTTCTGAGTCTTTACAACACAGTGGCTCTCTAGACAGGGACTATGTGGGCTCCGTGACTGTTTCTCGCTAATGCAACCAGGGTATGTGTCAATTCTGAGTCAAGGCTTAGAAACGGTTATTCCTTCTCCTCCTCGCTCTACAGCAGATGCAGGCTGAATGAGATGAGTTTAAGGTCCTAGGCACAATGCTTCTTAACTTCAATGTACATATACATCACCTAAAAAATCTATTGTACTGTAGGTTCCTGCTGAGCAGATCTGTATGGAGCCTGCATTTATACATCTCTAACAAGCTCCCAAGGGCCGGGGATGTAGCTCAGTGGCACAGCGCCTGCCTGGCAAGCGCAAGGCCCTGAGTTCGATTCCTGGTACCAAACAAACAAACAAGCTCCCAAACAAGATGAATACTGCTCATCAACAGAAAGTCATTTAAGATGAAGATCCTGGAGCTTACAAAACCATAAGGAAGGAGAACCCTGAGTTCTTAAATCACCCACACAGAGAAATCTACTTGGAACAGGAACATTTATACCAGATCATTAAATGAGCTAGTCCATATTTGCATTATGCCACTGCAATTTTAGAGTTCGTTTCTGAAAACAGTTTTACCCTAATATAAAAACTGCTGATATTTGAACAAAACTTCAGAACTTTCGCTCTTTTTAAAGGTTTACCTTCATCAGATTTTACATCTGCCTGAGTAGAGTCTTCTCCACTGGCTTCAGAAGATGGTTGTTCAAAACTTTTTCTAAGTTGCTGTATAAAGACTTCCATGGACAAAGTAAAATGCAGCTCTTTATTGTTTAGCCAATGTACCACAAAAGGCCCACTCTTTTCTTCATTTTCACTTAAACTCAGAGATGTAATAGATGGAAGAAGTGGAATATCTACAAAGAAAGGATCACAAAATTAAAATTTTCACCATTCTAGCATACTGTTTTCATTATTATCCATGAAAGCATTTTTCTACTTTTTAATTTAACTAAGTATTTTGAGTTTTTCAGTGTTAATTTTTAGAGTAGATTTAAATTCACAGAAAAACTGAAAGGTAAGCAACAATCACACTCTTGGTTCCCATTCATGTACCCCTCCCATCATAGCCCTGCCCACACAGTGGTAACCAGTTTGCTCCTGTGAGATATATAATCAGGTGGGAATGAATAAGCATTAGTCACGTAATTATACTGAGGAATGCACACATAATAAACAGCAGCTCTTAGACTGGATGTATTAGAACTCGCCTCTAGTAGAAGAGACAGGGGAAAGGCATTTTTTAATCTTCCCCTTTACTATTTATCCCATAGTATTTTTTCTATTGTGTCAAACAACAAGTACATTGTATAAACAGGTAATTCACAGTATTTATCTTTTCTTTTAAAAAATAGATTTTAAAAAGTACATCAATCAGCAATGTACTTGTCACAACTGATGAGCCTACACTCACACATCACTACTATCCAGAGTCCAAGGTTTAGCTTACAGTTTGCGTTCTATGGGTTTAGATAAATTTATATTATATTTATCATTAAACTTCTAAAATACATATTTTATTTTATCTGCAAATAAGATTTCCAATAAGATATTGTCTGCCACTATCATTATCATTATTATTATTAATCTTTTGAGACAGGGTCTCACTATGCAGTTCAGACTGGCCTTGAACTCAATTTGTAGCACAGGCTGGCTTTGAACTCACAGCGATCCTCCTGCTTCAGCCTCCTGAGTGCTGGGATTACAGGCATGCGCCACCATGCCTGGCCTGCCACTCTTATTAACAGTAAGAAATTTCAGTGTTATATTTAACCTACTTATTATAGAAGAGATAAATTTATTTATTATAGAGGAGTGTAATTTAACTATACAGTGTACCTCAGTTCACGAACTCAATTCTTTCTATGATTCTGGCTGCCAAATTTGTTCCACACTGCAACCGGAATCATGGAAAGAAGTCAGTGAACTGAGGCACCACTGTACATGTTTTCTTTAGTCCTAAAAAAATTTTCATGAAGAAACATGTCTATAATCTTAGACAGGCTAAAAGGAAGGTCTTTTTAATTTAACACATTTTTGTAAAAATAAAAATATACAGTGGAAAATACCATCATCATTAAAGTCAAAGGAACCAGTGACATACACCTCTCTGTAGCAACAATTTTTTAACTGAACAGACTGACACTCACTTCTTTAATGATCTACCCATCTAGCACCAAGATTGATGTTAGAAGGTATGAAACTGAAGTTCCCTTTTCATGCACATGGAAAGAAATCAAGACAGGCCACAGCTAAAAAGAAATTGTTCCTTAGTATTATATTTTAGAAAATTGCTAGATTAAGGACACTGAGGTACAAATCTAGTCAGTCATACAAATGATAATCCCTAATTCTTAGAGGGAAAGAAAAATGCAACTCTATCATATTAAATCGAATCTCAACCACATTTATATCTGCTGAAGTGTAAAGGCTGGAATGAATTGCAGGAAAATAAACAATTTACTCCAAAATAAAGCTACTTTTTAAAAGAAAAGATAAATATCAAATTATCTGTTCATACAATGTATCTACTGTTAGACACCAACTGAAAGAATACTATAAGATAAATAGTAAAGGGAAAGATAAAATAATCATTTTTTTTTTTTTTTTTTTGGTCTTTTTTGAGAAAGGGTCTCACTATGCAGTTCAGGCTGGCCTTGAACTCACTTAGTAAGCCAGGCTGGCCTTGAACTTGCAGTGATCCTCCTAACTCAGCCTCCGAAGTACTGGGATTATAGACGTGCTCCACCACGCCCAGCCAAGAATCTTTCTCCTATCTCTTCCTACTTCCCTCCCCCCTTCACCCATCTCTTGATCCCCTTCCTCTTCATTTTCCTTTTTTTGTGCATGTTTGCAGTACATAATGTTTACATTCCTTGTGTGGAGCTGGTATATGTACAAAGAAATTTTCATGAGAAGGATATAAGAACTAGAACTGAAAGAACATGTTCTTATGAGCTCCTCTCCAATGGCTATTCCTACTGATGGACAAGTAAGTGAAACCAAATCTAAGAGTCATGCTTAAGAAAAACATCTTGTATAGCCGGGCGTGGTGGTACCCGCCTGTAATTCCAGCACTCAAGAGGCTGAGGCAGGAGGATTGCCGTGAGTTCAAGTCCTGCCTGGGTATATAGTGAATTCAAGGCCAGCCTGAAGTGCATAGTGAGATCCTGTCTCAAAGACACACACATAAAAAAAGACAGACAGACAGACAGACACCTAAAAACATCATTCCAACAGATCAAATGTAGAAGAAATTCCTCATATAGACCAGACTAGATGCTAATATTATTTTGTTTTGATTTGCTCTACATTTTCCTCAGTGACCTATCCTTCAAAGAAAAGCTTTATAGTTTTCCATACGGGAAACTACTTAAGGAGAAGCTATACTTGAACTTAGGGTTCTTTTCTCAGTAAACCCTTACTTTCTTCCATTAATGTGAGAATTTGATACTCTCATAATATTGTCATCTATTTTTTACTTTTGTGCTGCTGAACCCTATGCCTCATACTTGCAAGGCGACTGTTCTAACAAGGAGCTACTTTCACTCCAATACTGACCTTACCCAGCAGGAACCTTCAGAATTATTCCACTGATCTTAGAGGTAACTTGTATTGTAACCACTGCCGACACATGTTTTTGGTAAAGTTGATGATTTTTCCCAAGCTATGTAATTTTTAATAATGATAATTATTTTTCCATTTACGTATTTTGATTCATGAATTCTTATAGAGCTAGGATTGTTTTCAACTAAATAAGAGCTACAAAGATCAAAAACACTTCATTCCTACCATAAGTACCTCTATACTTCAACTTTGCAGGGCACTTCTCACTTCGATGAATAAAATTCTATTCAAGTAACTACTGGGCTCTACTTACTGCTATTACTTTGAAGAATGCAATACTGTAATTTCCAGCTATATGGAAATAGGTTATGCTCAACTGAAGCTTAGGAATATTTCACAGGATGCAAAAACTCGTCCATAGTGGCTATCTTCCAGTGAGAGGGATTAAGGTGGGACAGAGATAAACCAGGGAATGTATAGGTAATAAAGAGAAGCTCTTGGGTTGGATGTATTAGAACTTGCTTCTAACAGGAAGGAAAAGAGGAGGACTCTTTTCTTTTACCATTTAACTCCTGTGTTAGTCTTTACTGGTGTCTACCAATGGACACACTGCATGAACTTTGATTTCTAGCTCACTTTAATTCCTTTCACTTCTTTACAGAGACCATTTATCATGTGTAAATATTTTTTAAGTTTCTTTCAAGAAATATTACACGTTTCTACTTTCATTGCTTCAGCTGTCATCGCCGGGTTTTATATCATAGAAAATATTTACTAAAGTGATAAAGACTTCAATCAAATTCACAGATAGACTCAGATATTTAGAATGTTCAGTCTGTCTACTAATACATATCTGACTAGAGAAACAAGTTTAATTCTTCCAGTTACAACTTTTACGTATTTTTTATCTCTTTATAAAATGATTCCAAAGATCAAGTGTCAAGCACTGATGTTATATTTAATATCTATGAAATAATCATAAAATACTACTTCAGTGGCATTAACTTCTATTAGGTAATAGCTTAAATTTCAATTTTTGAATAAACTAGTAAGTCTCAATGACTTATCAATATCTTATGCATAAGCCAAACCATAGCCCTAAAAAGCAAAAAACAACCAAAACGGTAACAGCAACAAATGGAAACAAGTGAACTGGATGCAATAAAAACTGGCAAAGTCACCTCCAATATTTGATGTATTCAAAAACTAAAAGTATAGCTTATTTGCTATAAAATCAACCTACTCAATTTCAAAAATACGTTTTGAGGGATCCTTTATTACCTGTGGCTGGGTTAATGCTGGCTGCAATGTGAAAGTGGCAGAGTGCATTGGCGTGCAGTGGAGTGTTCCTGTGCACGTGATGAGGGTCCTCCTGATGAGGCCGGTAGCCCGTATGTGCGACAAGTGCCAGTGATCTCCTCCGGCCTCTACGAAAATGTCTGAGGTTTACCTGTTGAATGAAAACAAAGTAAAAGTAATGCCTATATTGTTAAAAGTCACACATGTGTAGTCTACATAATCATAGTTGTTAGTTACATATGTGTAAAAATGCCTTTCAATACTTTTGTATAGCGAATTTAAACTCTGAAGAATAAGGTTAGAATTCATAGTGTCTGGGCTCCTCTCAAATTTCACACAATACTTTGTAATTTTTATCTGGTGTACTTTCTTAAAATTAATATCCTAAATCTCTATCTTAAAATTAATATTAAATATTTTAAATTAGTATTAAATATTTTAAAATTAGTATTATTTCCTTAACATACACATACTGAATATTTTAATAATTAAATGTTTACATTTTTTCTAATTGTTATAGTTTACATCTAGATGTCCCCCCAAAGCCTCTTGCGCTCACAGGTAGATATTTTGGGAGTAACTGCATCATGGGTATGTGATACTAACTTAGCCCACTGATTGGTTTAGGATAGTTCTGAGGGTAGGTGGTGGACTTAGTAAAGAGGGAAGACCCACCTTGGGTGTGGGTGGCACCAACCAATAGGCTTGTAGCCTGGACTGAATAAAAAGGGAAAGGAGGAAGAAGTCCTGCTGCCTACTTCCTTGAGGCCCTCTGCTATGCTGTCCTGCCTTGGAATCAGCCGACTACAGACTGAAACGTCTACAAACTGTGAGTTAAACCGGGGTCGGTGAGATGGCTCAGTGGCATAAGTGCCTGCCTGACAAGCACAAGGTCCTGCGTTCCACTCCCGGTACCAACATACGAAAAAAGGGCCAGTGAGATGGCTCAGCGGTGTTAAAGTGCCTGCCTGGCAAGAGCGAGGGCTTGAGTTCAACTCCTGGAACCCACATACAAAAAAAAGGGCCGGTGATATCGCTCAGTGGCACAGGCGCCTGCTGGTGCGCAAAGTCCTGAGGTTGACCCCCGGTACCCACAAAAAAAAAAAAAAAAAAAGGGCCGGTGATATCGCTCAGTGGCACGGGCGCCTGCTAGCACACGAGGTCCTGAGTTCGACACCTGGTACCCACATTAAAAAAAAAAAACAAAAAAAAAACTTTCCAGCTTTTGACTTGTGGGTGTTGAGTATTTTGCCCCAGCAATGAGAAAGTAACTAAGACACTAATAATGTATATGTGAACAATGATGTCTTTATGTATATTGTTGTCTTTGTTCATGGTTGAGCCCCTGTTATCACAAAGCATTTAATAATACTGGCAACATATATTAGGATATTTCATGATTTACAGACCATTTTCATAGTGATCATCTCATTTGATCCCATGAGACAGACAGTGAAAATATTATTCTTATCTTTCATATGATAAAGTAGTTCATATGGAACTCAAGGTCACCTAGTTAATATGAGGCAGAGCTACAAGCAGAACAATTCTTTAGATTCCTAGTCTAGGATTTCTTTCACCTCTTAGTACGCATAACTATTCCGTTCTTGAATATACAACGCAATATATATTTAATTACATTGTGAGCCATTGAGATATTACTAAAATGTGAAAAATAGTTGCTCCACAATCATACAAAGGATTCAAAGAGAAATTATTTTTAAATCACTGTTTTGAATATTAAGAAAATAATGAATCTAACATTACTATGCTGTCTCCACTTAGTACAAATGTCAAAAATTTAACACCAACTAATAAAATAAAGACTTTAAGTTCTGGTAGATCTAAAGATAACTATTGATAGAACAGAATATGAAAAACTAGTCTACCCCAAGCTCTGAGAAAATTATTTATATAGTCCAATCTTTGCATTCTCAGATTTTAATTTCCACTGTTACTTCAGTTAAGTGTAATTATCCTTTTGGTATTATCAGTTAAGCTATGATTAACTTCGTAATTATTTATAGGTACTTACATGCTCCAGACAAAATCCTCAAGTACATTTTTTGAACAAGATAAAACTTAAAAACTTGAGAACTGTTTTCCTAAGACAGATTTCTTATAATATTACTATGTTACAAAAAAGACAATGTACAGAAGGTTTTTAATCCTGAAAGAAAGAACACTTAATAACAACACTCACCTCTAGAGCATTTTGAACACGTTCTTTACTGGAAGCATTTCTCTTGAAATTATCTGTTAAATTAATTGGTTCAGGCCAATGGTTGCAGTCACCTCCATATAGCAAAAAGTCATTTGGTAAAAATGTCTCTACCCAAAGACGACATACATTATCTTTGCAGCAAGTCAACAGTACATTACATACAGAAGCCCTAAGGATTAAAGAGATTTTAGGAGAAAGAATACAAATTTTACACAGTATCACAGACATTTTGGAATGTTTATAAGTATTTAAATGCACACAACTAAGATAACAATGAAGAAAATGTCATTATATAGATTGCATCATAGTAAATGCTTGCCCACTTATTTTTCTACCCAGAATCAGTAGTTCTTGTTTCAATAACCTAAGATTCTTCTTATAGCTAAAGAAAAAGACTAATATCAAGCCATGTTTCCTTAGTTGAGAAGAAAAAATTCCACCTAATAAAATTTTCTCATTCAGTAGATGGTTACTGTTTGAATTATTTCATAGTGCTTCATTTTTACATTCAGTAGATACCTACACCCTGCTAAATAAAAAACTACAATTATCATTTACAATACTTATTTTCTCCTTGCCTACCTATGCCGAAAGCTCTGAAGTACAAGAAAATTCATGATAAAACCAGCACAAATTACCTCCTTTCCTTAGCCATCCTTGACTTTCAGTTCATGTATTTCTTCTGTACTTCTCAAAATGAAAATAAAAATCAATCATGTGTATTAATAAATCAATAAGCATCAATAGCTCAAAGGCTGAAACCCTTAATAAGAAAAATTATTTTCTATTATACAACTTAGAAAGTTTAGAGAAAAGTCACAGTATCTTGTAGTAGGCACTTGTTCTAAAATATCTGATTAAAAATGAATAATCAGGGGGCCGGGTATTTAGCTCAGTGGTACAGCACCTGCCTGGCAAGTGTGAGGTCCTGAGTTCAATTCCCGGTAACCCCCCCAAAAAAAGAATAATCAGCAAAAGGCTTTATAAGGTAACTCAATGAGTTAAAGGAAAAATAAATCATTTGCTGGAGATATAGCTTAGTGGGAGACCACTTGCCTAGCACATGTAAGGCCCTGGGTTTGATCCCCAGCACTGAAAAAAAAAAAAAAGCCAAGAAACAAAATCAAACATTGTATTTTAGTCATTTTGTTAAACATATCTATCTAATAATAATAATAAAATGGCGTGCATGAAGGCACATGGCTATAATTCTAGGACTCTGGCAGGCTGAGGCTGGAAAGCTGTCAAGTTCAAGTGCAGCCTGGGCAACTTAGCAAGACTTGCCTCAAAAAAAAAAAAAAAAAAAAAAAGGAGGGGGGCTAGAGATATAGCTCAGTGCAAAGGTCCTGTGTCTAATGCCTACAATCAACAACAACAACAAGTAGCAGCAGCGGAGAAGGGGGAATAGCATGTTTTGTCTGACTGCTCTTCCCTCAGCTATTCATTCTCTCATCTCTACTTTGCCCTCTCTCCCACTTTTCTATTTCCACTGCCTTTCCTGTTTCCACCACTTCTCTGAGCTTCTGCCCTCTTTTCTCTGTCATCATCCTGTGCTCTTAGCCTCTCCAGCTCACCTTCCATTTCTACTTCCCTTCCTCCTGTCCCTTATCTCTTCCTCCCCAGCACCCCCGTGTTTTCTTTCCTTCTAAAACCCTTTCTCCATTCTTCCCCATTCTCAAACCCATCCTCCCCATTCTTTTCTCTCGTGTTATCCTAGGGTCCCCTCCTCTTATATGTATGCATATATACATAGGCAATGGCCATGAAATTAAAAGCAACCAAATAGAAGAAAATACATCAAATGGCAATACCAAAAGTTCAAGGTTCACATTGTCAAAGAGTAACTGGAAGAATGGAAAGGTTTGTAAAAGAACATCAAATGAAAAGAGGCATAAGAACTTAGAAAAGCAACAAAGCAGGTAAGAAAGGTCGCAACTAAGCATGGAGAGAGCTATGACTTTGAAGTGTAAGTGGACACAAGCGACTCTCCTTAAGATATCTACAGTTAATGTAAACAACTGGTAACTAACATACAAAGGACTTAGAGGTACTACTCTCATTAGTCTGAGGCAATACTCTGGCAACATCTCCCTTCCACCAAACTATCTTATCCTCCTTTCACAGCATATCATATTGATGTATAGCTCTCCCCTCCAGGTATGACATTACAGAAAGCAACCACTGTACATGATGGATAAGGGTCTCAACCCCTGTTCCATCTTTACTAACAACAGGCTAAGAAAAGCTTAGTTAAGTAGCTGGTTTTTAAATGACATAAATCCAAAAATAAATTTCTGGGGAGCCCAAGATTTCATAAGTGGGCCAGGGGTATATCTTCTATTGGTACAGTGCTTACTATACTTTAGTAATAGTAGTGCTTAGCATGAGTGAGGCCCTGGATTCAATCTCTAGCACCACAAAAGGAAAAGAAAAATGCTAGT
This sequence comes from Erethizon dorsatum, assembly GCA_028451465.1. Taxonomy (NCBI): domain Eukaryota; kingdom Metazoa; phylum Chordata; class Mammalia; order Rodentia; family Erethizontidae; genus Erethizon; species Erethizon dorsatum. The sequence goes on along the minus strand of CM051836.1, from coordinate 39,273,093 downwards.
TCTACACATCACAGTTCTATATGCTGCAGAATTTTCAGACATAAAAAAAAAAAGCATGGCAAGAAGGAGGCGGCGGCGGAAGATGAGGAGGTGAAGGATGAGGAGAAAGAGGGAGAGGAAAAGAGGAGGCAGAGGGGAGCAGTAAGCGGAGGGGGAGGAGAAAAAAATTAGAATGCATTTTTGCTATGAGTAGGCACTCCTAAAGGCCCAGTTCAAGGCATCTGCCTCTGCCTTCACTGTGGTAAGTTCTGCCATCATTGAGGGAGCTAAGTCATTGTCCCTCTCAAAAGATGTAATACTTCATAGTCACTTTTTTAGCGTTCTGGTAGTCAGAGTATCTGTGAATGAAAACACTTGGCTGTATCAGAAGAAATTAGCCTCTGAAATGATGTAATCCTCAGATAGGTCTAAAAGGCTTACAGTTTGTAATGATAGCTAGGGTTATCCACATATTTTAAAATAATAGTAAACAAATGCTGTGAGCTCATTCTACTCTGAACACATTTTTATATATGTAGACAGTGTCTCGGAGGTAACTACAGCAATAGCAGTTAGGTAGGATTGGTTAAGGCTGCTAAGAATTATAGATTGTCTAGGCCATGCTCCTTAGCTCAATGACTGACACATCTTCCTAAGAGCAGAACCATTACTTTTCCTACAGCGTCCCTCCCACATCTATACCTTTTTTAGACCTGAGGTCTGGCATAGGAATTGTAGCTACTACACTGCAGTTCAAATGTCTAGGTATAATCCACTGGTCGGGAACAGCAAAAGTAAAGTCAACAAATTATGTACACTACCACAGACCACATTAGGATGTTTTAGGTGACAACATTCATGGAACAGTGAAACAATAAGAGGAAAACTTACACAGTAGAGTCACATTGACAACTGCCATGTGGCACAAAAAGTGATTTCTAGCTATACTTAAGTAATAGGTCTCCACAATTAACATGAGTATAGCAAAAATTCAGTGGGATATCAAGTCTTTCAAGACTATAGGAAAGCAAGCGAGTACTATCGGGTCTGTGTGTGTGTGTCTGTGTGGATTAAACTAATATCTAATTCACAGCAGGGTAATCTGAGGTGTTAACACACTGTACTTTCCTCAAGGACGTTCAACAGAGTCATACAAATGCTTGAGAACTCACACCCTCTCGATAAAGCTCTTTTAAAAAGGAAACCAGAGGAGACACACACTAGAAGGTATAAAATGAGGAAGTAAAATGTGAAAAAGTCCACACAAACAGCAATCTATAGAATAAGAGACAAAAAATTAGACACAAAACAAGAAGTAGAAAAAACACATACGACTTTGTGACTTAAAGACATCTGATATGGAAGCAAATTATTTCAGCTCAAACTCCCTTCATGTCTCTCATGCTGAGCATCAATCATACTCGATCTACAGACAGATGTGTAGGCCAGGGACTCATTAATATCACTGTAAACTTTATAGGATCAGAAGTCCTTTAGCTATGGTCTCAAAAGTTAGAAAAGCAGTCGAAGTCACATTAATGATGTTCTCTTAATACACAGGAAAAAATAACCATCCACTGACCTAGGCATATATTTGCTTGTTTTACGCCAGGAAAATCCATTCACAGCTCGAGGATGGGCCAAATACACAAAAGAAAAGTCAATTTCTCCTTGGGATTGTTTGTCTGAACTTCTATCAGGAGAAGTAACAGCTGTCCGCCAGTTTTCTACATTATACCATACCTTTATAAGACAGTCATCCTAAAGAAAAAAAGTAGAATACAGAACCAAATTAAACTGAAAGTTAATTTAAACAGTCAAACTAAGATTTTTCTCTCAACTGGCATGAACTTGGTGGAGGGGTTAGCCAAAGAAAATGAGAAGAGAATCTCTGATTCTCATACTTCTCAGTCTGCATTCCTTAACTGTACTTTGAGAACTGAAGCATGTGAATGTGTATACTGTATTCAAGAAAAATGTTACTGATTACCATATACTACAGGAAATGGAGTCCTTCAGGAAAGACTGAAAGATGAAATTAAGGGCTTTCCTCCCCAAAACCAAATACCAAATAAGAAAGCAATACCACCAGCAAAAATACAGAGACTAACACTTACTGAACAAAAAGACACATGTATTTCATGGATTATCATATACCTTTCCAAAGAAAATGTTAACAATGATAACTAGTAAGTAACTAATATTACATGAAGTACTACATATATAACCAAATTTGTACCTAATTTGGGAAATAAGGGAAGAGCAAGGGAGACTAGAATGTAGTGATGCTTTTAATCTAAAACTAAATTTCTACTGTAAAATCAATCAGATTAAACTTTAATTTCTCTCCTTAAAAAAAAAAAAAGGGCCGATGATATAGCTCAGCGGCATAAGCACCTGCCTGGCAAGGAGGAGGTCCTGAGTTCGACTCCCAGTACCCACATATTTAAAAAAAAAAAAAAAAAGATAGCTCAGCGGTTTTAGAGTATGTCACACTCAGTTTACAAAAGACTCTGAGCCATGAAAACAATAATCTCAAACCACTAGTGTTTCATGAACTGTTTGGTGTACTAATAATTAAAAATAAAGTAAGTCAAGAAAATACACTGTTCTGAAATCAACAGGTGATAACAAGGTACATATATGTGCACTAAAGGAATGGTCATCGATGTTCCTTTAGAAAGCCTATAACCTTATATTTTAAATAGTCTAATATATGTATCAGCTAAGAGATAATACAAGTAGAAGCTATAATTTATTGTCCACTGCATACAAGGCACTGTGCTAGTCACTTTATATACATTCTCTAAATTAATCCTATGATTAATAACTTGTGAAGCAGGTGTTGTTATGCTCATTTTACACAAGAAAAAAGAAAGGCTCAAAAAGATTAACTTGCTCAAGATGAAAAAGCTGGTAAACTGCAGATGTATGTAAGTCTAAGGTGTTTCAATCATACCATACTGTCTTTTAACACCGTTATACCCAATTTTTTGCTACTTAATATTTTAATAAAAAATAAGATTTTTTTTTTTTGTGGGTACCGGGGGTCGACCTCAGGACCTCGTGCGCCACCAGGCGCCCGTGCCGCTGAGCGATATCACCGGCCCCTTTTTCGTATGTGGGTTCCGGGAGTCAAACTCGGGCCCTCGCGCTTGCCAGGCAGGCGCGTACGCCGCTGGGCCATCTCACCGGCCCAAAAAATAAGATTTTCAAGATAAATAAAAGAATGCCAGCTAATGTCCATAAAGTTTCAAAATAAAGTGTGAATACACAATTTGACAATAGCATGTCCACAATTTACCTTCCCAGCAGTGGCAAAAAATTCTCCATCTGGTGAAAATTTCATCAAATGAACCTGGGAAGCAGTTCTGTAAATTAAAGAGGTAAGATTTAATTTGCAAAAAAACAACTAAATAAAAATAAAATATTCTCAAAACCATACTAGAGCAACTGCTTCAGATAGACAAATTTTTAACAATATACATTCACACGATTGACTGATTAACCGACTGACTAATTACAGTACTGGGGACTGAACCCAGGCTGTCATACTGAGCTACCTCCTCAGTCTTTTTTTTCCCTTTTTCCTTCCCTTCCTCTTTTCTCTCTGTCTGTCTCTGTCTCCCCCTCCCTTTTCCTTCCTTCCTTCCTTCCTTTTCCTTTCTTTTTTTTTTTTTTTTTGTGGGTACCAGGGGGTCGACCTCAGGACCTCGTGCGCCAGCAGGCGCCCGTGCCGCTGAGCGCTATCACTGGCCCCTTTCTTCGTATGTGGGATCCGGGAGTCGAACTCGGGCCCTTGCGCTTGCCAGGCAGGCGCTTATGCCGCTGAGCTATCTCACCGGCCCTCCTTTCTTTCTTGAAATAGGGACTCACTATGTTGTCCGATCTGTTCTAAATTCCAGGACTCAAGTGATCCCTCTGCCTTAGTCTCTCAAATAGTTGGAATTAAAGATGTATCATACTGGCTTTAAAAGTAAAATTACTTTTTTTTTTTTTTTTTAAGCTAAGAATTGAATTCAGGGCCTTGCAAATGCTAAAGAGAATCATTTGAACCCATGAATTGGAGATCACCTTGGGCAACTTAGTGAGAGTGTCTCAAAAAACAAACAACAAACAAACAAACAAACAAAAAAAACAGGCAAAGGCTACAAACTGACCTATAAATTGTCTCCTCACTGTGAACATATCCACTCTATCACTCATTCTGCACACTTCAGCCAAAAGTTAAGATCATTTTTAACTATGGGTTCTTGCACTTCATGATTCTTTCACATCTATGCTCAAAGGTCACCTCTATTTCCTTTCCCCTCTCCCTACTTACTTTATCTCTATAGCCCTAAAATCTTTACTTATTTATTTTTTTGTTTTCTTTGAGACACGGTCTTGCTATGTAGTTCAGCCTGGCCTTGAAGTCATTATGTAGCCCAGGCTGGCCTTGAACTCAAGGTGATCCTCCTGCCTCAGCCTCCCGAGTGCTGGGATTACTGGTGTACACCCCTACACCCAGCTAACATCTTTGTTTAATATGTATAACCACTGTCTTAAATATATCACAAGTGGAATATGATCAAAACTCAACTTTTAAATATATTCCAGTGAACGGAATCTTTAACTGCTCCTAAATCGAAACCTCCATGGTTTCTAGATCCCTGCCTTTTCTGCTTGTTTAAATACAGCTCAAAGGGCCGGTGAGATGGCTCGGCGGCATAAGCGCCTGCCTGGCAAGCGCAACGTCCTGAGTTCAACTCCGGATACCCACATACGAAAAAAGGGCCGGTGATATCGTTCAGTGGCACGGGCACCTGCTGGCACGCCCTCGAGGTCCTGAGGTCGACCCCGGTACCCACAAAAAATAAATAAATAAATAAATAAATGAATAAATACGGCTCAAATAATTAGTATTCCTATTCCATGGTATTACCGGAAACACATTCTTCCCCTCTCACAACTGCAAAAAACATATTTCAAGTTCTCAGTTCATCCCATGAAAGCTCTTAAACAGACCTACAGAAAAAAACAATATAATACTTTACTGCTCCTTCTCTTCCACCCTTAATGACTCTGAAACAAAGCCATACCCCTTTCTAAAGAATTATTTATGCAAAATCCAATTTTCTCTCTTTACATATTAATGTTTTTTTTTATGCCTATGACCTAGCCAGGGGAGCAAAATATATGGAACCAGCTCCTTTGAAATCTGCTTTATAAATTTTAGATACAGGAAGTCTGCCTGGCTCTCATTTTGGTATCTGGTAACTATTACTACTTCATATAAAATTGAATCAGGAAAAATTCCATCTAACATCCTGTTATACTAGTTTACTGGTTTATTATTGGTCTCTTATCAGTTCAACATAATATTACAAGCGTTTTTACAGCAGCCTAGAACATGATAAGCACTCAATAAATACTTGCTGTATAAAAATAACCAGGAATTATCTGAAGGGTATGAAAAAATTGAGCCTACTGATTCATACTTCCAAATTGTGCCCTAGAAATGAAATACCCATTTCATTCATTCATTCATTCATTCATTTATTTATTTTGGTACTGGGAATTGAACTCAGGACCTTGTGCTTGCCAGGTAGGCGCTGTGCCACTGAGCTATATCCCCGGCCTCCATTCACTTATTGATAGTCATAAAATACCTGCTTCTCCAAACAGTCACTGTTAACAGATACTATTCATTATCTTCTTTCTGGACATTTCACATTTCTATTTCAAGTGAGGTCAGTCAACTTTTAAAATAATTATTAGTTATATATACTGCACCTTTTTAAATTTTGTGCCCAAGCACCGCAAAATTTAGTAAGTTTTTAAATGTTCTCTTCTCTGCCCACTATTACTATTATTATTACCTGCGCTTTTCTAATTAATTTTTAAGACTGACTTTTAAAAAGGCATTAATCCCTAAATTGCATATTTCCTTCAGGTTTTTATTCCTTACTTTCTGTTTTTTGCCTTACAGAAATATTGTATTTATAAAGTTAAAACCTTTTTTTTTTTTTTTTTTTTTTTTGAGACAGTATTTCACTATGTTGCCCAAATTGGTCTTGAACTCCTGAGCTAAATGATCTACTGACTCAGCCCCCAAAATACCTGGGACTGAAGATGTGTGCGACCACAGCCAGTCAGTCAAAACTATTAGTTTTTCCCTTCTTTTCAGTTTCTAGTTTTGGTGTCATATTTAGAAAGTCTTTCTCTAACTCTAAAGCAGGATATTTTGTCCAACAACAAATATAAGTCAAATACATCACTTAAATTTCCTACTAGTGAGCTACATGTGGCGGCACATGCTTATAATTCCAGCTGTTTGGAATGCTGAGAGAGAAGGATCCCAAGTTTGAGGTCAGTCTGGGCAACTCGGAAAGACTCTGCTATAAAAATAAAATTGTAGAAAGGCTGGGGATGGGGCCGGTGAGATAGCTCAGAGGCATAAGCGCCTGCCTGGCAAGCGTGAGGTCCTGAGATCGACTCCCGGTACCCACATTAAAAAAAAAAAGAAAGCTTGGGGATGTACCTCTGTGGTACAGCACTTGCCTAGCATGTGAAAGCCCCTGATTTGATTCTCACTATAAGAGAAAAAAACCTATCAGCCACATTAAAAAAGGAAAACAGAAACAAGTGAAATTAATTATATGTTACTTAACCTAATATGCAAAAAATACTATCATTTCAACATGCAATCAATAAAAAAACTGTTAGGGATAGTTTACATTATTTCATGCCAAGTTTTTGAAATCTAGTGTTTACTTATTACACATGTACATGTAATAAGATATTTTACATTCTTTTGTCTCTGTGTGCTGAGTTTCCAGAATTCACTGTTTATCTTCCAGCACGTCCAACTGGGACTAACTACATCTCAAGGGCTAAATAGCAAAATGTGGTCAATGCCTACAATACTGGACACTGTAGCTCTAAAACAGAAATTTACCTATATTTTCTCTAATATTTTTGTTTCACTGTACAGAAATTCAGTATTTTTCTCCATCTGACACTTTGATACCAGATACAAAAGAGACTCTCACTTTACCTTCCCTAGAGCTAGCTAATTATGCTGCTTTATACACTGAGTATCTATAACAATTGAGTCTAAACATAGATCCTCATTTGTCTATTTCTATATTAGCAACAAATTGCTTGATCAGCTATAGCTTTACCATGCTACTTTCATTTTTCTTTTCTTTCATAATTTTCCTGGTTTTCCCATTTTGTTCTTTCACATGAAATTCTGAATTATGCTCACAAATAAGAATTCCAATGAAATTCTGACAAAAATTATTGTCAATATATAAATTAATATGGGAAAAACAAATTTCCCCATAATACAAAGTCTTTCGTTTAAAAGCATAAAAAGGGTATCCTTTTTTGTATAATTTAGCAATTTCCATTTGATGATCTTCACATAGGTTTTATATATTTCTTTCTAGATATTTTCACATTTTTTAAAAAAATGGACATTTGGAAATTGGAAAATGGTGAATTCTTGGTGTAAAAAAAAAGGCCTGTCATACACAAAAAGAAATCAATGTTAGTGTGGTTTTACACAAGTTCAAATGCATTTGTAAAACAATAAAACCACAAAGAACAGGTTTATCAGTTTAATGCCCTAATTAATTGCTTACTTGCAATGCCAAATGCATCTCCAATCCCCAAAGTTAAGATCTGTTTTATCTGGATTTTCATCTTCATTTGGCTTCTTTAAGTTAGTATTAGACCAGAGTTGCAAACAGTTGGAACCAGTTAAAAGACGACTACCTGAAAAAAAATATATTCACTATTTGTTACTTAGGTATTTAATAGTGAGTTAAAATACAGGTTCAAGGGTTTCACATAATACTATAAAGGTAATACAACTTATAAAAAGACTAACAAAAAGATATTTGTGGGAGGGGAAGAGGGTATACTTTAACTTTGTTGAAACAGCTTGGAAAAGAGGGGAATAGATCTTATGATCTCTCAATTCAACGAACATTTAATGAGTATCTTCTTTGTACCACACACTGCACTAAGCACTGGGGATATACTGGCAGACGAAACACTGCCCTTTTTTATGAGTTCACATTCCAGTAGAGAGAAAGACATGGGAACATGACAATTCACTGTAAAGGCATTACAAACATGATAGAAATGTGTGCAAAGTCCTAGGGAAGCAAAATTATGTGTGCTTGTCGTAAAAGTATCAGGGAAAGTCATGACATGCAACCCAGTCCTTAGGGAATGAAGAGGAGAAAAGGAGAGTAGACAGACATTTCAGAAATAGGACCTAACACAAAGGCATGAAGGCATGCAACCTCACTTTCCCAAAACTGCCCCTTAATCCAGTGTGGTTAAGGACTAAGGTAACATAACAAGAAATGAGGTTGCAAAAATTGCCAGGATGAGATTAAGAAGCATTTTTTCAGGTTCATAAGGAGTCTGGGCTTTGTTATAGGGAGTTAGAAGTTAAAAGTTTTGAAGGAAAAAGGAGGTGGTTTATAACTGTATCTGTATTTCAGAACAAGGAATATAAACAGAAGGTGCCATCAACAGATGGACTTGAAAAAGCCTGTGACCCTCCCTCCACCGAGATAATACACTAAAACTGTATTATGTACATTTTCGAGAGAGATAATCCATGACTTTCATCATACTTTCATCTTTTAAAGACTTTAGTATACAAAGAAGATTAAAAATCCTTTTCAGAGGGGCCGGTGAGATGGCTCAGCGGCATAAGCGCCTGCCTGGCAAGCGCGAGGGCCCGAGTTCGACTCCCGGATCCCACATACGAAAAAGGGGCCGGTGATATCGCTCAGCGGCACGGGCGCCTGCGGGCGCGCGAGGTCCTGAGGTCGACCCCCCGGTACCCACAAAAAAAAAAAAAAAAGAAAAGAACTCTACAGACAATAAGATGAAAGAAAACATAAGAGCCAGGGAAACCTGATTCATTAACTATAATACTTCATATGGTAAATGATGAGGATCTGAACCAATATTAAAGAAACAAAGATTTAAAAGACATTTCAAAGAGTAGAATTGTCTGTACAAATATGTAATTTTATGGCTTCAACAACCAAACATGGTGGGGACAGCTATAAAGGAGCAGTGTTTTATTGAAGGTAGGCTGACATCAATTCAAATTAGAGTGATATAACTCTATGGATAATAAATTTAATCCCAAAAGTAACCAAAAAGAAATAACTACTGTACACACAAAAAAGGAAATGAGAATTTTAAATGTTTCACTACAAAAAAAAAAAAAAAAAAAAAAAACTAAACACAAAAGAATGACAACATGGATAAATCTTGTGGACATTATAACTGGAATAAGTCAGTTACAAAAAGACATGTACTCTACGTACTTATATGAGGTACTTAGGGCAGTCAAAATCAGAGTGATGGAAGAGTAGATCAGTAGTTTCCATGGGCTGCATAGGTATGGGAGAATGGGGAGTTTACTTACAGTTTCACTTTTATAAGGTGAAAAGAATTATGGAGATAGATGGTGATAATGGTTGCACAACATTATGAAAGCACTAAACACTTCTGAAATGTATACCTAATATGCTTCAGATGATAAATTTTGTATTATGTATACTCTCCCACAATTTTTTAGAAAGTGAAATAACAAAAGGAATTGTGAAGCCTTGACAACAATGAGAAAATGAGGTTCAAGGCCAGGTTTCAACTTTATGATTTGAGATTCAGTAGAAGGTTATACTATCATGCATACAAAGAAGACAAAAAAAAAAAAAAAAAGCAATTTCAGCCAAAACATAGCTGGCAAAAATAAATCATTCACATTGGCAATTAAGAATGTGTATCTGTCTAGAATGGTTATTTTCGTATTTCAAAAAAACAGTAGGTCTGTGGCAAAAGTATAAATTTTAGATCAGAAATCCTGTGTCTAAATCATAAATATGCACCTTAATTAGCAATATGAATTGGATCTAGTAATCGCTGAGCACCAATAAAATCAGGGGTCTGTATACAGTTGCTGTAAGGGCTAGCTATGTCTCTGCCACAGGCCAGGCACTCAGCAGAAACTCAGTATGCAGCAGAACAAGCAAGTGAAAAGTTTTACAGAGAGAAAAAGAAATCACAGAAAGTCCTATCAGGACAGTTCATTTAAATATGTTTACCACTGAACTTACCAACAAAGTGTGTGTGTGTGTGTGTGTGTGTGTGATTTAAATATGTTTACCACTGAACTTACCAACAAAGTGTGTGCGTGTGTGTGTGTGTGTGTGTGTGTGTGTGTGTTTTATGGTGCTGGGAACTGAATCTACGACCTTTTCCCTGAGCCCTTTTTGTACTTTTTGAGATTGGGTCTCACTAAGTCACCAAGATGCTCAGCCTGGTCCCTCCCATAGTGCCAGGATTATAAACACGCATTACCACACTCAGCTAATATAAACTGAAGATGAAATTAGGATTACAAATTTAATGTAGAGCCATGCATAATATCACACACCTATAGTCCCAGTTATTAGATAAGTTGAAGCAAGATCAATCAAGCCCAGGAATTCAAAGCCAGTCTGGGCAACATAGTGAGGCTCTACTTCATTAAAAAAAGACAAAAAAATTAATACAAAATAATTAATCCCAGGTATGGAATGGAACAAAACAACATATGATAAGGTGTGGTACAGTAAATTGATTTAGAACATGAAAGACGGCTTGTATGTATATTAAACTAAGAAAAAAATTACGAGTCTAAAATAAAAGACTTTATGACGTAGGCAAGATGCGAAAGTGCATTTGGAGCACTACAAAGCACTATAATTAGATTACTAACACAATTTGAGAAAAATGATATCCTAATACCTGGCATATTATATGTAGTCAGTAAGTATTTAATCAGAACCAAAATATTTTCACTCTTGTGCTCATAAGTATTCTCAAAGTAATCTCATTTGGTTGTCACATGTCAATTCTATTGCTTACATGCATTTCATATCTATGTATTCCTCTCATCATTCATTAATTCATATGATACTGAGTTCCTACTATAGGAAAAGCAATGAAAAAAGTTACTTCTCATTCAAACTACTAAGAATGCAACTCTCCCAAAGGTCACTATGCCTCTGGTTCATCTGTCTTTGGCCCTGCTACCACAATGCTAGCAGACCAATCTTACAAAGCAATATTCTTAGCACAACACTAGCTTCTTTCAAAACCTTTAATGGTTTTTAGTGCTGGGGTATATGTCAGTGGTAGAGTATGTGCCTAGCATGCACAAAGTCCTGGGTTCAATCCCCAGCACTTCAAAATTAAACTGACAAGCAACAACCACCACCCAGTAATAATGCAGCTTTTAGACAATTAAAAAGAATTAGGGCCAGGGTGTAGCTAAATGGTAGATGTTCTTAATATACTTGAGGCCATAGGTTCAATTCTAGAACATGCAAATACACATGCATGCAAAGTACTGTCCAATTCCTTAACATGATTTTTTTTTTTTTTTTTTTTTGGTACCAGGAATCAAACTGAGGACCTTGTGCTTGCCAGGAAGGCACTGTACCTCTGAGGTATATCCCCTGCTTAGCATGATTTTTGAAGAATTCCATAATATGCTGTAGTTTTTCACCTTACCAGCATTCACTTAGACTTAATTTGGCTCCAACGAAGTACAAATATTAGAATATAACTTATGGTGTTTTTCTGTGTCTTTGCTCATTGTGGTAGAATGGTAAAAATGGCTCCCAAAATCGTGTTTCCCTCTGTCCATACAGCCACAATATGATCTCACTACTCCTTCCATCAAAAATTAGAGTTTATTTCTCCTATCTCTTGAGTATGGGAGGGACTTGTGTGACAGTTAAACATAACTGTTGACATGACTGGATTAAAAGACTTCTAGAGAAGTGACTGGATCACGGTGGTACTGTAATCATCAGTGTATTAATCCACTGATATTCAAGTTGAATGTGCAGCTAGGAGATGGGCCCAGTTGGAGGAGGGTCACTGGGGGTAAGCTTTGGAAGGTATCTTGGTTGATATTGCTCTTCCCTGGGCACTGCTTCCAGCCACCATGAGGTAAGAAGCATTCCTCTGCCAATCCCCTCCACTATAACATTTCTGTTTTGGATCCAAGTGACCATGGACTGAAACCTTTGAAACTGTGAGCCAAATAAACTTCTCCTTTTTGTTGTGGATATCAGATATTTTTTCTCAACAGAAAAGCTGACCAATAAAACGTGTAACTTGCTCTGACCACATAATAAAATTTAACAGTAACATTCTAGGACTTCTAAACCAATGATTTAGGAATTACCGTACCTATGCTTTCACTTTCACAATCCAGCTACCACATCAAATTAAAATTCAGGCTACCCCACTACAGAGGCCACACAAAAGAGACAGGGCACATGCAGAACAAAGGTGTTGCAATTGATAGCAAGGACCAAGGCCTATATGTGTGAACAAAGCATTTCTTAAAACCCCTAGCCATAGGAAGTCACTTCAGGTAATACCACATGCAACAAAAGATAAGCCATTCCCGCAGAGCCCTATAGTAATTCCTGACCCACAGAATCATAAGCACTAAAATGACTGAAGTTTTAAGTAAGTAAATTTTGGGATTTTTTTAAAATGCAGAAATAGATAACTGAATACATACTCATAATCTCTCCTTAGAACTCACTTCTTTTTCCTACTTTGCCTACCCCACCCTCATTTTTAAAATCTATCTATTAGTCAGGTCAAAAGGCACCTCTTCAATGAAACCTTGATTCCCTGTAGTTAATGATCCCTTCCAAAGACAACAGGCATTCCTATTTTAGTACTTACAATATTCTATCACTTATTACAGTTAACATTTTTCATTTCATTATAAACTCTAAAAGGGCACAATCTATATTACTTACTTTGTATTACCCACAATCTCACACATAAAATACATAAATAAAAACAATACAAAATATATTTCATTTCAGTTAATCTCCCTTATTTTCTTACCTGTAGGATCCCAAGTTATATTGTGTGCTATTGAGTCCAGAAAAAACTGGCCAGTTTTCTGCCACTGACTATCCAATTCCTAAAATTAGAAAAAACATCATTTAGGCAATTATGATTAGCATCTATTCTCTGCTAAATATATATGTTTATATTTATTATTCTTATAATAATACAATCATTTGTAAAGAAAACAAAATGTTCAATTCAGTTAAAAAAAAAACAGGGACTATATGAAGGAGGAGAACACTGAGAGAATATCCATTGCTGGATGTCCAAAAACCTATTAACCCCAGAATAAATACTATTTTTATTACAATTAGAGTCAAAAGTTTAACTTTAAAGGTGTGTCAATGGCTCTGTTATTTGATATATCCTTCTCTAAATGTTTTATCTCCATCTGAGATCATGATGTTATATAGGGGGAAATTCAGAATAAGAGAAGTAACACTTCCTTAATATTATATAGAGTCCTCCATTTATTAAAGCAGTATTTTTCTAGCATTCCCCCCACACCTTTTTTTTTTTTTTCGCTATTTTGAGACTGGGTCTCGCTATGAAATGCGGATTGGCCTTGAACTCATGTTCCTCCTGCCTCAGCTTCCCAAGTGATGGAATTCCAGGTGTGTACCAACATGCCTGGCTTTTTTTTCCTATTTCAATAAGAAATACATTTTGTACTGTGACTCAGGACACATAAACTTATAATGAAACCTAGGGTTAGCCTAAGCCACATGTGATGTGCCCTGCCATTTTTCTCTTTTATCTCATTTTCTTTTTAAATTCGAGTTTTGATTTTTAAATTGATTTAACTGCCCATTGAGAGACTGAGATCCATAAATCCTCTCTTAATGTAGTGGTTCTTAAACTAGTACAAAGTGGTATAACAAAGATGAAGTTAAGTTGTTTATATAAAATTCAGACTTCCAGGGCCGGTGAGACGGCTCAGTGGCTTAAGCGCCTGCCTTGCAAGCGCGAAGGCCCGAGTTCGACTCCCGGAACCCACATACGAAAAAGGGGCCGGTGATATCGCTCAGCGGCACGGGTGCCTATTGGCGCGTGAGGTCCTGAGGTCGTTCCCCCGGTACCCACAAAAAAAAAAAAAAAAAAAAATTCAGACTTCCAACACCTATGCCTAAAAATTCAGGTTCAAAGGTCTAGTTTGCAGCACAGAAACAGGTACCTTAAACCAACGCCCTAGATGACTGATACCCCAGGTGGCCTTCAGAGTATGCTTTTATGAAATGCTGACTCTCCAGGAGCGGATCTCAATCACATGAGAACATGAGAACTCTTTCTAGAACTAGACATATTATATAGCCACCTCCCTCACACCTAGATATTTAGAAATTCCCAGGGCAGGATCTGGACACACGTATCCACCTGTAATTCTGAAGTATACTTCTCACGGTAGTGTTCTCATGACAATATTTACCATCTCAAAAGAATATTCTATAATGCGTAGAGAAAAGGGAACAATATCTTTTAATGAGGACCTAAATACCTATAAAACTATATTCTAGAATTACAGATTCTACATCTTCCAAATCTATGCTTTTTCCATTTGATCCAGCTTCAAGTACATTTTCTACCCTGTTGGCAATACTAATAAACTAGCTTCCCCATGTAGACTATTTTACACTATTATATTCATCAATAATAATTAGTAAAAGAGAAAAGGGGCCAAAATTGAACATTTCTATTGTACACTTACTAGTAAGGGCATTTAAACATGAATGTATTGCATGTACACTAAGGGCATTTTAACATAAAACAGTAAAATTTTAAAAATAGCTTCTTTTATTCAACAAATAGTATTAAGTACTGAAATATTTTATTCTGAGTAGCTTGACCACTTTTAAAATTTTTTAGTACTGCCACTTACTAATTCATATGGCTATAAGAGCTTTTATTATTATATTCACTAGAGAATGCACAAACACAAATACAAATGAGAGATAATTGTGAACACTCCTTTCATGAAATTTAAAGATGGCTATCAACTAGCCCAGAGAAAATACTTTTCATTAACACAAGGTAAGGAAGGAATGCTCACACCTAAGAATCAATACAGTTGGTTTTATGTTCAGTTCCGTGGCTCAACAGACAAAATGAATGATCAAGTCACTTATTTTCTTTGGGCTTCTGCTGTCTTACTCATTTAAAAAAGATAGGAAAGAATGAAAAGCAAAGAAAGGAAAGAAGGAAGAAATGAAATAGCTGTCCAAACTAGGTTAGAGGTAATTTGTAAGATACTAATGAATTAATGAAAATGATCAAAAAAAAAAAAATACAGGTATTTCTACTATTAAAACATTTAATTCTTTACAATACATTTCTACACAGTCTTTGATATAATGTTATCCTTACAATAATGCCACCAAGAATGACTAGGTCTTAGTCAATTTAGAGTTGGGCGAATAAATGTACCAGGCTGACTTGTTTGGATCAAATAACTACAATGAAGCAGACACAAGAGACCAGTGCTGAGATCTCTGACACACTGCTCTCAACCACACTGCGCTGATCCCTTCATGTGGCTTAAATCATTAGTTAACCTTCAGCAGAAACAGGGAAAACACTGTGCTCCATTTGTTATATTTAAGGGCATTAAAGAACCTATGAAAGCTACTATATAACCCTAGTATTTATAAACAATTGTTTAACCAGCCTTCGCAATTACTTCTGAACACAGCTACCTAATAAAGAAAAACGTTCATTGACCTGATAACAATTATATTACATGATATAATAAAAGAAATTAAGTCCTAGAACTATGTTAAGAAACATGTAACTTAACAATATACATATAAGGCAGAAAAACTATATAAAAATAGACCTAAAAACCAACAACGGGCCACATATGGCTGTGCAACGTTGTTTGCTGCTAGCAATAAAGTAACAACTTTAATTTTTAACTCTTTAAATATGTATTATAAAATCTAAATTGTCAGAAGAAAAAAGGTAAAGCATTTCAAGACAATTTACTGGCACAATTTAGTGTAATTCTATTCCATGAAGTATTTAAATATTTTTAATATGAAAGTATGATTTAACATATATCTTCAATTATACTATATAATTTATACTAGTCTATTTGGTGGTCACTGTGGTTTTATATCCTTTGAATTCTAAAGACATTTCAATTCCTCAAAGAAAAATTACAAATTTACTGACCAAATTTTTCTTTTGTTTCAGTAGATTAACTGGTTCAAAAACAGAGATAATGTTTCCATAGGATGCTGCAATCTTTTAAAAAGAAGAAAGAAAGAGAAAATTATTATGGGTATATTAACTTACTTATGGACCACAATTTAAAATACATCCACACACATAATTTCATTCTCTAACACTTGAGAATGTAAGACTTTTCTTTTGTGGTACTGGGGATTACACCCAGAGTCTCACACATGTTAGGCAAGTATCACCAAGCTGCATCCCCAGCCCATTTTATCTTGAGACCAGATCTTACTAAATTGCCCAGGCTTGCCTCAAATCTGTGATCCTCCTGCCTCAGCCTCCAGAGTAGCTGGATTATACGCAATATACCACTGTGCCCAGCAAGAATATCAATTCTGAAGACCATCACATCTGGGTTACAATCTTAGTACTGCTATATTCTACATAACTAGCAAATTCAACTCTCTGTACCTTGATTTCCCTACTGGTGTTTATAATATATATAACACAGTCTTCCTAACTAACAGTCCTATTTTGAGGACACGACATTTGTAAAACACTTGGCATATACTAAATTATATGCACATAAATGTTCACTGTTTTTCTCACAGAAGAAAACATCAATGTAATCTTTGCCAAATATGGAATGTGATATGATTTAAAAATTAGTTTTTAGATTATCTATCATCAAAGTTCACAATTTAGTCAGTATTTACCTTTTTAAAAATAAAACTTAGATCTAGTCCTTTGTGAATTCCCTGAGTACATTTTCAGTTTATCTTTTAGATGTTTTTTGTTTTTTTGTAGGGCGGCAGGGATTAAACTCGGGACCTTGTATACACACACTACCACTGAGCTACACCCTTAATCACTTAAATTTACTGTTTAATCAAAGGAACATAACCTTTTCTGGCTCTGTTTTATAAGGTAGCTACTCTCATAGCTTAAGTGAGTCCCATATAATGAACTTATCAAAATAGCAGAAATTAGATAACATGAAAGACTCAGAATCAGAGAAAAGAATATATGATCTAACAAAGGATGGGAATGAAATGGAATAATTACATATGGGAAAAAACTTTCAGTGGGTATTCTGAATTCTCAGTACCGAGAATGTGGAAATCACCTGCCCTGCATTATCTGGCAGGGAGTATTTAGTCTGGGTCTTTACGTATGAGTTGTATTTCAAAAGGTAATGAGTGTTTAATTTTAGAAACAGGGCACAGTATGAACGCAGATGAAAAGATTGAAAAAGGCAATGCATACTCAGAGGTGACCAGCCACCAGCCCAGTGAGAAGAAAGTGTTCCCTGTAACAGAGCAACGCACACAGGACTGACGAGGCAGGTTCGAGTCAGGATCTAGAAGAACCCATGCCAATGTGAACAATTTGAAATTTTCCGAAGTAATGGGAAGCAAAGAATGTTGAGAAGCTGAGGAATAACAAGATAAATGCAGAGAAATTTTCTCAGAAAAATTTCATGGTTTTACAAAGAAAAAAATGTTATCAAGATTCTCTATCCCCCTTATCCCTTTCTCCATAATTGGGACTGAACTCAGGGCCTTCACACTGAGTTACATTCCCAGCCTTTTATATTTTTTAATTTAGAGATAGGATCTCACTAAGTTGCTAAATTGGACAGGCTGGGTTTGAACTTGTGATACTCCTGCCTCAGCCTCCCAGAGTGCTGGGATTACAGGCATGCGCCACCATGCACTGGTCTTAAACACAGTCAGAAGTCTCTAGGTACTAGGATCTGAAATTTTTCTTCCTGATATTGTAAGGAACCCTTTGATAATAGTGATATCTGCAAATAAGGAAATTTGCCCTTTATGAGAATGATCATTAAAAAAAACGACTTCCATATTCTAATGTGGGTTATCATATAATCTAGTCTATTATAAAAGACAGCTCTCATTGGATATTATCAAATAAGATTTATAACATTAACTAGTTCTATGTGAGACTGAATGACAGAACCAAGTTTTGTTTTTGTAGTTGTAGGCATTGAACACAGGGCCTTGCATATGTCAGGTAAGCGCTCTATCACTGAGCTACATCCTCAGTCCCATAAGCAAGCTTTTATACAATGCTAAAGATCACAGGAACTTCAGAGCTAAAAGAGCAAACATGAAGATAATGACAAAAATAGGTTTTTAGCATTCCATAATAAAGATCATGTTTATAGTACAGTGAGATACCCAGAGCTTGGCCTAGCCCTGATCTCCTAAAACAAGTGTACAGCGAAGGCTTAAATAAAAGAGACAAGTAATATGGTTTGCAGAGTCTAGAAGGTCAGAACTCTCTTGGAGCTAAGACAAAGACTTCTCTGGACAGCCAGTATTTATTGGATTTCAAACAAGTTCTGCAGGAGGGTAAGTGAAGGGAAAAGCTGAGGTAAAGGCGGGAAACTGAGCAAGGCCTTGTGAAACAAAGGATCAAAGACATTCTAAGCAGTAAATCTTGCTAACTAGGAGAACTGTCTCATCTCTCAGATTGGCAATTACTGCTCTGGAAGAGGGAGTGTCACCCCCGTGTTGTCCTTGCTGACCCAGCTGTGGTGTTATCTTGTCTTCCTGAGGACTGTGGTCAGCACCTTAACCCTTACGCAGCCCGGTCCACACACTGAGAAGTAATACAAGGTGTAAATAAGACAAAATTCAGCGATACCTGTAATTATAGTAAAGAGAAGGAACGTAAAAGATAACAAAAGGAACAGTTGTAGAAGATATTAGGTAAAGACTGCAACAACAGAAATTCCTTTTACCAAGAGTGTCCTTAAGTCTCAAACAGTAACTTTACATACTGGCAGATTTATCAGAATTAGGATAAGTGAGAGTATGCCTATGAACTCATATGACAATTTTTATTCTTCTCACAAAGTTTCTGGTTGGGATG
Source organism: Erethizon dorsatum (assembly GCA_028451465.1). Classification (NCBI taxonomy): domain Eukaryota; kingdom Metazoa; phylum Chordata; class Mammalia; order Rodentia; family Erethizontidae; genus Erethizon; species Erethizon dorsatum. The sequence continues at coordinate 39,254,094 of CM051836.1, read as the reverse complement.
GGAGTGTTGCGCAGTGGTACATACAGTGCATGCTCAGCATGCTTGAAGGCCTGGGTTCAGTCTCTAGAGCGTGCACGCACACATGCGCGTGTGCACACACAGATACACACACACGAGTTCCAGTGGAACCACAGTCTAACAACATATTTAAATATCTAGAGAAAAAAATAAATTTGCAAAGTTCATTCCAGTACAGCTACAATTATAAATAGATGTGATCATCTATGCATATAGAGTGCTATTTTAAGCTATATAATATAATGCTGCCTACTAGTACGACTCCCATTCTGGTACTACACAAAACTATATTTAATTCAACCTAGGATAACTGTATTCCCTGTTTCTTTTGTTTTTATTGTTGCTATATGAACTTCAATGTTACCTTTTTACTTTTTCATATGCAAAACAAAGTCCAAAGAAAAATTTTCATTTTTCTTATGGACTTGGAAATTAATAAAATATTACAAGTTTTAGAAGAGTTAATCATCCTTTCAGTAAAAAGTTTATCTACAAGTTACAAAGCAATAACTACTGCTTAGAAAGTATGACTCTAGCAAATGATTTTTCTTCAGGACAAAAAAGAACCTATTAACAGAGTGAAGATTTCTTCTCATTCTACTCCCTCAATCCAATTAATTTATAAATAAGTAAGCTTTAGACATGTTCTGCAGGAATAAGTATATTTCTTTTTCTACTTTTTACAATTATGTAAAGATAGAATTCCTGACACTCTAAAATACATCTTAGAGAACCGAAGAAAATTAGTTACCTTGTCCTTGAAACAAAGCAAGTCCTTCTGTCCTTCACACAAACCATTTCAACAGGAAATCTACATTTTGGAGATTATTCTGACAAAAACCATATTCAAAACAAATCTGCATATTACCACAGGATTACAAACCTTGCCTTGCTGCATTGAACAGTCTACACATCCCACTTGAATGTTTCCATGTTTAGCTCCTGGGATTATTTGTAATCTTTCAAAATCACTTCCCAGTATTACAATGTCACATCCAGATGCATAAGCCTAAATAAAATAAAATTAAATTAAATTAAAATGGTAAGTGTTGAGAAAAATATTTATCACGTAGAGCATTGGCATTAAACACGATGTCTTAAACAGACTTATTTTACATATTTTTTTTTAAAAAAACCACCATTTGGAATTATTTCCCTTTCTTCCCATTTATAGTACAACAGAAAATTCTATCAGTCCTATCTGGAAAATATATACAACTATATCCACATCTTTTACTTCCACCACATGTTCTGACTATTGTCTAAGCCACCATCCTCTCTCTCCTGTACTACCGTTAATATTCCAACTGCTTCCATTCTTGTCACTGCATAAGTATTTTTTTAAATCATTTTTAGTGTGAAAACGAATTCACAGTAAACCTCTTGAATAGTTTCCCACTTCTTAAATCTCTTGAATAGTTTCCCACTGTAATTGGAATTAAATCCCAACTCATTACCACAGTCAATAGCCCTGATTGTGCTACAAATCCATCTCAGGACATTCTTTCCTTCTTTCTTTCCCTCACCTGGTTCCTGTCCCTACAAGCCCTTTCTTCTGTTTCTTTTTCCAACTCTAAGTAGCTTACCCTGCTTTTATCTGGTTGGTCTTTGTCTAGCTAGCTTCTTTTCAACATTCACGTTTCAGTTCCTGACCATCTCTTTCTTACTACTTTCTATCATATTATTGTTTATTGTCTTCATGGCATATGTCATGATTTGTACATGTCTTGTTTACTATTCATTTCCATTTCTATAAATTAAATTCCGAGAAGAGAGGATTTATCTTGTTCTCTACTTTAGCCTCCCCCCGCCATGATAAATGAAGGGCTTGGAATACAACTAACACTTTGTAAATACCGATAGGGTAAGTACTTAATTTCACAGAAATACCCACCATAACCAACCAAACAAAAAGGTATGTAATTCAAGCCTTGTTGGCAAATATCCTATACCGAATCTCTTTTTAAATTTTACAATTAGCAGAACTCTTCCAACTCTGATTCTTTTTGTGCCCTCTCCCTACTTCCTTCTTTGATCCCTGGAGTTTCTTCCGTTACCAGGTACTTGGCTGAACCCCTAAGATTGACATGTTGTAGGCAGACACAGGAGACATTTTGTCAGTAGAGTATCTACAACAAACTACATTTTCCATCTGAGTTCTTGAAGGGTTAGTGATTCCTTACTTTTCATTACTTCTGCACACGCATACATATTAACGGAAATAGGTTATATTTCATGTATATGCTATGTCTTAGTAACTTTCTTGAGGCTGAAACACAATACTCAACACCCACAGCTTAAAGGAGGAAAGGTTCATTTAAGCAGGCTCCAAGGTAGAAATAAGAGCCAGAGGCGCATGGTGGAGGAAAAGGTGCTCAACCCAATGTCAGCCAGGAACCAGAGAGAGGGGAGAGGACAGACACAAGAATGCACATATGTCTTTCTGGGCCATGCCCCCAGTGACCCACCTCTATAAGCAGGCGCCACCTTCTAATAACACACTCAGTGACTAAACTCATCAACGGATGAATCTACTGATGAGTACAGTACCCCATAAAAAAATCACCTTCCGCACATATGAGAATTTGGGGGGACATTCTAGATCTAAATCATAACATTCCACCCATGGTCCCCAAAAGATTCTTGTCCATCTTATTATGCAAAATGCATTTAATCCACCTCTAAGAACCATCAAACGGTTCCAGCACTGCTGAAAATTCCAAATCCAAAGTCTCCTCTGGTACTCAAACTCTTACTGGTGAGTGCCAATAAAAAAATCAAAAAGAAAGTTAAATACAGTGGTCCTCAGTTCACAAACTTAATTCTTTCCACGATTCTGGTTGTAACCAGAACCATGGAATGAATTCGATGACCAGAATCGTGGAAAGAATTAAGTTCATGAACTGAGATACCACTGTACTTTCAACATACAGTGGCACATTCCCATTATAAAACAGAAGAACTAGAATAGAAAGGAATGAGGCCAAAACAACACCAAAACCCAGCAGGGCAAACATTAAGTCCTGGAGCTCTGTGTTAGGCACTTTTGTAGTCAGGATTTGCAAGGTAATAGACTTAATACAGGACACATAACTTTTAGGATTATTTTATAATATTCACCCAAAAAGTCAAATGTAGAAGAGCACAAGAGATCTGTCCGTGCACTAGAGACCCAAAAAATCCAGCTAAGGGCCTGGATCCCACAGCAATGTCCTGTACGAGTCCAGCTGAAGACCTAGAGCCCATGGCAATGTCCTCCACAAGTCCAGCTGGAGGCCTAAAGCCCATGGCAATGTCTCATGCAAGTCTGTATCAAAGATCTGCACTGGGAAGGCCCAAAGATCAGCGGTAGAAGCTAGAAAGTCTGTACTAGCGGGATGAAGGATCTGTGCCAGCAGGCTGAGGGATCTGCACTGGAGCCAGGAAGCGACATTCAAGGTAAGGACCAGAGCTCCCCCAATGATGAAAACAGTTGAGTTCACATCAGGAAAACCAGCATGACGATCAACCATATTCCCCTCCAGCTCTCCTTTTACGCTGTTGGCACCAATACTCAGGTGGGCCTTCCACACCCCAGACCACGATGATTACAAGTTGACCATTAGTTAATCCACCAAAAGCACCAAGAGGAAGTTGTGGTGATGTGAGCTCCAAAGGACGTGGACAACCCTTCCCATATGGCTTTGACAAGTGCAGCCCTCATGGCCTCTCTCTTGGAGTGGATCCACTCACTGCCAGCAGCTTTCATCAACAGATGATCTACATTTCTGATATCTCCAACTTCCTGGGGTCCCTACTGCACTTTCAGCTTTACTCTCATAGCTTTACATACTGGCCTCTCAGGGGCTCTTTGCCTGGTTTCCTAGGTCTTCCTTTGAAATGAGTGGAAGTCTCTCTAACCCTACAACTTTTGCATTCTGCAAGCCTGTTAAACCAGCACCACTTGGATGATGCCAAGGCCTCCTCCCACCCTGAGCAGTAGCTTCTCAAATGAAAGTTATAGGTTTGCACTCTTAAGTCTGTAAAGGGTCTTGCAGATTACTGAGATGTCGTCAGGCCATCTTTCATACTGCCCTGATGCAAAGTACTTGAGTTCTTTTTAATGTTAATCTTTTCAGCAACTATGCTCTCCGTGGCCCCAACTTTGCAAGCACTTCCTTTCTGATAAACTACAAACTTTTCACATTTACTTTTTGTTTCTCATTTTCACTGTAGATCTGACTAAACGCAGCCAGCAATATCTATGCCACATCATGAATGCTGGCCTCCCCTGAAACTTCCTCCACCAGATTAATCAGTCCACCATCCTTAATCTCAGTTTCTCACAAAGTCTCAGGACGTGGGCAAAACGCAGACAAATTTCCTACCGGAGCATAACATTCAGGATCTCCAGTCCAACTGCCAGTGGAGCCTTGTTCCCAACTGAAACTTCCTGAGCCTGGCCTTTATGATCTGTATGTCTACAACATTCTGATATTCTGAGCTCCAACCAGTATCACCCATCAAGTTTGGCTTACAGGATTCTAGGGTTTCTCTACCTGGTATCTACAAACCTCTCAAAATTCTTCCCATGAACTACTTCCAAAGGATTATAAAACATATGGTCAGGTATAATCACAGCAAGAATCCCACTCTTGTTATCAAAATTTGTCTTACTGGCCAGGTGTGGTGGTGAACACCTGTAATCTCAGCACTGGGGAGGCTGAGGCAGGAGGAGTGCCTCGAGTTTGAGGCCAGCCTGGGCTACACAGTTAAGTTCAAGGCCAGCCTAAAGTACATAGTGAAACCCTGTCTCAAAAAAAAAAAAAAAAAAAAAATCTGTCTTGGTCACTTTCTTGTCACTGAAACACAACACCCAACACCCACAACTTAAAGGAGGTATAGTTTATGTGGGATCACAGTTTCAATCTATGGTCAGCAAGACCCAAGGCAGAAACAGGATGGCAGAGGGGTATGACAGAGAAAAAAGTGCTCAACCTACGGCAGCCAGGAAACAGAGAGAGAGAAGAGCCAGGGACAAGAAAATACCGTTTCAGGTCACGCTCCCAGTGACATACCTCTATAACCACACCTCACTTCCTAACAGTACATTTAGCTACCGGACTTATCAATGAATTAATCCACTGGTGAATACAATGCCCCCACAATACAATCGCCTTCCACACACATGAAAATTTTAAGGAACACTGTAGATCTAAACATCTTATCTCATTAATTCCAACCAAAGCCAAAATGGTTCTGTATAAGCTATCAAAAATATTAGAAAAGGGACTTGAGGTAACATTCAAGTAAATACTCATATTACAGTCAAGAAAATAAAAGCCCAAATAAACTGGTAACATCTTAGTGGCAGAGAGTGCTCGAGAACCCTGTTTTCTTGATTCTTGGTCTAGTGTTATTTCCATGCCTTTTCTTCCTATACAAACATGCTGGTCTGGAATCATGTCTAAAATCTGGTATAGCTCCACTACTATCACTTAGTAGAAAAAATTGGCTCAGTCAACAAACAAAAAAATCACATTAATGGTCTGCTGTCATATATAAATATCCACAATAAGATCATGATGTAAGGCTCAATTCAGATATGACTCTCCCAGTACCCAACCTGTCTGCCACCAGAGGCATTGTTCTCAGCTCAACACCAGCACCCTCAGCAAACACAGGATGTCTTAAAAGCGAAAAGATGGAACATGGACTCTTGCAAACACCTGAACACCTAAAGACACCTAAGCATTCACACCAGATGCCTCAAGGACTTTGCCCACTGAGGCATGAGACATTCAGAGAACTTTGACCACTGATGTTTACACTAAAATCTTTCCGCTTAATGTCCCTTGCCTTCTTTCAAGCCCTATAAAAAAAAAAGCCCGCTACTCTTTGCTCCTTACAGACAGCCTTTTTGCCTTCTGTCTGCCTGCACCCAGGCACAATAAATTCCACGCCATGTTGCCTTTACACAAACCCAGTAGCCTTCGCTGGTCTCTGCCTCGTGCTGTTCCTTACACATGAGGCTTGACAAAAGTCCATGAACAAGAATAAATTCTGAAAATAAAGAGCTGCCATTCATAATATTCAAATAACCAGAAACCTCTCAATATTAAATTTAGATAAAATAGTGATTGTCACTGCTTCTCAAAATATTGTGCCATCAACAGATGAGTGGATAAACAAAATGTGGTATTTATATACAAGAGAGTACTACTTTGCCATAAAGAAGGATAACACTGAGTCATTTGTAGGAAAATGCATGCACTTTGAGACCATAATCTTAAGTGAAATAAATCGGATGTGCAAGTTTAAATATCACATTGTTTCTCTTGTGTGAGAAACCCAGCAGGTACATGTAAATAAGGAATATAATGGAGGATAGATATTGGGAAGTAGGAAGAACATGTTCGAATGGGAAGGAGAATAAAGGGGGAGGGGAGAAGGAAGGGAAGGAACAGAGAAGGAAAAAAAGAGAGGGAATAGAAGGAAAAAAAAGAAACAAAGCTTTTAGAAATGGGGAGGGGAAGAAGGGTTGAAGGGAGGGGAGGGAATGGGGAAAAAAGAGAATTGAGATGTATCCTGTACAGGCACAAATTCCCTATAATGTATGTGATCAATATGTATGACAATTATATACTAATAATATAAAGTTTAAAAAATGTACAAAATTGGGCCGGTGAGATGGCTCAGTGGCGTAAGCGCCTGCCTTGCAAGCGCGAGGGCCCAAGTTCGACTCCCAGAACCCACATACGAAAAAGGGGCCGGTGATATCGCTCAGTGGCACGGGCGCCTGCGAGGTCCTGAGGTCGTCCCCCTGGTACCCACAAAAAAAAAAAAAAAAAAAAAAATGTACAAAATTCTGTATGTTTACAATTTACGTTTTCTTCTTTTCAAACTTTTAAACTGGAAAAAGAACACGTTTCACAGTCTAATCTTTCACTCACGACACCTGAAACTGTTAGCCTCACATCAGATAATATGCTGCAGATGTTTTTTCTCAAACGTGACTATATTTTCCCACAGTAGCCCACAAATTAGTGTTAAACAAAGGTATTCTACTTTCAGGCTGTGAAATCCAATGGTATCCCCAGAAATAAACAATCCTATAGAGGAGAAGACACCACATGTCCTAATACCTCAACACTCAAAGACTTATCTACCTTTGAACGCCCTTGTTCTTTTGCCACTGCTGTATTACACTCTGTGTTTTTGTTCTGTTTTAACTGTTTGAAGCACTAGGGATTGCACCTAGAGTCTTCACACTGACCTACATTCCCAGCTTTTTTTTTTTTTTTTAATTTTGAGACAGGGTCTCACTAAGTCACCAAATTGCCCAGGCTGGGTTTGAACTTGGAATCCACCTGCCTCAACTTCCTAGACTTCTGGGATTATAGGTGTGTGCCATGCCTGGCTTTACTGCTGTCATTCAGCTTTTTTCTCAGTGACAGTACTAGAAGTTGCTAAGCTCCCTATCCCCAGTTTTAGTAAAATTTTACAGCAAATGAAAGTATTACTCTTCATGGATATTATAAAAGAATAAGGTAACATTGAGGATATGTATTCTTTCCTCTTCAGTCCTCTCTTTGCTTTCTTTCTCTGTTACTAATGGCTATCAACAAACTACTAGATCGAGGAAGAAAAAGATAAAATCAACAGCACTCCACACTTCATTATTTGATATTCTGCTTGGGCTTACAACAAAAATTCTCATTTTCTGGCCTACAGAATTTTAAAACTTATACTTGTTATTTGATCATATAATTAAAAGATGAACTAATAAAACATATTTGCATTTTTCCATTTCTTAATTATTTTCAAGAATTTAAAAATGTTTCCTTAAAAATTTTGTGTGCAGCTGGGCATGGTGGCGCACACCTGTAATCCCACTTGGGAGGCTGAGGCAGGAGAATCACCATGAGTTCGAGGGCAAGCTGGGCTACATAGTGAGTTCAAGGTTAGCCTAAATTACAGAGTGAGGACCTCAAGATGGCGGATGAGTAAGAAGCAGGCAGCAAAACTCTCTCTAAAAGTTACCATTGGAACACGGGAATATAGCAACCCAGAAAGCGCAGGAGGGGGGGAGATGCCTCCCCGAAACCCAGAAAAGTTCTGAAGCGCAATCTGGGACCCCCGGCACCAGTGACGGGTGACTTCCAACAAAGAAGAAGGAAAGAAGGAGCAGACCGCGCGCGTGCACCTTCTAATATCCCGGGAGTTGGAGCGCCGGCGGAGGCTCAATTCTACGGACACACGGTGGCAGCTGGCACCCAGGGAGCCCCCACGGAGGATCCTGAGACAGCGGCGGGGCAGGGGAGCGGCGGAGAACGGCGCTGACCGGCGGTGAGTGTCTCTCAGCCACAGCTGCCCCGCGCCAGAGAGCGACCGGCCGGGCGCCATTGTGGGGGGTGTGGCGAAACTCAGAGCGGCTCGGAAACTGCTCTGGGAACTTGTGCTCCGGACAGGGCAGCACAGGGCCTCTCAATTGAGCCCACAAAAGTGTGCTGAGGTCAGCAGGCGAACGAGACTGGACTCTCAGCCACACCTGTCCCGCGCCAGAGAGCGACTGGCCCGGCGCCATTGTGGGGGGGCGTGGCGAAAAACCAGAGCGGCGGGAACCAGTGCAGGGAACCCGCGCTCCGGACAGCACGCTGAGCCTCTCAGGCCCAGGGATCGTGAAAGGGCGGCGAGAGCGGAGGCGAGCTAGACTGGTCTCTGCCTGAAAGTACGCGCCTCTGCTCACCACCCACCAGAGGGCGCTCCTGGCTTACTGGGACGGACCTGCACAGAACAGGACTTTGTCACAAGGTACCTGCCTACAACAGAGTCAACACCTGGAACTGATTCTTTTTATATTTTTTATTTTTATTTTTATTTTTTATTTTTATTTTTATTTTTTTTCTCACTGATTTGTTTTTTTGTTCTGGCGAAGAGTTTTTTTGTTTTTGTTTTGTTTTGTTTTGTTTTTTGGTGGGGTTTTATTTTTGATCTGTCTGTTTTATTGTTTTTATCTTTGCTTTTGTTTCTGTATGTGTATTTGCTCTTTCCTTCATTATTCTCTCTGGTTTTTTATATGAGGGTAAACAGCGCCTCTAACTTCTTTGTGATTGTGGTTGTGATCTGTTCTTCCTTTTATCCCTTCCTTCTCTTTTTACCACCTGTCCTCTGCACTAGTGTCCCAATTTTAGTGGGATCCCTCTTGGTCCTCTAACCTTACATCTAATTCCTTCCTCTTCTCCCAATACTCTATTTCCTCCTTAACTCATCTTAAATTTAAGCTCCTCAAGGAAAAATTGACATACATAGGACTTGTATACTGCATATAATTTTTCTGGTGTGTTTTAGATTTTGTTATATAACCGCAACTCTATACAGCTAAAAGTGGTAAATAACTGGTTAGCTCAGTCTGTCATTTTTTAGGCTGTGTTTGATGCTTTAGTTAACATTATAGCCAAATGTGAAATAATTGTTCTAAACATCTTTCCTTCCTGATATTTCATGATTGAGATTGACTAAGGGACACAGAAAATACAGTGGCACAGTACCAAAGAATCAAGGACTGGGCCAAACAGGTAGCAACTTCGCATACCCAATGAATTGAAGAGGTAGGATCTGGCAGAAAGCTCAAAACCTAAAAGCAAGCTCCACTTGGAAGATACTGCAGAGAAGTAGTCATCTTCTAAAGATCTTAAACACTAGCAATAAAGTAACCTACTATAGGTAATTTGCAAACATCACCCCAGGAATTAAAGAAAGAAAAAATGAGACGACACTTAAACAAGATGCAACCACACACATCCAATTCACCAAAGGCAAACCTAGGGAGCAACGAGGTGGGACAATCCGAAAGCCACCCACCTGGCCTATCTGAAGTGGTAACAACAAAGCAACTGAATGAGGTTCTGGAAAAAATTAAAACAGAAATAATCTCACAGATAACTGCAGAGATAATGTCTACAATGAAGACCATGCTTAAAGACACTATAGCTGATACAGACAAAAAAATAGATGAACTTAAGAAAACTATAGAAACCATGAATGCTCAGCATAGGAAAGAAATGGAATCTATAAGGCAGATTCAAGCAGATATCCAAGAGATAAAAAATTCCATTGAAAGTATTTGTAGCAGAATAAGCCAATGCGAGGACAGGATCTCAGATATAGAAGACAGGCTTGCAATTAGTGATCATGAAATGGAAAAATTCTTAAAAATAGCAAGGGACCATGAAAAATCAATTCAGCAGCTGCTAGATGACTCAAAGATAAACAACTTAAGAATAATTGGAATAAATGAAAAAGCAGGAGATAGCATCAACGACATTAAAACCTTGTTCAAAGACATAATCAGGGAGAACTTTCCTGGAAGAGAAAAGGAATTTGACACCCCTATAAGTGAAGCTTTTAGAACACCAACTAGACATGATCAAAAAAAAACTTCAGCCAGACATATTATAGTCAAGATCCCAGAAATTCAACAGAAGGGCAGAATCTTAAAAGCTGTTAGGGAGAAGAGACAAATCACCTATGAAGGAAAACCCATCAGAATCACAGCTGACTTTTCAGCACAAACCCTCAATTCAAGAAGAGCTTGGAATGATGTATTGCAAGCTCTAAAGGAAAATAATTTTCAGCCCAGATTGATGTACCCTGCAAAACTATCTTTCAAAATTGATGGAGAAATAAAATACTTTCATGACAAAGAACATCTGAGAAAATTTATGACCACCAAACCAGCACTCCAAAACGTTCTGAAGGACATTCTAGAAAGAGATAGGAACCCCAACAGAAGGAATCCACCAGGCAGGGCAAATAATTAAATAGCCGGAAAGCGGAAAAACAAAGAGTGGGAACCAACAACAGGAAAATATCATGACAAGTCAATACATATCAGTTTTAACCATCAATGTTAACGGTCTCAATTCACCAATCAAAAGGCACAGACTGGCGAAATGGATCAAGAAGCAAGATCCAACAATATGCTGTATACAAGAAACACATTTAATTCAGAAAGAAATTCATAGACTGAAAGTCAAAGGATGGAAAACAATACTCCATGCCACAGGAACCCAGAAAAAAGCAGGGGTAGCTATTCTTTTTGCAGACAAAGTGAACTTCAAGCCAAGAAGGATTCAGAGAGATAAAGACGGTCATTACATCCTTGTAAAGGGAACAATCCAAGAGGAAGAGATAACGATCATAAATATATATGCATCAAATACCAATGCACCCAGCTATATAAAACAAGTACTAAAGGACATGAAAAATCAAATAAGCACTAATACAATTATATTGGGAGATCTCAATACTCCACTGTCACAAAAAGATAGATCAACTGGACAGAAAATCAATAATGAAATAGTAGAACTGAACCAAACTTTTGAACAAATGGACTTAGTAGATGTCTACAGAGTGTTCCATCCCACAACATCAGAATACACATTTTTCTCAGCTGCACATGGGACGTTCTCCAAAATAGACCACATACTAGCTCATAAAACCTGCTTAAGTAAATGCAAAGGAATTGAAATTATCCCATGCATATTATCAGACCATAGTGCAATGAAATTGGAAATCAATGGCAAAAGATCCCACAAAAACTCCCTAAACACATGGAAATTAAACAGCATCCTCCTGAACAACCAATGGGTCACAGATGAAATTAAAGAAGAAATTAGTCACTTTCTACAACTGAATGATAATGACAGTACAACATACCGGAACTTATGGGATACAATGAAAGCAGTCCTAAGAGGGAAATTTATAGCATTAAACACTTATATCAGGAAAATAGAGCAAGCGCAAATAAACAACTTAAGGGTGAACCTCGAGCTTCTAGAAAAAGAAGAGCAGGTTAAGCCAAAAGCCCGTACAAGGGAGGAAATTATAAAGATCAGAGCAGAAATTAACGTATTGGAGAATAAAAAAACAATACAAAGAATCAATGAAGCAAAAAGTTGGTTCTTTGAAAGAATAAATAAGATTGACAAACCCTTATCCAACCTTATTAAAAAAAGAAAAGAAAAGACTCAAATCCATGCAATTGAAAATGAAAAGGGTGATATCACGACAGACCCTGCAGAAATCCAGAAGATCATCTATACCTATTTTGAAAATTTATATTCTACTAAGATGGAAAATGCAGAAGAAATGGACAGATTCCTAGATTCGTATGAATTACCAAAGCTGAATCAAGAAGATTTAAAAATCCTAAATAAACCAATATCAGCCAATGAAATTGAAGATGTAATTAAAAACCTCCCAACAAAGAAAAGCCCAGGCCCTGATGGATTCACTGCCGAATTCTACAAGAAATTTAGAGAAGACCTAACGCCCCTACTTCTCAAACTTTTCAATGAAATTGAAAGGGAAGCAATACTCCCAAATTCATTCCTGGAAGCAAGCATTACCCTGATACCAAAACCAGAGAAGGACCCAACTAAGAAAGAGAACTACAGGCCAATCTCCCTAATGAACATAGATGCAAAAATCCTTAATAAGATACTGGCAAACAGAATCCAACAAATCATCAAGAAGATTATACACCATGACCAAGTTGGATTCATCCCAGGGATGCAGGGATGGTTCAACATACGTAAATCAATAAATGTAATACAGCATATTAACAGAACCAAAGACAAAAATCACATGATCATCTCAATAGATGCAGAAAAAGCTTTTGACAAAGTCCAGCACCTTTTCATGATAAAAACCCTACAGAAAATTGGAATAGAGGGTCTTTATCTCAATCTGGTAAAAGCTATCTATGACAAACCAACAGCCAATATTATACTAAATGGCCAAAAACTGAAAGCCTTCCCTCTAAAATCAGGAACAAGACAAGGATGTCCACTCTCCCCACTCTTATTCAACATAGTTCTGGAAACTTTAGCCAGAGCGATTAGACAAGAGAAAGAAATAAAAGGAATAATGATTGGAAAGGAAGAAGTTAAATTATCATTATTTGCAGATGACATGATACTCTACACAGAAGACCCCAAAAACTCCACTAAAAAACTGCTAGATTTAATAAGCAAATTCAGTAGTGTAGCTGGATACAAAGTCAATACTCAAAAGTCAATAGCCTTCCTGTACACAAATAACAAACTTACTGAAAGAGAAATTAGGGAAACAATACCTTTCACAATAACATCCAAAAAAATGAAATACCTAGGAATCAACCTCACGAAGGATGTAAAAGACCTCTATACTGAAAACTACAGTACTCTGAAAAAGGAGATTGAAGAGGATATCAGAAAATGGAAAGATATCCCTTGCTCCTGGATAGGAAGAACCAATATAGTGAAAATGGCCATACTTCCAAAATTGTTATACAGATTTAATGCAATTCCAATCAAAATTCCAACAGCATATCTCACAGAATTAGAGAAAACAATCCTAAAATTCATTTGGAATCAGAAGAGACCTAGAATAGCAAAGGCAATTCTGGGCAACAAAGGCAAGGCAGGGGGCATCACTATCCCTGACTTGAAATTATACTATAAAGCTACTGTGATAAAAACAGTGTGGTACTGGCAAAGAAACAGACCTGAAGATCAATGGAACAGATTAGAAGATGCTGAAACAACCTCAGACATACTAAGCCACCTTATCTTTGACAAAGGTGCCAAACACATTCGCTGGAAGAAAGATAGCCTCTTTAATAAATGGTGCTGGAAAAACTGGCTCTACACATGCCGAAGATTAAAACTAGATCCATATCTTTCACCATGCACTAAACTAAATTCAAAATGGATCAGAGATCTAAATATTAAAACAGAAACATTAAATCTGCTGGAAGGTAGGATAGGTAAAACCCTTGGAGACATTGGTGTAGGCAAAGACTTTATGAATAAAAACTCAACCGCACGGGAACTATCCCAAAGAATCAATAACTGGGATCTCATCTTATTAAAAAGCTTTTGCACAGCAAGAGAAACCACCAACAGAGTGAAGAGACAACCCACAATGTGGGAAAAAATGTTTGCCAGCTGTTCCTCAGACAAAGGATTACTATCGAGAACATATAAAGAACTCAAAAAAATCAGACCTCCCAAATTTAAAGACCCACTCCAAAAATGGGCATCTGAGATGAATACACATTTCTCAGATGAACAAATACTAATGGCAAATAAATATACAAAAAAATGTGCAACATCACTAGTCATTCGAGAGATGCAAATTAAAACAACACTGAGATACCATCTCACCCCAGAAAGAATGGCTACTATTAAGAAATCAACTAATAACAAATGCTGGAGGGGCTGTGGGGAAAAAGGAACCCTTCTTCACTGTTGGTGGGAGTGTCGACTGGTACAGCCACTGTGGAAGTCAGTGTGGAGATTCCTCAGAAAACTAGGGTTGGAGGTCCCATTTGACCCAGCTATTCCCCTTCTGGGCATCTTCCCAGAAGAATTAAAAACATCGTACCACAGCGATATATGTGCACCCATGTTTATAGCAGCACAATTTGTAATAGCCAGATCTTGGAAACAACCCAAATGCCCATCAACTGAGGAATGGATAAGAAAGATGTGGTATTTTTATACAATGGAGTACTATTCAGCCATAAAGAAGGATAAACTGGAGACTTTTATAGGTAAATGGATGCAACTCGAGAAAATACTCATAAGTGAAATAAACCAGAAGCACATGTGTAAGCATCGTATTATCTCTCTAGTATGAGAAACTGAAAGAGTAAATAAGATCCAAAATGTACAATAGACATGGTGAATCAAAAAGAAACTGGTCAAAAGGAAAGAGAGACTGGAATAGGGAAAAGAAAGAAGGGAAAGGGAAAAAAATTGTATATATATATATATAAGATGGTTAAGATAGATACACTACCATTTTTACTTAGTTCATTGAAGAGTAAGGTTTGTGCCAATAATGTTTGGACAATTGAATGCTAATGTCTGGTGTCCTGAATAACTAACTTAAAGATAGTAATACGTAATGTATTAACCATTGTTACCCTCCTATTATGTTTGTTTGAAAATTTGTTCTTCTTTTGATTTGTTTTGTTTTTTCTTCTCTTTAAAATAAAAAAAAGAAAAAAAAAAAATTACAGAGTGAGACCCTGTCTCCAAAAAAAAAAAAAAAAAAAATTCTGTGTGCATACAATTCTTAATGGCTAAATCTGGGAAGCAGACCATATGTCCATCGACACATAAATTTAAAAAAAAATGGTACTTACACAGTGGACTACTATTCTGCCATAAAAAGTATAAACTTGAGTCATCTATAGGAAAACAGGTGCATCTTGAGACCATAATGTTAAGTGAAATAAATCAGACACAAGAGTAAATATTGCATGATTTCTCTTATATGAGAAACCCAAAATATAAAGAAAGCACAAAATAAAAGATAAAGGAAGTAGACCAATCTTTTGCAAAAAAGAGACTAAAGGATGGAAGGAAGGAGGGAAGGAAGGAGAAGGGCATGAAAAAAGAATTAAGATGTGTTATGTACATGTACCCACTCCCCACAAGGAACATAACCATTACGTACTATAAACATGTACTAATAAAAAATAAGAACTAAAAAGATATATAGAAAAGGAAAAAAATAAAAAAGTGAAAAAGAAACCTCCTGACAGGGACCTTGCTATAGTTCAATGTAAATAGTCTAGTGGAGATCTGTAATCCATTTTTTTCTTTTCTTTCGTTTCCAAAGTTGTATTTTGTATTGATAATTTCTTTTTTACCCAATACATAATCACAAAAAATTCTAATAGGTAATATACAAGTACATTTAGAAAACAGGTTGTCAAAACTTTGAAGAAAAAATGAGATAATTCTTTGTTTCTCATTTTATTTAAACCTATGATTAAGAATACACTGTTGCTCAACATCATTTGTTAGGGAAATGCAAATAAAAACCGTAACGTGGTAACACTTCCTACCTTCTAGCATAATTTTTGAAAAGAAAATAACTGAGGATTAGGAGTAATTGAAACCCTCATACACTGCTGGTGGAAAAGTAAATGATGGAATGGAGACTCATGGCAATTGAAAAATAATTTGGAAGTTACTCAAAAAAGTTAAACACAGAGTTAGTATATGTCAACATTTCATGGCTAGGTACACAGCCAAGAGAACTGAAAACACATATCCACACAAAAATGTAAGCATGAAGGTATTATTCATAATGATCAGTGAAGAGAATTAACTCATATCTATCAACTGGCGAACAGATAAAATATATCTATATGAAGGAGTATTATTAAGCTTCAAAAAGAAATAGAAGTTGGGTGTGGTGGCACACACCTGTAGCCCCTAGCACTCTGGGCAGCTGAGGCAGAAGGATCCCAAGGTGGAGCCCAGCCTGGGGTCAAAAGTTAAAAATTTTAATAAAGACTGAGGATGTAGTTCAATGCAAATTTCCTCGATTCAATCCCCAGAACTAAAGAGGAAAAAAAAAAAAATGGAGTACTACATGCTACAACATGGATCAGTTTTAAAAACATTATGCTAAGTGAAGAAAGACATCTGTGGATGGGGGTAGATGGGAGAGAGGCGAGGGGAAGGGGAAGCAAAAAGGATCAAGATGTGGCATGCGCATGTACCAATTCTCCAGGTTGAACACAGGGTATTTATTATATCACGAATACAGACTAATAAAATATTTTAAAGACCACATATTACATGATTTCCTTTGTACGAAATGTTCAGAATAGAAAATACATACTCTTACGAGAATGGTTTAAATAAATAAGATAAAATAAACAGCTACACAGAGGAAGTGGCTGCCAGTGAGTGGAATGAATTCAAAGTAACTGCTAAGAGGTATGGCATTTCTTTTTGAGGCGAGGAGACTGAACTGGAATTAGACTGTACATAATTATGAAAATACTAAAAGCCACTGCGAACTTCATAGTATGTGAATTATGTCACAATAAAGCTGTTCTAAAAATATATATACCATATGATATCTCAAGAGGAAGGCTTCCTCTGGAAAATGAATCTTTTTGACAGTCAGCAATAAATTTAGACAACCAAAACTATTAGCTCCCAATGGGTAAGAATCCTGTTCACAAATGTAGTAAAACCTCAGTATTTACTTCTAAAAGCATATTTTTGTTAAATCTTTCATAATTTATGCACTAAAACTTTCAAACACAAACTCAGTTTGTCCCTCATTAGTTAAAAAGAAAAGACAAGCAAGAGCATCTCTGGGTAAAATTGGTAAGGTCTAAATTGGTTTTCAATCTTTGCTTCTGCAGCTCTTTTATCTTCTTCAAATTAACTACTCATTCACACTTCATACATTCAATACTTACGGGTCTTAATCCTCCTATAAAAGCAAAAGCTGACATAGAGGATAACTTAGTGGTAGAGTGCTTGAATAGCATATGCAAGGCCTTGGGTTCCACTCCAGGCACCACCAAAAATAAAAAATAAAGACAAAACTTTACCAAAGCCAACCATATATACTATTAACCATATATACTGTTAAATGATACTAGAAACAGAAGTGTGGAGATGTTTGACTCAAACTATGTTCAAAACCACTGTTTGCCCTTAAAATACTGTTTTCCCATTTTCAAAATGTTCTGACTCACAAGAATTTCAGCTACCAACAAACAATGGTTCCCACAAGTACAGCAATAACAAGTGTCTGTTTTAAAGAATTAAATAATCAATAAAGGAAGAGTGCTATTTCTGTGGGGGAGTGAATGGGAACTAAAATCCCACTTCTTTACCCTAAAGACTTGTAAGAAATTACCTGGATTTCACTTTTTGAGGATCCTAAACTGGAAGTGTGTAGAAAACGGGAGGCAACCCAAACAAGCTGTCTAGAGCCTGCCCGCAGTAAAGTTAGTCCTTCGAGTAGCTCTTCTGACTCTAGCGCAGGCTTCTGGGGCCCATCTGTTCTCATGGTGTTTACTAGTCCCCACCTGGCTAACTAACTGCTTGGAACGCAAGGAAAGGGAAAAAAAAGTTACTGTCTTCAGAAACAATGTGACCTAGTAGGTGACAAGTAGACAAGGAGTTACAAGATAGGCTGTAGTGAGAAACAGGAAGAATGCCTAATCTGACTTGAGACATCTGCGCTAAGACTTTAAGGATGAGGAGGGCTGGCTAAATTTTCTACCTTTTCTGCAATGGGAGAGAGAGCTATAAAGTTCCTTGAAGAGCATGTGTATAGAGATATGGCATATCCTACTGTATAAAAGGAAACAAGATATTACTAAAGCTTAAGGAAGCAGTTACTGCAAGGAGAAGGAAAAGAGACTAGAAAAGTACTTCAAAATATACTGAAAGAGTTCAATGCAATGTCTTATAATTTGCCTTTTAAAATGACCTCCCTGGCAGTGCCAAGTTGGAGATAAGCATAATTAAATACAGAAGCACAGGTTAAAAGGCTATTTCATCAGAGTAACTGCAATAGGGATAAATACAATTGAAGAGCTCTGACAATCTACAGAGCTTGTCTGAATGTATGAGAAAAAGTAGGAGGGGGTTGGGACTTTAGCTCAGTGGTAGAGAGCTTACCTCATTTACAAGAGTTTCTGGGTTTGATTCTGGAGGTGGCGGAGGATATGGAAGAAAGAGGAATTAGGATACAACCAACCCTTTTGGATTAGAGAAATAGCTCCATGACAGTATTTATGGAGATGAAGAACACAGGACGAAAGAACAAACTGGGGAGGGAAGGTTGGAGGGTATACCAAGGCTGGGGAACTGAATGAATCTAGAACATGCTGAATCTCAGTATTTGTGGCACCCTCAAGTAACAGTCCAACAAGTACTGAAATGTATCAGTCTGAAGCTCAAGGGAGGGATCTCACCAACACAGACTATACCCAGGAAGTAGAGGAAGAATGAAACGAGAAGACCAAGGCCCAACAGTCACCAACGTTTAAGGGAAAAATATGAAAAGATATCTTGTGAAGAACACTTAGGATGAGTAATAGAGAAACAAAAATGAAACAACAACAACAAAAAACAAAAACAAACCCAAAGTAGAATGTGGTGTAACTAAACCAAGGAAAGAGAAAGAATGATTAACATGACAGATGCCAAAGAGAAAGCAATAGATGAAGCCCTGCTGATTCAAGTGAGCATTAATGTAGTTCCCAGTGACGAAGGCGACAAAAGCTGCCAGCACACAGAAAGTTAAGAAGCGAGCAGGACATGCTAGGCACAGCAATACACACCCGTAACCTCATTAATCTCAGCTACTTGGGAGGCTAAGGCAGGAGGATCACAAGTTTGATGCCAACCTGGGCAACTTAAAGAGACCCTGTCTCAAAAATAGTTTAAATGGGCTAGGAATATAGCTTGGTGGTAGAATGCTTTCCTAGGGAGTGTGAACCCCTGGGTTTAATCCCCAGTACCAGAAAAGAAAGAAAAAAGGAAAGAAGGGAAGAAGGGAGGGAGAGGAGAGGGGAAAGAAAGGAAGGGACAGAAGAGAAAGGAGAGAAGTGGGGAAGGGAGGGAGGGAGGGGTATAAAAGCGAAAAATATGAACAACTCAAAGACTATAGCTGTGAAGTCAGAGACAAAGGGGCACACCATGTGAATAGTTTTCCAGTTTCTTTCTCAGATTAGTTTTAAGCATGTCTCAGAAGTTCCAGAAAGAAAAGCATGGAGATAACTAAAGGACTGAGGTCCCAGAGACTGCCTGAAAAGATTGAGAGCACAGGAAAAGGGATTAACGTGCAGGAAACACTTTTTTTACTGTACCAATAGGAGAGAAAGAAATGCTGATATAAATGGATTTTTCAGCTTGTAAGAGAAAACTGAGGAAGTTACCATCTGATAAATTCCAAGTGGCAAGTTTATATGACTAAGACAATGTTGGGATGAGAAGTCTCAGAAGATGGACAAAATATAAATGGGTGAGAAAATTCTTTGAGGTCCCAGCTTGCACAAACAAGACTTACACCAACTAGAAGTACTCAAGAGCCAGGAATTTATGAAAGAACACAGAACGGGTCAAATATGTGAGATTTTTCAGACTCATGAAAAGAAAAGATTCAAGAAACTTAAAGAATATTGGTAACAAAGAATAGTATAAAATTAAATCATGGCAAATTATCTAAAATTTAAAATGTATATGAATAACAATAACTATGTTAAACGATAACCGGTAAGGACAAAGTTCAAGGTCTGATTTCCATATACCTATCTTCATTCTGCAAAAAAGACATGGTATGAACACTTCAGCCTAAATACCTCACAAATTTGTGCTAAAAAGAAGAAGAGTGGAGCTAACTGGTAGACAGGTAAGTTAAGGGCTGGGGCTGCAGCTCTGTGGCAGGGTGCATTCCCTGCCACATGCATGAAGCCCTGGGTTCAATCTCCAGCATCACAAAGAAAAAAAGTAATTGAAGTTCCAGGCCCAAAATAAATAGATACCATTTCTAAAAGAAACTGGACACATCAAATCTCCAGTTTCCATGTTCTCCATACTTTTAGAAAGTTTGTTAATAGTGCAAACAATGCCATGGTTTCTTTGTTTTCTGCATTTTGGAGTCTATGAAAAATATAAACTGAGTATTACCCAAAAATAGTTTGAAATAGATAAAACTTCTTATAGATAAATAATTATTACAACTTGTTCAACCTCTAGAACTTACATCACCTCATGAGGTGTAAGTATGAAAGTACGTCAATAAAACAGGGAAAATAGCTCTAAATTTTACAAGGGCTGTGAAGGCTAGGGGTGTAGTTCAATAGCTTATTTGCCAACTGGATTTGGCAAAACAAACACTTATCTAGCATGTGCAAGGTCCTGCGTTTGATCCCCAGCACAATAAAAATAAAATAAAAAGGATTGTGTATGACTTTAAAATAATCCATTTAACACTAAAGTCTTAACTCAAACAAACCATCTATTTGACTTTAACTAAAAACCTAAGATGTGGGCCGGTGAGACAGCTCAGTGGCATAAGCACCTGCCTGGCAAGCGCAAGGTCCTGAGTTCGACCCTTGGTACCCACATAAAAAAAAAACCTAAGATGTGCTACAATACATAATACTTCTAAATCAAAACCTAAAACTAGTTTTACAGATTTATCTGCAATTATCCGCAAAAACTTACTTTAAGCTGCAATGACTATAATATGGAAGAATATCAAAACAATAATAACAGGGTACAGACATAACTCAGAGGCACAGCACATGCCTAGCATGCATCAGGCCCTGAGTTCAATCGCCAGCACCACAAAACAAACTGGCAGTAATATGCATATTACAATTGATAGACCAACTGCTTCTGTTATAAGATATATAATAGAATAATCTATTGCTGAGCAATGAAAACCATTCTCCTGGACACACATAATATTAGATTTATTAACTTGAGACTAAAGTGATACACAGAAAGAACCGAATCATATGTGTTCTATCAAGCACATAATGAAAATATGATTCTTAACATGATAATTTTTTGTTGTTGTTTTGAGACAGGATCTCACTATGTTACCCAGATTGGACTCAAACTTATAGGTTCAATTAATCCTCTCACCCCCACCTCCCAAGTAGCTCGGACTACAGAAATATACCACTGCACTTGGTTCCAGTTTTGAACTTCAGAAGAATTTTCTCAAATATTCTAAACTTCAGAAACTACCCAAGGATGTAACAGTGAGTATTCTAATTAGAAACCCTGTGATTTCCTGAAAGACACTTAGATTTCACTTTCATTAACCTTTTAACTAATCACATCAGGTAAATACCCTGAAGAATTACTTTCTACTACAAGTCCTAGTTAAATGATTTACATTTGGTATGTTGTAATTAAAGTTTATTCTTTTTTTAAACATATTAAGAATTGGTATTATTTCAATGATTTTAAAGATACTTTAATCCTGTAAAACATTATATTTTATAAAATAAGCTAAATTTTAAAATATATGTGCTACTTAGTACTTATAACTGAAATATTAAAGAAACAAAGCCCAATCACCCTCTTTGCCCTCTGACAGCCAGGAGGAGGGATGTCCTGACTGCCAGCTCTCAGGCCCCTGCCCAACACCCCCTTGCCTCCTCAGGGTGGCCTGGGTCAACTAACCCCGACCTGTTCTCATCACCTCTGTTACTTACACCAGAGAGCTGTGGGCCACGCTGACAGGAGCCTCTGCCCACCTGTCAGCTCACGTCCCTTCCCTGCTGTAGGCTGCTCCAGACACTGCTGCTACCTCTCTGAGGAAGACTGGAAAACTGGGTCTCACATAGCAAGGATCAGGGAGGGACCAGCCCCACTGCTGATATCTCTGAAACCCTCAAATCTCAAGGGGCCGCAACCAATACTGCCGGCCCTGCTGACGACTCCTCAAAGATAGTGGCTGATGGGACGTCAGCCTCCCATTTTCACTGAAATGAGAGAGAATGAGAGAGAGAGAGAGAGAGAGAGAGAGAGAGAGAGAGAGAGAGGGAGGGAGGGAGGGAGGGAGGGAGGGAGGGAGGGAGGGAGAGGGAGAGAGACTGTCAATCAAGCAGCTGCTTCTCCCACAGTTCCTCCAAGCTGCTACCATGACAGCTACAGACGTCCTAGACACACTACTCTTTGCTACAGCACAGGTCCCAGTTAAGCCTCCTTCAAGTGGTCCTATTACCTATTTATGATTCTTACCTTGGGTACAGTAGGCTGCGTGGATTGTGCTAAAAAGAGCTGCTAACAATAGGAGGTACTAGCCCTGAAGACTTCCGGAGACTGACGGCGACCTGCAGCACCTGACACAGACTGGTGGTGACTTGCCACGGTGACTAGGAGTCCACGAGGCCTGTAATGATCTACACAGAACCCCAGTGAGGCAGCAGAATCTGTAAGCACGTTTCCCTGAAAATAAGACCTAGCCAGAAAATAACCAACTTGAAAACCACAGATCAAAAATGCCAGCCCAAATCAGCCTATTTTTGCCTTATCTGCCTTATAGAGTAGCCACCGAGCAAGAGAGTAATATTGTCAGGTAAGGCAAGGATAGGCTGATTGGGGCTGCCATTTTTGATCTCTAGTTTTCAAAACTGATTATTTTTCACCTAGGTCCTATTTTCAGGGAAAGGGTATAGCTGCCGAAAGGGCTCAAGCCTCAACTACTAAGGAGCTGACAGGGATTGCCAGGAGCCTCCACGAGCCATAATACTAAGAGAGGTAATCCTAAAGCCCACGAGCCACTTGCACTCACAGCTCAGACGATTTTGATCCCAATTCATCAAAAGAACCCTCAGCCAAATGGTTACATTATGACCTTATAAAAACCACATTTTATTTTTCTTCAGATGTGCAGAGCAGAAAACCTTCCTCTTCTATATTGTCCCCACCCATAAAACTCACATGCCTTCCTCCAAAAAAAAAGAAAAAACTTTTCCATCTCGTCAATAAAGCAATCACACTACGACCCAACGAGGCTTCCTTAAAGTGAACAAAACAGAGATCAACTCAAAGATGCTTACTATCACAAAAAACTGAGGAAGGAGAATGCTTATTCAGGCCCTATTTTTTTACCAGCATACATGCTGTAGTCTTTTGATTTCTAATCTGGGGCCCTTTAGCTAGAAACACCAAATTGTCTAACATTAAAGGGAGCTTCTCTCAGTTATGATGTTAACATATTTGCTTTCCCTCCTATAGCTATGATGTTGAAATTCTACATCACAGAAAAGAAGTCCTAAATATTGGCATAAGTTTCAGTCTTTGGTAAATTAACTCTCTTTGCATTTAATTCAAAATACAGTTTTAATACTATGTATGGGTATATTACAAAATGAAAAGTTAAAAAAAGACAAAATGAAAAGAAAAAAACTATCACATATTTTATCAGTATGCACAAAAATATTAGTAAATCTAGATTCTCATTATTGGTGCCTCTTTTTAACTTAGTTTCATATACAGAATATTTTCTTCCTAAAAACAAAAGATGTCCACAGATCAAGACCAGTTATTCACATACTTTGACCCTAAAATCAGTATAAAATTAACAAGAAAAAATATTTAAGAAAGCATTCTAGTAACCACAGAAAAAATAATTTTGGTTTAGAGTAATGGAAGTCTCACATAGTTGTTCATATTATGTTGATGATAAAATGTATAACAATTCACTTAAAATCTATAGAAATTTTAACAAAAAAAGTTTTATTAATATTCAAGTTTAAATTACAAAATTTATTTTATAATACTGGCAGTCACTAATTGCAGCAAAGCTTCTTCATCCACTACTCATCAATTCAATCATTATTTACCATGCACTTTTCTAGTCTCCAGAACTAGAATGAACATACTCTTGATTTTATAATAATTGACATATGCAGGAGTTTCCAACATTTTGGCTTACCTAAACCACACTGAGTGAAGCAGAATAATCTCAGGCCAATATAAAATATATAACACTTAATGTGGGGGCCCGGGATATAGCTCAGCAGCACAGCATCTGCCTGGCAAGCACAGGGTCCTGAGTTTGATTCCCGGTACAAAAAAAAAAAAAAAAAAAAATATGTATAAGTAACGAAACTTTCTTTAATATTGTTTATTATGACTCTTAAAAAAGAGGGCAATTTGAATATTTCTATTAGGTTTTTAAATATAACTAAGCCGGGCAGGTGATATGGCTCAATGGCATAAGTGCCTGTGCAAGGTACTGAGTTCGACTCCCAGTACCCACATAAAGGAAAAAAAGGGCCGGTGATATTGCTCAGCGGTCCAAGCGCCTGCTGGCAAGCGTGAGGTCCTGAGTTCGACTCCCGGTACCCATATAAAAAATAAATTAATTAATTAAAATAAATATAACTAAGCCATGAACTTAAGAGCTTAGCACTGTTTCATGTAACAACCCTATGAGTAGGTACTATTTTAGTCCAATTCTACAGATGAGAAAAAAAGAAATTTAAAGATTGTAAAATACTTGCTCATAAATAAATAACAAGGGACCATACTGGAAATAAGAGATAATGACTCAACTATTAAGAATCACCACACACTCAATCACTAGCCTAGGCACTCACAATGAAGCCATGAAAGATACACAAAAAACAGAAGGCAAGACTGCTTAGTGACATAATAAAATACGAATAAAGTGCTTTGAAAGTATGAGACGTAATCACTGCCAAAGAGCAGCTTTCTTACAAAGGGCAAGGTCAAAATATTTTGATGCCAGTTTAAGGAGTAAAAGAAAATTTAATATTTAAATATACTAACATGTACAGGTAACTGCATATTTTAAAATCTAGAAAATCTAGACCTGGCATTCAATTTCATTTCAATTTAAAATCTGTCAGATTTATGCAGAAAATAAGATTTCTACTTGTAATCTTCCAAAGCAAGAAAAGGTGAATTTGCAAATGTGTAATGGAAGGAATTACAAACACCAGACTGAAAGACACAAAGTACCAGAAGAGAGAAAAGAATTCTTCCAGGGGGCCTACAAGAGGAACGTCTCACATTCCGACCCTTCTTCCCTGGGTGAAACTGCAGTTGAAAGAGACTTTTAGTCTTCACATACCATCTATTAGTCTTCGCTATCTTCCTATCAAAGAAAAGAGGAAATCAAAATCCGGACTGGGAAAGTATCTCAGTAGAGAAGCGCTGGTCTAACGTGCGCGAGGCCCTGGGTTCCATCCCCAGTATGGGGAGGGGAGAGAAGAGGAAAATTCAGGAGCTAAAAACAAAACTCAAGGAGTAAACAACAGATTCAGCTAGATTTTACTTTTCAATCTGAGAAAAAGAAAAAAGGCAATTTCAAAAGAGCTAAATTTCAGATGTATACAAGTATTCAAGAAACTGAGAACAAGGGCCGGTGAGATGGCTCAGCGGCGTAAGCGCCTGCCTTGCAAGCGCGAAGGCCCGAGTTCGACTCCCGGAACCCACATACGAAAAAGGGGCCGGTGATATCGCTCAGCGGCACGGGCGCCTGTTGGCGTACGAGGTCCTGAGGTCGTTCCCCCGGTACCCACAAAAAAAAAAAAAAAAAGAAACTGAGAACAAGAAACTTAGTTTTATAACGTAACTATTAGCTTAATACTAAAAAGTCAGCAATGGACTGGCTGCAATGGAAAAAAATGACTGATAACCCTTAAACTACCAGCAAAATTAATGTATATATTATATATATGTAGTGTATGTATATATATAAATAAATTTCACACACACACACACTTAGGTACTACCATCCTTCCAGAGATCTGGGAGAAATATGCAGTTAGGCTTGCAGGGAGATAATCAGAGCCTGCTTTAAGGAAACAGACTTTAAACAGAACAAGCTACATAATGGTGTAGGATGACCATATAATCCTTGGCACATTATCTGACCTCTCCTTAAAAATAACAAGGAAGCAATTCACCAAGGTTTTATAGAGGAATGCATCCAGGTACATAAATAGGCCATCATTTTGTATGTACTTGGAGGTTCACAACACCAACTACACAAGTTTTGAATGCCTTCTTTATAAATTCTTAGAATTTACATTGGAGAAAGTGCTCAAATAACTTGAGAAGATGCCAGAAAATGTAACGTTACTCCCCTACAACCTCCCAACTAAGAAACCCCCTAAGGATGTTATTTCCTCCCTTTAAATAAGAACAGAGAGCAACGCTCAGCTATAGGATGACTACAGCTGTTCACTGAGACCCTCAGGCTCACCCTTCCCCTGAGGATTCAGGTTAGGTAAACATTTAGAACTAGAATCCAGAGAAAAGAGTCAAGTGTAAAGTAAGGTGCACGTGAGTCACTTCAGAGAAGGCACAGTATATGAAAGCAAAGAGCTTGGTTGGCACAACTCTAAAAGTACAGTTTAGGCATTAAATGCCTACCCCAAGTTAAATGTTGAATATTGCTTAATCTAACAGACAAAGGCCACAAAACAGTCAAAGGTAAACAACAGTATTGTCTGTTAAGCTATTTACTTTGTCTCACTTATATAAAATTGAGTTTTACTTTTACTTACAAGTTGTAGCAAAAACCATCAGCATTACAAATAAGTTGAGACAAAAGGTATGTACAATACCGATCATAGCTTGAAATTATTATGAAAACTATAAGGCGGAAAATGCTACTATACAGGTAGACAGCTAGAAATGTGGGGCCGTCTTCCTTCCAAGAGCTGGAAAGCAAGCCTCTTTGAGTAAACCTTAACCTGGAATTACTACTCCACAGCAAAGAAGAGTTATACAGACAGACGGTGGTGTAACATTCAGTGATTAATTCGAAAAATCTTAAATAAAAAATTTTCAAGGAGTACTAGACTGTTACATATGGATTTAAAAGGAATAAATTACTTGAAAAATACTTTCCTTTCCAATTTTATTCATCAGTGAATTTGAAGAAAAACAAATGAAGAACACTGTTTTCACTGTATTTTTCTCAGCACCAATGTTGATAGCAAACAATTAGTAATTGTTTTAAGACACACATAGTCTTTTTAACCAGAAGGATACTTGACCTTAACTCAAAATTTAAAAATAAAAACAATCGCAACTATGTCTACATTTGACAATTTAGGCTTATGGAGCAGGAAAGGGCAAAGCCCCCAACTTGTTACTAAACAAGGATTTTTGGCCAAGAACACTTTGGCAAACCAGCCCGGCCCGAGGAGGTCGGACTAAGAACAAACTACGTTCAATCCCAAAGACGTTCCGATTCCAGGCGCTGCACGGCACTCAACGCCCAAACGCCGCGCCGCGCGGTCCTGGGGGCGAAGTCCCGCGGGCCTGGGCGGCTCGGGGCGCTCGCCTCGGTCCCGCTCGCCGGCCGGGCGGGCCGCGCACTCACCGTGAAGCGCCGCTCGCCGACGCTGCCCACCGAGAAGCAGTGGTCGCCGGGGTTCACCGCGCCGGTCAGCACCTGGTGCAGGTTCATGTCGGCGCGGGGCTCAGCTCATGCCCGAGCTCGCCGGCGCTGCCCTCTCCTCCTCCGGGGCGCGGGCCGCGGCGGCGCCGGGCGCCGGGAGCAGCAGCCCGGCGGGAGCCCGCCGCTCATCCCGAGCCGGCGGCCGGCTGGAGGGCGGGCCGGCCCGCGCACCTGTCACGGCCGCGGCCGCCCAGGTGGAGCGCGGCGCCCCTCACCGCCGGCCAGGAGGCACGCTGCCACACGCTTCCGCCCGGCGCGCTCGGCGGCCCTGGCCGAGCCCAGTGGCGGAGGCAGCACGCACCAGGCCGCCGCGCCCGACCCGTCCCGGCCGGCGCAGCTGTCCGCCACCCCCACTGCCCTCGGCCGCTCGCGACTCGTCCAGTCCCTTCCTCCCAAGTATCGCGAGATTTCCCTCCGCGGAAAGCGCGCTCCCATAGAGGACTCCCTTTTTGCCACAGTACACGTCTCGACGAAAAG
This sequence comes from Erethizon dorsatum, assembly GCA_028451465.1. Classification (NCBI taxonomy): domain Eukaryota; kingdom Metazoa; phylum Chordata; class Mammalia; order Rodentia; family Erethizontidae; genus Erethizon; species Erethizon dorsatum. Next base: position 39,225,828 of record CM051836.1, on the reverse strand, counting down.
AGGAAACGCCTCTTCCAGGCAGACGTCAGCCAATCCTGAACCCTGTTCACCAGGGCCCCGCCCAGAACCGAAGACGGGCCAATTTCTGAGGCTCATGAAGGAGAACACTGAGCGGTGAACAGAGTGAGCCTCGTAGAAGCGCAATGAGCCTTCAGTGAGATGAGATTTATTCAGTTATGCTTTAGGTTTATTCACTTATGCTTTAGGTTAGGGATTAATCTATCTGTTGTGCCAGGACGTTTCAAGGGGCGACGTGAATGATAAACGGATTTGGCGTATCCTTGGTCCCAGCAGGACTACAAGTCCCAGCGTGCACCGCTCTGCGGGGCGCCTGGCGAGAACTACTCCGCCAGCGCGATCTCGGAGCCTCCGCCAGCGGCGCAGGGTAATTTTAAAGGCTGGAACTAACTTGGTGTTTTTAAACCTAAATTTATCTCAAAATATGTTTTGAAGTAACGCTGATAATAACACCGCTCCAGCTCTGCTTTGAGGTTTTGGAAAATTCCAAAATGAAAAGTGTCAGTCACCAGCTGTAAGATTCAACTCTCGCTGTGTTTTGACACAATGCTGTGTTATTATTGATAAATAACTGTTTATATGTCTTCCCCTATGTACTGTAAGTCTCTTTTGGACAGACTGTGTGCCCTTGGTGTCTCAAACGTGTTGCATAGTGGCAGTCCCAGTTCAGGTGTTCAGTATTTGTTGTATGAGTGAATGTAATTAGGAACTCCCCATAGCAGTAAAACGGTCTCAGACTTCTACTTGGATGGGAGGAGTAGGGGTAATTTTATTTCCTTTTCCTTAAATTTTTTACAATATATTTATTTTTGTCTTGAAACTTTAAGTTTCTTTTGAAAAAACAAGTTTAAGAGCCATCTCCCTTTTACTGGAAAGATGAAAATTAATCCATTATTCCAGTCTCTTCATAAAGGACAAACTTTAACATGTCTTTTTTAAGGTCTTTTGTTGAGAGCTGACGTACCTGTAGATGAATTTGTCTTTCAATTATTATTTCAAATTTTATTTAAGGTGACTTTAAGACTAACATTTCATTTTATTTTTAGGCGCTGGGGATTGAGTCTAGGACCTTAGGCATGTTAAGCATACACTCTACCACTGAGTTACACCTCCAGTCCTAATTTTCTGTTTTAGACCCTAAATCAGAACTGTTTTATGTACTTAAGTGGGTCCCACATGAATTCAGTGACTGACCCACAAGTTTAACATGTTTAACTCATTCTCTTGCCCAGTTTTTAGTTTTGAAGGGCATTCAGTGTAGCAGAATATTAGAAATTGAATGAAGCAAGGCGCAGTGGCACAGGCCTGTAATCCCAGAACTTGTAAGAGGCTGAGGCAGGACCATGGCAAGTTTGAGTCCACCCTGGGAAATTTAAAGACTTAGCAAGACACCGTCTCAAAATTGAAAAAAAAAATTTTTTTTAAAGAAAGGCTGGGGATGTAGCTTAGTATGAAGTTCCTGGGTTCAATTCTCAATAGTTAAAAAAAAAAAAGAAAGAAAGAAAGAAAGAAACTGAGCTAGTAGGTAGCAAAGTGAATTGGAGCTATATCCTTGATTCTTGCACTAACAACCTGTGTGACCTTATAAAAATCTGTTAACCTTTAAGAACCATTTGCCTCATCTATAAAAAATAGGAAGTTCTATTTGATTATCAACAACATTTTGCTTGGCACTGGCATTTCTAAAAGTATACATTTTATTATTTAACTTTTAAGCCTGTGAGCAGAAACTTTTTTTTCCTTTTCAATAAAAGTAGACTTTCCTCATATGATTATCCTGAGAATTAAGTCAAAATAATGTTTGGCACATAGAAAGCAGTCAGTAAATGTTACCAGTTACTATTATTCTAAATAAACCTAACCTATGGCATTTCCTTCCTTCCTGCTTCCTTTTTTTCTTCCTTCCTTTCTTTCTTTGACATATTCTTTATAAGGTTTTCCAGTAAGTGTCAAACCTCAGTGCAAATCAGACTGATGTTTGAGACTGCCACAAAAGGGCATCCCAATCTATATCCAAAACTTTAGGGCTAGAGTAGACAATAGAAAGCAAAGGTGTACTTTTACCTCTTATTAATCAGAAGCATGTATACTACTTTATTTTAAATTAAACTAAGTTTGGCCTGAAAATGCCTCCATACCTTGATTTCCTAGTAAGAAACAGCACTGTAACTTGGCATGTAAACAGCCTAACACAGTGACATTTTCTTGTAATGAGCTGAAATTTGACCATTCACAGCACCTGATGCTTTGTCAGTCAAAGGCTGCCGACAGAAAAGACTATGTTCAAGTAAGGCAAACACCGTTCTCTAACCAGTCAAGCTGTTTATTTACCTTGCTTCCATTTTCTGCCTGTCAATGCTGTCTGCCCACTTTGTGGAGTAGAGTTCTCCAAATCTCTTTGGGTTCTTAGGGTTCTTAGGGTTGCCCAATTTAACTCATCCAAAGTTTCCATTTGGGCTCAATTGGTAGAGTACTTGCCTAATAGGCATGATGCTCTAGGTTCAATCCCTAGCACTGCAAAAAAAATTAAAATTAGAATTTTCCTTTTAATACTTCTTAAATTGTCCACTTAAGAAAATATTTTTATTTACAGCTGATTAACTGGCTCAATGAAATAGCTTACAGTAATTTATTTGTTCCTTCTATAGCAATGAAAAATCCTTTAGCTGTAGCCCCTCAAGTCTATTGGAAAAGATCAAACAAAAACTGATACGTAATTGTCAAGCTCAGCACAGCAGTGTGCGCCTCTAGTCCCGGCTACTCAGGAGGCGAATGCAGGAGAATTGCTTGAGACTGGGAGTTCAGAATCGGCCTGAGCAGCGTCTTGTTTTACGTGAATGTAGTCATCAGTGTGTTAGTCAAACTACACTCAAAATTCTAAGCTGAGGGAAATATGGTCAAATGACTGGAGTACTACTTGAGTCAGGATGACTTAAATGCTAATTTTATCATTACCACTAACCCCAGGTGAACTTGGAAGAAACAGGCAATTTAGGCACTCAGTTTTCCTTTTATTTATTTATTTTTTTTTTTGAGAGAAGACCTTTTATTTTGAGACAGGAAATTCATATGTGCATAAATAAATTCTAATGGAATACAGCCACGTATAGTAACTTATGTATTGTCTATACACTTTCATGCTTTTAATTGCAGAGTCAGTAGTTTTAACAGAGACTATTTGACCTGCAAAGCCAAAAATATTTACAATCTGGCACTGTAGAAACAGTTTGCTGACTCCTGACCTATGGGAAGGATCCTCCATTGCTCCATGATGTATGACATAGTTTTTGTTCTGCACAATTGTTACTGCAGTATACAGGCCCCCGTCTTAAAGAGTAAAACATTTAATGTTGGTGTAGCATCTTTCAGTACATATCATATCTCTGATTCCTCGACATTTATGGTAGCACGGAGTAGATACTCACTAATAGTTGGAAGCAGGGATGAATATACACAGGAACTGACTTGTAAAGACATAAGCAGCTCCCTGCAAAAACTATCTGGGAGAGATGAGTGGCCATAGAAAATTCCTTTACCTCTGCCAGAGGATGAAAATTATAATATAAAGATTTTAATTGGCTTTATTTTCGATTCTGGAATGGGGGAACACTTCATTCCATAATAAAGAATAAATGTTTCAGTAACTGGAAAAAAGTTGACTTGCACTCAGAATATTAATTACTAGAGGTAGGAAGGCGAGAAAAGAAGATGGAAAAAGAGAGGGTAGGTAATGGGTACCAAAATGCAGAGAGAAGGAATAAGCTCTGGTGTTCTGCAGCACAGTGGAATATTTATAGTTCAAATTTACCCATCATATATTTAGTGAAGATCTGGAAGAGAAGAGCTTGAAAGCTCAAACAAAGAAATGGTAAGGAGAAGGAAATGCTAACTACCCTGATTTGATCTGTGCATGTCGTATGTGTGTGTTGAAATACCACACTGAGCCTCATAAAATGTGCAATTAATACATATTAATTTTTAAAAGTTAAAAAGAGTGTTTCAGTGGTTCATACAAAAGAAGTTGGTTTTAGAGACAAGATCTTTAAAAATAAAAGCAAAAATTAAAACAAATTGATCATTTCTCAAAGTGACTTTCATTGTAAGGCAGGGACAAGGAGATAGGACAACAGGAAAATAACATCAGGTTATTTCAGGTTTCTTCATGTGTGTAAGGATTAAGGCACAGGAAGCTTCATTATACCAACGTTAGCCTATTTGGAAACTTGACTCTCTCTCTAATCCTGATTTTCAGAACACCAGATAAATAGCTCAGTTTCAGGTTAGTAATGAGGGACTCCATTTTGAGTTTTAGCCTGGTCTGTGCAGGAGCTTAGTCTACAACAGTGGCCTCTCTGTAATTTTTATTTAGCACTCCCAAGGCATTGCTCCTTGTATGTCATCGTCTGATGTTAATGACTCGCTTTGAGAAGGTTCTGTTCAATCATAATCAACTCTTGACCTCTGTACAACCTTGCTATAACTCTGACCTTGTGGGAAGATTGGTCTGGTAAGAGGGAGGAACTGAAAGTAAAGTGTACATATTTTCTCCTCAGCCTCTCCTCCTTGCCCCTTTCTCACAGGTCTAGAAGGCAGCACTGCCTGCTTCCTCCTGCTTCCTCAGTCTCTGTCTCCCTTCTGCCCAAGCTTACAAATACACCTGTTAACACAGATAATCTAGAAGAATTGGGAAATCTGATTGTTCCCTGAAATGCAAGTGGATTGCATCAGTCTGTCCTTTGAGTGCTCAAAAGCTGTGTGATTTTATGTTTTTTCTTTAATTTATAAGAAATAAAAGAGGAAGAGTGGTTTTTGTTTTCTTTAAAAAAAAAAAAGGAAGTCTTTCTTTAAAAACTAACATTCCGTATATTTTACAATAGGAAGCCAGCTCAGAGTGAGAAGTAATTATGCCTCTTCCTCAATTTCTGATTCCCAGAAATCTTGTCATTATCTTTCTCCATACCCCTAGCTCACCAGTCTAAGTTGATATCCTCACAAGGCCTCTGCCATGGGAGCCACCAAGACAAACTTTAGTCCTCACTGCCAATACCCAGTAGAAGGAGGAAGTTAGGAGTAAGAGAAGTCCCTACTGCCATAACTGAGGTCCAAATAGGCCGAGTATGGTGCTGGGATTTCACTTAAGCATTCTCAACACATTGTCTCATAAAAATAATATGAAGATTTTATGCAGCGAAGACATTGGTTACTCCAGAAACCTCCTTATACTTCCAACAACTTTGCCTATAGCAAAGCTCCCTGGGAATAATGTAGCTTAAATAGATATTTGAGCAATGAGATGGGATCCTAGCCATCATTTATAATATTGTTATAGAAAAATTAATTCCAACACTTCTACAATTTAAAGATTGCCACTAAATTTCCTTGGTGTGCACACACATGCCCAGCTGTAAATTTCTCCATCCATAAACATTTAAAGGAGAATTATTTATTAAAGCTTCTGTTTATGAAATATTCCCTCTTCACTGTAATAGGTATTTAATGTTATTTAAGCCTCAATAACCTTTTAAGGATAATATCTTTATGCTATTACAAATGAAGAAACCTAAACTCAAACAGAGTAAATAATTTGCCCAAGGTCACATTAGATTTGGGTCATATTACCACCCAAGGATTTTCAGCTCAAGTCTCTCAGGCCACAAAAACACCTGAATCCCAAGGGTTTTCCTGCCCACATTCCTCCTAGCTAGAAAGGTGAGAAGAGACAGAGTGGATGAGGTGAATTCTCTGATTTGGATCTCATTGATTCTCTGGTAGGAAGAACCATCTTCACAAGGCAGTGTTTCCCTCTCTCTCCTCACAATGGAGTGAGGCTCACTTTTCCTCAACCCACCCAAAACTGTAGAGCCTAGCTTTTGTTGAAAGGTGAGGGCCAGTGAGATAGCTCAGCGGCATAAGTGCCTGCCTGGCAAGCGCGAGGTCCTGAGGTCGACCCCTGCTACCCACATAAAAAAACAAAATAAAAAAAAAAGGTGAGATAAACTACATATGCAAAAAGCTATCTGATACACAGGTACATATTTATTCTCTTGATTAAAAGCAAATACTTCTAGGAAAGTTTTGAAACTTCCATTAGTCACACACATTGGTTGTAGCTTTAATCAGATTATGGCTCTTCTCATGCCTATTGGAATTTTATTTCAGGAGAAGTAGAAGTCACTAAATGCAATTTTGGAAGGGAAAGGAGAGGCTACATGGAAGAATGCAGCAGGGAGTTTTCTTCAGCCAGGAGCAAATGCAGAACAGTGGACTCTGGGACAGGAATGAAGACCAGAAGACTATGATTTGAGAAATCACTGGAGCCTACCATTTTCCAGTAGCTGAAAAGGTGAGCAAGGATAGTAAAGGTGAATTAATGGACAGAAACTTAGGAAATGTCTCTTGAGCATAGAAAAGAATATTAGAATGGTATATTCTGCTAGCCAAAAAAAAAAAAAGTATGCAGGGGAAAATATTTTTATACCCAATTAGTTAACTGTACACGAAGCGACTATGCTTGCACTTACTCATGTATGTACTGTGGAGTGCCAATGAGATAGAACATAAAAGTTTACAGTAAAAGAAACAGCCAGTAACATAACAAGTGCCCTTAAAGCAAAATTTGTTGAAGTAAGAATCACTTAAGTGGTTCCTTTCCTTTTGTGACTATAAGGCAATGCTACTTCTGCATTAGTATCAAGAGTAAAGTAGGTCACGCTGTCCACCAATATCTAACTAAATATAACAGGACAGGGAATGTGGTTCAGTGGTGGAGTGCTTGTGTAGTATACTCAAGACTCTGGATCCTGTCCCCATATTAAAAAGAAAAATATTTTTGAATAAACACACACATTTTGTCAATAATAGCCAAATTAGAGAAGGAATACAACCTTGTGAATAATTCAGAAAAAGTGATGGCAACTACTCAAAGATTTTGGTAAGGCTTAGTGTGGCTTTGCCTGCCTCTCCCAGAAGCAATCCCTGAAAGTTAGGAACAAATCACAAGTATTTTGAGAAATGATCCAAATTTAAAGAGGTGTGGACAGAGAATATATAGTTATTTGTCTCTCTTCGGCCTGTAGGAAATGGAAATAGTTGCTAAAGAGAGATGAATGAAAAGAGAAGTTAACAAACAGTCTGTGCTGCCATTCAGTGACTGATGGCATAGGCCTCGAGGACCCTGCATTGAACTAGGGAAATGCTCCAAATTTCTGTATTAGGACCCCCGCACCTGTCAAATGTCAGTCCATTAAAAGTAAATTACAGAAATCCTATAGTATCCACAAACTAGTACATGGCACCAAGTCCAGCAGCATAGATTTCAGTTAGATATTGTGAACACGTTGGAAAGAAATGTCAGTGATGCGATCATTAACATAATATTAAATGTTTAGGAAACCAAGTACTTTTCCAAGCATTTTATATTAATTTGTTTAATCATCATACCAGCCCCAAGAAATGGAAAGTATAATTTCCCTCAATGTACAATTAAGGAAACTGAGGCAGCACAAAATGGTAAATTAACTTACCCAGGGTCACACAATAAGAGGTCAGAGTGTTCTTAACCATTAGACCATGCTGGCTCTGTACTTGAGAAATAAAGAGAGGAAATAATAAAAAGTGAGAGTGAGGAAAACAAAAACATAGCCAGCAAAATCCAAAAAAGAAGAAAACCTAGCTGCCCCAAATGAAGACAATTTCCTCTGTGATAACACCATTTTACTTAAACAAAACCTGAAAGAAGAGATGATAATAAAATGAAAAGGGGAAATTTCACAACTAAGTTTGAAGAATATAATTTTGCAACATTAGTAAATTAGCATCTCTCTCACCATGTACTAAACAAAAATCAAAATGTATAAAAGATCTAAATATTAAAACAGAAACACTTCATCTGCTGGAAGATAAAATAGGCAAAACACTTGACAACATAAGCATAGGCAAGGACTTTTTGAACAGAACCCCAGCTGCACAAGAAATAACATCAAGAATCAACAAATGGGATTATATCACAAAGCTACACAGCAAAGGAAACAACCAACAGAATGAAAAGACAAACTACAGAATGAGAAAAAAATGTTTGCCAGCTACACTTTGGACAGAGGATTAATATCTAGAATAAAGATAGAACTCAAAAAATAATTAGGACCCCCCAAATAAGAGAACCAGTCAAAAACTGGGCAACTAAAATGAATAGACACCTCTCAGAAGAAGTACAAATGGCCAATAAAAACATGAAAAATTGTTCAACATTGCTGGTCATTAGAGAAATGCAAATTATAATAATACTGAGATTACATCTTACTGCAGAAAGAATGGCCATGATCAAGAAATGAAATAATAACAAATGCTGGTGAGGCTGCAGGGAGAAAGGAACATTCCTACATTGTTGGTGGGAATGTTAGTACATGCACTATGGCAATTAGTATAAAGATTCCTCAAAACACTGAAAATAGAAATTCCATTCGACCCAGCTATTTCACTTCTAGCTATTTTCCTGGAAGTTAAAGGTATCATATTAAGGTGATACATGTATACCCATGTTTCTGGCAGCACATCTCATAATAGTCACATCTTGGAAGTGATCTATATGTTCATTAACAGATGAATGGATAAAGAAAATGTGGTATTTATATACAATGGAGCACTACTCTGCCGTAAAGATAAACTTGAGCCATATATAGGAAAATGTGTGCATCTTTAGACCATAATGGAAGTGAAATAAATCAGACACACAAGCTTAAATGTCATGTGATTTATCTTATATGGGAAATCCAAAATAAATAAAGAGCAAAATAAAAGATAGATAATAGGAAATAGGGAGGTAGATTCTTTGCAAAAGGGAAGGGGACCAAGAGAAAGAAGGACATGGGCAGTGAGGGGATGGGTTTGAAAACAAAAAAGAATTAACTTATGTACATTTTCCACCTCCCCACAATGTAATCATTATGTACTGTAAACATGTACTAATAAAATGAAATAAATTTTTAAAAGATATTTAAATATCACAAAAGGTATGACTAAACATCACATTTCTGATGTAAAGAAATAGTCATAAAACTACAGGATAAAAAAGACAAACAAATAAAGTGGAAAAATGTGAAGAGTAATGATACATATGTATTGTTAATTTTAAAACAATTATCTGTTTTACAAATGGAAAAGGGTAGAGTCATTCCCAGAAAAAAAAGAATGACTTGAAATTGTTAGAATTTAAAATGTTAATTTTAATTTTTAAGTGTATGTTTATTATTAAAAATCAGGAAATATAGAAGACAAAAAGGAGATAAATACAACACAAATCTCACTACTCAGAAGTAACCACTGAAGTCAGGTATGGTAGCACATGCCTATATGCCAGCACTTGAGAGGCTAAAACAGGAGGTTTGCAAGTTGGAGTCCCACCTGAGCAAAACCCTACCTCAAAATAAAGTGGGCTGGGATGTCACTCAGTGTGAAGGCCCTGGGTTCAATCCCTAGTAACACCCCACCAAAAAGGTACCATTATTAATAGGCTTTTATATGTATATTATACATGTTTTTACCAAAAGGGGGAATTATGACACAGATTATGTTACAACCGGTTTTTTTTTTTTTTTTTTTTGTCTTAATGTGGTACTGGGTACTGAATCCAGGGAGCACTGAGTCACAGCTCAGTGCTTTTTATTTAGTTTTTTGGTTATTTGTTTATTTTGAGACAGAGTCTCACTAAGTTGTCCAAACTGGACTTGAATTTGCAATCTATCCACCTCAGCCTCCTGAGTAGTTGGGAATACAGGTGTGTGCAACATGGCTGGCTATAACTTTTTTTTTTACATTTTTCTTCTGAAATACTTAAAAAAAAATTTTTTTTTATGTAACATGTTATGGTTTGTGTCTAAATGTTCCCCCAAAGTCTCATATAGTCATGGGGGTTGGCTTTTCAAAGGTGGCTGGATCTAGAGTGTGTGGTGCTGGGATCAAGTAGGTGTGATTACTAAATCAGTCCATTAATTGGTTTGGCCTAGTTCTGGCTAGGATTAAGGGTGTGAGTGCTATATCCACCCTAGGGCGGGTAGCCTGCATAAATTATAAGAGTCAGAAAGAGGGCTAATGTGCTCTCACCTGCCTGCTTGCTGTGGACTGTTTCTTCTCTGCAGTGCCTTTCTGCCATGCCACCCTGTCTGGGAGACAGCCAATTATGGACTGAAACCTCTACAAACATGAGCCAAATAAACCTTTCCTCCTTTAACTTTTGGATTGGATATTGGGTATTTTTTCTCAGTAACGAGAAAAGTAAGATATAACACAAGTAGATATTAATAAAGAAAATGTGGGGCCGGTGAGATAGCTCAGCGGTACAAGCGCCTGCCTGGCAAGTGTGAGGTCCTGAGTTCGACTCCTGGAACCCACATAAAGGAAAAAAGGACTGGTGATATTGCTCAGCGGCACAAGTGCTTGCTGGCAAGCATGAGGTCCTGAGGTCGACTCCCAGTACCTGCATAAAAAAAAAAAAAAAAAGAAAATGTAAAACTCTTTTTACTTCTATATAAAAACAAAATTTCAAAACAGAATAACTAGAGAATAACTGAACATTTTTTCCTAACAATAAATACGCTTCTCTAGCATCACTGGACTACTGGTAGTCCAATACATGTATATACCACATACTGTGAACTAGTGTCTGATGGGTATGAATATTTTTACAAATTACAATAAACATTTCAAATTACCTTTCAGAAAGGTAGTAATCTATTTTGGTTGCCTAGCACAATGTACACCATCCTCCATCACTACTACCACCTTCTTCTCATGATAGTATCCTTCCTTTCAAACTACAGGAATGGACATGTGACCAATAATGAAAGAATAGATAGGATTTGTGGAATACATTTTCTGTATTTTCACAAAGAATGCCAAAGATTGTTCTGTGCATTTTCACAGAGTGTAGTTCCTACATTATAATTCTCAGATTACATGTAAGGAAATGGAATTAGTAAAAGTCAGTAATTGATGGTATAAGCTGATCACACAGCTTGTTGGGATTTAAACCCAGGACATCTAACAACAGAGCATGTACCTGAACTGTTAAGCTATCTTGCCTCCCTTCAGGTTCGTTGGCTGCTATAAGTGACTCGGGATGGACCCCAGTTCGGTCAATCAGAATATTTCTCCAGGTTTTCTGCTGCACCTAGCACAGCACACTAGTATTTCTGAAAGAGTGAACCATTATCTTAAACATAGATGAGTGCTGAATGTCATAGCAAAGTGCAAATAAGATGGAACTGAACTCTTTTTTTTTTTTTTTTTTTTTTTTTTTAACATGGAGTAAGAGTAAGTCATGACAACCTCACTAAACCCTTGGTCAAGTCCTGCTTAATGTCCATCCTACCCACTTATGTGAGCCTCAAACCTTTCCAAATTGCTTTTTTCCTCTTAAGTTGGTTTGAATTCTGTTCCTCTCCCTTTAGTTCATAAGATTAATACATGGTAATTTATATTCCAACCAGCATGAGAATTCCAGTTTTCCTGCATCTCTGAAAATTATTAGCCTGTGAATAACAGAGAAGAGCATCAGAAAAGCAAGAATATCACTTCTGAAAAGTACTGCATACATAATGACATAATTAAGTTAATTGCTGCTAGTTGGGTGTTTAAAAATAAAAATATAGACATGAGAAAAATATTAATTCCACAGAAAAGTAACTAATCTGCAGAAAAGTATCTAGCTACTCTAGAGGCTGATGCAGGACAACTGCAATAAAGAAAGAAAATAAGAAAAGGACTGCGGATGTAGCTCAGTGTTCCCTGGGTTCATTTTGCAGTGTGTGGAAGGAGGACACTAGCTCTTGGGCTGACGTAAACAAAGAGACGAGGAATCGAGAATTGAAGAGTTAGATTTGGAAATGGTAGATTTGGAATGGTCTGAACAAATGGAAGAAAGAAAGCAAGTTGAAGTCTGAGGAAATGGTATTCTAGTAATGTAGTAAAACTATGAAGAAAATATCATGATAAGCCATGTTGCATAGGTAAGGCCAAGAATAATTGTATTGTTTGAATTGGAATTAATAATAGAATATCCATGATAGGATATGGTTGGACAGATGGGTGCAAGCACTAAAGTTTAGTGATTACCCAAAAGTAGTAGCAGGGGTCAGCTCCTCTACTATAGTCAGATGAGAAGTTTTAAGAAATATGTTGCTTGTATGCTGGGGGAGAGCAGGACAAGATGCTGCCTAAGGAATTATGGAATTAAAATCCAAGAAGACAGCATTTGATTTAGGATATTAGAAAGTTATTAGTGACTTCAGGAATGCACTATTGGTAAAGTAGAGGATATCAGTGTTACATTAGATGATAAGCACATAGGAGACATTATTGTTTGCAACAATAACTACAAATTGTCTTTGGTCTTGTACTTAGTGTTCTTTTGTCAAGTCGATTATTTTATTTTATTTTATTTTATTTTATTTTAAGACTGGGTTTCAGTGTGTTGTTCAGGTTGGACTTGAACTTCTAGGCTCAAATGATCTTTCTGCCTAAGCCTCCCCAGTAGCCGGGACTACAGTCACATGCCACCCTATGTACCTGTAAACTGGATCCTAAAACAGGAAAATTGTAAAGAAAATCACATGACTGAAGAATTAGCCTATCATGAGGGAACTTAATTCTCCAACCTAGCCTTGAATCTGACCCGAATACCAAGAGCTCTTGAAGAAGTGAAGACAGAACATCTTTTTCTTTCCTTTCGTGTGTCTATCTTTTTGTTTTGTATCAAATATTTTTTCAGGAATTGGGAAGTTTTTAATTTCCTCAGAATCTGGAAGGCTATGGCAGGGAGAGGCATAAACTAGAAACACCTAGGCGGCAATAGGTAAGAGAGCGGTCTCCTAACTTTCAGTAAGAGAGCAAGCCCTTTCCAGCAGTGGCTCTGGACCACTGTCTTCAAGGGTCTAATTAGTCTTTTTCTTTAACCTTGATTGCTGCTTTGAAAGCAGTCTTTAAAACCCGGAAGCGTCCTAAACTTGCCAAGTCCTGCTGCCTCTGTCGAGTCAACATTCTCGCCTTACCCAGACCTCTTGCTGTGTGACCACACCGCTTAGCTAACCCTGTTTACATCACACTCTGTTGCCTACACCCACTTCATAAACGTTCATTTTTAAGAACTGGCTTCTAAGCTAGGGGTGGTGCTCCCAACTGTAGCTACTCTAGAGGCTGATGCAGGACAATTGCAATAAAGAAGGAAAATAAGAAAAGGACTGCGGATGTAGCTCAGTGTTCCCTGGGCTCAGTTTGCAGTGTGTGGAAGGAAGACACTAGCTCTTGGGCTGGGTGTGTAGAGCGCTTGTTTATCATGTATAAGGACCTGGGTTCAATCCCCAGCACCAAACAAAAACAAAAACAAAGATGGTAAGTGAAGTAAGCAAAGAGACGAGGAATGGAGAATTGAAGAGTTAGATTTGGAAATGGTAAACAGATAGATTCAACATGATAGCCTTTATCCCTTACAAAGTAAGATGTGAATCTTTTTCAAAGAGGAAATATAGATTGCATATTATGTAAAGTATGTTTCAATAAATCTATTTTTTTTAAAGCAGTGAATGTAAGAGATGGAATAGGATTACAAAAGTCACATTAACATGGCTATTCTTAGTTACAGATCTCTTTAATGTTTCTAAATAGAGTGATTGTCTTAGTCTATGTATTCCGCCCTTCCTTTCTCATTGAAAGATTAGATTTCTCCACAGAACCTATTTAACTTTCTGGCATTCATTCCAGGGAAAAAAACCAAGTGGAGCATAACCATATGTTTACTAATTAACAAATTTACAAACATGATTGATATGCTTAGTGTTTTAATATGTAAATAATATTTATATAGGCTATGTTAGGCTTTATATAACAAACTATGCAGGCAACAATGACTTAAATGTCATGCAACCAAGATTGTTCCAGGTAGGTTAGGCAGCAGTGTGTGGGTTTACCATTCAAGGACACATTGGCTACAAAAGCACCAAATATTTTATGCTTGTCAGACGACATATGGGAAAGTAGGAAAGTTGGGAAGGAAAAGGTATTTTTCTTACTTTCTACTTTTATTAGGTAGGAAAATCTTTCTAGGAAACTACCAAACTTTCTATATCGTAATGGCCAGAAATGGGCCACATTGAAAACTTATTTTCAAAGGAACCTGGGGAATAACTGTTTTAGCCTTAGAGAAAGAAGTAGAAGAAAGGAAGGAACTGGACAAGCCTATTGGGAAAGCAACCAAATTGTCTACGATATTATTCACTGGAGAAAAGGACAATAAAACCGAGAAACAATAGCTGGGTAGAGTGGCACACGCTAGTAGTCCCAGCTACTCAGGAAGCTAAGGTGGGAGAATCATTTGAGTCTGAGTTGGAGGCTAGCCTAGGTGACACAGTGAGACCCTATCTCAACACACACACACACACACACACACACGAAAAAGAAAAACATTTTGCTTGAGAAATCAGATACGAGCTAATTTGATTTGAACTCAGATAAAACAAAACCCTGCAGACTAAGACCTGAAATGTGACTAGCACACTGGAAGAGAAAACAAACCTCCAAAAACCAAAACATGAACATTGTTTTGAAAATAATTCTGATGAAGATAGTTTCGTGGTTTGGATTTCACTGAGTTTGAGAGGGCTTCAGATTTATACTAGCAGAGGCTAACTCCTCCTGGAATCTTCACATGTCACTGCCAGGGGGCATTCCTGGGCAGCACAGCCTACGTGTTTGCCTCTCAAGTGAGCTGACTGTTTCTAAGAGCCACTCCTAACAACAGTATGCATTTTTCTTCCCATCTAAATTTTTACTTTTAGCCACATTTAATATCTCTAAGCTTTTAAAAGAGGTTGTAAGTCAAATACTCCTTATCCTAAAAGTGACACTAGAGTGTAAAGGAAAGAACTAATACTTACATAAGTACAACCTAGAGATTGGATCATTTGCACAAGTAAAAAACTCAGAAAAACAAACAACTGTTCCCACTCAGACTATGACCAGCTCAGACACTGTGAAAATATACTTCTGCTTCGGAATTTGTTAACATAAAGAATGTCTTTTCTACATTTTTTATTATTCAAAATGAGAAAAGAAGCCACACTGTTTGATTTTCAACTTTATTAATAAATGGAAATACTGTTCACACATTCTGGATTTAACGATTTTGACTATAGTGACCACTGGGTTTTTGTCTTATTTTATTTATTTTTACATAATTTTTTTTGCAATGCTAGGGATCAAATCCAGGCTCCTACATATGCTAGGCAAGTGTTTTACCACTGAACTCTAAGTGCAGGCCCTGGATTTTTATTTTTATTTTTGTTTACTTATTTATTATTTTTGTGTGTGTGTGTATGGGTACTGGGGGTCGAACTTAGGACCTTGTGCACCAGCAGGCACCCGGGCCGCTGAGCAATATCACTGGCCCATTTTTCATATGTGGGTACCAGGAGTAGAACTCAGGACCTCGCATTTGCCAGGCAGGCACTTATGCCGCTGAGCTATCTCACCAGTCCCTGGATTTTTATTTTTAAAACAAATACAAACTAATTTTTAAAAAGCATAATATTTATTTTATAAGATCCAGTAGTATAGAAAAAAAAGAAGTTATTTAGACACATGCAAATCTTAGGCTCCAATTTCTGTGTTCTTTCCATTATATCATGGCTGATTCTCCTACAGGTAAATAGAAAAACAATTATTGCCAGATTCTACTTATAATTAAGAATAACCTTTCCAAATTTTGTACATGTGTACACACAAACGTGCCTACACACACTCACAATATTAAAGGAAAAGATCAGTTTCACAGTCAAGGGTCTGTTGGGACCCAGTCAGAATTCTTCAAAATATGAAGAAAATTTTAAGCCAGAGACAATCAAATTCAACAGATACAGAAATATGTCTCCTTGGAGCCTCCTCTACTAAAAGCAGACATTTTTACAAAATGAGGCTGCCGTAAACTCCCTTTCAGGGAGCTTTTACTCTTACAGGAAGGAAGCTGAGAGTAGATCTATAATAAATTCCCTCTTTGAGGGGTCTTAGGCCCTGAAAAAGAGAGTATTTTTATGTGAATAGACAAATAGTATGGAGAGAAGTATTCTAGTAAACCAACAGAACCATAAGTCAGTGCTCTTACTGAATAACAATATCATATTCAGACAAATAGTATAAATTTAAATTAGTATAAATATATTCTTTTCAGGACATAAGCAATGGTGATCCTAACAATAGAAATAACATATTGTATTCTTGTTTCTTTTTCCTTGATCATGACATACTGCCAACATTTATTTCATGTTTTAAATGAGGGTATATTTTGCATGTGTACTGTCATTACCCAGGGTTTAGATGGAAATGAAATCCTAAATATGTATTAGATCTGGGTATGGGTACCCACCTGTAATCCCTGCACTCAGGAGGCTGAGGCAGGAGGACTGCTGTGAGTTTGAGGCCAGCCTGGGCTACATAGCAAGTCCCTGTCTCAAAAAAACAAAACAAAACAAAACAAAAATCCAAAAATATGATTTGGAGTCAGATAGACCAGGTTGGGATCCTGATTCTGTGCCATTTAATATACATGTAGAAAAAAATAATAAATGTGCAATCTTGGGGAAATGATTTAACAACTCTGTGGGTTCAATTTTTTTCATATGTAAAACAAGAAAAGGGTAGGTTTGATAGGTTTGTGTGAGCGTTGGAGTGTGCACATTGGTGACTAGCTCCGTATCTGGCACATGGTAAATGCTTGATAAAATTTTGCTACTGTTACTAGCCTCTCAATGGTATAACAGCTTCAAATTTGGGCAAAGAATAACTCTGGCTAGGAATCTCTAGTTCTAAAATATGTTGTGGTGGTTGATTGTGTCGACTTGGGTAGAGGAGCTCAACTAGGTTGGCTCAGCAATTCCACACCCTAGGGCAGCTTGTTGCCTGGATGGTGTAAAGGGGAATGAAGAAGGACGGACCTGCTTCTGTTTCTTCAGAGGAGCTCCACTCTTCGCCTTCACCTGGAACATCATCTCCTGGCTTCCAGCGTAGAGTCTTCAGCTTCCAGTGCAGATCCTTCAGCCTTCCATTGCAGACCCCTCAGTCTCCTGCAGACTCACACGAGACACTGCAGTGAGCTCCAGACCTTTGACTGAATCTTTTGGTCTCCAGTGTGCAGACATCTGACTCTGTGGGTGGCAATTGTAAGCCAATCTTGTAAATTCTTATATACTTGTATATCTTGTATTATATCTCTTTCTCTAGTAAACATTGACTAATACAGATTTTGGTACCAGGAGTGGGACTGTTGCTGTAACTGTACTTGGCCATGTGGTTTGGAGCCTTTGGAACTGGCTTGTGGGAAGGGGAAGAGTTAGGAAATAGTTGGAGATGCTGGCTGGAAAAACAGAGATGGAACACATTAAGCTGTACTTGATGGGAGATTCTGGTCAGAGCTCAGAAAACCAGAATGATTATAGAAATAATGCCAGTAAAGACCAGGCTTGGGAGGTTTCTGTCGGGAAGATCTGCATTGGCTGTTGGTCTCCAGACAACATGTATTATACCTTGGCAGAAAGTTTGTCTGCATTTGTCCAGAGACTTTGCCTGAGGCTAAGATTAAGGGCAATGGACTAATTAATCTTGCAAAATAAATTTCAAGGCAGTCTAATGTTGGGGCAGTGGCATGGCTACTTTTAGCCAGATCTATGTTAAGAATCAAGAACAAAGAGCCCAGCTGAATGATTCAGAACATTGTAAGTTTGGCCAGAAAGGAAGCTCCAATAAAGTTGCAGCCTGCAAAGATAGAACAGAGGAGAAATTGGTTGCTGAAAAGACTAGCAAGAAAAAGCCACGTATTTCAGCAGCAAACAAAAAGGATGGCATCACAAGAACCAGCAGAACTCCAGCCTTTGCAGCTTCAGAGTTGCAAAGGTAAAATAATTTGCTTTACAAAAGAAAGCCCTAGAGCACCATGTTTCAAAATGGCAGTGGCCTAGGGAAGTTGTTCCTCGAGATTTGATTCATAGGCACTGGACCCCTACAGCCAGGAGAATAAAAAGCCTGGCTACTGCTCCAGCTGGTGGCAGATCTTGGAATCATCCAGGTGGTACTGGTTTTGGGTGTGTGCACAATGCAGGAGTTGTGGGGTCAGGAAGGCTTCCACCCAGGTTTCAGAAGACAGTCTGGGAGGCCAGGCAGTGCACCCCTGAGAGGGCAGTGTGTGAAGCTGTGAGTGTGAAGCTGAAGGTACAGTGGAGACCCCAGAAGTTTGGAGAAGCCAGGAATGTGGATCATCTGAAGAAAACTGCAAGGAGGGAGCAGAGTTGGCCTAAGAAAGAAACTATGAGAGCTACAACCACCAGCAGTGCCATAGCGGGTAGCCACCCAAGCTCTTTAGAGTTAACAACTTGCCACAGATTGCAGGGAATGCTGGAAGTGGAACTGTGGGATTTAATGTTTTCCCTGCTGGATTTTGGTCTTGCTATCCTCTTGTTTGTAACTTTTGCAATGGAAATGTCTAACTTTTGCTATTGAAAGTTGGAAGTGTTTAACTTTCTTTTCATTTGCACAGGTGTTCACAGGTAAGAGTTTGCCTTAAATCTCACAGGAGACATTGGACTTGGATTTTTCAAGAATGCTAAAACTGTTAGGACTATGGCAACTCTTAGAGATGGGCTAATTGCCTTTTGCGTAAAGGGATTATATATATGAATCTTTGGGGGGCCAGGAGTGGAATGTTATGGCTTGTGTCTAGATGTCACCCCAATGCCTCATGAGTCATAGGTGGGGCTTTTTCAGAGGTGGCTGGATCTAGAATGTGTGACACTGGGGTTGATTCATGGTGCAATGCTAGGATTAAGGGCACTAGGATTAAGTGTGTGAGTGCTACCTGCCCTGAGTAGCCTAGATAAGATATAAGGGATAGAAAGTTGTGATTGTCTCTTTCTTGCTTTGCTACCTTCTGCCCACCATGAACTGTTTCTCCTCTGCAATGCCTGTCTGCCATGCCACCCTGCCTTGGAGACAGCTGATTATGGACTGAAACCTCTACAAATTGTGAGCTAAATAAATCTTTTCCCCTTTAACTTTGGGTACTGGATATTTTTTCTCAGCAATGAGAAAAGCAACTAAGACATACGCTATGTAACTTTAAGCATAACACTTTGCGAAATTATGATTCTGTTTCTACAACTGAGGGATGGAAATGACATGGCAAATGTTTGTAAATAAGACTGTGAAAACTTCTAAGATTAACTAAATGCTAATTTATGTTACCTCATTAAAATCTCTTGCTATGTTTATAGTCCTGAAAATAATTATAGTTAATATTTTGTATTTACAGTGTTCTTTCCACTCAGGCATTAATAAGACATTTCAAAGGTGAACAAGCAGACAGCAATGAACTTGCCCAAGGTTATAGCCTTGGTAAGAAAGTGACAAGAGAAGCAGGTATTCTATAACTCATAGGCAATTAAAGAAGAAATTCACTTTCTCTGAAGAATTACCTATGAGAGCTACAAATTGTATGAGAGCTATAAATTTGTATATTTATCTATCTATTTATTTATTATACTGAACAGTAAATACCAAATCTTTGATGGGTTTTACCAGTTGCTCCACTAAGAAGGGGTGGCACTAATGACAGCGCATGCCGTGTGAGCAGACATTGCAGGTCTCTAGGCCACTTGAGTAGCTACAGCCTGTCTTCTCACTTCCACTGCCTAATTATGATACAAGAGTTAGGGTTACAGCAGTGGAGGAAGAGTGATGCTGTAAGGGGATCAAGTGGGGAGGGAGAGGAAGGGGTGAAAAGAGATTTGAGATGTGTTATGCGTGTGTACCAACACTCCACAAGGAATGGAATCATTCATTATGTCCTGCAAACATGCACTAATAAAAAGTTAAAAGTTTTTTTTTTTAAAAAAAAGAAAAAAGTGATGGACCTCCTGGCTCTTTTAAAGCCTTTTTTGACCCATTTCTCAAGGCATGAGGTTCATATTGCAGTTGGCTTCCGAGCCTCTTTTAATTGAACTGTACGTAGAAGTAGTTGGACCCTTGAGCCTTATTTGAATTCTGACTCTGGAGTTCCCTTTCAGTGTAGCTTTAATCATTCAGGGCCTTGGTAGGGATGACAGGAATAGCATCTACCTCACGGCTTAGACCAATACTTGGAGCACATTAAAGGTTCACTAAATGTTAGCTTTCAGTTCCACAGCCGAACTATATGCCTCACTGGTACATGGCTCAGATGATTGGTAGTACTACTACTGTGGGTGGACAAAGTTGGCTTAAAGTGAAATAATTTGTAAGAGTGGTCACCATTAAGATATCAATGTGTGTATTTCATCGTTCCATAAATAACATCAATTCTTTCTTCCTCATTAAAATTCCAAGTTAGTGCAGCACAGAAGATAAAAGATATGGGCTTTTAAATCAGCCGTGACACTTACTATATGTCTTTCTCTTGGTTTCCCGTCTGTAAAATGGTTAAATATAGTACTTTCTACATCATATGAATGATGGTTAGGTAACACAAGTAAAATGATTAGTGGAGTTTCTGACAAGCGTAAATTCTGAATAGTGTTTTTGAAAAGTGTGAATTGTTGTCATTGTTAGTTTAAACATAATAACAAGGCATGTAGGCCCCTTCTGGTATTCCAGAGTTCCGCTGTCGTTGCACATTTAAATGTAGTTAGAATTGGGGCTTTTCTCTGTGCACTTAGACCTACGGAAGCAACTCAGGATGACTCTTTTTCTGGCTCACAGTAGGCACTCATATAAATATTATTAAATGCGTGCCCCTAAGGGAGGATCGAATGTTTAACTTTCCTCTGTGAACGTCATGGTTCCACCTCTAAGATTCTTTGTTTACCTTACTGTTTCATGGTTCTGGTCCATTTAGCAGAGAGATCTTGTTTATATCATCACGAGGTCTTGTTGTATCTAATCTCACCTCAACAGGAATCTGTTCAAAGAAGCTGAAAGAAGCCACAGCCAGTTGGCATTAGAATAGACCTTTAGAAAGTATGGAGGGCTTGAGAAACTTTTTTTTTGGGGGGGGGTACAGGGAGTCGACCTAAGGACCTCGCGCTTGTGCCACTGAGCGATATCACTGGCCCTTTTTTTCCTTTATATGGGTTCCAGGAGTCGAACTCAGGACTTTGCACTTGCCGGACAGGCGCTTATGCCGCTGAGCCATCTCACTGGCCTGAGAAAACATTTTTAAGACCAAAAAGGCCACTGTAAGCTCTTGCAGTAGCCTGCTCTGCACTCTGCAGAGCATACTTCATTTCCTACCTTTAGTACCTTTAATAAATGTAAAACCTTTCTACCTTTCCAAAAAAAAAGACCAATAAGAAAAAATAGAGTATAATTTTCTTGGATTTATGTGCTTTGCATGTATGTTGGAGTTCGGGTTATCTTCTCTCTGGGTTAATTCTGGCAAAACTAAGTTAACAATTCCCCTCATCCAATTTGCTCTGCTTAAATCTTCTTATTGTCGTAATAGATTAAAATTAATTTTAGTATTAACTCAAACAAAATGTAATAAGGAAGGTAAGCATTTTGCTCCAGTCTTCCTCAAAGGCATTCTAAAATAAAAGAGTTATACATTATGAATTGCTCTCAAATATTCAAATTATTGCCACCCATTACTTAAAGAGATAAATGCCTTTTAAACTGTATTAATAAATTAAGCAAAGATTTTAGTGGAAGAACATTTGTCATTAATTCCCAAGTGGAAGTAGCATTGTGTTTAACCATTTGTATACCTGGAATAGATTGTTTATTGAATCCTTTTCCCCTGCCACATCCCTTAATCCGAATCTTATCTTCATTCGTAGTGGATCAAGGATGTTGCTGAGACATCAGAACTGACAGCACTAGAATGGAGTCAGGTTAGAATTCCCCCATGCACATCGCGCTGAGTGTGGACAGTGCTTTGTTCATGGCGTTTACCATTTATTAGCTGTACACTCTTCGGTTACTTGTGTTCCTGTCCGGGAGACAACTGCTAGAACTCCTGCTGCCTGGCTGTCTTATGGGAAGGGAGGAAGGGAGGAAGGGAGGGAGAGAGGGAGGGAGGGAGGGAGGGATGAAGGGGCTAGAGACAGGGTCAGAGAAGTGGGCTTAGGAAAAACTATTGTCATTATATTCTCCAATCTCTCTCTCCCTCTTTCTCCCTCTCTCTCCCTCTCTCTCCCGCCTTCCTCTCTCTCTCCCTCCCTACTTGCCTCCCCCCTTTCTTTTTGAAAAGAAAAAGGTCCCAGTTGGCCTCAGACCGGTGATCCTCCTTCAGAGCGCTGGGGCCGCAGGTGTGTGCCACTGCCCCCAGCCTCTCCAGTCTCATGTTCCCCCCCTCACTGGCCTATAGTTTTGTATCTATCAAATATCTTTATGATGCTAGTCTTAAAGCAAAATAATTCCAAGATATTTTATTTGTTGTCATGAAAGGATTCAGTCATTTAAATCTCCATTGTAGTGATAATATAGTTGGTTGGAAATATTTTTTAATGTAGGATTTAAAAAGGCCACCCTAAATAGTTCATGTGTGTATGGTATGTGGTCTTGCTTATCCTACTTTCTCAAAGTTTGAGTTTTGTGTGTCTGTTAGCCCTGGAATTAATAAAAAAGAGACTGTTAAAGAAAAAGAAACTGAACATTATTTTCCTTCTGTATTCCAACTTACCCTTTTCTTTATAGGAGGTGAAAGTTTTAATTATTGAACCACATTTTTTTGCCCCAAGGAATATATTAAATAATATATGATGACACACAATAAGATACAATTGTTGTTATGGCTTTCTTTTTTTTTTTTTTTTTTTTTTTGAGACAGTGTCTCACTATGTAGTCCAGGCTGCTCTTGAACTCACTCTGTAGCCCTGCCTGGCCTTCAACTCATGGCGACCCTCTTGCCTCAGCCACTGGAGTGCTGGGATTATAGGCATACGCCACCGTGCCAGGCACTGATATGGCTTTTGAAGTGCAATTTTTTTGTCTCCAGAAAACACTTAAGTGCATTCTTTCTGACTGCAAGATAGTACAGCTTATTAACATGAAGGATAAGATGACATTTGCCTTGGGTTTTAGTGTTTTAAGAACAGGATTTTCTCCACAGCTTATGTTGCTGTTGAACCTGATAATATGTCAAGGGAAATATGTTGATTTAATTTTTTAAAACATATTTCCTGGGTTCAAGCCCAGCAGCCCCCGACTGTGTTTTCTTCTTTGAATACACAGTACAGTCACACAGTTTAAAATTCAAAAGATAGTGGCACACACCTGTGGTCCCAGCTATCTGTGAGACAGGTGAGAGACTTGAGCCCACAAATTCGAGAACAGCTTGGGCAACATAGTGAGACTCTATGTTTCAGAAAAACAAATAAAATAAAATTCAAAAAGGTACATAGTGAGAGGTCTTTCTCCTGCCTCTATCTACCCAGCACCTGAGGGTAATCACTGTATTTTGAAAACTCTTTCACAAATATTCTGATTTTTGATACATCTCATTTATTCTTAGCAGACATTTGGCTCATTCCCTAGATGTCAGATTCAATTATTTCCTAGAAGAACTATTTCTCTCCAGGGGACATCTTTAATTAACTGATCCACAAAATTTAAAAATCAGTATAATTAAACTTCCATTTGAATGTTGATATGATGTTAACATTGCTTGGCTTAATTTAAATAATATTTAAAAGAAAACCAATTGTGTGCAGTCTAGATGGCAACTTAAAAAAAAAAATAACAAGGAAATGTCTTCTTGGGCTTGTCAGTGAAGAGGATGACTTGTGTACTAGGAAATTCTTTGTTGTTTTTGCTCTTGTCATGTGGGATAATGTCAAATTAGGCTTAAGATCCAGTCCCTCAGGATGCCTTCATTTATCTCTACATCTTCTTGCACTTACTTAGCAATAACCTTTTCCTTAACCCAGCTCCTCTGTCTGGGCTGAGAGGCGCCTGGTACACCATGTTTGCCTCGCTTCTCCGCCCTCTCTTCTGCAGTCCGCCGGGGTTCCAGACTGTGAATGCAGCTACGGCGTAAGGAATTAATGTGGGAGCAGTCATGCTGGGCACAGAACTTATGTATGGCACTTTCTGTTCAGTTCAGTCTGTTGAACTGTATCACCTGCCTCACTATTAATGGATCAGTTGCTTGGATTTTGGAATTGGTTCACTAAACAGAAACTTAAGGTAAATCACTACTTGGTAAATTTAGGCTTTCCTTGATGATGCAGGTCATTCTTAGACTCCACTAGAGGAAATCCACTAGAGGAAATTTTTGAGGTGATCATGAAATAATGTTCATGGTCCTACCCATGATGAGTCCTCTATTGTGGCCCTGTGAAGAGCGCGATAGTGAAGATGTAAGGAAAGGTATTCTCCATACATGTATTCTCCATACATGCTATGAGTCCACAATAAGACACCTCTCTAATGAGGAAAGGTTTGGGGGTATTTCCTGGAGTTAATCCCACTTTGCTGAATTCCATAAGGTTTTACCTCGTACTAAACTAGCTACACTCAAGGGCAAGGTCCTAGTGTTTTATTACTTCTGTCACTGTAAAGTTATACTAGCAAAACATGTACTAACAGAGTGCTTTTATTTTTAATTATCAATTATTGTAACCAAGCAACCAGGAATTTGATTAGAAGCTGCTGTTTGCTTGACACACAGTTCTCACTGCCCTCAAAGGCTGCACCAAGTCTAGAGAGTCCTGTGACAATGCCAAGGATGCGCAGAATGACTGGATCACCTGCGTTAATGCGCTTTCCCCAGTGCACTTCAGGAAATCCATACTGCTTTAAGTGTACAACGTCTTACTGATTACAATATCTTACTAGCACAGTCCTGTAAAGTACAAAAGATTATCTGGGACCCATGTATACGGAGGTATATGTAAGAACTAATTCTTATGAAAATGTAGGGTTGTATACAAAATATTGATGATTTATTTCTGGTATGTGTTCTTGTAAGAACTTCATCACTAAAAAAAGAGCAGTGCAAACTTGGTGGTCAGATACTCTTGGTTTATGGAAGAGAATAGTTTCATAATGTTGTTCTTTGTCACAATGTTATTTGTTAGATTACTTACAAGGTCATTGTTTTAGAGGCCAGGATACTGAGATAGTAATAACAGAAGTAATAGAAACATACTGATGGGGCTCATATACTTTCTGGATAGGCATAAAAATGTTTTAAAGAAAGATCTTGGTATAGGACTTCAGCTGTAAAGGGCTTAGGCTACTACTTTCTGTCCCTAATATGATCATAAATGCAACAGATACAGTATTAGTGTTTTTTTAAAGGTGAGAACTTGATCTTTATGTTGTATTCAGAAGTGTCTTTAGGTATCTAAATCCTTCCAAATTTGCTCTCCAACAACCAACTAGGTTGAAAACTAGTGGGAAAACAGTTCTCTTATTTTTATTTCCTTACTATGATTTCAGAGGTTTATGTTTGGATAATTCTCCTGACAATTACTTTAGGACTGATAGATAATGACTCCATGGAACAGTTCCACCGCGGGCTCACGGAGACTCTGGTATAGGCCATCTGAGTCATCCGCCTCTCCCATTTGGGAAATGTCACTATAAATACACTTTCCATAAAGTGCCTGTGAAATGCTTAAATAGCAAGACAGAAGGTGCTGCAAAATTACAAGTTAGAGGTCTTATTTTACAATATGATTTTACAAGGTCTCAAACAGATTATTTTAACTTCATTATAGATCAGTTCTGGAATAACCTACTTATAAGGAAGGTAAAAACTCCACGTCTCTTCCAAATAAAATATCTTATTTTCTCTTTTCTTTCCCTTTCTCTTCTCTCTCCTCTTCTCCCCTCTCCTCCCTCCCCTTCCTCTCTCTCTCTCTCTCTCTCTGTGTATCTTTCTTCTTGCAGTGCTGCACATCAAACGCAGGAATTCGTTTATTCTAGGCAAATGCTCTGCCGCTAACATACCTCCCCAGCCCTCTTTCTTCTTCTTCTTCTTTTTTTAATGAAATGCCTCATTAAAAGGTTTTATGGCTTCTGTATACGTCTAGTCATTAGGCTAAATAAAATAAATTGAAACAAACACTCAGTATTAGATTTCATTTAAAATATTTTTCTAATTTAAAGTCCACACAATATCTAGAGGCTACCATAAATTAAATTAAATAAGATGTTTATTCTTCAATTAAGTTGGATTAATCTGTCTGCAGCATACATCTTCTGTTCCCCCCTCCTCCTCCTCCTCTTTTTCCTCCTCCTTCTTTCTCTGTAATAAGCTCATCATCTATTCAAACCATTAGATGATCCAATTATCTGATAATTTTTCTGCATTTAATTTTATGAGATAATCATGAGATTAGTGTGAATTCAATTTGGTTTTCTACAATTTTTACAGTGGTAGTACATTACAACAATAAGAAAATTTATATCAATTACTGAAATAGGGCAAGAACCTCAAGAATTTTCTAAATCAGGTAAAGATTTAAACTACAATTAACTATATTAACTATAATTTTAATGCTATCTACCATATTCTACTTTTAAAAAGTAACAATTTTTTTTTAATGTGGGTACTGGGAGTCGAACTCAGGACCTCGCGCTTGCTGGACAGGTGCTTATGCCGCAGAGCTATCTCACCAGCCCTAAAATGTAACAATTTTAATGGACAATATAAAGTATTTAATCGCCCAACCGTCATAGATAGTTGGATTTCACCTGAGAAAGCTAAGAGTTCATGAGAATGTGGGTAAATCTCAACATTTCTTAGGACAAAAGGAGCAGTAATGACTTAGAGCCAGCTACCATTAGGGTTTTCACAAATGGCGAGAATGGTTTTAAAAATGTGTTAATAGGGCCGGTGAGATGGCTCAGCGGCTTAAGCGCCTGCCTTGCAAGCGTGAAGGCCCGAGTTTGACTCCCGGAACCCACATACGAAAAAGGGGCCGGTGATATCGCTCAGCGGCACGGGTGCCTGTTGGCGCGTGAGGTCCTGAGGTCGTCCCCCCGGTACCCACAAAAAAAAAAAAAAAATGTGTTAATATTAGTGAAAGTATGCAGCATAGTGGCCCACACGTTTGTTTGAATCTTAATGTTCAGGCTAAAGATGGGCAGAGGTAAATATGAATGTGGCAGTGCTTGGCCTAAATGTGTTTCTCGGGTATGCCTAACACTAGGGGAGTGTTTTTGGAAAGGCCCCTTTGACATTCAGGTAGGGATGATGCCAGAGCCTGCTAGGTCCTTGGTGACTTAGAGCAATTCGGCTGCAGTCTCCTGATTCAAAGTCAATGTAAGAACTCACTGATCAAGCTTTTCTGGTTGGAAGAAAACAACGCTTGTAATGACTCAGCAACTTATCATTCAAAACCCATTTGTGTGCATTGATGGGCACGCCTGGGTGGATCATGGGGCATTACTTTGGGAGCTGTATCTGGTCTCTGGGCTTTTGCCCTGCTGTCTGCTTTCCAAATGCCATGAGTTGTGCAGTTTTCCTGTGCCATCCCCTCTGCCATCCGCTCTGCCATGTTTCCACCTTGCACCCAGCTGCCCATGCACTGAATTCTCTGAAACTCTGAGACAAAATAAATCTTTGTTCCTTTGAGTTGTGTATGTCAGGTATTTTGTGCCAGCAATGGGAAAGCTGACAAATGCAACCTTTATTTTTTAATAACTACAATCTTGAAAACTATGCGAATGTCCAATTTTATCTCATACCTCTCTATCCAGATAGCCAGTTTATCTGTAACATTTCCAATCAGGATATACTAAAGACCTGTATAAATTACAAGTCAAATAATGATTATAAAGTATATTTTTACAAAGAATTTACTTGGGCTATGGACGATTTCTTCTTTGTTTTTTTTGTTTTCTGTTTTTTTTTTTTGTTTTTTTTTTTTCTTTTTTTGAGACAGGCTCTTGCTATGTAGTTCAGGCCAGCCTTGAACTCACTATGTAGCCCAGGCTGGCCTCAAACTCGCTGTGATCTTCTTACCTCAGCCTCCCAAGTGCTGGGATTACAGGCGTGCGCCTCCACGCCTGGCAGAGCAGCAGGTGGATTTCTTTTATATTCATTT
Source organism: Erethizon dorsatum (assembly GCA_028451465.1). Classification (NCBI taxonomy): domain Eukaryota; kingdom Metazoa; phylum Chordata; class Mammalia; order Rodentia; family Erethizontidae; genus Erethizon; species Erethizon dorsatum. The sequence goes on along the minus strand of CM051836.1, from coordinate 39,197,746 downwards.
GCTAAACCATGACTTTTCATCTGTTTTTATATTTTCTCATGAGACTTGATTTATTGTGTTCCCTCAACTGGTAACATAACTCTGGGCTCATGAGAGGGCTGCTGGTCAGACCTGATTTTCCGAAACCCCCAACGTGACTCTTAAATGGCTGATACAAGCAGTAATATTCCTGAAGTCGTGGACAGATCCAGATTTTATGAAAAGCATACATTTTTATGGCTTTCTTAAAAATAATGAACAAAATTACATTCATTTCTTGGAAGGGGGCACAAAGAAAAAGCATTGAAGCTTAATATTTGTTACTTTCTTGGTTAAATCCGTCACTGTTAAGGAAAATTATACATTGAAAGATATATATATACATATACATATATATATATACACACACACATATATATGTATATATATATATATCTGACCAAAACATGTAAAACCTGTGTGGGTGTTTGCAAGTACCCGTGTGCACTGCGGCCGGCGCCATCAACCGAAACAGGACAACACAGCTGTGTGGACGCTGCCTCGACCAGGGATTCTCGTCTCTCACGTCCAATGTAGAACTTAGTAAATCAGACCAGACCATCTAAGTGATCAAACTTGAATCTTAGCTTTTATAATCATATAAAATGAGGTTGGGAACGATGAAATTGTGCTGGAATATAAAAGAGTAAGACAAAACCTAGATTTGAGCTGTCTTCTACTTCTAGGCTCCTCTAGGGGGAGGAACCGGGCTTGTTTCCCCTAGACTTCCTGGGAGAGGGGACACTAGGGAAAGATTACAGCTGTGAGCTCTATTTATCTTTGAAAGCGTCTTCCTAGTGCATTCTGGACCATCATTCTTTCTACTGGACAAATGGTCTGGCAGGAGCCCAGCTTGTTGGCAGGGACCTTCGCAGAGTAAAGGAAGTCAGCTGAGTGGTAAAAGACATGGAGGCTGACAGGACCAGACGTAGGCGCATCATGCCTTCTTGTTGTAAGTGCTTTAGTAGAAGCACGGTAACCGTGCCTTGGCACAAGCACCTCCATCTCGAAACGTCACCATGCAAGACACGTGCATTGCTGCCTGGGAACACCCAACGCTGATAACCCCAGATGTTCCCACATCGAGCCAGCTCAGCATAAGGCATCGCTGGTTACCACTTGCATGAAGGCAGGCACACCCGGAAAAAGCTTTTCCAGCCTCAGTGTCCGCCTCGGGACCACCACTCTCGGCAACAGACCCTGCCCCTTGGGCAGTGCGCAGGCTCTCGCAGCAGCGTGGCCCAGACCGGAGGGGAAGCGGCCGGCCCTCAGCCCGGAGGACAGAGTCCTGCTGCATCCTGCTGCGTCCTGCTTATGCTACTTAGTCCGCAGGGGTCAGGGCAGTGGTGCTGTCTGTGTGGGCCCACCACGGGGATCTCCTCTTCTTCCTTCCACGAGACAGTACCCAGTCTCGCCCCGAGGCCCCCACCCCGCAGTGCAACCCCCCAGGGCGCGGTGGACCGGTGTGAACCTTTGAATCCGTGTGGACCTTTGAATGCTGTGATCTTAAAAGTGTGGGATAAACCGAGTGACTCGCAGGCTGGTCCGAATGTGTTCGTATCTGGACACCCCTTCGACCCCTTCTGGGTGGCTCATGGTTCTTCCCCGTCTCCGTATTTTAAAGCCAGTTCCTCCATCTAGCCAATAGTACCCTCCCGGAATGCAGAAACGATTGTTATTTACTGCAGTATTCGGATTGTTGGCTCTGATAAATCGAGATGCTCAGTTCATTTGCTATGTATGTAGGGTTGGTTTCAAAGCAAAAACATCCTACAAGAAAGAGGGTGAGGGAACTAACAGACTTAGAACTGAAACTGCAGCTCTGTCTCTGCGGGTCACAGATTCCACTTCTCTCCTATTTCTCTGTGTGACCTGCCTGCTGACTGACTTCTGCTTACAGGTTTTGCTCCATACTAACGTCTGCTTGCACATGGCTTAGACTTGCAGCACTGTGCTGGTTGCTGGCAACAGTGAGGAAGACAGCCTTTCCTCCTCACACCTTCATGGGACACACGGTAGGGCAGGAATAAGCACACACACCACAGAGTCAGGAGATGTTGTGAAACAAATGTGTATGCCACAAGGAAAGCGTCGGTTAAGGCGGAGTAACTCAAACTGTGCATCATGATCCAGCAGTGAGTCACGAAATAATGCAGCGGTTTAAGATCAGCATTCTTATTTTTTAAATTTTTTTGGTACTGGGGATTGAACCTAGGGCCTTTGTACCAAGCTACACCCCCAGCCCTTTTCTTTTATTCTGTATTTTTTTATTGTTATTTTTTTGGTAGAGAAGATTTATTTACATCATAGTACACTGTGGCTATTTGCTCAACATTCCTCCTGAATTGTCATTCTTTCCCGTTGTCTCTTGGGAGATGAAAAGCCCTCGGTGCCTCACCGTCTTCTTTATCAGTGACTTTACAGCACCAATGTGGTTACACTGAGTGGCGCCTTCACTTCCTCCCCAAATCTATTTCACCAAACCATTATTATCCATGACAAAGGACTACCCTTCCCAAATGATGAGAACCAGTTGCAATCCAGGCACATAAAGACTAGTATCAAACATACAATTTATTTTATAAAGTGCTCTAAGGTCATATTTTTATTACATCTGTCAAAGGGAAGACTCAGGTAGAAATATGTTACTCGTACTGCCTATTTAGGCGTGCGCACAGTGCTGTGATCAGTTGTAAGGTAGCTAATATTCTTCTTCTCAGGCTTGGAAACCTAGTGGGAAGGTATATGCTGCTGAGCCCTTGAATTTTTTTTTTTTTTTTTTTAATTTGAAACAAGGTCTCAGTAAGTCACTAAATTGTCCAGGTGGTCTCAAACTTGTGATCCTCCTGCCTCATCCTCATATCCTCATAGAGTACACCTCCTCTCCTGGCAAGATCAGCATTTTAAACAAAAGAAATAACAGAAAATATCAGAGTAAATCACATAGAGTAAGAATAAGTGTGCTTTTTTTTTTGTTTTATATGCGGGTACCGGGAGTCAAACTCAGGACCTCGCGCTTGCCAGGCAGGCGCTTATGCCACTGAGCTATATCACCAGCCCAATAAGTATTCTGTTGTGAAACCTTTATTTCACTTTTTGTGAAATATGTTCATCAGTGAATAAACAAATGCAAATCTAGATCCTCATAGAGTGTTCTTTCTAAAGGAAAAATAGGGCCGGTGAGATGGCTCAGCGGCGTAAGCACCTGCCTTGCAAGCGCGAGGGCCCGAGTTCGACTCCCGGAACCCACGTAGGAAAAAGGGCCGGTGATATCGCTCAGTGGCACAGGGGCCTGCTGGCGCGCGAGGTCCTGAGGTCGACCCCCCGGTACCCACCAAAAAAAAAAAAAAAAAAGGAAAAATAAATAAGATAAACTAGTGACATATAGAATATGTTATAAGGTGACAATAAACTGAAAAACAAAAGGCAAGGAGGATTTTACAAAATGTCAGGGGTGAATTAAAATTAAAATTTTACAAAGGAGAGCCAAAGAAAATCTCTGTGGCAAGATGCCTTTTGGTTAAAGACCTCAAAGAACTGAAGGAGTGAGCCATGAGTGTTCGGAGGAGGACCATTCCAGCAGCAGGACTGCCCTGTGCAGAGGTCCTGAGTGTGCCCAGCTCGCCCTGGGCCAGCGTGATTGAAGGGTCAGGAATGGGAAGAACAGCAGGTGACGAGGAAAGAGAACCTTCCAGATTAGGTAAGACCTTCAAATTCGTAGGAGAGTCTTTGGTTTTGACTGAATGAAAGAGGAGGCCATTTGTTGGTACTGGGCAGAAAAGTGACATAATCTTACTGGCATTTAAATGGGAACAGTAAACGTAATTGGAGCAAGAGTGTTTTAAATCTGGTGGTTTTGTTTATTTGTTTGTTTTGCTTGTTTTCGTGTAGTATCCTTAGTGGTTTATAACAGTGACTGGCACACAGGGATAGTGAGTTCGTTAAAATGATTATTTCATGTATTTGTACCAAGTCTTGACATGAAATATATTTCTTACTGTTGTTCAAAACCAAAAGGATTGTACACCCATCTCTACTAAGTGAGCTAGTCTTGGATTTTAGGAAAGGGGCTCTCTGGGAATTGACATTTAGGCTGAGATCTGAAGAAGAAACAAGAGGGGAGGGAATCAGAGAAAAGACTTCTCAGTACTTGTACATTTGAGAATTATCAGCACGTGTAGGATTTGAAATCTCTGCAGGTTTTTTTTTGTCTGTGGAAGGAGTAAAATTAAAGTTATTACCAACCACCCCTACTTTCTGTTTCTTATTTTGTATACTCATTTCCTGTAACATTTGTTCCACAGGAAAACAGCACATAGTGGTGATTTATTTTTTTTTGAAGTATAAATCTTTAAGGAAGCTTCCTGTACTATGTCATAATAATAGGAAGTCAGTGAATTTAAATTTCAGATTTAGTTTCTTTTATTCAAATGAAGGAGAAGATTCATGCGTATCTTAGTTATTCCACATTTTCTGGGGCTATATTTTATAATTTCTGTGCCTATGATTCAATTCTAAATAGGCAGAATATGATTTTTCTGTACAAGCATTAGTGTGACTGTATCATCTCCCAAGGGGCTAGCAGTGCTTTTTCTCCCAACTTTTATATAGTCTTCATCACACTAATTTTATTTCAGACTAAGTCAGATCTTGGTGCTATGATAATAATGCCCCATTGGACACACACACACACACACACACATGCACGCACACACATACATACACCCCTCCGAATCTCAGCAAATTTAAATATAATATTATTCATTTAAAGCAGAAATTTATATTTAAGCACATGTTGATATATTTTATTTTCTAATGGTATTTCAGTGTCCTTCATGATGTTATAATAATTGTTAATTTGTTGAATAGGATTAAATATTTAAGCAAGTTACAATAGAATCTAGTTCTAACTTTATTAATTAAAACATGTAATAATTGACTTTTTCTAAAGAGCAAATAAAAATACTTAACCTACTTAAAAAAAAACTAACAATTGTTTCAAGTAGCTTTTTATAAAGGTAAAACATTGTAGAAAATATAGAAATACAAAAAAAAAAAAAAAAAAAAAAAAAAGAAATACATAAAGTATAAGAAAAATATCGGGCTGGTGAGATGGCTCAGTGGCATAAGCGCCTGCCTAGCAAGCGCGAGGGCCAGAGTTCGACTCCCGGAACCTACATACAAGAAAAGGGCCGGTGATATTGCTCAGCGGCACGGGCGCCTGCTGGCGTGCGAGGTCCTGAGGTTGACACCCAGTACCCACAAAAAAAAAGAAAAATATCACCTGCAATCATATCACTGAGATTCAGTATCACTACCATTGTCCACTTAATATATATTTTTATTTTGTGAGTATAATGTAACATACTCACTCATGTGGGTTAGCAAGTTGTTGTATTAAGTAGCAAGAGTAAGACTTATTAAAAGTGAAAAATCTGAAGGTACACTCCACTGGAGGCAGGAGTGGGCCAGTGAGAAGAGCTTATGACCTGATAGGGCAGGTATTGGGTCTCCTAAAGTCTTGGGATAGCTGGGGGTGGAAAGGGGTAATGGTCCAGTGGGGTAACTGACCCATCAGGAGAGGGATTTTTTTTTTTTTTGTGGGTACTGGGGGTTGAACTCAGGACCTCACATGCCAGCAGGTGCCTGTGCCGCTGAGCGATGCCACTGGCCTTTTTCTCATATGTGGGTACCGGGAGTCCAACTCAGGACCTCACGCTTGCCAGGCAGGCGCTTATGCCGCTGAGCTATCTCACCGGCCCAGGAGAGGGAATTTTTGACCATACAAGGTGTTTTTAGTTTTGTTATTTTAGTTTTTACTGGTACATGTTTGCAGTACATAATGACTACTTTCCTCACAGGGAATTGGTATGTGTACAATTATAGTGGAAAGACATTGTTGCTAACATAGAGATTTCTTTAGTGTCTGATTTTCAGTGATGCCCTTTGGGTATGGCTAATTATAGGCTTTTGCCTCTGTCCTAAGATCCAACCAGTTTCATTTATTTGGGAGGGAAGGACGTAGTGAAATTGGCCTAGCACCCAGTTCTCAGGGAATGGATCAAAGTAATGTTAATGGCTCACAGGCAATCCAGACATTGGCATACAGAGAAAACCAAACCTAACAACTATGTCACCCTGGCAATACCAACAATAACAGCATTAAAGACATATTGGATATTAACATACCATAAGAATCAATAATGTACCACCTTAAACCATAGAAAAGAGATCTATAATTATGGTATGAACACTAAGACAAACCAAATATTGACATACAATAAATATATACTAAATGCAACAACTATCTCACCACTAACAATAAAAAAGAATTCAACAGTAGTAGCATAGAGTTAACTATCCAAAGATTAATAAAGCTTAACGGTTATACTATTAAAAATAGAGGATGTGGGATGAGAGAATGAAATAAGAAAAATTTGGGCCGGTGAGATGGCTCAGCGGCTTAAGCGCCTGCCTGGCAAGCGCGAGGGCCCGAGTTCGACTCCTGGATCCCACATACGAAAAAGGGGCCGGTGATATCGCTCAGCGGCACGGGCGCCTGCTGGCGCGCGAGGTCCTGAGGTCGACCCCCCGGTACCCACAAAAAAAAAAAAAAAAAAAAAAAGAAATAAGAAAAATTTGAAAAATTAAGCAATGGAGATGAGAAAGAAAAGAGAAAAGTGAGATAAATGATCCTATTAAGGAACAAAAGGAAATTAACAGAATTTAGATAAAAGTAACACAAAAGAAGAGGGGAAAAGAAAAATAAGGGGAAAAATAAAAAATTAAAAGAAAAAATGATTTTCAAAAAAGGAAAAGAATTTCAATCCTTAAAAAAAGAAGAAAAAAAAAAAGAAGAAAAAAAAGAAGGAAATGAGTCAAAAAGAGAAGAAAAATTCTTCTGTACTATTCAATGAATGGTTTCTTTCCAAGGTCTGCAGTTTTGGAATTCAGCAAGTCACAGTTCTCTCTGCCTAGCTTTACAGCCTGTGGGTTTGTGAGGTGTACAGCCTGGTACAGAGGCCCCTCTGTTCATGTACCCAGGCCGTGGCAACCATCCAAGCTGAGGTACGTCCTTGCTCACATCGCCAGGGAAAGGGTTCACACCACTGCTGTCTGTGCAGGATGTAAGCAGTGGGCGGGGTTCAAGCAGACTGCCAGGGTTAATGCCGTCACTTTCAGACCCAGCCGCCTCTGACAGGCACACGTTGGGCCCAGCTTCACACCCCAGAGGGTGGAGGCACCATCCCCTTCCCACCCTGAGCTTAAACTTCTCAGGAAGTCTGTGTCTGGCCTGCACCCTCTCTGTGACTGTCTCTTGTGGCTGTTTCCCAGCCAGTCACTGTGGTAGGGTAACACTGGAAACCCTGAAGTGAGGTTGTTCTGTAACTGTTCTGTGGCTCAGTCTTAAATTAACCCCTTCCCTAAATGGCTCCCGATTCAACCCCCTCACATATGGCAGGTGCTGTGCCCATTTCTTCTTGGAGCCTTGCGTGCAGAAGGAGTCACTTCAGGAGTAAAAGTCCGTGCTGTTTTTGTAGGTTACAGCTATCGTGGCTTTTCTTAGAGCTAGCACTGCCACCACTGCTGTTCCTTCCTTGAGCTGCCAACACTCTGGGTTTACCTTGTGTCTACAGAGACAGGCACCCCTCCCCTTCCCCGGGAGCCAGAGTGAGCTTTCCAGACTGTTTTTTTTTTTTTTCATGTGTACCGGGGGCCGAACTCAGGACCTCGCACGCCAGCAGGCGCCCGTGCCGCTGAGCGATATCACCGGTCCTTTTTTCGTATGTGGGTTCCGGGAGTCGAACTCGGGCCCTTGCGCTTGCCAGGCAGGCACTTACGCCACTGAGCCATCTCACCGGTCCTCCAGACTGTTTTATTCCTTTCTCTGCACGTGCTCTTTTTCTCCAGCGTCTCTGTAGTTTCTGGTTTTCCTTTCAGCTCCTTCCCAATTCCCAGAGGTCCACTTTTTTTTTTTTTCTCTTCATCAAGTTGTTCTTTTCCAGGTGTCCCTGACCATACCGGTTAGCAGGTGTTGACTGCTTACTACGAACTGGCATTATGCCAAGTACTTTACATACATATTCTCATTTAATCACCAGGACCCTCTGAAAGTAGCTACTGTTATTATGCCCAGTTTATAGATAAAGAAACTGAAACTCAAAAATTTCACAACTTGCTCATAGTCATACATTTGGAAAGTATGTGAGACAAGTGTAGAATGTAGCCTGATTGGACTGCAAAATGTACACACTGTTTTCTCTACCATTACCCAAACATACCTTTGCTACTTGCCATTAAGTTATTTGAAATTCTTCATGTCATTAGGTGTTCTTTGTAAAAGGATTTTAAGGGTTGTAAAGAGTCTCTAGTTCAGGAATACCACAATCACTTGAACTACGTGGCTACTGTTGGAAAGTTAGGTTCTTTCTAACACTGCAGGCAAGAACCTGAGTCATCTCTGTGTCCCCAGCAGCTAGAAAAGTGTCTGAAATTTGCTCAGGCTTAAAATGTCAGCTTAATAACTAGTTGGAGAGAAGAAAAAGAGCTTCATGTATGATAAAGGGCATATAAAATGGAAGGGAAACAAATAAAAACAGTATGTTTGAGAGGAAATGAAGGTAGAATCCTATTCAACAGGAACAGAGAGAATTTGTATTGGAGGAGTTCGTTACATTATATTTTTTGAGTTGTGAAGAATAGAAACTCATTCAGGTAAACTATAGTAAGAAGAAAATTATCCATACGGAAAATTGTGATTCCAGGCAAAAATTCAGGTCTAGAACTGTTAGAGGCGCTCTCTTAATATGCCCCTGCTAAAGTCTGTTTAAAGCTGTCCATTTGCTTCCCTCCAATTACCCTCTTTACTCTTTTATGCTCCTATATTTTCTTTATCCTGTGGATTAAGTTAACATTTCATCTTGCTCATGGCTCATTATTGCCTATTTCTTTTCTTTCTACCACATAATCATTCCAATTTTGCTTCCAGCGCTCAATTGCCTAATGCAGGCTGAAAGACACAATATTAACATAACCAGTATAATGTTGGAAGAAGAGGGGCCATTTGACAAATGCCCCCTTCACTGGACGGAAGCACTGGACCTTCACTCTAGCCACAGTAGGTGATGTACAATTCACTGTCCCTTTGAAAATTCAATGTCTCCTCTGTTTGAAATATATAGTTTTTAAAAGTCACTTGAAATCAATATAGAGTCCTCAAAAACCTAAAAAATTGTGCTACATTTGATCCATCCATACCACTCCTCAGTATAGACTCTAAAAAATTAAAGTCAGGGGCCGGTGAGATGGCTCAGCGGCATAAGCGCCTGCCTTGCAAGCGCGAGGGCCCGAGTTCGACTCCCGGAACCCACATACGAAAAAGGGGCCGGTGATATCGCTCAGAGGCACGGGCGCCTACTGGCGCGCAAGGTCCTGAGGTTGACCCCCCGGTACCCACAAAAAAAAAAAAAAATTAAAGTCAGCACTCTTTAAAGATGCTTGTATATCAATATTTATTGCAGTACAATTCTCAAGAGTCAAGATATGATAACAGCTTAGGTGTCCGTCAACTGATGAATTGATTAAAAAACATGGTATATATGCACAATGGAGGTTTATTCAGTCATAAAAACGGATGAAATCATGTCATTTGCAGGGAAATGGGTGGAACTAGAGATAATTATATTAAATGAAGTAAGCCAGACTCAGAAAAACTAGTGTCGTATGTTTCCTACATATGTGGAATTTAGAAGAAGGGAATCAGAGACCGGGCTGGGGAAGAGGAAAAGGGGCAGTAGCGGGGGGAAAGGTATGTTGTGCACATGTATGAAAATGACAAAATGAAATGCATGAATTTTTTTAGCAGGAAGATTCCTTTATGACGGCAAATTTGGTGATGCATAGTTTTAGAGCAAAGCTCAGTTGCAGGGCTGTGGGAGTCAGGAAGGAGGTCTGAGACGGGCGAACCTACTCCAGCGCACGTGTCACACAGGTGCTCATGCCGGGCTTGGCCACCCACGTCTCTCCCCAAAGCTCTGCCCCCAGCGCTGTTAAAAATTATGTGGCTTTCTTGGCCATGGAAGGTAAACATCTGGATGACAGGATTTCTGCATAACAATCTCTTTCCAGTCATGACAAACATGGATGTCCAAGCTCTGACTGAGAGTTATTCATTTGACTTCTCTTGCAAGACCAAAGAGATAAAATTTTTTCTCTATGAGCTGTTGAAATATTTATGTATTCTTAAAAAAACAAAACGAACAAACAAAACCCCCAAAACAACTAACAATCCATTCTGTGCTCCGTTTCCCTGGGAGATTTCTCTTGATCACTCCTCCAATAGCTAGAAAGGTTGTGTGTCTTGGCACAAACAATTAAGACACTTTAAATTAAGCAATAAAAATACTAGTGTGACATTCAGAAGTAGATCATGGGCTGCAGGCAGGGGTGAGGGTGCAGGTACTTTAATTTAGAAGCAGCATGCAGCCTTTTAGGAAGGCCTCAGGAGGCAGAAGCATCGACAAGAAGGAAATGCTGCTGGGGAAGCCCAGTTCCTTTCATACTTCCCAGGGGGACAGCACAGTCTTTCCACTTCTTGGGGCCGAAGACCCAACCTCCAACCCTCGGCACACTCCGTTGCCCTGCATCAGGGCCGGGTGGTCTCTGACTAAACCAGGATTAAAACAAGAGTTGGGACCCAACTCCCCAGGGGCCCAAGAGGAATTCCCTTCAAGCTGCTTCAAGTAGGAGCAGGGAGGGCAGCTCCCAGCTCAGGCAGCTGAGGGGCAGGAGAGGAGAAGGCGGGAAAGGGAGGCTCAGAGAGAAGCAACACGAGGGCTCTGCATCTGGCTTCCTTTGGTGGCGGAGTCCTGCTGCACAGCCATCTTATCTCTGCACTGGGGACAGACTAGGATGAGGCTTTGCAACCAACAACGACCTCATTACACTTCAAGTTCCTTCCATATGTATATATGGAGATAGATGTATGTTTTATTATTTTTAACTGAAATAAATGCAACTCATCCAGTTTTATTCCCCTTTGCTGTGAGCTGCTCAGTGCATCCCCTACCCTGAGGGGTTTGTGTCTTCCGGCCTGCAGCCAGGCTCACCCCGATCTAGGAAAAGTGGCCGCAGGACAGGAGAGGAGAGGACACATCACAGTGACCAGGAGGAGCGCCGACTTCAATGAGACTTACGTTTCTAACCCTGAGAACCTAAGGAATTGTGAAGGACTCGTGGAGGCAGCTGGGGTTAAAGTCACTGGGTTGCAGTTGAAGCAGACTTGGACGGGATGGTCCCAGCCTCAAGAGGGGACAGCCGGGCAGTCCTGGGAGCTCTCATCACAGAAGCCCTGGCCACAGGTGCAGCAGTGGTGCGTGGAGAGCTTGATGCTGAGCTCCTCGTGGGAGTGGTGGCAGTGCAGGGTCTCGTGGGCAGGCACCCAGTGTGCTGGCCTAGCCCCATCCCTCCCAGCCCAAGTGCTGCATCAGTGGTCACTACAGCTCCCAAGGCATTCTCCACCTTGCCCACCTTCCTGCAGCCAGAAGCCGCAGCTCGATGGCCCGAGGCTCAGCTCCGATACCAACCGAGCCATAATTCACCCTGTCCAACAAACGCTGGGCAGCACTGTTGTCCTTCAGAAACCTATCGTTTCCAGGCCACACACGCACAACCTCTGTCCCCACCACCGTGTCCGCAGGATCTTGGTGCCCAGATTATTACTGCCAGCTCCAACAGACCACAGCACAGCACAAGACTAACACTTACAACACCTTACGGTAACTGTCTATCACTTAGTGTTTCATGACCGTATAACAAGCCTTTCGACGGCAAGGAGAAGTGAACGAATGTTAGTAAAACTTATTTACTTTACTCACCACATCAATCTATTCATCAATACAACAATTTATGGTTGAGTACCTACTTCATTCTAACTTATTAGGGAGGCACAGCGAAGAAGGTGGTAAGAATGGACAGGTCCTTCTAATTCCAAACCGTGCAGCAAGGATGGAAACTCACGGCATCTCATATTAATACGCTTTTAGCATATTTTGTCTCACATTAAATATGGTTTAAGCTTCCAAAGGAAGGGGAAAAGAAAGAAAAGCAAAAATAGGGGGCCAGTGAGATGGTTCAGCGGCGTAAGCGCCTGCCCGGCAAGTGCGAGGGCCTGAGTTTGACTCCCGGAACCCACATACAAAAAAGGGGCCAGTGATATCGCTCAGCGGCATGGGCGCCTACTGGTGCACGAGGTCCTGAGGTCGACCCCCGGTACCCACAAAAAAAAAAAAAAAAAAAAAAAAAAAAGCAAAACTAGTATGACCAGGAATGCTAACAAGGTATACCACACCTAAAATGACTAAAACTGCCTGGCTGCTAGATTTGATCGTAGTCAGAGCTCTGGTAGTTCCACACTGGTGGACCTGAAGGGGGGATTCAGAGGCATGATGCACATTTTTGCTACTTGCCTATGTGAAATACCCTTTAAAGGACAAAAGAATGGTTTTTCAGTATACTGAAAAATTGGCACAATAATGAGCACCTGGCATCTTATCTAATTTATTGCTGGTTTTCCCATAGTAATGAAGCAATCAATTTCAACCTTTTCTGAGTTGAGGAGTATTGACATAGGACTGTTTTCCAAATACAGTGGTACCTCAGTTGGTGAACGCTTTTGTTTGCGAACAATTTGGTTTGCAAACAGAGGTTCTGACAAACTTTTGTTTTTATTTGCATACTCTGCATCAGGTGACGAATACAACTGCTGCCATCTTTCCTACACAAACATGAACACAACCATGGCCATCTTTTCCAGAATCATGGAACGAATATTTGTGAACAAGGGACCACTGTAACTTTACAGTGCAAAAGCAAACAAAAAGGGCACGGGGTACCCTCAGTCATTATGCAATTTGCTTAACTTTGATTTTGTTTTTCAAATATTTTTCACCTGTTAGAAAGAAAATATATAAGGCATTTAAATTACATTCTGTACAGCACATTACATGGAGTATGAGAGACCAAAACAAAATAATACAGAAAGACCCATGACCCAGGCTGTACCTTCTAGGAAAGTACAATATGTTCATTTCAATGAGTTTATTTCAGTGTTTTCATTGGGGGCTCAAGCTTCTTCTGTATTTCACTTTGTCATATGCTGCCTACTGGCTTTTGCTCTGAGGCTTGTTTCCTTGTGATTTTGATCATGAGATGATACCTCATCGAGGTGAAGAAAAGTCGTCACTTTCTTCTTCTCCTCTTTTTAATGAACCAGGAGGAACTTCTGCTTGATGCCCATGGCAGGCTTCTTGTCATCTCTCATTGGCCCAAACTCCCTCAACCAATTGTTGGCAAGAACAAACAGTCAAGAAGACAGGCTCAGAGGTCCTGCCGTGCTGAAATCACAGGACTGCCCAAGACCCGAGCAAACAGGCTGTCCTGGCAAGGAACAAAGCCGGGGTACGGCGTGTAGAGAAAGGCAGCTGTGGGCGAAGAAACGAAGCTCTGCCACGCAAATCTTCAGCAGCACCCAAAAATAAAAGGCACAGTTGCCTGGGCCATTTAATGAAGGAGCAAATAGCCCCCCCCCCCCCCAGTATTACTCCTTCTGAGATATGTGTTATGTAGTTGCGTGGTGGCAAATTTGGAATCAGACTGACCTGGTCTTAGTGGAGAATTAAATTTAGAGAAACTAACTTCTCTACAATTCAACTTATTCCATTATAAGATGGTGACAACAGTGTCTGTTCTAAGAGCTATTATCAGATTTAATCCTGTGATGATATAAATTGTCTGGAATACTACAGGCATTCCGCAAGTGTATATTTCTTTCTTCCTTTATTGAAGTTATAATACTTCATAATGATTGATATAAATTGCAAGAAGGTAATTACAAATAAGGAAAATAGTGTCACTGATACTGTCATTGGTAAAACATTAAATTTTATTCACATTTTCTGTTTGGAAGCAGATATTTAGTATATATTACAATTTTTCTTTTCTTTTTTTTTTTTATATGTGGGTACCGGGAGTCGAACTCAGGACCTCACGCTTGCCAGGCAGGCGCTTATGCCGCTGAGCTATATCACCGGCCCTATATTACAATTTTTCAAGTCTGATTAAAATACTAGATTCTGGGGCCAGTGAGATGGCTCAGCGGCATAAGCGCCTGCCTTGCAAGCGCGAGGGCCCGAGTTCGACTCCCGGAACCCACATACGAAAAAGGGGCCGGTGATATCGCTCAGCGGCACGGGCGCCTGCTGGCGCACGAGGTCCTGAGGTCGTCCCCCCGGTACCCACCAAAAAAAAAAAAAAAAAAAAAAAAAATACTAGATTCTGGGTATTGTAAGATATAAAAAGTTACGTTCTTGTTTCAGCAGCACATACACTAAAGTTGGATAGCTCTTGCCTAAGGATGATATTCAAATCAATGAAGCACTTGAATAAAAAAACTGTTATCCAGATGTCCAGAATAGCTCATTAGTAGTAACAACTGCCAATATGTGAGGATCTACTAGTTTTATGTACATTATACACACTTTCCCATTCAATTTTTTTAACTGGGGTTGGTACTTTTGGGTATTGGTATCAGAAAAATGCAAATTAAAACCACAATGACATATGATGCCACATTCATAAGAATTGCTATAATACAAAAAAAATCACAATAATAAAAAAGAATAACAAATGTTAGTGGGGATTCAATGTGGAAAAATCATAACTCTTATTCATTACTGGTGGGGAGTAAAATGGTCAACTCTTTTGGAAAAATTCTTTAGTCCCTCAGAATTTTAAGCATAGAGTTATTATCTAATCCAACAATTCCATTAATAGGAGCATACCCAAGAGGTATGAAAACACACATCCACACAAAAACTTGTTCCTCAATGCTCATAGCAGCATTATTGATAATAGCAAGAAGATGGGAAAAATCCAAATGCCCAACTGATAAATATAAACCACAATATATATTCATACAATGGGATATTATTCAGCAATAAGGAATGTAGTAGTGACATCTACTACAACATGGATAAACCCTGAAAACACTGTTAAGAAGTGAGTCACAAAAGGCCACATACTGTATGATTCTATTTATACAAAATGTCCAGAATAGGCAAATTAAGACACAGAAAGTATATTTAAAATTGCCAGAAGAGATGAGGGGAGAGAAATGTATAGTCAACTGCTAACAGGGATACAGGAGAGGTCCTTTCAAGGGGGAATAAAATATCCTAAAATTAAAAATGGGCACACAACTTTGTAAATACACCCAAGACACTGAATTGTATGTGGGCATGTGTGATCAAATTTTATAGTGTATGAATGATATTTCAGTAAAGCCATTTTAAACATAATTTTTAAAAATTCCAAAGATCTAATCTGAGGGAGAAAATATTTCCTTTAAAACTACTTTCTTGGGCTGGTGAGATGGCTCAGTGGCGTAAGCTCCTGCCTGGCAAGCACGAGGTCCTGAGTTCGACTCCCGGTACCCACATGAAAAACAAAACAAGGAAACAAAAAAAAACTACTTTCTTATCCAGAAAAACAAGGAAATTATATGGCTCTCTCACTCTCAAAGAAGTGAATAATAAACTGAGTTCAACAAGGCAGGGCAAGATATGAAAGACCAGTTTGGTAAAGAACTAGAAATCACTAAAAGAAAGCAAGCAGAAATACAAAATATGAAAAATTCAATAGAAAGCATGGCTGGCAGATTTGTCCTATTATGAGGACAGAATGTCAGAAATTGAAGACAGGACCGGTGACATAGCTCAGAGGCATAAGCACCTGCCTGGCAAGCACGAGGTCCTGAGTTCGACTCCCGGTACCCGCATATTAAAACAAAACAAAACAAAAAAATGAACATCAGAATTATAGGAATAAAGGAAAACATAGAAGACAATGCAAAATGTACAAAAATTTATTCGCTGAAATTATAGCAGAAAAATTTCCAAATCTAGGGAAAGAATTCCAAATAGCCATGATCAGAAAAGAACCTCTCAATGACACATTATACTCAAAATTCCAGAAATTCAACAAAAGGAGGAAATACTAAAAGCTCTAGAGAAAAGCAGCAAATTACTTATAAAGGCAAGCCTAAAAGAATTACTGTGGATTTCCTAACACAAACCTTAAAGACTTGGAGTGGTTTTTCAAGCCCTAAAAATGAAATTGTTAACCTAGACTTCTATATCCTGCAAAATTCACTTTCAAAACTGATGGGAAAGTTTAGACTTTTATGACAAAGAAATCCTAAAGAAATCACTAAACCAGCCCTGCGGAAAATACTCAAAGGAATCCTACACAGAGACAGGGAGGCCACGAACACCAAAGAGCCCAACGGAAAGTATACATGTAACTGGAAGAGCAGTTAAACAAAAGAAAAACAAAGCAAAACAAGTGAGTCACCCCTGAAAAAATAATGCAATGACAGCATTCAGAAAACACCTTATAATAATAAAGACGAAAGGGAAGTAAAAAGGACTAAGATGCTTTTGTACATGTACCAACTGCCCACAACGGATGTATCTGTTATGTAGTGCAAGCATGTGCTAAAACATTTAAAAATAAACTTATGCGCCCAAATTTTTTGTAGTAATACTTATTTTGTAAATGAGAAACCTGATCTTCAGAAAGGTTGAAAATCCCGAGATTACATAGCCATTAAGTAGAGTATTTGGATTCATCTGACTCTAAATGTCATATGCTTTCATAGCATGAATAGAGTGAGAGAATGTTAGTAAAATGTTATTAAAGATCATAATCTAAATATTAAAACAGAAACACTAAATCTACAGGGAGACAAAGTAGGTAGAAATCTTGAAGACATAGGGGTTGGCAGAGACTTCATGAACAAAACCCAAACTGCACGGGAAGTACTTCAAAGAAAAAACACTTCTCACTATGAAGAAATACACATGGCAAATAAATATATGAGAAAACGTTCAACATCATTGGTCATTTGAGAAATGCAAATTAAAACAACGCTGAGATTCCATCTCACTCCAGAAAGAATGGCTATCATCAAGAAATCAACCAATAACAAATGCTGGAGGGGCTGTAGGGAAAAAGGAACCCTTCTCCACTGTTGGTGGGAGTGTAGACTGGTACAACCACTGTGGAAATCAGTGTGGAGATTCCTCAAAAAACTAGGATTAGAGGTCCCATTCCCCAGCTATTCCCCTGCTGGGTATTTTCCCAGAAAAATGAAAAACATCATACCACAGCGATATATGTGTACCCATGTTTATAGCAGCACAATTTATAATAGCTAAATTTTGGAAACAACCCAAATGCCCATGAACTGAGGAATGGATAAAAAAGATGTATTTTTATACAATGGACTACTGCTCAGCTATAAAGAAGGATAAACTTGAGGCTTTTATAGGTAAATGGATGCAACTTGAGACTATACTCATAAGTGAAATAAATCAGACTCGCATATGTAAACATTTTATTGTCTCCCTAGTGCAAGAAACTGAAAAAGTAAGATCCAAAATGTACAATAGATATTGTGAAAGGGGAAGATACTGTTCAAAAGGAAAGAACTGGGATGGTGGAAAGGAGAAAAGAAGGAAGGGAAAAGAAAAATATATACATATGATAGCTAAGATAATTATACTACTAATTTCTATTAGTTCATTGAAAAGGTTAATGTTTATATTGTTTGATTTATTTATCATGCCTATATATTGCAATCTGGGCAACTACTTGAAGATAACAATACGCAGTATATGAACCATGGTTAATCTCCTATTATCTTGTTTGGAAATTCTTTTTTTTTTTGTGGGTACCAGGGGTCGACCTCAGGACCTCATGCGCCAGCAGGCGCCCATGCCACTGAGCGATATCACCAGCCCTTTTTTTCGTATGTGGGTTGCGGGAGTTGAACTCGGGCCCTCGCGCTTGCCAGGCAGGTGCGTATGCCGCTGAGCCATCTCACCGGCCCTTGTTTGGAAATTCTTTATCATTGTTTTTATTGTTTTTTCTCTTTAAAAAAAAGATCATAAGATTCTTTTATAATATAAAAAAAAAATAAGGTACTTGAGAATAAATGTTAAGAAATGGTATATAAATCCTTTAAGGAGAGAAAAAGCCTATTGAAAAGGACCTACTGATATTAAAGAATATTTTAAAATATTAAAATAAATGAAATATGCAATGTTCTTGGATAGTGTAATGTGCATTTATTTTATTATTGGAGAGTATTCAACTGTGCTATAAAATAAAACAAATAAGATGGATATAACTCTCTAGATGTGCTAAGCATGGATAAGTAGTATGTAGCACATGTGTAAAACGGGTTGGGAGAACCAAGAACTAATATTCATGAGGGAATAAATATACCACAATATTCATGATATACTAAGTATACAAGAGGCACCTAATATTCAAGATGCACTAAGTATACAAGTATTTTAAAGAAATCAGTTTTCTTAGGGCTTTAATTCAACTATCCCTTGGTGACATCATTCTGACCCTATATGTTCTCTACCCAAAAAAAGACAAGTTAGACCTAAGATGTTCAATAGGCTAGTTGGAAAAAGA
This sequence comes from Erethizon dorsatum, assembly GCA_028451465.1. Taxonomy (NCBI): domain Eukaryota; kingdom Metazoa; phylum Chordata; class Mammalia; order Rodentia; family Erethizontidae; genus Erethizon; species Erethizon dorsatum. Next base: position 39,179,179 of record CM051836.1, on the reverse strand, counting down.
ACAGACGGCTAGAAATATGATCTTTCCACCTAGCCTGCATCTTATCCTGTATGTTAATTCACTCCTCTCTTTACCTTTGCTTTTCATGGTGTGTTTTAAGGTGACTTAATAAATTTATGTGATTTGAACATTTTAACTAAGTTTTGAGCCTTGCTGTTCTATGACCTTGGAGTTACGTTGCCTGATACTATACTTGGAAGGTACTTTTACATCTCAGTAATTTCCTACATAGGAAGAAGTTTCGATACCTGAAATAGTTAATAAACCCCATGACATTTTACTCAGAATCTCAGTATAATCTTTTTCTTATAACTGACAAGTTGAATCTAACATGTATAAAACATAGAGAAGCAAAGGTCCAAAAATAACCAAGATATTCCTGATGAAGAAGAAAAAAAAATAGATAGGGAAGAAGGTGGTACTGGAAGCTCTTGTTCTATTGCATAATAAGACTTATTTAAAGCTAAATATTTTAATTATGAACATGTAATACTGGCATATGGATAATTAAATATATCAATGGTATACACTGGCAATTTATGAGAATTACATCGTAATTGCCCAGTGGTGCCAAAAGCAGCAATGACACTTTGAGGAGAAAAGTGGCAGCAGCCTCAGGTGTCAGCAAGGACAGAGGGCACTGTCTCAGGCAGCTGAAGCAGGTTATTGTGCACACAAGAGCACGGTGCGGTCCCGAGCGTGCGAAAGTCGTCCTCTGAGACCCCTCAGCATCTCAGGAACAGCTTGAGGCGGAGGATTCTTGGAAAGTTATGAGAAGCAGAAAAGTACTGTGGGGGACTGTCTTTTACACTGGGCTAATGAGAATGGGAATGTACATTTCCATGTTCTGTGTTTTTAAAAGGTCCACTGATGTAAAGAGAATCTGATAAATAAATTAATTCATGTAGTACGTGGCCATGGGTTGGACTGTGTCCCTCCAGAGACACTGAGAGCCTAACCTCTAGGACGTGGGAATGTGATTTACTCGGAAATACGGTTTTTGTGGGTGTTCAAGTTAGGATGAGGTCATCGGTGCAGACCCAATCCACTGTGACTGTGTCCTTATAAAAAGGGGACGCTGGGACACAGAGACAGAGTGTGCCACATGAAGCCGGGAGGTGTGCTGCCAGAGACAAAGGGAATGCCAGGGGCCGGGAGAGGGAGTGGGAACAGATCGGAAGCAGCAGTCCAGGGACATCTTGCTCTTGAGAGGTCCATCTCCAGCAAGGTGAGGACGACACACTTCCGTTGTTTGTCACTCAGTCTGCGGTCCTGTGTTAGGGCGGCTCTAGCAAACAGAGACACACCAGCCACGTGTCGCTTGCCTTGGGTCAGCTCTTTCAGAAAAGAGACTCTGACACAGTTTTGCACGCAAGAAGTTTTACTGCGCGCGCTCTCAGGAACGGCAGAAAGGAGTGAGCGAGCAGGACTGGAAGCAGGAGAAGGTGCACTTCACTGTAGTTGCAGCAGAGACCTCTGCAAAATTTGGAGGGATGCTGCTTCCGAGCATGGAGCGCTGTGTGTGCCCGTAGACCTGTCACGGGAAGCCAGTCACCCCCGGCGAGGCCCCGGGGGCCTGGCACTCATCAGTAGAGTCCTCCACTGGTAATTTGCAGCTCAGCGTGGGGTTGGGAGGCGAAGCCGGGGAGGGAGGAGTTGGTCGCGGGGGCGTGGCTCGGAGGAGGGACCCCCCCTTGCCGGGCTCCCCTCGGCCGCGCCCTCCGCCCCGCCCCGCCGCCCTGGAGCCAGCTGACTGGACTGAACCCTGCACACGCTGAGCCAAGATAAACCTCTCCTCCTCCGAGGTGCGGGTGCTGGGTACCGCGTCTCAGTAATGAGAAGTAACTAAGACAACATGGATCGTAAATACTCTACTAAAAATAATATAAACAAAGTTCCCTCCAGACGTTCTGAAGTCAGGGAGAAGTCTGTGACAATGGTTGGGAATTTTTTTTTATGGAGGATGCTGAATTTATCCTGAACTCTGAAGAATACCTAGGCATTTTTTCAGAGGCAAAAGAGAGCTGCGCTGTACTTCCAAGACGGTGCCTTTGGCTTCCTTGTTCAGGGAGTACAGACTCTGTGTCCTCATATGGCAAAAGGCAGAAGGGCCAGAGGGGCCTAGTATAGTTCCCTCCAGCCCTTTTATAAACAGCAACCAATTTCTCAAGGGTCCTCCCACCTTCAGATCACCACAAGGGGAGTTAAGTTTCAGAAGGAATTTTTTTTTTTTTTTTTGAGATAGGGTCTTGCTATGTAGCCCAGGCTGGCCTCCAACTCACGGTGATCCTCCTTCCTCAGCCTCCCAAAGGCTGGAATTACACATGTGAGCCACCACACCCAGCAACTCAAAAGGAATTTTGAAGGGGACATATTCAAATGTCAGTTTCTAACTGAGATTTTCATATCATTAATGGTTCTTTCAACTATTACCTTTGTTGTTATTGCCTTGGTGGTTATTCTGACTTAACCACGTTTATCTTAGTTTATCAGCATCAGCTTCAGATTTATACTAATTTAATTTCAGTGAGATATGGAAACATTACTCCTATATAAATCTATTCCCCCTCCCTTGTTGTTATTATCATTAAGCATATTGCATCAATAACATTTATAAATATTATAGAACCAACATTATATTGTTATAATTGTTACATTATGTAATCATATGTTTTTAAAGAAGAGCAGGTGTACGTTTTTTTTTTTTTTGTGGGTACCGGGGGGTCGACCTCAGGACCTCGCGCACCAGGAGGTGCCCGTGCCGCTGAGCGATATCACCGGCCCCTTTTTCGTATGTGGGTTCCGGGAGTCGAACTCGGGCCCTCGCGCTTGCCGGGCAGGCGCTTAAGCCGCTGAGCCATCTCACCGGCCCAGGTGTACGTTTATAACTGCTGTTATATTAACTTTCTTAATTATCATTTCCAGTTTTGTTCATTTGTCCCTATGGATTCAAGTTACCATCTAGAGTCATTTCCTTAGCCTAATACAGCTATTTCCTACCCACCTCCTCTGTGCTGTTACTGGCAAACATATTACATTTCTATATATATATAGCCTCAACAATTTATTATATAACTCTGATTTTAAATAGTTGTTCATATATATTAAATTTTCATTATATACTTAAGATGTATAACATTTTGATATACATATTTTGAGTGAAATGATTAATATAGTTAAGCAAATTGGACATATTGATCGCCCCACATTGTTACCTCTTTTTTTTCTAGGAAGAGCATCTGATAGTTACTTTCTTAGCAAATTTCCACTATAAAAATACAATATATTATTAACTGTAGTCATGATTGCATACATTAATTAGATCTCTACACTTATCTGACATAACTGCGACTTTAAATCCTATGACCTGCCTGTGCCCATTTCCTCCCCTCCCCGTCTCTGGCAATCACTGTTCTACTGTTTCCGTGTATTTGACTTTTTTTAGATTTCATGTATAGTGAGACCATGTGGTAATTTTCTTTTTGTATCTGGCTTATTTCACTTTGTATAATGTCTTCTCTGTTTATCATGTTGTTGCACATGATAGAATCTCTGTTTTAAGGATGACTAATATTCCATTACATATGACATTTTTTATATACAATTGATATTGCTTTTAAAATCACTTAAGAATAAATTTTCATTCAGACCGTCTTTTAGAATTACCTATCACAGACAAACCTCAATCTCCCATATATGCTCCCATTAGAGAACACTGTGTACATGTGTGAATATATAAGTATACATACACATACACTTTTAAAAAAATGTGTTCAGGGCCGGTGAGATGGCTCAGCGGCGTAAGCGCCTGCCTTGCAAGCGCTAGGGCCCGAGTTCGACTCCCGGATCCCACATACGAAAAAAGGGGCCGGTGATATCGCTCAGCGGCACGGGTGCCTGCTGGCGCGCGAGGTCCTGAGGTCGACCCCCGGTACCCACAAAAAAAAAAAAAAAAAAATGTGTTCATATAAATCTACCAATTATAGTCAAATGCCCCTGAGTCTTTCTTAGCTTCCTATTCCACATTTTCTCTCTCTTCTCCCTCAAGGAGAGTCCTGGCTCTCAGTAGAATTATTCAACTAAAAGTTTCACCCATCTGCCTGAGTTATCTGTCAGTACTGACTCTCAACTGCAGACAGATATAATCTGCCTGACTACAGCTTGTTGGCTTTCTTTTTCCCTTCCCTGTATTTATGTGTTCCTTTACTCACCACCCAAGTGAACTATCTGTACCTAAGCCCTTCCCTCTGCACGTGCTTCCGGGGACACCCAGTGTAAGTCACACCCCCACTCATCTACCCACTGATCCCAACTACGAAGAAATGGTCTTGTGAAAACTACCAATATGCAGGTTCAAAGCATAATGCTATATTAACAATGAAGTCGGCTATACGTAGAAAATGAAATACAATACATAAGCAGTAAGAAAAATTTAACTTTCTCATATTTTTAACATTCAACTACTCCATTGTAAAATAGAACTTTACTTTTAGTTTTATTCATAAATTAAATTACAGGGTATACAGCTAAAGGAAGAGAAAAAAGGGGAAGGAAGTAAGATAGGAAGAGGGAAGAAATTTAAAAAAGGGAGAGAAAAATTAATCTACAGTGTGACTGTTTTGTCTTAACATGACCTTTGTGAATCATGAACATTAGCAATGTGTCACTTAATCCACAGACCTACTCCTCCAAGGATCAAATATAGGAATAAATGAACACTGAAGCTCTGATTTTGGTCTCAGGCAAAAAGGAAGAAATACCATTTCATCAAATGAGCTATTTATTTGTGCAAAAACATTTGATTTTTAAAATCTTTTTTTTTTTATGTGGGTACTGGGAGTGGAACGCAGGACTTCACGCTTGCTGGCAGGCACTTGTGCTGAGCGGTATCACCAGCCCCTTTTCTTCCTTTATGTGGGTGCTGGGAGTGGAACTCAGGACCCCACGCTCGCCAGACAGGCACTTACGCTGCTGAGCCATCTCACCGGCCCCTTAAAAACCTTCTTACCTTTTGCCTGTCATCTTTAGTTCTGTTTTAGCAGATCTCAGACCAGTACTAATTTAATAAGAACTGATTCTTCACATGATATAACAAAATATCTCTCAGCCTTTTAAAGAACAACAGCCGGGTGTGGTGACACATGCCTATAATCCCAGCACTCGGGAGGCTGAGGCAGGGGGACTGCTGTGAGTTTGAGGCCGCCAGAACTATGTAGTGAGACCCTGTCTCAAAAAAACAAAACAAAAAAAAAATAAAAAAATGAAAATCTTTGGTCTAAACCTACTATAGAGACAATGCAAATGTAATAGTGGAGAAATCTGTTTTTAGGTTAGGTATGGTGGCACATGCCTATAATCCCAGTACTAAGGATGCTTAGGCAGGAGAATCACTTGACTCCAGGAGTTCAAGGCTAGCCTCCACACAGTGAGCTCTTGTCTGAAGAAAAATTTAAAAACAAACAGTGGTTTAAAAATTAACTGGAAAATTTAAAAACTTATGAAGTATTAACAGAACATTCACAACAGAACTCCTTACATATAGTCAATTTCATTTTAAAATAAAAATGACATCACAGAGTAGTAAGAGATCTAAGCCTGAGGAGTGGAAATGCTCTTTGATCTCTTGTATTTGTTCATACAGAATTTTTCTCCCTAAAGAGTCTTTTGGTGGGGAATAGTAGGCACTGTTATTTATGAAGCTGTCCTTCAACTGAAACACTGCGTTTAATTGGAAAGGTTCCTGTGGTTCCTCCCGCCAGTCTCTGATGCAGTCTTTCCCTCCAGGCTGGAGACATCTCCCTCCTCACATCCCTCCCTGTGTCCGAGTGGTACGAATAGATCCTTCACTTGGAACGATTCATCCGTTTGACTTGAATAGCTGAAATGCCAAAGAAGCGATGTGAAACAATCAGAATTTGCTATCGCCATGGCATCTGTCTGTGGCCTTTACTCACCGAGGAGGACCAGCTTTCCAACTCCTTCCTGGGTTCTGAGATTAAAACAAAGACATGGATGGACTCAAGTTCTGGCTCCGTCACGCTTTTTGGTGTAACTAAAGATAAAATGGATTGTCCAGTAAGTGACCCTAGAAGCTAAGTTGTCTGAATGAATTAGCTGGGCCCAAGGGCTCCTCTCCCTTGCTAGTAGGAGGGGCAGTCTCTGAAAAAGCTTGCGGCATAGTGGTTCATTCTCCGCAGGGGAAGAGCTGTGCCTAAAACGACTTTCAAGTGATCTAACAAGGAGTGCGGGCCAGGTGACCAACACCTACACTCAGACCACGCAGTGCCCCCAGCCAGAGTTTATGACTTTTGCTTTTAAGTCCCTCTCTCAGCTCCTCCATAAAGCAGAGAGGAATAGTGGTGTGTGTTTCCCTCTTGAAGCATAGCCCTGTTGTGTATCCAGCTGTACCCTGGCCCTACCCAAGTCACCTCTTTGCAAGATGCCCAAACACGTGGGGACCTCTGGGTCCAGGACATATACCAAGTGATAGTACCGATGCTTTTTGTTTGTTTGGTTGGTTTTGCTTTGCAGTACTTTTGGTGTTGTTTTGAGACAGGGGCTCACAGTGTAGTCCAGACTGGCCTTCAACTCACCACGTAGCCCAAGGTGATCTCGAACTTGTAGTCCTCCTGCCTCAGCCTCCAAGTGCTGGGATTACAGAAACACCCCTGGTTGACAAAGTGGTCTTTTACTACATACTTTGACTATTAATTTCATCTTCTAGGAAAAAAGAAAACACCAGGGACTGTTTTCAAAGTTAAATTTATTCATTCAACTCTAGTGAAGCATTATTGAGTTAAATCTTACGTTAAGTATTTGCTGTACGGAATAAATTACCTTTGAGAGAGGTGTGGAGTCATGAAAAGGGCATGGATTTCTGAGTCACAGACTTGGCTTTATATTCCAACATTTTTGCTTTGTGCTCATGACCTTGAGTAAGTTCTTGATCTCTCTGAACTTAAAAGAGGGTGTGAAGCCAGGTGTGGCAGCACAGCCCTATAATCCCAGTACTGTGGGAGGATGAGGTAGGAGGATTGCAAGTTCAAGCCCAACTGAGGCAATTTAGTGACTTGATGGATCCTTTCTCAAAATGAAAAAGAACTGGGAGTGAAGTTCAGTGCAAAGGTCGTGGTTAAATCCTCAATATCACTAAAAGATGAAAAGTAAATGAATAAAAAAAAAGAGGATGTGAATATTAAATGAGATTATGCCTCTAAAAGGATTAAGTATACATTTGGTACCTACTACATGTTCAAAAATTATTTTCTTATTATTAGTATATGTTTGTGACAAATAATAATTATATTCACCTTGGGCAATTGGTACATGCACATATTAAATCTTGATCATTTTTATTCCAATGCCCCACCCCGCCATCCCCTCTCTCCCCTTTCCTAGGTCCCCTTCCTATTTCCTCATAATCTACCTTCCTCTTTACTATTATCTCTCTTATATTTTGCTTTTTAAATTACTTCTATTTTGGATTTCTCATATAAGAGAAACCAAGCAATGTTTAACCTGCTGTGTCTGATTTATTTACAAAATTTATTTAGTTTACATTTCTATAATAATGTAGAAGTTTCCTTTTGCCTTGCAGCTTTGCCAATGTTTATTGCTTTTTGAGTTCTTGATGATAGCCATTTTTATTACAGTAAAGTGGAATCTAAGTGTTGTTTTCATTTGCATTTCTCTAATGGCCAAAATGCTGAACATTTTTTCATATACTTATTAGCCATTTGTACTTTTTCTTTTGAGAAGTAACTATTCATTTCAACTGCTTGCTTTTTGATTAGATCTTTTATTTTGGAGGGTCTAAGTTTTTTGTGTTCATTTATTTTATTTTATTTTATTTATTTTTTTTTTGTGGGCACTGGGGGTCGACCTCAGGACCTCATGCGCCGGCAGGTGCCCGTGCCACTGAGTGATATCACTGGCCCCTTTTTCTTCATGTGTGGGTTCCGGGAGTCGAACTTGGGCCCTCGCGCTTGCCAGGCAGGCGCTTACGCGGCTGAGCCATCTCACCGGCCCCTCTTCATTTATTTTAGATACTAGTCCTCTGTCCAAGGAGTAACCTGGAAATTTATTTATTTATTTATTTTTAGACAGGGTTTCACTATGCAGTTCAGGGTGGTCTTGAATTCACTTTATAGCCCAGGCTGGCCTTGAACTCACAGTGATCCTCCTGCCTTAGCCTCCTGAGTGCTGGGATTACAGGTGTGTGCTACCATGCCTGGCAAAAATTTTCCCATTCTATAGGTTGTCTCTTCATTCTGTTGGTTACTTGCTTTGCTGTGTAGATGCTTTTAATTTGATATAATCCCATTTGTTGAGTCTCAGTATTATTTCTGCAATGCGCAGTTGGGATTCTGTTCAGAAAATCTTTGCCTATGCTTATGTCTTCAAGAGTTTTATCATTTTTTTCCTTCAGTATATTCACTTTCTTTTTATATTTAGGTCCTTTTTTTTTTTTTTTTGTGGGTACCGGGGGTTGAACTCAGGACCTCGTGCGCCAGCAGGTGCCCATGCCGCTCAGAGATATCACTGGCCCTTTTTTCGTATGGGGGAACCGGGAGTCGAACTCAGGACCTCGCGCTTGCCAGGCAGGTGCTTACACTGCTGAGCCATCTCACCGGCCCATATTTAGGTCCTTGATCCAATCTGATTTGACTTTAGTACCAGGTGAGAGATCTACGGCTGTAGATTCACTCTTGCGCATACGGATAACCAGTTTTTTCCAGCACCACTTGTTGAATAGGCGATCTCTTTTCCAATACTTGTTTTTGGCCCCTTTGTCAAAAATTAGATGGGTGAAGTGCATGACGTTGTTTCTGCATTCTCAGTTCTACATCATTTGTCCAGATATCTGTGTTTGTGTCAGTACCACACTATTTTTATTACTGTAGTTTTGTGGCATAACTTGAAATTTGGAATTGTAATGCCTCCTGCTTTTCTCTGTTGCTCAGTATTTCTTTGTCTATTATTGGTCTCTCCTGATTTCATATAAGATTTAGGATTCTCTTTTTTCTAATTCCGTGAAGAATGCTGTTGGTATTTTGATTGAGATTGCACTAACTCTATATATCATTTTGGTAAGACGACTATTTTGACAATATCGATTCTGATTATCCAGGAACAGGGGATGTCTTTCCATTTTCTCATGTATTTTTCAATCTCTTTTTTTCAGAGTATATTATAGGTTTCATTATAGAGGTTGTCTTAGTTACTCTTCTCATTGCTGAGACAAAATACTCGACATCCAAAGTTAAAGGAGGACAGATTTATTCAGCTAACAGATTGTAGAGGTTTCAGTTCATAGTTGACTGGCCAAGGCAGGATGGCAAGGCAATGGAGAAACAGTTCATGGTAGGCAGAAGGCAGCAAGTAGTGAAGCACTGAAGCAGCAAGTGACAATGGCAAGTTATATTCTCTCCAGGCTACCCTCCCTTGGAGCGGGGGAACCTCCCACACCTAGTGTGGGGAACCCTTAATCCTAGGATTGCACCATGAATCAATCCCAGCATCATACACTCTAGATCCAGTCACCTCCAAAAAGCCCCACCTGTGACTGCATGTGGCATGAGGCTTTGGATGTTAGTTACAAGCCATAACAGAGGTCTTTCACTTAATTCATAGTTATTTAATTTTTTAAAAACTCACTGAACATTATTAAATCCTTTATCTGTTTATTTACATCCTCTTTGAGCTCACTGAACATCTTATGTATTTGCTTATTTGACTCTTCTTTAATCTCTTCAAACATTTTACCCATTTGGTTTTTAAGTTCTTTGCTTGAAAGTTCCTCCATTTCAGTACCTGTGAGACTGGCATTTGGGGAGTTAAGAGTTTTTGGTTGCTTTGTTTTCTCATGCATCCATTGCTTTTGTGCTGAGAGTTGTAGATAAATTAGGCTAGAAACTTCTGTCCCTACTGTGGAGACCTCTTTAGTACGTTTCCCCATTACGTGACCTGGACTTTGGTTATGTTTTGGTGTTTATAGACTTATTCAATCTTCTCAGTGTAATAGGATCAGTCCTGGTCACTGCATTGCAAGGTAAGAACAATTACTGGTTACATCAGCACATATATCAATTACATAATTTAAAAATTGTTTTTAAAATTTCACATTTTTTTTCAGTAACCCAGTAAGACAATGAAAGAGGACCAATGACAAGCAGGCTGAGATGTGAAGGATAAGGGGAGAAGGGAGGGAGAAAAGGAAGAGAATAGTTCAGAAATAAGGGAAGAAGGAAAAAGAGACAACAGCAAGTAAAAGAGATAAGACTGATGAGTTTTAAAATCTGCAATGGAAGGGGGGGTTCACGAGATTATTTTCAGGGTTGAGGAAAAAGAAGAGGGGTAGAAGTATAATTAGAGATTGAGGGAAGCTGGAAGATGGTCAGAACAAATTAATATGTTGATAGAAAGCTTGTACATGAGTTCTCCATGTGTAATTTTTGGTAAGGGTTAACCTGATATGACCATGAGACACACTATAAACCTGAAGTGATAATTAATACTTATTCTCCATTTCATATATGCAAACACCTCACATATGTATGCCTGATGACTGGAGAAAAAGAAACACACATGGGTGCAGAGATCAGCAGCTTTGGGTGGGCAGCGGAGGGACCCACACGGGTGCCAAGCTCTGCAGTGTTTGGAGGCAGGCCGCAGGAGGGAGCTCATGTGGGTGCGGAGCTCAAGGGCCTTGGGCGTGGGTGGTAGAATGTCTGATCTGGCACTGCTCCTGTCTTTTTTCCACCCCTCGATCACACTGGTCACGGCCACTGCATGCCCTGTGACTCACTGGCCCACAGACCCTTTGATCACTGGTTCCATTTCCCTAACCAGGTCTGTGTGCTTGCTCATTTCTGACCAGGGCTCATCATTCAAACTCAGTCACTGCCCTCTGCGTGATGCCCTGGCTTGTGCTCTCCTTAGTGTCCTAATCTGAGGTGGCCTTCCCTTGCAATTACCTTACTTGCTGGGGTTCATCCCCCAGTGAACAGAATGTTAGGACAGGTAGGCACCGGGCAGTGGCTGCTGGACTGGGAGCTGCTGCTGCACTTGGCTTCTTTCCTCCAGGGATTAGATCTTCCCGGAGATGGCATGGCTACTGGACCCGGGCTTCAAGCAGTTCTGGGATTGAGAAGAGGCCCTGTCTCTTTTTCTAGATACCCCTGATGCAAGAATTCATCTGATGGCAGGGTGCACTGTGAGTTGCCTTCCTGTGTTTAGGTTTTGTTGGTCCCATTTCCAAGTACTTGTAGATCTTAGCATCTCATGAGTGCTGCTGCCTTGAGCCTTCCATTATGTCCTCTCGATAAATCCTTAATGGCGGTCTCTGCTTCCCTGTACTCCTCTTCCCTTTCCCCTTCTGCCTTACTTCCATTTATGTTTGTTTTCTTGCTTATCTCCTCCTGACTTATTTTTTCTTTTGTGTATCTGGACCCTGTCCCTTTCCAAATCCTCCCAAAACAGATGTGACAGTTTTTCTAAGCTCCATAAATTTTTAACATGCTGCAGGGAATAGGGGACTGAATCCTTTGTGGATGAGGACACGGGCTGAGTATACTTTCTTAAAGGGCCCTGGACCTAGAACACATGGAGATGCTCGGCAGTGAACATCCATGCTTGGTTGTTTCAAACTCATCAAAAAGTACAGTTAATAATCACAACTGTAGTTATCAGATTTGTATCGTCAAGCAAGTCTGGGTTGTTCTTTGCTTCCCGCTTCTGGTATGTGTCTTCTTTTTGATTTCTTCAGAGAGCAGCAACACTTCGGAGCTGTAATTTGCACTGCAGTCAATGTATCAATGTGTTAAAAGTCAGGAATTCCAGAGACCACCTGAGTATGTGCTTTCTCACCCTCGTTCCCAGCAGCAGAGACTGTTTCCTCTCACACAATGGGCTGACATCAATGGGGCGAAAACGCGCAGAAGGAAGACACTGACTTGGAATTAGACATTTGCCGCGGGAGCTGACAAAGCAGAACCCAGTGGGGACGATGAGTGTCGTCTGGATAGCGGAGGGGTCTCTGCCCATACGTCTCCCTCAAATGATTTCACATTCCAGTCAGGTAAGCAAGTTATTAAAGGGGCAAATACAGTAAGGTGTGGAGTGCTGGCTAAAAACATTCACTTCAAACATTTCAAACACTGAGTTTGCCAAACCAAGGACGTGTTGCCATAAAGGCTCTTTCATTCTTTCCATGCTGTTAAGTGGTTATTTATTAATACCTTTCCCAATTTTTCACAAGCTCCAAAATCAAGATAACTTAAGAGTAAAATGGATTGTCTGACATTATGAAACTACATCAGAAAGAGCCGAGATTAGAATTTCTATTTCCTGGGTTGCTATTTTTTAAGTAATCCATTAAACATTCACTGATGATTCAGCTAGACATCTCACCATTGTGTCTTCTAGCAGCAGCTATACAAATACCACAAGCTAAAACCTATGAGGAAACATCCTTGGTACAAATTCTCTAAAGAATGCTTATAATTCAGTTTCTCACCACTTTTACTGTATTTGTAAAGAAATATAGTAGTTTCTCGGGCCGGTGAGATGGCTCAGCGGCATAGGCGCCTGCCTTGCAAGCGCGAGGGCCTGAGTTCGACTCCCGGATCCCACATACGAAAAAGGGGCCGGTGATATCGCTCAGCGGCACGGGCGCCTGCTGGCGCGCGAGGTCCTGAGGTCAACCCCCGGTACCCACAAAAAAAAAAAAAAAAGAAATATAGTAGTTTCTAAAGAAATAATGGTTCTATTGTAAAGCAACATAAATGTTTTTAAAACTCTGTTGCAGAAGGAAGTTTCTAAATCACAAAATTTCTAAAGTAGATATAACTATTATCAAAAGTTAAAAAGAGGAAGTATAAAGAAAATGTAAGCATTTAAATACTGTTAGAATATCAGATGTTAGAATGCACGAGTACATTCACTGTGGCACACATGAGAAATCTGAGATTCTACATTTTGGAAACACGCTACACACAAAGCACCTATTCATTGAAAATGCCGTTATATGGTTATATGATGGTGATTTATTTGGTTTATTTTAGAAGAGGTGTGAGTGTAGTTTAAGAATAGCCCAGAGAGGGCCGGGGATATAGCTCAGCAGCACAGTGCCTGCCTGGCAAGCGCAATGTTGTGAGTTCGCTTCCCAGTACCAAAAAAAGAAAAAAAAAAAAAAAAAGAATAGCCCAGAGAATACCAGGCTGACAAATTTCTCCTTTGAATATCATGTTTGTCTTCTAAAATATTTTTTCATAAAAATAAACAAAAAATCATTCATTCTTACATTCAAATAGATTTTGAATATAATAGTTTCAGAATTAGAATTTAATATGCTAAAATTTCAGCAAACAGCAATTAATTTTGGCCTGAAGCAGATAGTTTTAGTCTCAACTGACTTGCTACTTGTCCTTGGACAGTCATTCCTATACTGAAAAACATACAACAACCAACAACTATTACATAAAACAAGCCAATAGTTGATGACTGTACAGATTCATACTCTTCTATACATGTATTCAGCAAAACCAGAATTATTCCAAGACAACATGATTCGTGATAGGGAAGATCAGTAGTTCATAACTCCCAAAAAGGAACTGACATGAATTTTGGTAAGACATTTGACACCTGAGAGTTCATAACTGCTAAGAAAGATTAAGCTATATTATGAATACTGAAGACCTAAGAGCTACAATATTTTTAATATTTTCAAGTCATGATAAATAATCTGAAATAGTCTGAAATCAGCCATGCTCTAGATAATTCCACCCATTTCTACTTCCTACCAGGATATCCTTTCTCCCATGCTCTACAAATCCTGTTCCCAAAGACAGAAGCTCTTGATGCCCTACCCAACCCCAAGCTTTGGAAACAGTCCCGTCCTCCCTTAAGTAGGAAAGTCCAGAAGTTCTTCTCTACTGTGCTTTTCTACAGTTTTCTGATTTGCCTATACAAGCAAAAGAAACAACACAAACTTTTTAAGAAATTTAAATCACAACCCCTGTGGTGGCTATAATTCCAGCACTCTGGGAGGCTGAGGCAGGAGGACGGCAAGTTCAAACCCAGCCTAGAAAACGCAGCAAGATTCTGTTTGAAAATAACATAGACAGTACAACTGGGGCCATGGAACCACTGCCCTCTACTCATGTGGACCTGGGCAACACCCCAGGGTCAACACTCCCCCCACCTCTGTCCTAAGGCCAACTCCCGGAGGCAGAGATAAGACAAAGACCCCTGGGCCACTTGGAAAATTCTGAAGTCTCAAACTCAGACAAATGCGTGCCAGATTCTTCAGCTGACCTCTAATAACCATAGTTCACCTGGAGCTCAACGAAATTTCCTGCATATGGACGACATCTCACATATCCAATTATAACAGAGTGAATTATGGGAAAGGAGATGGGCGATAGAAACAGCTGACATGACTTGGTATCCTGTCAATCACGCTGTCACTCACGCTCCGAAAGACCCAATGGATGGCACCCTAGGCCTGGCACCATGTTTTAAGTTCTTAAACCCAACTCATTCAGCACTCATGCCATTTTTCTCTCAGCCAGTGCAAGCCCGCTCACTCTGAGTGTAGTATTACCTAATTAAACTTCATTAAACTTTGCTGCTCTTTCCTTACCATTGAATGCCATGTCCAATTCTTCATCCCACATGAAAACCTAGAAACCCATCCAGGACCCATCACTCACAACAACAAACATTTTTTTTTTTTTTTTTTTTTGTGGGTACCGGGGGGTCGACCTCAGGACCTCGCGTGCCAGTAGGCGCCCGTGCCACTGAGCGATATCACCGGCCCCTTTTTCATATGTGGGATCCGGGAGTCGAACTCGGGCCCTCGCGCTTGCCGGGCAGGCGCTTAAGCCGCTGAGCCATCTCACCGGCCCTACAACAAACATTTTTTAAAAAAGTTTTTATCTTTTATTAGTACGTTTGCAGTACATAATGATTACATTCCCTATAGAGAGTTGGTGCATTTACATAACACATCTCAATTCTTTTTTTCATTCCACTCCCTTCCCCTCTGTCCCTTGATCCCCTTCTTCCTATTTGAAAAAAATCCTTCTCCCTACTTCCTATTATCTGCCTTTAATTTGTTCTTTATTTATATTTTGGGTTTCTCATATAAGAGAAATAATACGGTATTTAAGCTTGTGTACCTATTTCACTTAACATTATGCTCTCAAGGTGCATCCATTTTTCTACAAATGATTCGAGTTTATCCTTCTTTATGGCACAGTTGTACTTCATTGTGGGTGAACATATTTTCTTTATCCATTTCATCTATTGATGAGCATATAGGCCACCTCCAAAATTTAGCTATTACGAATTGTGCTGCTATAAAGATGGGTATACATGTGTCACTGTAATATAATATCTTTAACTCTTTTAGGAAGATACCTAGAAAGAGAATAGCTGGGTCAGACATTTCTATTTTTAGCTTTCTGGAGCTAATCTCCAAACATTGTTGGTTTACATTGCAGCCAATAATGTAGATGGGTTCCTTTCTCCCCAGCAGCCTCACCAGCATTTGTTGTTATTTGATTTCTTGATGATAGTCATTTTTATTAGAATAAGATGAAATCTCAGTGCTGTTTTCATTTGCATTTCTCTAATGGCCAGTGATGTTGAACATTTTTTCGTGTATGTGTTGACCATTTGTTCTTCTTCTGAGAAGTGTCCATTCATTTCACTCAAAATTTTAAGAAAAAAGTTTTTAAAGGCTGCAGATGTAGCTCAAAGTGAAGGCCCTGGGTGCGGGAGGGAGAGGGGAGGGGAAAGGAAAGGGGGAGGGGGAGGAGGAGGGGGAGGGGAAGAGGTACCACTAGTTTGACATGCAAGTAATTCAGTAAAAACTGATAACTGGTCTTGCCTTGTTGCATCCTTGTTTCGATTCCCAACCTTGTAACCTAGGCCTTCCTAGTTGGGAATGCTGTCTTATTTCCTCTACTACCACAGCGGTTTTTGAGTCTTCTACTCTAGAACTGTCTTTTGCCACTTTAATCAGTGGAAATGGGATCCTGCTGGGTTATTTCCTTCATACTGTACACCTTAAAAATACTCCCTCTCAGTCACCCTGTTACACCAGGTGAACCTTCCTGGGATGAACCACTATTCCTTGTGTATTCCTGGTGTATTCTGGGGACACCAAGCCCTGTTAATCTTGGGGAGATGACAAACTCATGCCCCATAGGGCAAATTTAGCCCACTGACATACTTGGGCTGACATACAGACTTAAGGATAGTTTTGTCATTTAACATATCCACATGAACTTAGAAAAAACACTTCATTCTTCAGAGGCTGTCATTTTTCCTCATTTGTCAAACATAGATGATGTCTTTTTTACCTTGAAAGGCTGTAGGAAGGAACAAGAATGAAATAACGCTGGAAAAGGACTTTATAAATTGCAAAGTGCTATACAGTGCAAGTTATTATTTCAGAAATAACACCAAGGATTTACTATAGTTCTGTCTGCTGCAGAATGGATCGACTATAACATGGCTGCTTCCGATTGTTCGACGGGGTATGTCAGTGGCAAGGGTACATCATATTTATCTTTGCAGGTGTTTCTAAGTTGGTATTATAGTGAAATTCAAAGAATATTTATTTTAGAATTATTTCTGTGAAATGATGTATATGCTATTTCAATGATTTATATTTGAGTATTATATTTTCCCTCATTTATTTGTTCCCCATTTCTTTCACCACCAACTCCCACCCTTATGAACAGTAAACTAAAAATAAATGTCTGTAGAACAACCAGTGATCACTTCCTGTTCCAGATCTACAGTGTGATCACAGGGATTTGAGATGCGCTAGCCAAATGAAAGGTACGTATAACACAGCGATGGCTTTGTTGTCATTGCCCCTTCTGAAATCAAGGAAATACCAGATACTTCCAGGGTAAAGGTGAAAAAATTTTTTTTAAACAAAAGCATGTTTTATAATATCGCCATCAATTTCAAATCTATACAGTAAGTCCCCAGCTTAGGAACATTAGAGTTGTGATCTTTCACAAGTGTACTGTGTAAGAGTCACAGGTGTGCCATACAAGACTCACTTTGTCAGATTACAAACAAATTCGACTTTGGAACGTTCTCCTGGAGTGGAACTCGTTGATAAGTTGGTACTGCATTCCTATCCCTGTATTTCTTTCCCTAATACCCCAGACTTTTAAATTCAACTATATACTGGATATTTTCATTTAATTTCAACGTTGGTACTTTAACATGGTCAGAACTTTTTTTTTACTATTTTTCTTTTTGGTGCTGGGGATTGAAGCTAGGGCCTTGGATATGCTCATATACAATCTATTGCTAAGCTATATCTACAGCCCGAACAGAATTCTTGCTACTTTGTTTTGGAATTCCTTTCCCCGAAACACACCAACTACCCAGGTTTTATCTATCTCATCTGATACATCATTGTTGCGTTACTCCACTATCACTTGGTCCAGCAAAAGTCTTGTGTTTCTCATGATTCTTTCTTTCCTTTTGCCTACATATTTAAATCATCTATCTTTTATTTTTATTTTTAAACTTTATTTTTTAAACTAGTACGTATTTGTCATATGTATTGATCACATCCATCATAGGGAATTTGTACCTGTACATAATATATTTTAATTTTTTCCCATTCTCTTCCCCTGCCTTAAACCCTCCCCCATTTACAAATGCTTTGTTTCCATTTTTTCCTTCCATTCTTTTTTCCTTTTCCCTTCTTCCCTCCCCCTCCATTAATCTTTTAACTTTACTTAAACACATTTTTAAGTTGTGTATTTTTGTTATCACCTCAGTATACTAAGCCCCTGCCATGCTATGTGTACCTGCATGTAAACACACACACACACACACACACACACACACACACACAGTTTTTTAGTAGTGGGGACTGACCTCAGGCCCTTGTGCATGCTAGGCAAGCAGTCTACCACTGAGCTACATCTCCAGCCCTTTTGAGACAGGGTCTCACTAAATTACCCAGGCTGGTCTTAAACTTCCAATCCTCCTGCCTCAGCTTCCCAAGTAGCTGTGTGTTACCATCCCTGGCACACATTTTAAAATGTTTAACAGTTTCAGACACGATGCTTCACGACCACTGAACACTTTAGTGCTTAATTCCCAAACATAAGGACATCCTTTTAGACAAACACAAGCAGTAAGGACTGTGTTATACTTAACAGGGAATACTCTGTCCACAGAAAGTACTAGTACTGTCTTCTAATCAGGGGTGGTACCTTGATGAAAATACATGGGGGGGCGGTTGGCTCTACCTAGCCTTACTTTCAGACTTTTCATTAGTAACATAAAATTCTTTTATTATTATTTTTTTTTGTGGGTACCGGGGGTCGACCTCAGGACCTTGCACGCCAGCAGGCGCCTGTGCCGCTGAGCGATATCACCGGCCCTTTTTTCATATATGGGTTCCGGGAGTCGAACTCAGGACTTTGCGCTTGCCAGGCAGGCGCTTATGCCGCTGAGCCAGCTCACCGGCCCTAACATAAAATTCTTAAGCCATTGCAGAAAATGCCCCCCCCCAGCCAGTCTGTTAGTTGCCCAGGTAATAGTTCCTGTTACTGCTGTCTCCTAGAAATGGCTGGTCACCGTGATTTATAGCTGGTCACTATGATGCATACTGTAAGAACCAATCAAAGACAGCCAAGTACTCTGCCACTTGCTTGCAAACCCCATAAAAACCTCCCTCCCTGAGCCTTCAAGGCCTGACATTTTGAAGGATAGTTGATTCCTTGTCAGTGCCCTTTGACGTTAAATAAATCCGCCTCCAAATCCTGGGTGTTGTTTCAGTGTTTCTGCTTGCTGTTGCAAAGCCTTAATTTCTTCAGCTATAACTTTATAAAGGTGATCTTTGAGGAGTCCTGTGGTTCTGGAGTTTCATAATTCTATGCAGATGGTATGTTTCCATATTTAACTCACAGACTGAGTTCTAACACCACTTGGAAGGTGCTTGTTCATAGCTGGGTTAATGACGAGTCGGGTGATGAAAGGTGGTTCTGTCCTCAAATGCCTTTGCTGGCTACTATACACAGGGTTGTTGCTTTGAAGGAAGCAGAACTGGACTTCTCTCTCCTCAAGGATTTTGACTTCATACATATTAATTATGGAACTTGACTTTTATTTTACATATCTCTATTTTAATTTTTTTAGTTAAAACATTTTTTTATTTTTGCTTTTTTTTTTTTTGTGGGTACCGGGGGGACAACCTCAGGACCTCACGCGCCAACAGGCACCCGTGCCGCTGAGCGATATCACCGGCCCCTTTTTCATATGTGGGTTCCGGGAGTCGAACTCGGGCCTTTGCGCTTGCAAGGCAGGCGCTTAAGCCGCTGAGCCGTCTCACCGGCCCTATTTTTGCTTTTTTTTTTTTTTTTTGTGGGTACCGGGGGGTCGACCTCAGGACCTCGCGCGCCAGCAGGCGCCCGTGCTGCTGAGCGATATCACCGGCCCCTTTTTCGTATGTGGGATCCGGGAGTCGAACTCGGGCCCTCGCGCTTGCCGGGCAGGCGCTTAAGCCGCTGAGCCATCTCACCGGCCCAACCTATTTTTGCTTTTTAAAGACAGGGTCTATGTAGTTCAGGCTGGTCTTGAACTCACTATGTAGCCTAGGCTGGCCTCAAACTCATGGTGATCCTCCTGCCTCAAACTCCTGAGTACTGGGATTACAGGCATGTGCCATCACACCTGGCTTGGAACTTGAATTTTGCTTTGTTTTTTTGAGACAGGTTCTCACTCAGTAGTTCAGGCTGGCCTTGAACTCACTGTGTAGCCCAGGCTGGCCTCGAACATGCAGCCTCAGTATCCTGAGCGCTGGGATCACAGACATGTGCCACCACACCTGGCTGGAACTTGAATTTTAAATACTGAAAAATACTAATGCTTTTACATTTTCTCTCAAAAATGTTAAAGTGCAATAAAAAAGTAATGTCCACTATGCTTTTAAGTGCTCATATTTCCCTTTATCTTTCATTCAAAATGCGGAATAATTAAAAAAGGAGATGGGGGCAGGGCTTATAACTTTTAATTATTGACTCAAATGAGGGTATGTCAACAGTAACACATTAGATCAAGATGCCCCCTGGGGATCAAAAGCTGTCAGGAGCAGATAGTCTCAAAGAATTTCAAGGTTCAGATTTTTATCTTCTTGCATAGTTTAACATATGTAAGACAGCCACAAGCCTAGACCATTGGTACTGTATTAGCTTTGGAATCCTGCAATGGGAGTCTATCCATCGTCTCTTTGTGGAGCACCTCCTCCGTTATCTTTGAGCTGTGCTTTTCCCCCTGCTGTGGTCCCACTTCCCACCCCCACTGATGAGTGCTTTATCTATCATTACAGATCATTATTTTATTGGGAATCATCCTTATGCTGAACATTTTCAGTTAATAATCTTCTCTGTCATCTCCTTAGGTAACTTCAGAAGTGAACTTGTATAACATTAGCTCCATCTCAACAGGAGGGAGGAAGGGAAGAGATGGTTCTGCCTACTGGTACTGAATGCTCAGGGGTGATATTTATACAGTCACAAGTGATAGTAAAATATGTAATGATCAGTCCACGGACAGCTCAACTGACCAGTCAGGGTGGGTTGTGAGCAGCAGGGCTGGATCAGAGGTCTAGGTCTCCTTCCGTGTAATGTTTACCTCTTTGGTTGCTGGATCAAGAGTAGGCAATGTGGAGCTTTAGGCAGGAGATACTGTAAATCAGCATAGTTTTGTTCATATTTTTTATTAGTACACGTTTGTAGTACACAATGATTACATTCCTAGTGGGGAGTTGGTACATGTACATAACACATCTTAATTGTTATTGGTCTATTCAGCCAGAAGTCTTGATAGACTGAGTATAAAGTACAAGATTTGAAAGCAGCTCAGTGTCTTTTAAATTAGTGTTATGGCTTGTGTTTAGATGTCTCCCAAAGCCTGATGTGGTCATAGGTGGTCAAAGGGCTGCTTCCGAAGTGGCTGAATCCAGAGTGTGTGACTGATTCATGGTGCAATGCTAGAATTAAGGGCGGGTGATTACTCAATCAGTCCGCTGATTGGCTTGGCACCCCCCTAATCCTGGTAGCCTGGATACAATATAAGGAAGAGGAAGAGGCTTGTCTTCTCCCTTGCTTGCTTGCTTTTGCTGTCTTCTGCCTGCCATGGACTGATTCTCTTCTGTGTTTCCCCTCTGCCATGCCACCCTGCCTTGGAACCAGCCGATTATGGACTGAAACCACAAACTGTGAGCTAAATAAACCTTTCTCCCTTTAACTTTGAGTGTCAGGTATTTTGTCTCAGCAACAGAGAAAAGTAACTAAGACAGTTGGTCTTTGTACCCAGTACCATTCTAGAACCATGAATGTCTGTTCAGTGCTTTGTATAAGGTGACACATACTTTGGCATTGGACATCTTTGTTAATGATAACAATTTACAATTTTAGTTGCTGTATGACCTTGTAAAATTACTTAATTTCTCTAGGTCTGTTTCTGTGTAAAGTAGAAACAATCATGTTTACTTCATAAGGTTGCAGCTAAGATTATATGAGTGCCTGTAACTTACTATACTGCTGACAAATGAAGTTTTCAATAAATGTGCTTTCTCCCCTAAGACTTTTTTTTTTTATGAGGGTACCGGGAGTCAACCTCAGGACCTCGCGTTTGCCAGCAAGTGCTTGTGCCGCTGAATGGTATCACTGGCCCTTTTTTTCCTTTATATGGGTTCCGGGAGTTGAATTCAGGACCTTGTGCTTGCCAGGCAGGCGCTTATGCTGCCAAACTATCTCACCGGCCCTCCCCTAAGACTTTTTAAACAATTAATTATATATTTTTTCTAGACTAATTAAATTATTATATCTGCTAAGGCCTTTGTAGCTATTTAGATGTTCTAGTTTTAGCCACTGTGTCATATTTTTCTGATTTTTTTTTTTTTTTCCGGTCTTTTTGAGACATGGTTTCACTATGCAGTTCAGGCTGGACTTGAACTCACTTCGTTGCCCAGACTGGCCTCAAACTGGTAGTGATCCTCCTGCCTCAGCTTCCTGAGTGCTACGATTACAGGCATGTACCACCACACCTGGCTTCTATTTGAGTTTTATATTATCTCATTTCTTACATTCTTACAGAATTTAAGACTACCAAAAGGAAGGAAAACAAGGGAAAAAAAGTGATTGTTTTGAGAATAAAATTTTAACCCCTTTACTAGAGTTAGAGGGAGCAGCAAAGTCTCCAAGAATGTGGGATTTGGAGAAGGGAAGGTCACCTCTCTATCATTAATTGTGTTAAAACCAGTTTGTTAAAATAATAATGGAAGATGTGCTTTATTAAATATAAGCATTACTGGACTCATTCGCATAAAAAAGATCAGAAATAAATTCTTTTTTTTTTTCTTTAATGTGGGTACTGGGAGTCGAACTCAGGACCTTGTGCTTGCCAGCAGGCGCTTATGCCGCTGAGCGATATCACTGGCCCTTTTTTTTCCTTTATGTGGGTACTGGGAGTCAAACTCAGGACCTCGTGCTTGCCAGGCAGGCGCTTATGCCGCTGAGCTATCTCACCGGCCCCAGAAATACATTCTTACAAAAAGGTCATGCAAGGAAATCAAGGAATGGAATTAAAAGAAACCATCTTCTACTTAATTACTCGGTACTACGATGACTAAGATTTGGATGGCTAGCGTTCTATAATCTAAAAATACTGTTTATATGTACTTTTAGAATGTAAAATGTGTCATAGAGGAAAAATGTGTAGAATGTTACAGGAAAACATGCACAGACCTTGTAAGAGTTGTATCTTACAAATACTGATGTCTGGTGTATGTACTGCCACTTTCTTTTTTTTAACATCTGTAACATCTGTAGCCTGTAAATTTGCAACTATGAATTTAGTGAGCAAATTTATGGGAGGCAGAATCTGGTTTGATCTTTACTTCCTTGCGGAAGGCTTGTGACTTTCACGTTAGCAAAAGGAAGTGAAAGTTGCTAATCCTTTGACTTTAAAAGGGAAAGATTATCTGAGTGGAAGTGCAAGTGGCAGAGGAAGGCCAGTGGCCAGTCACAGAGAAGAAATGGAGGCGGCGGGAAAGACTTGAATAATGAGTGGAACTTGCCACACCACTCTGGCTTTGAAGATGGAGAAGGGGGCCATGAGCCAAAGAGAGTGGCCTGCAGAACCTAGAAAGCGTCAGCAAGAAAGTAGTCACAAGGAACTGAGTTCTGTCAGCAATCTGAGCAAGAAAATGGATTCTCTCTTAGAGCCTCAGTGCAGACTGACAACATGGACATGTTAGTCCTCGGAGATCTGTTTTATCTCTGACATACAGAACTATACGATTATTAATGTGTATTGTTTTAAGCCACAAGCTGTGGTAATTCATTACAGCAATAATAGTAAATAAACGCACTAAAAATATCTCATCTTTATTTCATTTAAATCAAAGTTTATCCAGTGCTGAATCCTTATTCTGCTGGACCGGCACGATATTCATGGACGCCCTTTTCTCTACTAGTGACATGGTCTCCTCTTCCTCCCACAGCACCAAATAATGCTGAGGTTGTCATCTAATAGGTCCCCCCACCAAACTCCCAAGGCAAAGAAACACAAAGGTCTGGTTATCTACTTGGGAAATAAAACATAACACCTCACTAACTTATCTTGCCACTGGTAAACTGGTTGTTCCTCCTAAAGGATATTTTGCTGTCTTCCCTGGTGCCTTGTATCTCATAAGGTAGGTCACTGATAGTCTCTGTTCTAATGCCTGGGTCTGCCTCAAGCTTATAACCTTATAGTTATGTTCCTTCTCAGGTCAGAGCTTATAAATATGAGTATTGGGAGAATTTCCTGCTTCCCAGAAAACTGACTTCCCTCTGGGTGGGGCTTTGTTGCTGTTTCTAAATTTTCTTGGTGTGCTGAGGTTTGAAACCAAGGTCTCAGGTATATGCTCCACCGCTAGGCATATGCTCCACCGCTGAGGTACTCACCTAGCCCCTGCGAGCTTTTTTGTTTTTGATTTTTGGATTGTGGTCACCTTCTGGGAGAGTGAGCTTACAGGATTTTTTCTCTACAAAGAAGCAAAGATAAAGCAGGAGACCACGTAATGTAGCAATGGAAATATTCTATGCAAGCAAGCGACGATGAAAACCTGAAACAGCAGAAGCAGCGGGGGAGATAAAGAGTTGGATTCTGAATCCTTTGAAGGATAGAGCCACCGATCTGATATGGTGTGTTAAAGACAAGCCAAAGATAAGTAGGTTTGTCAGGACTCATGTGCTGTGTCAGACCACACTGCTGGGAGTCCAGAGAAATCCTAAATGCTGCGAGCATATTTCGACCCTTCCAACTACAGATGAATGGCTCCCTTTGGCTTAAAAAGTTACAAGAGAATTTCTGCAATTAGAAAGCTGGTTTTCTAACCTAAACCTGCAACCAGATTTCTTCATCTTCTAATTCATTCTCCTCCTTAGCAGTCTCTGGGTCTTCTGTATCTCCGAAATCCAACTGGTGTAAGTGCCAGTTCTCGCTCCCATTCTACATCCATCACCAGATGGATGTGCCAGCCTTTTTCTTTTCTCCACTTTCCATACTCCAAAAGAAAGGAAGGATGTTTCCAAAGAAAAAGTGCAGGATAGTTACAAACAATAGCTTTGTATTAGTTGATTTACAAATTCGGTTTTAAGATGATTGAAAAATTTAACAGTGAAAAAAACCCCACTTTCTTCAGAAAATACAATATTGCTCTACTACTGTTAGCGCTAAGTCTATTTATTATTAATCCTTTACAGGTACGGAATCAAGATACTTGGGGGTTGCAAAACAATTCTCATGACAGGTAAAAGCAGTTTGTTTACATTGGTAGAAGCCATAGGCAGAAACAGGAAAACTGAATGAACCACTCCTTTCCCTTCATTCCGGTGTGGGCACCACATGGCTCTGGTGATTATCCTTGTTTCAGCTTAGGAGGCTGTGATGCCCGAGGAGGCAGATCATTAGACCGGACACCAGCAGCGAAAGCCGGAGTGGGAGGCACCTGGAGTCAGAGGTGTCTGACCCTTTGAATACTGGGAGCCCGAGTTGTGTTAGGGCTTCCTCTTGCTTTTGCCTGTTCCTGCTACCGTCCTATGATCCCATGGTAGTACTACCTACTACCATGAGGTGTACGCTTGGCAATTCTTTCCTTGCCAAGGACCTAGACTGGTATTTTTGGCCCATTCAACTGTAACAGAAATAACAAAGTTTTCATAATAAATGATATCAGCACTCACTTTGGGAAAGAAGCACTTCCGCCTTCATTGCAAAGGAAACTTCATTTTGGCTATTAAAAAACTAAGACACCGGGCTACGCTGTCATTATCCAGTATCTGTAAAAACTTGGGCAGCTAGTTAACTTTTCTAGCGCTTGTTTTCTCAGACACAAAACCTGCTTGTATCCCAGGTCAGGCCTCCTGTTGCCTCTTGTACCCAGGGCCTCCGAGGAATTATAAACTCCATTTAACAAATATTTAGTGTCTAATTTAAAACAGTATGTTTGACTCTTAAGAAATAGCGAAGTACAAAGCACAGGACAGTTTCCTGCCCTCCTAGGTCAAAAAATTCTCCAGTTTTCTGTGGGTACAATCTTTCATTCTCTATAAAGTACCTCAGCTACTGCAACTGATGCGCGCGCACCGGACCCGGGGAATCCAGCAAATTCTTAAACCGCCATCATAAAGCAGGAAATGCAGAATTCCATTTTATCTTTACTTTTGGAGGGTTTAAGTGAAGGGAATAACTTTCAGGTGGGTTCCGAGAAGACTCCACTACCTGCCCCGCTGACGTTACCTGGTCTCACCTGCAGCGCCCCACAGCCACGCGCTCCTTCCGGGCTCCAGGTGAGAAGACTGACAGGGCACCAACCAATGGGCTCGCTCCTTCCCCGCGGCAGGGCGGGACTTCAGCCCTGCGTCGGAGGCCCGCCCCTGTACGTGGCGCGCGTGCGTGACGCCGTGCGGCGCAGGCCGCTTCTCCAGCGCGTGGCGCCCCCCGGCGGCCGTGGGTCCCCAATGAGACGGCCCGACCTGAGCGCCTGCCATGGAGCCGCGGAAAGAGGCGCGAACCCTCCGGGACACGGTCGCGCGCCCGCCTGGGGTCTCGACGACGCCGGTGCGAGGCGTGGAGGAGCGGCGGGAGGGCGGTGCCTCGCCGGCGGCGCCGGCTTCGGACCCCGAGGCGGACTGCGCGAGCGCGGACGGGCTGTGGGAGCTGCCCGTGGAGCCGGCCGCGCGCAGGCCCGAGTGCGGCCGCTGCAGGTGACGGGGGCGCGGGTGCGGGTGCGGCGCCCCCTGCCGGCCGGCGGGCGCGGGCAGCGCGGCTCCAGGGGCCTGCTGAGCCGAGCTGGCGAACCGACTCGCTCCAAGTAGCAAGCTGTTCGCCCACGTTCGGTTATTTAACCCGATGTCCTCCGAGACATCGAGCGTTTAATGGGATGAGCAGGCATAAGCGCCGTTTCCAAGAAACTTAGAAGGCGTCTGCCAGAGCACTTGTAAGGCATAGTGACAATACTTGAACTGCTTAAATGGCATAGTCATAGCACAATGGAAAAATGGATTGGAAGACAGAGATAGGCAAGGCTGCTGCTACAGTAGTTAAGACTGTACTCAGAATTCTGAGTTTATTAAGAGATAAACTGGAATCACTCTGCAGTTTGCCCTTAGATCCTATATTGCTTCGAAATGGTTCTCCAGAAAGTTACTGGTAACCTCCACGAGATGAAGTCCAGTAGATCGTTTTCTTCTCACTGTTTACTAGACATGTGGGCAGCCCTTGGTGGTTGAATACACCTTTCTTGAAACCCTTTCTTTCGTGTCCCTTTAATGTATCTGAGTTCTCTTTTCTAATCTCCTTTGCCTATTCTACCCACGTTTTTAAACATTGGGCAGCTTCAGCTCTCAATATTGATGTTCTCTTCTCACCCTACAGACTTCCCACTTACCAGACTTGATGGTAGGTTATCACCCATACCCCAGTTTTTGTATCCCGGACAGTATGCATTCAGTAAGTTTACTGTGCACATTGCTGATCACTGACAGTCCAGTGGCGTCCATGTCAGTGTTCTTTCTCTTAGTGGGTACAAATAATAAACAAGCAACCAAATATGTAATTACAGACTGGGGAAAAAGCAGTGATGGGAAAAAATGGGATGCTATGCTAGAAATAGCTAAGTGGTGTCAGGAAAGATCTCTCAGGAGACAGCATTTATATTGAGATTTAAAAGCCAAGAGGGAGGGGCCGGTGAGATGGCTCAGCGGCGTAAGTGCCCGCCTGGCAAGCGCGAGGGCCCGAGTTCGACTCCCGGATCCCACATACGAAAAGAAGGGGCCGGTGATATCGCTCAGCGGCACGGGTGCCTGTTGGCGCGCGAGGTCCTGAGGTCGACCCCCGGTACCCACAAACAAAACAAAACAACAAAAAAACGGCTGAGAAGGATCCAGCAAGGAGAAAAGCATTCCAAGAAATACAACAGGACAGAATGTGGTGAATATCTTTACGACTTGAATGCTTGGAGAGCTTTACTTGGGACAGTTTGACCTTTTGCAGGGGCTGGATTTTAAGACTTCAGAAGAAGGGGTCTTGAATGTAAGGCTATTTTTATATTTCCTAGATGTACTTTGTATAGACATCTCCAGAGTTATGATGGTTTGACTTAGAGTTTTTTCAATTGACAATAGTTAGAAAGTGATCTACACATTCAGTAGAAACTGTAATTCAAATTTTAATCTTTTTTGGGCTAGCCGTGTGGGCTGTGGTATTTTCTCTGCAGGTGCTGGGCAGCAGCAGTAGCAGGATGCAGATCCCAGTCAGCTCTGTGATTACTACTGATTCTCTTCACTGCACTGTGTTGCTAATTGTGGTGTTTTGTAGGTTATTAACTTTTTTTACTTGCAATATTTTCAATTTAGTATGGGTTTATTAAAACTAATCACGTCGTAAGCCAGGGAGATCTACATAGTTAACTCTCAGTAAAACTTTGAAGGAGGTGGAGAATTTGTGACTAGAAGGGACTGTTTCTGAATGCATTTCATTTAAATAAGATGTCTCGGGGGTTAAGGAATGTCATGTAAAAATGTTTGCCTTAATCTCAATAGGATGCAAAGGATATAAAGATGAAAAGATATAAACCAAGGTTAAGTTTTGTGCTAGTTTTTTTGCTTAGTTTTTAGTTTATTCGGAACAACCAATTACAAATGCTATATAGTTTTTAAAAAATTAATGTTCTATGTTTAGCAGATACTTATTTTGCTTTTTTGAAATGAAAGTTGCTAGATTTTAATTTCTTTTCTGTTATATTTAGTTAATATTTAGGATTGTAACTCAGTTTCAACATTTCTGCATTTTGCCTGTTTCTCATGAGATTTCTCTCTTTTAAAAGCTCTTCTCCTTGGCACACTGTGTATTTTATTTATTTTGATTGGATAGAATACTTTTCTAGAATTATGGAGCGTATTTAGATCAGATGGGCATTTATAGGACATTACAGAAATGTATCAGAGGGTGCACCTAACCCATTATTTTGTGATTGGAGGGTGGGGGAAAGTTCAGAGAAGTCTTAGAAGTGACTTCTAAGGTTGGCCAGAAGAACATAAAAAAAAGTAATATGAGTTCTGATGTTTAGAATTTGATTAGGGACGAGATGGGGTGGTAGTGAGGTATTGCGGAAGGAATGTGTTCCTGGTAGAGGGATCAGGGTGTGGAAGTATTGTAGTTGGAATGTTTTGCAGAAGGAAGCGTGAGGGTACGGGCTGCTGAGATCAGTGGCAGTGGTGCTGAGAAGGACCAGCTGTGTCAGGGCGTTTGGGCCTAATTCTGTGGAACTGGGTGAGCTAGCCACTGAAGTATTTTTATATTTGAGTGGTGGTGGCAAGTTTGACTTTTACAGGTGGTTTTCAGCTGGGTAATTTATACTTTATTTTGCTAAAGAACTCAAACTGGATGGTGATATAATGGTAAAAGGCTTGACTGGCAAGGGTTAGGTCCTCACTGCAGCAAGATATTAGGAATCCTAGTTACACTTTTATGTCTTCTGTGGATACTGCAGTCATAAACCACTTGGAAGTCATTATTCACAAGAGTGATGGAATAATGTCTGAAAAGTGGGTTTTTTTTTTTTTGTGGGTACTGGGGGGTCGACCTCAGGACCTCGTGCGCCAACAGGCACCCGTGCCGCTGAGCGATATCACTGGCCCCTTTTTCGTATGTGGGATCCGGGAGTCGAACTCGGGCCCTCGCGCTTGCAAGGCAGGCGCTTATGCCGCTGAGCCATCTCACCGGCCCCTGAAAAGTGTTTTAAGATCTGTTTAAGGGGAGAAACAGCAGGAAGAGCATGCACATAAACTGATTCAGACCCGAGGTTAGTTTTTCTTTCCCTAGAGATTTCTTCCCAAGAAAAGCCCAGAGTTGCAGGATTATACTCAACTATACTTACAAGTTTAACACCCACTTACCAACCAGTAGCCATCTGCCAGGGATATACCAGACCTAGGTATTTTATATATGATATTATTTCTCACAACAACTCGATTGTTGATGGTATTGTTCAACTTTATTTTACATTTTTATTGTTCACTTTTTAAGTGATGAAGAGGTCAAGGTAACAGGAGAGTGGCAGAGCCATGCTGTAGCTCCAGTCCACTTCGCTTCCAAGTCCTTGCAGATACTGACCTCAGTCTGCGCTCGCGGCTGACAAAGCCTTAGGATTTTCTTTGCACAGTACTGTATAGTCACCAGTTGAAGTGGAATCTCTAAGGCTGCAAAAGTGGTTCTTGTTTTTATGCTTCTTCAGTCAGTAACAAGATGCCTGAGCTTTATTATTTTCTCTAGCTTTTTTATTCCATGTGTCTTACCCTTTCCTTATTCTTTTAGGCTTGGATATTCTGGAGAAAAAGGTGATGGGGATAAATTGAGAAAGGAGGGAGCCACAAACTGGTAGCCTGGTGATGTTTCTTTTGAAGTGTATTTTACTAGCTTTTAAAGTAGCTGCTGCAAGTTAAAAATCTAGACTTTTATATAAAAAAATCCAGATTTATGGCTTTCGAGAGAGTGGGAACTCAGGACCACCTTCCTGTGCAGTAGTTGGCGGACCTGAGTATTGGCTGTATCTGTAGATGGTACAATCAGTCCAGGGTCCAAGGCTCCTAACCTTTACTGCTTAACTCACTTGTTAACTGCCAGCTTCTCCCCTCACCAAGGCATTTGTATTTTGATTCTGGGTCTTATGTACATCATTGTGGCTGGTTTGAGTGAGCAGCATGTAAACCACTTTGTATGTTTGGTAGGAAGGAGTGAAAAGTGGTAAATCTCAGAGCAGTTAATTTAGAATAATTGAAACTGTCGAATTGTTATCAACAATTAGAAAAGAAACTTTTTGTAAACAAAATCAACTATATTATTGATAATTTACACAATAAAATTCAGAGATTCTGAAAATTTAATTTTTTTTTTTTTTAATGTGGGTACCGGGAGTTGACCTCAGGACCTCGCACTTGCCAGCAAGCGCTTGTGCCGCTGAGTGGTATCACCGGCCCTTTTTTTCCTTTATGTGAGTTCCGGGAGTTGAACTCAGGACCTCGCACTTGCCGGGCAGGTGCTTATGCTGCTGAGCTATCTCACCGGCCCTGAAAATTTAATTTTTGTATCTATAAAAATGTATTTCCAAGAGAAAATCAGTCTTGTTAGTATAGAAAATACTTATTCTTTAGTTTGTTCATAATATGTGTACAAAGTAATTTATAAATGACTGTGCAAGCTAATCATAAGTTCAGAGTTGAGCAAAGATGATATATGTTAAGAGGAAATTTTTTTCTTAATCTTAAGTCTCCAAAAAGGGGTGACCAGTTTTAAAAAACACATTAGAACTTTCTGAATGTTTGATTTATTTTTCACAAGAAAAATAAGAATTATACTATTATTTTCTGATAAATAGAAGTTTTTTTCAAAGAACATTAAAGCACTTTTA
Source organism: Erethizon dorsatum (assembly GCA_028451465.1). Taxonomy (NCBI): domain Eukaryota; kingdom Metazoa; phylum Chordata; class Mammalia; order Rodentia; family Erethizontidae; genus Erethizon; species Erethizon dorsatum. The sequence goes on along the minus strand of CM051836.1, from coordinate 39,148,170 downwards.
ATTTCTTAAGTCATTTGCCCAAAATTAATAATTCATAGTTCTATTAGTGTTTATGGAGTTATATATTCAGAAATAATGAGAGTAAAATATGCTATCACTTAAAAGGTGTTCACAAGTTACAAAATGCTTTTACATGTACATTTTTATTTAATGCATGAGATAACCTTGTGATTTATTATAATGTTTTATTTTTATTTTATAGAAAAAAAACAAAATTTCAAAACAAAATAATAGAATAACAATAGTTAATACATTGCATATTGTTATCTTCAAAATAGTTACTCAGACTATAAGATATGGGCATAAAAAATTCTCCAAATGCTATTAGCACAAACCCTCTTTTTCAATGAACAAAGAGAAACTAGTAGTATAACTGTCTTGTATTTTTTTTTTTTGCCTTTTCCCTTCCTTCCTTTCCCCTTTTTCCCGCCCTAGTTCCTCTTTCCTTTCGAACAATTTTTTCCCCTTTCACAATATCTGTTGTACATTTTGGATCTCATTTACTCTTTCAGTTTCTCACACCAGGGAGACAATGCGATGTTTACACGTGTGAGTTTGATTTGTTTTACTTATGAGTATGGTCTCGAGTTTATCCTTCTTTATGGCTGAGAATCTTGTGATTTAAACAGTGTTTTTCTCTTTTATAGACTGTTAAGGTCAGGTGACTATTAAGAGGCAGACCAACTTTCGTTTTCATATTTTAATTGCTGTATCACCTAATGATGAATTATACTTAAATGAACAATATGACTGTCTTAGTTTTTCTGTTGCATATTAAGTATTTGAAGTGAAGTTTTCTTTGCCTTCTTTGTTTTCCTTTGGCCATGACTATTTTTAATTATTTTGAAGTAAGCAGTTTTGAGTTATTGTTCTTTTGAAGGTCAGGTCTGTATCTTCATTTTTTTTTTTTCTTCCTTTTTTGTATTTTTTGAGACAGGGTCTTGCTATGTAGTTTAGGCTGGCCTTGAATGTACTATATAGCCCAGGCTGGCCTTGAACTGATGGTAATCCTCCTGCGTCAGGCTCCTTAGTGCTGAGATTACAGGCAGTGCTGAAATCTGTATCTTCTGAATATTTTACATGGCTGTGGTTAGATTCTCATTTCTATTGGTGCCTCCTCTGGACCTTTCAGTTAGAAAGCCAGATTTGAAGATATTATTAGGAATTCATTTTCCCCTCTGCTGAGACATGGTGAGATTTTGAGAGGATCAAGATAGCTTTCTGGTCAGGGTACTTAGGAATGACAGTGACTGGCCCCGAACTATAGCTGGTATCCTTGAGTTTCCCCAAATAGAGTACTAGTATGTGTAAAGGCACAGTGGCAGGTGAGAGATGGGTTATTAGGAGATGCTCATCCTTGGTTCTTGTGTTAGTTTCCTAGGGATATTATTACACATTGCCACACCTTAGTAGCTGAATAAAACAGAATTTTTTTCTCTCTCAATTCTGGAAGTCTGAAGTCTAAAATCAAGGTGTCAGTAGAGCTGGTTTCCTCTAGAATCTCTGAGGAGACACCATTCCATGCGTCTCTCTGCTGGTGGTTCCTGGCAGTTTCCTTATGCTCCTAGACTTTGGGATTCCTCACACCAATGTCTGCTTTCTTCACATGGCCGTCCTTTCTGTGTGTCATAGTTCTCGCTTTTTTCTCTTATGAGGATTATAATCACTGGACTGAAAATTACCTCAAATCCAGGATAATTTCATCCTGAAATCCTTAATTGTATCTGGAAAGACTTGAATTCCAAATAAGGTCACATTCACAGGTACTAGGAGTTAGAACTTGGATGTACTTTTTTGGGTGATTCTCTTCAACCCTTTGCAGTCTAACACTTCTGGGTATGTTTAGAATTTGCGGTTTAAATGCTTTTACCTGGGACAGTTTTCAAGGTTATGTTTGTACTGAGGAACCTTGAGGGATGAGATCTTTCTCCCAGTGAAGAGCAGTCTTGCTTACCGCTTAGTATAAAAGCAGTGATTTCCTGAGCTCATTGTTTCTCTCCTGTAATATAACTCACTGATCCTCTATTCCTGTGGGACTTGGGGAAGTGGGGAACTGACATTTTAAACATTTGTCCAGGCGGGTGAGATGGCTCAGCGGCGTAAGCGCCTGCCCGGCAAGTGCGAGGGCCCGAGTTCGACTCCTGGAACCCACATATGAAAAAAAAAGGGCTGGTGATATCACTCAGTGGCACGGGCACCTGCTGGCGCACGAGGTCCTGAGGTCGACCCTGGTACCCACAAAACAAACAAACAAACAAATTTGTCCATTTATTGTACCTGACTATGTAAGTACTTTGTCTCTAACTCAGAAGTCTCTTATCTCTGCTAGTATCCATGAAACAGACTAACTTAATTGCTTTTGAGTAGGGTAAAATAAATCTGAGACCCCTCCACAAGGTATTATGTTGTTGTCAGCTTTGCTTGGGCTCGTACCCCCTCATGCAGAGCTTTATAGAAAGTTGGGACATAGCATGTGTCTTAGCATAAAAGGCCTAAGAGAAATTTCCTCTTTTGTGAAGCTCAAGTGTTACCTTGAAGATCAAAGAAATAGCATTTGAACAAAGAATAAAAAGAGGGTGAGCTGGGGATGCCTATAATCCCAGTACTGTGGGAGGCTGAGGCAGGAGGATTGCAAACTGAAGCCTAGCCTGCATGATTTAGCAAGACCCTGTCTAAAAAAAAAAAAAAGCAGAAAAGGGGTGAGAGTAATGGTTATGGATGTCTAAGACTATCTAAGAATCTGCAGGGAATAACTAGAAGGCAGAGAAGGACTCTCTGAGTGTTGGACCTGGTACCACTTAGTGGCCTCAGCCTCCAGGAAATGTTCAAGTCTTGGAAGCTAGTCAGACACAGGTTACCAATGGCTGTTTTTAGGGGGGCAAGTAGACAGCTTAACTTTTAGTCTAAATGGTGCAGTTTATCACTCTGGCCCTATATGAAGGATGATTTGGAATTCATCTCATTTATTTTGCAAATATTTCCTATATGCCTTGTACTAGTTAGCCTTCCTGTTGCTGGAACTCAGTACCCAACACTTGCACCCAGGAGGAGAGGTTTAATTTGGCTCACAATTTCAGAAGTTTAAGTCCACACATAGCTAGCTCCAAGGCAGGAACATCACAGAGGAAAGACCTGGTGGAGCAAAGCTGCTGACTTGGAGACAGCACAGGGAAAGAGCACCAGTGAGAGAAGCTCCCCATAAAGTGACGCCCCGGTGACCACCTTCAACTGGGCCAGACCTCCTAACGGAGTTGTTTTTTTCTCTTAGGTTGTATACCTTGGCTCCTCCCTCATAGTCTATTTAGAGGTCCAGTTCAAATGCCTTGTCTTGGATGAAACCATTTCTTGCCCTTCCGGCTGTCTTCCAAGTTTGCATCGTTTTGTCTTTTAATTCTACAGTGTTTCTCCACTCTGCTATCCACTTCTTGTGGGTTGGCCTCCTATGTTTCTCCTGGTGTCCAACAACATATTTTCATTACTGGTAGTCATTCTGTCCTGGGGAATTTGATGAATGTTCGGGCTTTTACCGTTTCCTTCTAGATCCACTTTCAGACTGTAAGGTTTAGTGGTAGGCCCTTCGGGGCTTAAGGCAGCTCGATAGAGTTATACATTAAAACCTTTCATTGACCATTACATACTTACATGGAATCAATACATTTTGGCATACATTTTGGAATCAGACAGAACTGTACTGTAGCACCAGCTGTTTCTCTTGGGAAAGTTACTCAACTTCTCCGAGCCTTAATATCTACAGCTATAAATTAGGACAATAATACTACCATCCATCGACAGGTTTTGTGAGAGTTAAATGAGATGAAGTGTTCAGCATAGTGTCCCTAACATAAGTATACAATGAATGTTAAGCTTTCCTCTTACTTTTTTTCCTCTCTCTTATCCTTTCCTCCCTTCTCTTTTATTCCATTTCCCCTCCTCTGCGAAGTATCATTATTATTTATGAAATTAATCTATTTTTCTATTATCCAACTTTTTCACTATTTCTAGACTCAGAAGTTATGGTCACATTAATTTGTGTCTGTTAATACTGCAGGTCACCATAAATAAATTGCCTCATGATGGAAATTTTGTCATTCTCAGGCTTTCAATGGTATTCACTTACCAGCTATACATAAATGTTGCATTGATGAAAAGCATTTTCTTGGGAGAGACCATCAAAATTAGTGGCTCGTACATGGCAGTATTACATTTTTTTATGCAGTAAAGTAACACTAACTTGAACCTTAATATATTTTTCCTGTTTTATTTCAAGGAAAATTCTCCATTATCTTTGTACTCCTTTGAAGAAGTGGATATTTATATAAAATTAGGGTGAATATTCCCTAATAAATCAGCTCTATGTAATCTGTATTTAGAAATATAGACAATTTTTAGATAAGGGAAGAAGATAAAAGAATAATCTAAATGAAAATGTTTCCATAACGTGATCCTGTCATTCTGTGCTATTCTTGTAAAATATGGCTAAGCTTCATCTTGCTCGTCAGGATGGATGTCCGTGCTTTCACTTCTAGTTGGTCAGTGGGGGAAGAGCATAGAGTCCTGCCCCGTGGACCTGGAAGCGCAGCGTGTGAGTCGCCTGGGGGCTGTGGGGTGGCTCACTGGGAGAGTAGCTGCCTAGCATGTATTAGGTTTTGAGTTTGATTCCCCACACTGAAAAAATAGAAAACAAAACAAAACAAAAAAATAAGTCATATAGATACTCTTTATTTACTAAAAATTATTTATTATATATCTAATACCCAATACACAGCTGAGGTCTTGCCAAATGATTAAGAAATTATTTTCCTTTAGACTTTATGGTGAGCTGTGAAAGAAAATGTCTTAGTAGTATTTACCATAAATTATGACAGTGTGAAGCGAGAGTTCACAGAAGACAGAGTGGTTAGTTTGCTGAGAGAGCGGTTCGCTGCTTTCTCGGTGGTACTGGGGTTCACTCAAAGCTTGTGCGTGCTTGACAAGCGGTCTGCAGTAGCGCCGCACCCCCAGCCCGCACTTTTCCTAGTTCTGGATCCAGTAATAAGAAGCTTTCCTAGTACAGTGTAGTTTAGATCATTTTGATAGCATATCAAGATGGATTAAACACAGTGAGTGTGGTGGCATGCGCCTCTGGTCCCAGCTACCTGGGAGGGTGAGATAGGAGGGCCACTGAGCTGTGAGCTGGAGAGCAGCTCGGCAGTGTGGTGAGCTGTCTGAAGAACAGACGGAAGTGTGTTTCTAATGGGTATACTTATTTATCCGTAATTATATACATTTATTATATACAGAATATGATGTGCAAAAAATTGAAATTAAAGAGGAAAAGGTAAGTGTGAAAAACTGAAACTTTCATCTAAAGATATTTATTCTCTTTATATAGTTAACAACCTCTTCTACAACGGTGATTTTTTTTTTTAACCCCTAAGTTTGCCCTTCACTCCTGATGCCAATTATAAAATAAAAGGATCTAACAAGCCAAGCAATTTGGGTAGGGATAAGAAGTCACTGTTTTTTGTACTTGTTATTTATACTCGAGGCAGTCAGACATGGAATATGTTACCTCTTCTTATTACATTGTTAACAGTTTGCGAAGACGCTTTTCTTCCATTGGCTAGGTTGAACATACAGTTTCAGAAATTTAAAAACGAATGTTTATCCTATAGATCATTTTAGTTTCTTTAAAAGACAGCAGAGGGCACTGTGGCGTTTAGGTTTCTGAAGCCTATTTTAAAATTAGAAAGTTATTGCCATTTTTAAGTGTTATGCAGTGTAGATATTCACTTAATCCAGTGAAGAGCTATGAAACTTGTTTTTTTGCTTTCTTACTCTGTGGGGACCATAAAAATCTTGTTAAGTACTGGAAAATTTGAGGTGCACTGTTTTTCTGGGTTCTGTATTTACATTTGTTTAGTCAGTAGAAGAAATCCTTTAAAATAGTAATTATTGTAAATCTGTTCACTGATCTTTAAAATTTTCTTATGTGAGATTATCTTGATTAAAATCAGTACTGTGAGGAAAAAGCTCTTTCAGCGCGTATTAGGTAAGACATTTAATTAAGCTTTAGAAAGATGTCTTTGTCGGTCCTAACATCTGTGGTCACGTGTCAGGTATGATGTTATTAGCCCACAGGCTGTCGGAGACATCGTGCTGCGAGGGACAGATGACCCTCGTGCTGCAGCGCTGGCTGAGGAGGCGAGTCAATCTTAGTCTGCCAGGGAGCCTGCGTATTTATCCCTACACCTTTAATGAGAAAGGAAGAAAATGCTTACTTCATACAGTTCCCCTAGGGAAATTATTCCAGACTTCCAGTTATGTTTTGAGAATATAATTTACATTAGTTGGGTTGTATAGATTTTTAAAGAAGATAAATTCTAATGAGTGGAACAACACTCATAAAATATACAATTCATTTACAGCACATTGTCAGTGTTGAAGAGGAAAAAGCCTGAGTGCTCACTTTGGTCATTCTATTATAAATTAGCTAAAAATAATAGTAATTAATGATTACCTTTAGGTGTTTACCTGTAATTCAGTGATTATTTCCTAAGTGATGGTAAAAACCTTTTAGAGCTTTCAATGATACAAACAGCTCCCTGCGGCGTGCATGCCACAGGTTCACCACCACTCCGTAGGTCTTTCATGGTGTCATATTGTTACCATTTTTATGAAGGAGCAAGTTGAAAACCATGACATTGTCAGTGACATATTTAAGTATTTCTTCCACAAAACTCTACTCAATTGACTACTTTATGTTTCTTTAGGTTATTTTTATTCTGCAGGTTTTTATAGGTTGTAGAAGTATCCTGATTTTTATCTTAAAACAAATATTCATTTATTTACAAATAATCATTTTTTTTTTTTTTTTTTTTTGTGGGTACCGGGGGGACGACCTCAGGACCTCGCGCGCCAACAGGCACCCGTGCCGCTGAGCGATATCACCGGCCCCTTTTTCGTATGTGGGATCCGGGAGTCGAACTCGGGCCCTCGCGCTTGCAAGGCAGGCGCTTATGCCGCTGAGCCATCTCACCGGCCCACAAATAATCATTTTTGATGTGGAGTTATGGCTTCTTTTCCGACAATTCCATAGGAAGCAAAGAGCTTTTAAACAGTTCTTTCTTGCACAGTGAGAAAAAGCCCCACAAGAGCAGGAATCTTTGTTGTCCTAATGCCTGACATAGTTAGATGTGCAGTAAATATTAGAATAAAAATTTGTTGAATTAATAAATTATTTATTCTGCTCTCCATTTGAAATATTTAAACCTTCAAGAGTTAAGTTTGGATATAAGGAGTTTTTAAAAAATGTTTTAACAGCTAATCATCATTATAGTGCATGCAGAGCACTGTAGATTAGGAAAGTATGAGAAGGATTAATATTAAGATAACAAACCCAAGTTCTTGTTAAACAGTAACTCATTAAATGTAAAGTTGGTCAGTTGAAATTGTAAAGTGTTTTAAAGAGTTTTATTAGTTTAAAGTAATTGTAATTAGAATTTGATTAATAAAGGAGACATACTTTAAAATAAATAGGTAATGATGTTTATCAGGGTATCAAAGCATTAGCCAAAGCAATTAATTTTACCTTAAATTACAGTTAGTGTTTACACACAAAGTGCTAAGCTGATATTTTCTTTAGTATTTTCTTCAGTAAATATTTCTGCTTCTTATGTGCTGTCATTTGTTAAAGTGATCACAAAGTATAACGAAGGAAGACCTAACGCTGGACTTCATTTATAACACAAAACCAATGCTTCAGTACTATACAGGGCATGAAGGAGAGATCAGCATTTCACATGTAAGGAAATAAAGGGATGGGATAGAAAGTTGTGCAGAAGAAAGACATCTCAAGGTGGAGGTAAGAGGGAATGTAAGGACACTCCATGTATTCAACGGTATTTTTGAACGCTTTGCTAGTGCTAGGGATATGGCAGTGAAAAGGTAGGACAGGTGCTTTCTCCTGTAGCTTACATTATAGGAAAGAAAACTCACATTCTGATAATGTAATGTCAAAGTGTGATAAAATTCTGTGAAGAAAATGGGAGGATTGAGAGAGTGATAGTGGGAGAAGAGTTGGATTATTTTAGAAAGGGCCATTGAGACAAAGACCTGGACAAAGTGAAAACAAGCCCTGCAGATACCTGTGGTATGATGCCAGGCAGAATGCCAGTAGCTAGACATATAGGTGCATAAGACAGCTTAGGCTGTGTGTGATACCAGCTTGCATTAGAACAGCCTTAGGTATTTCTTTTCTGCTGGAATCCTTGTAGCAGCCTAACATAATAGCAGTCCAGTTCAGGGAGAAGGTATCATGTTGCACACTGGGCAGCTATGGGAGCCTACCTATGGTAATAGCGTCACACCTACACAAGCCAACATCTGTTATCTGTTATAACTCTGTAGAAGTAGCTGGGATTCCGATTCAGAGAAGCCCCAAATGTGGTGTCCCCATCAGGTCTTTATAGTTCTCCAGTTTATATACAGTCCCCCAGTCAGGGGTCATTTTATCACAGATGGGGTTGTCTAGAGCTCCTTAATTTGAGAAGGGTATATTTTCATGTGTAGGAAAATAGTTTGGCTACTTCTTTTCTCCACACTTTGTTGTATGTCCTCATAACAGTTCATCAAGCTAGCTGGGTATGGTGGTGCACGCCTGTAATTCCAGCACTCGGAAGGCAGAGGCAGGAGGATTGCTGTGAGTTTGAGACCAGCCTGGGCTACATAGGGACTTTAAGGCCAGCCCAAACTACATAGTAAGATCCTGTTCAAAAAACCAAAAACCAGCCAACCAACCAAACAACCAAACAAACAAAATATTCATCAGGCTTTGCCAATTTTCAGGTGCAGGAAGAAGTTAGTTGGCAGGATTTAGATATAAATGAATTCAAAACACTTGAAAAAGCAAACCACTGAGGTGGACCCTGCTAGGGACTTGGATCTCAGACTGTGGTCCTCCCATCCTCCACGTCCTCACTCCTCAGCCACCGCAGCCTCAGCATCGCCTGGGAACTTGCTGGAAATTCAGATTCTCAGGCTTACTGAGTCAGAAGCTCTAAGCCAGTGGGGCCCAGAAGGCGAGCCCTAGAGGGCTCATTAAACTAGTCCTCTAGGTGATTCTTAGGCAAGCTAGGGTTTGAGAAAGAGTGCTAGAGGGTACCAAGTCAAGTACCAAGCAAAGCCTGTTCTTAGATGGGTTTGCTGTCTGGAAGAGAGGCAGACATGACGGTACAGAGTGCAAATAGGAACATAGAGGCTATATATATATTCACTCACTGTAATAGAAAAGCGAATATATATATTCATTCACTATAATAGAAAAGCGAATTCAGCCATGAATTCACTGAGTAAGAAAAACTTGGAAACAAGAGGAGAAAGGATTGTCCTGGACCACTAGCACTGTGATGAAATTCTGTGCTTAAAGCGTTTTAAGTATTGCACAGATTTATTGGTTAAATTGACTTTGGTGGTGTGAGTTAAGAAGCCCAGACAACCAACTTTTAGTAGATTTTTAGAGCACAGTTGCTAAATGTTCTTAATGGTTTCTCAATGTGAAGATAACTTGATTTCTGTGGAGAGTTGTAGATTTTTAGATTTTCGGTTCATTTTAAAAGGCCACAATGTTTCAGTCCAATTTATTATTTAAAAATTAGTTTCATTTGACATTTTCACTGGGTCCATTAAGGGCAAATTATTTATTTTTGTAGAGAGTTTAGAAAGGGCAGTTTGTATAAGTTGATTTTGATACCACTGATGAACTTCAGTGATATAGAAGTTTTATGTAATTCTGAAAGTCCCCCAAATAAATTGAAGTTTAACTCAGTTTAATAACAAGTGCTGCATAACATATTTAATGAATGCTAATAAATTATAAAAACAGCGTAATAGGTGTTTTATCTACTAAGTTTAGAAATCAACCTTTTAGGGAAAATGTCCATGTGACAGCACACTAACATTGTATTGGGACTGTGATCTGCAAAAGGTTAAAGCTAATGTTTGTGGACCTACAGCTTTGTTTCAGCCAAATGTTGAGTAGAATTATTTAAATAATTTGAAGTTGAACTCCACCCCATACATTGGAGTATGATTAAGATACAACTTTAGATTACCTGGTGTTATTTTGGAAAAATGGCAGTTTTTACTTGATTCTTCTGTTGCATTCTGTTTTTATTTTTTGGGTCATTTTAGTTTATGCTTTTGAAACAGTATAAAAAATTAGAGTCTGAAGCTTTTTAGATTTGGATTGTATTTCACTCTACTCATCCTTGTCTGAGTTAGGAGACCTTTCTTACAGTAGCCTTCTTTTTGGCAGCTACTCATTTCCATTCGTCACAGTCTGCGCGCGCGTGTGTGTGTGTGTGTACATACCCTTGTGACCATAGAAAGACTGTCTATCCGTATAAATCCACCTGCATTCCTAAGAGGAAATCCAGTGTAGGGCAGAGCAGTTGTACTGAATCATTTCAAAGGTCACAGGAAATCAGACGTGCTGGTTTCCCTTGGGTTAATCTTCTATTCCAGGTTTATTGAAGGAAAGAGGAGGTGGGATCATGTTCTCCCTCTGCCTAGGGTGCCCTCTATCTAGATCGTGGTTGTCCAAGCTTTTGGCTTGCCCGGGCTGTGTTGAATGGTGAGGAATTGTCTTGAATTGCATATAAAATATGGTTAATGTATGTAACAAAACTTCCTTTTTATGTTTTAACTAGTTAAATTATTTTATAAAATAACAAGCCTAAGTTTAAGAATTAAATAATGAAACTTACGTGTCTGTTTCGCTCGATCCTAGCCAAAAGACCAAGGAAGCAGTACATGCTTAATAATAGTAAACACCCATCTTCACAGGCACCCGCACATGTACGTAGGTCGAAATACTGTTGTAGATCATTGCCGATTTTACTGCCCAAATTGCACCAGTGCACGTAATGGATGATTCATGAGGATTCTGATTCACCTGTGTGTGGCGGGCACAGGAGGCAGAGTTAGCACTGTGCCACACTGCGTTCTGTTGTTGCCTACACAGTCTGAAGTTGAGTGCTGTGCAGGTGAGTCATGAAAAATATCACTGAAAATCACATAATAATATTAAAAGCATATGATCTTGTGGGCTTGCATTACTAGCCATCCAGGGCTGCATACAGCCCATGGGCTGAGGATTGGACAGGGCTGATCTAGGTTATTTCTTCAGTAGGAGCATCGGCTTGATGGTTTCTTACAGAATGAATGGGTAATTATAACTGGTATTTGAACCAATTTACTCACACTCTATACTTTTTTAACATAACACCCACATTTCTTATCTCAAGCTGTAACTCCGCATAAGTGAAATTAAGGAAAGAATTGGCAGTGGTCAGTTTTGTAGTAGTATATTATTGGGAATTCCTTTTACTATGACATTCCTCTGTATAGCTATACAATGGCATGTCACATCTGCCTGTAATAGTGATCTGGTGTGAAAAATTCAGTCCTGTAGTATTTGAGATCTGGCTGCCTGATGAATTTCCTATTATAAACTTGCTCATCAATATAGAATTTAATGGTAACATATCTGTGTTTATTCACATAATACCTTTGGGAGGACACACAAGGAACTGGATCTTAGTTGCTTGCCCCTAGGAAAAGAGCACCTCATGTTGGAGGTCCGAGATGGGTGGTGTATTCTTTTTTCCATCTGAATTTTGTTGTGTGTGAGAGTTACCCAAACAACAGCAGAGCACTAAAAAGTAAATAAAACAAAAGCCACAAAGTATATAGTAGTAAAGGGAAAAATAAATGGAAAAAGTGGATACTCTGTGGATATAATTCTGGGTAGGTATAATTTGGTGGGATCTATTTGAATTTCTTATAATTGGTAAGCTCTCTCACTTGATTGATGGCTAGATTTGATTAGAATTCTTTTCCAGGTGGTACTTATATTCCTATTAATATTTTATCTTCTTCATGTTCCTTCCAACTTCAAATGATATAAGAGATTTTCCTGGTTTGTTTTGGAATAAAATCTGTTCTTTATTGGGAATGAAAGTTAGGAGAAGTGTTACTTCATGAATAAAAGGACTGTGTGTGAGTATTCTTCCACTGACAATAACCAAGATAAGATTTTTTGAGGTATCTTTTATGAATTTTTTTTATGGGTTCTTACTTTAAATAATGTGCTTAAATTTCTTCCCAAATTTTCATGTCTGCATCTATTGATTAAATTCATTTTTAATGTTTCATTTTGAAAAGAATGGAACTTTAACAAACCTCTTTACATAACATGGATTATGTTCAAGTGTTAGGATATTGTTATATCACTGTATTTAAAATATTTACAGGTTTCTTTTTTCTTTTTTTACTCTTTAGCCGGCCTCAGAAAGTGTGTTTGTGTCCATTTCTGCCACTGCGCCCTTTGCACATCTCTACCCACTTGTATATAATTCAGCATCCAGCAGAGGTAAGATTTTATGAACTATACAATTTCAGATAAAAATATGAAGGCACAAGAAGAAACACACGGATAAAGATACTCATCCTACCCAGCTCTTTAGCATTTCTGAAAAAGGTAATAAATACTTACTCTTCAGGAAAAATTTTATATATGATATGATAGGATAAAGTCAGACTATTTAGAGATAGATAATATTTCACAAACTGTTATTGAATAATATAGAAATTTAGACCCCCAAAAATGTCAAATGTAAATGCAGTTTTTTGAGTAAAGAGCTAAGAAAATCACTGCTTTCTAAAAGTTTGGTCATAGCTTATGTTTTCTGATGTGTTTTCTTGTTATAGTAAAAGTAAGTTTGGCATTTTAGTCTTATAAAGTGAATATGTAGGTAAGTTTTGGGTTTCTTTTAGAGGAACAGAACAGATACGTATATTTTATGTGTTATATTTAAAGAGTTTTTAATTAATACTTTCCTATTCTGGCCAGAATTACATGTATGCTATTGTGTATGTGTTGTAATTCTTGATTAACTGTAGTAATGAGAGGAGAGAGAAGTCATAGTAAACTAAATTACATTTAATACAAAGCTAGTCAACGTATAGTATAAATGGATTTAATGTAAATTGGAGTTAAAACCCAGTATTTAGGAACTCAGGATACCTTAAATCCAGTCTCCTTTTAAAAAATTTTTATTTTTATTGGTACATTTTAGATAAAAATAATGATAACATTCATCATAGGGAATTTGTACTTATATATGATATATCTTGCTTCTTTCTTTCCCATTCCTCTTCCCTCCCTCGTCTCGTCCTTATTTACAAAAGTTTTGTTTACATTTTTCCTTCTTTTTTTCCTTGTCCCTTTTTTCCTTTCCCCCTCCCCAATCTCACTTTGAAGAGGAATAATTGTTTAAATTTCAGAGCCTTTTTTAATCTTGAAGATTAAATGATGATATAAAGGAAATTCATTTGTCTTTTCTAATGATGAAACACTTTTTATTGCAAGTTATTAAATATTCCATTTGTTGGTTAACTTTTAATTTTTTTTTTTTCATTTTTTCTTTTTTTGTACCAGAGATTGAAAGTCTTCACACCATGCTTTTGTTAGGATTCTAATAGTTTGGTCACAGGAATTATATTAACTGCATCTAAGTTTATAACATGGTATAGCTCAAACTTACAATGATAGCTTGCTGGCCACGGCAGTTTTGTTCAAGAGTTTTGATGGCAAATACTGTTTTGTTTTACAGTATATTTAATACGGTGCCTTTTCATTTTTATGTTGTTCCAGACATAAGATAGCTTTTAAAATGTGGATGTGTCCATTGATTTGTGACAATTTTAATCTTTTCAAATCTCCAAAAATTTTTTTACCATGATTAATTTATAGTTTAGAAAAAAATCTATCCAAAATAGTGTATGCTACAAATGTAAATTAAGTATGTACAAGTATATCCATATTTTTCCTTATTGAAAAGGAACTACAGTCTTCATCTAATTCATTAATGCTGGGCTATCTGTGCTTAACTTCAGCAAACTTTTTGATAAAAGGATATGCCAATTTGATGTTGCCTCCATAAAAAAGTGATTAAAAACCATTTGGAAAGGCTCTAGCAGGGAATATTGGAAAAAGACTTGGTGGAGCAGATCATATAAGGTGATATGATAGAGGATTTCAAAACGTAGGTGTATGAATGTAGAATATTACTTAAGGATAAAAACAGCAGATTAACTCAAATATAAAAAAAAAGCTTTACAAAAGAGCCTTTGTAAACAGTGTATATTTAGCTATAATGATGTAAACATTATATGTTGGTTTAGCTTAGCCACTGAACATTGTTCCCTGAGCATCACTGGGCGATGTGTTTATGTACTAAACAGAGTGTGGCTCGGGCAGGTGTCATCTTGGTCAATTCTTGTTGAATAAATTTGATAAAATTGTCAGTTTTATATTTCCTGTTATATTGTCTTATACAACTTAATGAAATAATGCATGTTTTGGTCATCCTGTATTTAACTAATTGGACTGGTAAGTGGTTCAAATATAAGAGGTGAAAGTAAGGAGTGGTAAAAGAAAGTTAAATTATCATTTGTTTTGAGAGGCTGCAGTTATAAAATGCAGTAGTTAAAAGTGAGGGCTGGAGCCAGATTGCCTGAATTCAAATGCATAATCGCTTTGTAAATTATATAACACTGGGCAAGTTAATTAACCTCTCTGTGCGTTAGTTGCCTCTGTAGTAAAATGGACCCAGTAAAAGATACATTTCTTTTCTGGTTTATTATGAAAAGTAAATGAATCTCTATATTTGTATCTGTGTATTGCACTTAGAGTTGTGAACATTAATGTCAGCTATTATGATGATGATAACTGGTAGTTTACAGCTAATATCTAAAATTGATAAATTAAGACATAGGAAGAATACATATGTGGAAATAGAGATAACTTTTAGAAGAAATAGGTCAAAGAGTTAAAGCAGTCCTCTCTTGGAAGTGGTACTGGGGAGTTTATCTAGGGACAGCTGTGGCATTTAAAACCTTTTGGCACTATTTAATTTGACATATGTACACTTATTACATTGATGAAAATTTGGAAAGTGACTAGGTCTGTATTGAGGTCTCGTAGTGATGATAAGGAGTGAAGAACATTATGAGAAATACTGGAAAATGTTCTAAACCACCTAAGGCCTATATGGTAGTTGACCACCTAGAAAGTTTGCAGTGCTGTGGATAGAACCTAGGGGCTTGCGCACGCTAAGCAAGTGCTCTACCACTGAGTCACACCTGCAGCCCCATCATAAAATTTTAAAAGTGTGTTCATCTAAGTCAAAATCTATGTTTTAATTACTTTTTTCACTATAGGAAAACAAAGTATTGCGGACTGTCCCTCTGCTAGAAGCATGCCTCCCCCAGGACAAGTGCAAAGTAAAGATTGGTCGTCGCTTCAGTGAAGAAAGGTAAATTAACTTTTAGTTCAATTTAAAATTGTTCTCTTCCACATAGATCTTTCTTTGGGAGGGTTAAAATTATGCCACTGGTAGTTGGAGAGAAAAGCCTTGGTAGACAACAATAGTGAAGTTTGGGAAGCTTAAAGAGTGGCAGAATTAGAACTAATGGATCAGTAGAGTACAAAAAATTTTGAGACTTTTAATTCATATTTTATTAACAATTAGTATCTTTAATTAGATAGATAATTAGATTGGGAGGACTTTTATTAGGAATTCAATAAACGTAATAAAACTTTTATTTTCCCCACAAGCTAATAAAGATATATTTACAAAAACTTTTTTTTAGAGATACTGAACTTTCAACTGTCTGCCGGAAGTCTGGTACATTAATATTATATCCAGGGGCTGAAGCTGCTAATTTGGAAGAATTTATATTAGATTCTCCTGTTTATCCTTCCACAATCATCATCATTGATGGTACATGGAGCCAGGCTAAGGACATTTTCTATAAAAATTCCTTGTTCCGACTTCCCAAACAGGTAAACTACTGTCTTAATAGAGAATCAATACAAATATATAATTATGTATATTACTTACGTTTTCTGTGAAGAGGTATACATACATTTTTATATATGAATTTAGTGTACATAGTTGTGTATATATTTGTGTTTGGTATATATATTTTCCATATGTAAAATTTCAAATTTGTCATCCTTTTCCAACTCTTACTGCCATACTTTTCAGATACAAGAGCTGGGTGTGGTGGTGCCTACCTGTAATCTCAGTACTTGGGAAACTGAGGCAGGTGGATTACTATGAGTTTGAGACCAGCCTGGGCTAATTGTGAGTTCAAGGCCAGGTTGAACTACATAGTGAGACCCTATTTCAAAAAACCACTATTAAAAAAAAAGGGGTTTTCAGAGACTTAATCAAGGAAATCTCAGGATTATTTAGATTATTTCTACATGCATTAATTTTTTTTGTTAGGGACTATTACTATATTTAAATACTTTTATTTAATTATTAAATTACCTAGTTCTCATTAGGAATGATTAAATATTTTTACAAAATTTTTTGTTATTATTATGATATGAATTTTCATTCAAGTTTTGTTGTTATTAGTTGTGATTATTTCATAATAGTGAATCATTCTGTGTTTTTGGAATGAGATCTACTGAGTAGACTATCAAAACATTTTGAGATATTTGGCTTAGGTTTATATTTTATTTAATGGCATTGAATTGTAATGCATTATATTTTTTGTATTTTCATTATCAGGTTAGGGTATTAAAATAATTAATATTCCAAAATAAATTAGAAGCATTTTAATTTTTTCCTATAGACTGGAATAGTTTAAATAATATTGGAATTAATTGCTCCTTGAAAATTAGATGAAACTCTTTGGAAACCATCTGGGTCTGGTCACTTTAAAAATGGTAGCTTTGGGCCGGTGACATGGCTCAGTGGCGTAAGCGCCTACCTGGCAAGCGCGAGGGCCCGAGTTCGACTCCCAGAACCCACATACGAAGAAAGGGCCGGTGATATCGCTCAGTGGCATGGGCGCCTGCTGGTGCGTGAGGTCCTGAGGTCGACCCCCGGTACCCACAAAAAAAAAAAAAAAAAAAAAAAGATAGCTTTTAAATCCTTTGAAACTCTTCTATGGAAATTATTCAAATTTTCTCCTTATATTTGGATTCATTTTAAAATAATGTTTTTTATTTCTCTAGGGAATTTTTTTCTCTCCAAGGTAACAAATTGGTTTCCATATATTTACATACATTTCCAAATATTTTACTTTCTCCTAAAGGTGTGTTTTATTTCTAATCATATACACACAAACACACACGTCTTCTATGAGTATTCAA
The DNA here is from genome assembly GCA_028451465.1 of Erethizon dorsatum. Classification (NCBI taxonomy): domain Eukaryota; kingdom Metazoa; phylum Chordata; class Mammalia; order Rodentia; family Erethizontidae; genus Erethizon; species Erethizon dorsatum. Next base: position 39,130,955 of record CM051836.1, on the reverse strand, counting down.
GAAGTTCCTCTGTTTTTTTTTTTTTTTTTTTTTTTTTTCGTGGGTACCGGGGGGACGACCTCAGGACCTCGCACGCCAGCAGGCGCCCGTGTCATTGAGCGATATCACCGGCCCCTTTTTTGTATGTGGGATCCGGGAGTCGAACTCGGGCCCTCGCGCTTGCCGGGCAGGCGCTTAAGCCACTGAGCCATCTCACCGGCCCAAGTTCCTCTGTTTTATGAGCACTTACGAGCATAAGTTCTTATTGTTTAGAATGACCTTTTTACCTTATTTTCACTTAATTTACTTATCTTGCTCTTTTTAAAAGTTTAATTGACGTATAATTATACATATTTATGGGGTACATGTGATGTTTTGATACATGTATTCATTGTGTAATGATCAAATCAGGTTATTTAGCATACCCATCACCTCAAACATTTTATCGTTTGTTATGGTGGGAACATTCATATTCTTTCTTGTAAATGTTTTGAAATATACTCTACAGTACTGTTGACTTTAGTCACCCTACTATACAATTAAACATCCACACTTATCTTTCTGCCTGACTGTAACTTTGCGCATTGACCTGTCTTTCCCTATCCCTTACGTATTCTCTTTTCCCCATCCTCTAGTAACCACTGTTCTCTCCATTATGAAGTCAACCTTTTTAGATAGCACATATGAGTGTGTTCATGTGGTATTTTATTTTTCTATATCTGGCTTATATACTTAACATTATTTTCACCAAGTTATCATGTTGCCAAAAATCACAGAATTTTATTTCTTTTTTTATGGCTGAATAGTATCCTGTTATGTGCATATACCCTGTTTTCTTTACCCACTCATCCATTGATGGAGACTTAGATTGCTTCCATATTTTGGCTATTATGAATAATGCTGCAGTAAATATGAGAGTACAAATATCTCTCCAACATACTGATTTCCTTTCCTTTGAATATATACCTGGTAGTGTAATTGCTGGGCCATGTGGTAGTTCTGTTTTTAGTTTTTTGAGGAGCCTCTGTATTGTTCTCTGTGATGGCTTTATTAATTTACTTTCCCACCTTTATAAGAGTAGTCTTTTCTCCAGGTACATGCCATCATTTGATGTTTCTTGTCTTTTTGAAAATAGCCATTCTAATTGGGGTGAGGTTATATCTAATTCTGGTTTTGATTTACATTTCCCTTAATTAGTGATCCTGAGTATTTTTCATACACTTGTTGGCCATTTGTGTCTTCTGAAAAATGTGTATTGGGGTCTTTTGCCTACTTTTTTTTTTTTGTGGGTACCGGGGGTCGACCTTAGGACCTCGCATGCCAGCAGGCGCCCGTGCCGCTGAGCGATATCACCGGCCCTTTTTTTGTATGTGGGTTCCGGGAGTGGAACTTGGGCCCTCGCGCTTGCCAGGCAGGCGCTTACGCCGCTGAGCCGTCTCACTGGCCCTTGCCTATTTTTAAATTGGATTTTTCTTTTGCTTTTGAGCTGTTTGAGTTCCTTGTGTATTTTGAGTATTAATCCTTTGTTCTAGGTGCATCATTTACAGATATTTCCTCCAGTTCCGTAAGTCGTTTCCTCACTCTGTTGATTGTTTCCTTTGATATATAGGAGCTTTTTGGTTTGATGTGATCCCCTTAATCTATTTTTGCTTTGGTTATCTATGCTCTTGAGGTCTTATTTATAAAATATTCGTTCAGACTAGTGTTGTGAAGCATTTCCTCCATGTTTTCATCTCTTAGTTTTATAGTTTTGGATCTTGCATTTAAGCCTTTAATTCATTCTTAGTTGATTTAAGTACATGGTGAGAGAGATTGCAGCGTAGTTTTATTTGCATAGGATACCCATTTTTCCCAGCACCACTTAAGAGCATTGCTGTGGACCAGATTGTGTTCCTCCACATTTATATGTTGGAGCTCTCACTCTCAGTGTGATAGTCTTTGGAATGGAACCTTTGGTAGATAGGTAGGTCATGAGGGTGGACACTTCATAATGGGATTACTGCCTTTAGAGTAAGTGACAATACTAATCTAATCTATCTTCCACTCTTTTGCTCTCTCATTTTCTCTTTGCAATGTGAGGACAAAGAAAGAAGGCTTCCATCTGCAAACCAGAAAGAAAGGTCCCACCAGGACTCTGACCATGCTGGCGTCTTGGTATCAGACTTACCAGCCTCTAGCACTGTGAGAAAAAGAAATGTCTGTTGTTTAAGCCATCCAGTTTGATATCTTGGTAACAGCCTGACATGACCAAGACAAGTCCTATGTTCCTTTATTATAATTGCTGGATTCCCTCTTTAATAATAAAGGGAGGGAAGACTGCAATAGTTTCTCTTAGTTTAACTTTCATTGTGTGAGGCTGTTTTGGTTTGAACTGTTCTGTCTGTAGCATTGAAATAACTTGTAGTTTTGATTTCTTTGTATCTGTGGATTTTCAATTCTTAATTCCCAAAGGTTATAATATCTTTGCTCACTTTGATTTTGTTGCATTGTGATAAAAGAACATTGGCTGAGATATTTGGATGTTTAGGGTTTCTATTGGATAAGTACATGGTAGATTTTTGTTCATGTTTTGCTTATGAACATGCACAAAAATCCATGTTCTATAAATATAAAAATGTGCAGGCTCTAGGGATTAAGCATTTGTGTTACCATTTTTTTGTTAACTGCATTTTTTGTGCATTTGTTTTTGATGTATTTGGGCTATATGATACTGAAAAAGGTATGTGAAAAAATTTCACTCCAAATATATTTTTGATGGCCCTATCCTTGAATTCCCAGTATTTTTATCGTTCTGTCGTTGGGTACATATAAGTCATGCACTTAGTGAAGAGTAACAGTGAAACTCTGACTTCTGAGGTTTTCATCTCAAGTTCTTTCTGGTTTCATCTTCTTTGATGAAAATGCTGACATGATTTTTAGCTGAGACTCAAATACATGAAATAGTTCTAAAAAGTAGCTAATGCACTGAGTGCTTTTAAGTGGGCTGGCGCAAATTCCAAGTGCTTTGTGTATATTTACTTATTTAATATTTCTCCAGATCACGTGAGGTAATAAGTATCGTTACCTTAGATAACACATGAAGAGACCGAGGCACAGAGACATCAAATAACTTGGTTTGATGACAGAAACTGTTTTACAGCATGTCTGCGATGGGAGCACATCTGCTTTAGAGCCAAGGCTTATGGTCTTAACCACAGTGAGATATCATTTCTAAATGCAAGATCCACCCATGTTATTTACATAGCAGAGCTCCTTAAGGTTCTTCTAACTTTTGGATATTTGTTGATCTTTGTTTTGTTGCATGGAAGCAACTTATAAAAGGCGTGGGTACTGTTAGACTACACTGTACTCCAGGTAAAATTTTGTGTTCCCGTTACATTTAGCAATCACCTAATATACAGAGAAAGTTTAACGAAAGTGTTAAATCTGTAAAATTTCTGTTTCATTTCTTTGAAAAGTTTTTCATGAATATGTCATGTCTAGATTTTTCTTTTTTCCTTTTCTTTGAGATAGGATCCTGCTGTGTCGTACAGGCTAGTCTTCAAGGTGTGCTCTTTCTGCCTCCGCTTCTCTTAGTAGCTGGGATTACAGGTGTATGCCACATTATGGAGTCATATCTGCATTTCTAAGCTTTTATTTTTATGGTAACTGTGTGCCTCTTGGAGAGATGAAGCACATAGTCATTAAAAAGATTAAAATCTATCTTAAAAATGCAATTAACAAAAATAATTTTTTTCCTTTAAGTTGAGTAGCAGATAGGGAAATACATAAATTGAATAATTTCCCCAGTTCTATTATTGCTTTCACTTTTTCCTGTGTTTTTCAAACTAGAAGCAAATATAGGTTAGTATTTATTTAACCTTGAGATGAGCAATACTTTACAATCATAGGATACAAGCAAAATACTCTAATAGATTTGTCAGGTAGATTTGACTGTTTGATACATCACTGCAAACTAAAGTGAAAAAACAAATGGCTTTCTCTAAAACTATAAATCAGGGCCGGTGAGATGGCTCAGCGGTTTAAGCGCCTGCCTTGCAAGCGTGAGGGCCCGAGTTCGACTTCCGGAACCCACATACAAAAAAGGGGCCGGTGATATCGCTCAGCGGCACGGGCGCCTGCTGGCGCGCGAGGTCCTGAGGTCGACCCCCCGGTACCCACAAAAAAAAAAAAACAAAAAAAAACTATAAATCAGAAAAAGGGTTGATAAGCTTAGAGTTGTTAGAAATGAAAAGCTAAGGATGAAAATAGCAATAAAAATAGGACAAAGATATGAAAACAAAGTTCACAAAATAGAAAAATTATATAAAAATTGTCATTTACCCTAGTAATCACATGACCAGATACAAACTTGTGAACTTAAGTTGAAATAATGTCAAATTTAGAGAAGAGTCTCAAGAATAATCTTGCATACTCTTACCCAGGTTTCTCAAGTGTTAACATTATGCCTTATATATATTTGCCTTATGCCCTCTCCCTCGTGTTTATGTGTGCATAATTTTGTGTTTCTAAGTATCTGAGAGTAAGGAATACATATCTAAATTTTTGTTTTGGAATTAAAAAATAGTAATTAGGCCCAGTGAGATAGCTCAGTGGCATAAGCACCTGCCTGGCAAGCGCGAGGTCCTGAGTTTGACTCCCTATACCCACATAAAGGGAAAAAAGGGCCGGTGATATCACTCAGTGGCACAGGCACCTGCTGGCAGGCGTGAAGTCCTGAGTTCGACTTCCGGTACCCACATTAAAAAAAAAAGTAATTAAAAACCCAACCCTATTTATAAAAACTCATTTACATATGTATCTTGAGACAGTTTCATCTTAACATACTTAGGATACAATGTATCATCTTAGAGATAATCATATGCATGGATTTTAGAATCACGTGTATCCAGCCCAAATATATGAATATGGTTCAGTCCTACAAAATATGTTCCTAGAAGTTATTTCAAAGAAACAGGAGAGTTTCTATATTTATCCTTTAAAAAAATATACAGTCATGTGACATATAGTGACTTTTTGGACACTGGTCCCATAAGCTTGTATCAGTCTAGTGGTGTCACAGCTGTGACATTTGTGAACATTTGTGATGTTCACAGAATGTTGGCCCGACAAATGGATTTTTCAGTATGAATCCCTGTTGTTAAGTGATGTGTAAATGAATATATAAACAGATTAATAGGTAAATTGAATTGAAAAAGGTATTGATTTTTTAAAATAACTATACACATACTTTTAGATAACTATAAAATATTGATAATTTTAATGATTTTATAGTGAGTTCTGAACTACATCATGTAATGCTAACAAAATTTATTCATTTAAATAATTTTCTAATTCTAGAAAATTGCCCATTTGTATGTGACGATTTTTAGTGTACTACAATATTGAGTTAATTAGTAAACCTGTTTCTTGGCTTTTCTGAATGAAAATAAATTTATTTTACTACATAAGTAGGCTTTCTTATGGTCCTAATTTTATAGATGGATTCAAATAAATTAAAAGTAAGATGCCTTTTCCATGGGTAATTAACAGAAATCCAACTTTAAAACGAAAGGGAAGTTAATATATAGGTAATGTAACTGAGAACCTCAGAGTGGGCAGGAATGGCTTTATTGGATCTGGTTCTCGAGCAGCTGTTTTTCAGGTTTGCCTCCTTTTATGTTGGTCTGATTTTTTTTTTATAATGAATGGACTTATTTTCTGCTGTGGAAGTTGCCTGTAGGAAGGAGCAGATGAACCCTGGCTTTATTTATCTTAATGGAAAGATGAGTTCTTTTTCCCGGAGTAGTGTTCTGGGTGGCCCTGTGGTTGGTGTTAGGATGGAGAGGTGCTATCGTTATTGACAACAGGACTGCATACATTAGGAGCTTACTCAGACTACATGGGCTGCGGTTCTCAGAAGGGTGATTCAGAAGCAAGGATGGCAGAAAAAATAAAACAGAAATAAAACCTTAGATATTGTAGTCTACTATGTGTCAGTTGTCTATTTATAAATATGTATAAGCTTGGTTATACATTTCTTGGTTCATTGAAGGTTAGTCCTCTATATAAATTTTTAAAACAGCTCTTACATTCTTGCTTACAAATAGGAATTTAAATGTAAAAGAGAAAAATAGGTCAATTTTTGTCTAATTTTCCCAAATCTGTAATGTAGTATAAATTGTCTTTCTTCAAAATGTGATTCTTTTTTACCACCCTTGAATACACATACACCCACACACTTGTTTTTTTCTTCATAGATTTGTCTTAGCTGTTGCTCAGTTTAGTTAATGCATTCAGTTTCTGTAATAGTATAAAGATTTTATTCTGAATACAATAGAGAAAAACACCAGGGAGGAAACAAAAATCAGATTTAAAATCCAGAGTGTTGCTTTCTTTATAGAAAAAAAGTTATTTCTCTTAATAAGCAGGTAACCATATGTGAACTTCATACTTACATAATTGAAAATGAAGTAATTGTGATGCAGACTTATTAACTTGGCCTCCTTTTAATCTGGAATTCCAATCCAGGCCATTTGGCAGTGAATCAGCCTCAGAAGAATTTCACATGAGACTCTGGACATTTGCTAGGAATAAATCCAAGGTGAATATGGAAATGTTTGTAGAGACCTCTGGCTTTCTTCATAAACATATTTCCATGGAGTATTTACACCTCTTTGCTTTGCTGACTTTAAGGCTTACATTAAAGTTTAATTTCTCACTTGGTAGGTAGAGCACTACTGGGAGCATTCATTGGCTAAACTATTTCCACTAAAACTTTTTTCTTATGTCCACATGGAGCTACTATGGACTGGTCTATGTTACATATCTGATCTATTGCCAAATTCATCATTTTCCTTTTTATTTTATCCAAAATTTAAAAAAATTTCTGTCAGCCTTGGGAATTATTTTGCCTTTTAACAATCCTTTCCCCCTCAAAAGTTGATTTTTCATCCCCCCGTCTTTAGCAGAGTTAATTATGTAAAAGATTTTGGAAAGTAAGGAATAGCACTTTCTTCTTGAGGTATAGATTTGAATAGCGTGTTGTACTTATGTGTTAAGTGACCACTCTATTGGACTTTCTGGTAAATATGGTCTTTATTAGTGCCACAACAAAGTAATTATTTCCTATCATGAAACTTCAGTGACTTTGGGACACAGCTAGAACAGTCGAGTGTTAATTCCAGAATACCAAAGGACTACTATATTAGGGATTTACTTTTTGACCTTGTCATATCATTGGTAATTTTTTTTGACAGAATGTATGTACACTTTCTAGATCCTGTTGGTCATGTGTTGAAGTGTTGTGAACTCATAGGCCACCAGGATGGTCTCTAGGCCTGTAGATGGTATTTATATACACTGTAGTTAACTTGAACACATTTGCTTCTATCTGGTTTATGAGTCTAGGTCAGTAGGTACAGCATGCATGCCCTGGTGGGCTGGTTATATCACTGAAAGCTCTAAAAGGTTTGCCATCACTGTTCTAGGTGATACAAAAGCTTATGATAGGAGCTATGATTTAGCTACATGTAAAAGGATACTTTAAAAAAGAGTTATCAAAGTTCTTGGTGGAAATTCCCTGTCTTCCTAATTTCATTCATTCTTTATTGAGTTCTTAACTTTGAACTCTCCTCTCTTACTGGGAAAAATTCTCAAATCCTTTGGCAACTAGTAATATAATATTTGAACTGGAGGGAATCTTAAAGATTAACTAATGAGTCCTCAGACTTAAAAAATGAGGAAGCTGGCCGGTGAGATGGCTCAGCGGCTTAAGCGCCTGCCCGGCAAGCGCGAGGGCCCGAGTTTGACTCCCGGAACCCACATACGAAAAAGGGGCCGGGGATATCGCTCAGTGGCATGGGTGCCTGCTGGCATGTGAGGTCCTGAGGTCGACCCCCCTGGTACCCACAAAAAAAAAAAAAAATGAGGAAGCTACAGATCAGCAGTAAGTGACCCAGTTAAGGGAAAACCTTGGTGTATATTATGGCTTGTGTCTAGATGTCCCCCCAAAGCCTCATGCAGTCATTGGTGGGGCTTTTTGGAGGTGGCTGGATCTGGGGTGTGTGCTGCTGGGATCAAGGATGCGATGCTAGCATTAAGGGTGTGAGTGCTACCTACCCAAAGGGTGGGTAGTCTGGATAAAATATAAGGGACCAAAAGAGGGTTTTTGCTTGTCACTTGCTGCTTGCTGCCTTCTGCCTGCTCTGCTTTGCCATGGAGCGTTTCTCCTCTGTAATGCCCCTCTGCCATGCCACCCTGCCTGGGAGCCAGCCAGCTATGAACTGAAACCTCTACAGTGTCATACTTTGGCATCATCCTTTTGATGCAGGTTTTACCAGCATACAGAATGAGAGAGTTGTGGGGTTAGGGAGGCTTTCACCAAGATTGCAGAGGAAGGCCTCGGAGGTCAGGTTAGGGAGGTCTGGAAGTCAGAGATTCCTGAAACGTGGAACATCTGCCAAAGAAAGCTTCAGGCCATGAGTGGAGCCAGCCCAAGACAGGCCGAGTGGGCTGCCGCTGGCAAGGCCATGGGTGGGGCTGCCCAAGCCCCTTGAAACTCACTTTTACCACTGTGTGCTCCTGGTGTAGACTAAGGAGCTACAGGACTTCATGTTTGGCCTGGGGGTTTTGGTTTTGCTTTGGTCCGATTCCTTTCTGTTCCCTTATTCCTTGCTTTTGGAATGGATATGTTTTCCCTGTGCCATTGTATGTTGGAAGAATTTAACTTTCTTTTTGATTTTTACAGGGTGCACTGTTATGGTTTACATCTAAAATGTTCCGCAGTAGTGTCATGTATTCAGTGGTGGGACTTCTTGAAGGTGATTGCTGTGTGGGGCCATTGTGCTCATCAGTGGATTAGTGGTGAGTTTATGGCTGTCATGGGGTGAACAGGTTTCCTCTGTCGTGCCCTCCCGTCCTGCCATTTCTGCCTTGAAATCAACTAACCATGGACTGAGTTCACTGAATACTGTGAGTCCAAATGAAACTCTCCTCTAAATTGTGAGTTTTGGGTATTTTTTTCCCCCAGCAGTGGGAAAGTGACTAATACAATTATGAAGGTTATAAATATGTATCAGTTTGATGAGCATTTGATATTTCATTGATTGAATTTTTATTACCATTCTTTTATTAAGACTAAAAATCTTTTTAGTCTTAGGTTATTTATGTTTTCTCTTCTGTGAATTATTACATGTTATGCCAAATCTTTTTCTGTGTGTGATACTTAAGGGGTTATTTGTAATTTCTTACCTATTTGTAACCATCTTAAAATAAAATTAACTTTTTTTCTTATCTCAAGCATTGCACATATTTAACCTATATGCCTACCTAAAGTCTTTTGACTTTGTCCTAAAGAAAAATTTAAATATATGTGATTAGGTTTTCCTACTACTTTATGTCCTATGGCATTTCTGCATTATTTGATGTCTTCTGTGTCTAAAATCTACAGTAATATTTTCCAAATTTTCTTTGAGTTGTTAAGACCTACAAGTTAAAAGATTGTTGTTCATGTACTATAGTTGTCTGATTAGAGTACCTCAATAGTTAATTTAAACACCTTCATTCCTAATTTTTGTAATTTTTATTTTTATTAGTACATGTTTGCAGTACATAATGATTGCATTTATTGTGAGGAATTGGTACATGTACAAAACCATATTCTTTTTTCCATCCCCCTTCTCCTCTCCTGCCTCCCTACTCTCCATCTCTTGTTCCCCTTCCCTTTTACAAAAGATATATCCTCCTCTTTCCTATTATCTATCTTTTATCTTGCTCTTTATTTATATTTTGGGTTTCTCATGTAAAAGAAATCTCTCAATACAGTAATTAAGCTGTGCGTCTGATTTATTTCACTTAACATTATGTTCTCAAGGTACACTCTTTTTTCTACAAATGACCCAAGTTTATCCTTTATTGCAGAATAGTACTCCATTATGTATAAATACCACATTGTCTTTATCAGTTCATCTGTTGATGGAACATACAGCCCACTTCCATGACAGCTATTATGAGTTGTGCTGCTGTAAACATGGATACGCAGTATCACTATAAAATGATGCTTTAAACTCTTGGAAAGATACCTAGTATGGGAATAGCTGAGTTGAATGGAATTTCTATTTTTTAATTTTTAAAGGATCTCCATAGTGGTTGTACTAGTTTACATTCCGACCAACAATGTAGAAGGGTTCCTTTTTTTCCTGCAACTTCAACAGCATTTGTTATTTGATTTCTTGATGATAGCCATTCTGGAGTAAGGTGGAATCTCAGTATTGTTTTAATTTGCAGTTCTCTAATGACTAGCGATGTTGAACATTTTTACATATTTTATTGGCCATTTGTACTTCTGAAAAATTTCTGGATATTTCAGTTTCTCAGTTTTTGATTGGGTCTTTTATTTGGGAGGGTTTCTAATTTTTTGAGTTTTTTATGTATTCTAGATGTTAGTCCTCTGAAGAATAGTTGGCAACATGTTTTCCCATTCTGTAGTTGTCTCTTCACTCTGTCGGTCATTTCATTTGCTGTGAAGAAGCTTTTTAATTTTTTTTTTTTTTTTATGTGGGTACCGGGAGTCGACCTCAGGACCTCGTGCTCGCCAGGCAAGCGCTTGTGCCACTGAGCGATATCACCGGCCCATTTTTGCCTTTATGTGGGTTCCGGGAGTCGAACTCAGGATCTTGCGCTTGCCGGGCAGGCGCTTATGCCGCTGAACCATCTCACTGGCGCAGAAGCTTTTTAATGTGATATGATCCCATTTGTTGATTCTTTTTTTTTTTTTTTTTTATGTGGGTTCCGGGAGTCGACCTCAGGACCTCGTGCTTGCCAGCAAGTGCTTGTGCTGCTGAGCAATATCACCGGCCCTTTTTTTCCTTTATGTGGGTTCTGGGAGTCGAACTCAGGACCTCATGCTTGCCAGGCAGGTGCTTATGCTGCTGAGCTATCTCACTGGCCCTGATTTGTTGATTCCTGATGTTATTTCTTGTGCAGTTGGAGTTCTGTTCAGAAGGTCCTTGCCCATGACAGTGTCTTCCAGAGTATCCTGTGTTTTATCTTGCAGCACATTCTTTCTGTTTTAACATTTAGATCTTTGATCCATTTTAACTTTAGTACCTCATGAGGGACACAGATCTAAATGCAGTCTTCTGCATGTGTATTGCCAGTTTTCCCAGCACCATTTATTAAAGAGACTATCTTTCCTCCAATAAAAAAATATATCTAATCTTTGTCAAAGATTATATGGCTCTCGATGTGCCAGGAGTTATTTCTGTGTCCTCTGTTCTGTGCGTTTGGTCCACCTGTATATTTTTCTGCCAGTACCATGCCGTTTTTATCAATGTAGCTTTGTAGTATAACTTGAAGTCAGGGATTGTGATGCCTCCTGCTTTGTTCTTGTTGCCTAGGATTGATTTTGCTATTTTGGGTCTCTTCTGCTTCCATATGAATTTAAGGATTGTTTTCTCTAGTTCTGTATGGAATGCTGTTAGTATTTTGTCTTAGTTACTTTTTTTCTTGTTGCTGAGACAAAATACCTGACACCCAAAGTTAAAGGAGGAAAAGTTTATTTAGCTCACAGTTTGTAGGGGTTTGAGTTCATATTTGGCTGGCTCCAAGGTAGTGTGGCATAGCAGAGGGGCATTGTGAGGAGAAACAGTTAACAGCAAGCAGAAGGCAGCAAAGCAACGAAATAGCAAACAGCAAGCTGCAAGCAACAAGCAGTGACCCTCTTTCTGTCCCTCATATCCTATCCAGGCTGCCCACCCTTAGGGCAGGTAACACACCCTTAGGGGCAGCCTTAACCCTAGCATCGCCATGAATCAATCCCAGCATCATATCCCAGCATCACATCCTTGATCCTAGCATCACACACCCTAGATCTAGCCACCTCCGAAAAGCCCCACCTGTGACCACCTGAGGCTTTGGGGGGACATCTAGATAGAAGCCGTAATGTATGCGATTGGGATTGCAATTGAATCTGAGTATCAGTTCTGGAAATATGGCCATTTTGACAGTATTGGTTCTGCCTATCTAAGAACAGGAGGTATGTTTCCATTTTCTGATATTGTCTTTGATCTCCTTTTTCAAAGAACTGTAGCTTTCATTATAGAGGTCTGTCTCTTCTTTGCTTAGGTTAATTCCTAAGTATTTAATTTGTCTTGATGCATAACAAATAGTATTGTTTTCCTAATTTCTTTCTTGGTGGATTCATTATAGGTGTACAGGAATGTGATTGTTTTGTGTGTGTTGATTTTGTATCCTACACTACTGAATTTGGTTATTCTAGGAGTATTTTTGTGGGAATTTTTGGGTCTTCTGTGGAGAGGACCATATAATCTGGGAATAATGATAATTGGACTTCTTTCTTTCCTATGCATATCCCTTTTATTTCTTTCTTTTTTTTTTTTTTTTTTTTTTTTTGTGGGTACCGGGGGGACGACCTCAGGACCTCACGCGCCAACAGGTGCCCGTGCCGCTGAGCGATATCACCGGCCCCTTTTTCGTATGTGGGTTCCGGGAGTCGAACTCGGGCCTTCGCGCTTGCAAGGCAGGCGCTTAAGCCGCTGAGCCGTCTCACCGGCCCTCCCTTTTATTTCTTTATCTTGCCAGATTCCTCTGGCTAATGTTTTGAGTACTATATTGAACAGGAGTGGTAATAGTGGACTTGTCTAATTCTTGATTTTAGAGGAAAAGCTTTCACCTTTTCCCCATTTAATGTGATGGTGGTAGGTTTGTCATAAATGTCTTTTATTAGATTGACATAAAGTCCTTCTATATCTATTTTCTTGAGTTTTTTTTTTTTAACCAAGAATGGATGTTGTGTTTTGTCAAAAGCGTTTTTGGTTCTATTGAGATGATCATGTGATTTTTATCCTTTATTCTGTTTATGTGATGTATTTCATTTATTCATTTACATATGTGGAACATTGCATTCCTGGAATGGAGCCTACTTGGTCATGATGTATGATCTTTTTGATGATGTGTTGCCTTCCGTTTGTTGGTATCTATTTGAGTAGTTTTGTGTCTGTGTTTATTAAAGAGATTGAACTGTAGTTCTCTCCTTTGATTGTATCCTTGTCTGGTTTTGGTATAAGGTTAGTCCTAGCTCCCAAGAATGACTTTGGTAGTACTCCTTCCCTTTTAAATTTCCTTAAAGTGTTTGAGGAGTATTGGCTTTAGGTCTTCCCTGAGGTTCTTTTCTTTTTTAACTTTTAAAAAATTTTATTAGTATATTTTGCAGTACATGCAGTTTAGAGTCATTTTGAAGAGTGGGTACATGTATGTAATACAGCTCTTTTTTTTTTTTTAACTCCCATCCCCCATCCCTCCTTCTTCCTCTAATTCTACTATCACTATTTTCATTCTTACTGATATTATTAATCTTAGCTCATTGTATGGCATATAATGTTTATATTCATTGAGGTTATTAGGTTCCCGTATATGGCATATCTTTATTCTACTTATTTCCTCTTCCCCTCCTCCTCACCCCTCACCCTTGTTCCCTTGGACAATTTCCCTGTTGCAAGAGATCCATCCCCTTCTATCCATTCTTTATTATTCTCTTAGTGCTTTGCCTCACTCAAATGAGAGATATCATAGTACCGTTATTTAAGCTTGTGTGTCTGGTTTATTTCACTTAACATTATATTTGCCAAGTGCATCCATTTTCCTATAAATGTCTCAAATTTGTCATTTTTTTTTTTATAGCCAAGTGGTATTCCATTATATATAGATACCACATTTTATTTATCCAATTGTCTATCAATGGCTTTACAGGCTGATTCCAGGATTTAGCTATTACAGATTGTGCTGCTATAAACATCGGTATGCATGTGTTTTTTGTTTTGTTGTTTTTGAGCCAGGGTCTTGCTGTGTAGCCCACCCTGGCCTCGAACTCCCACCAATCCTCCTGCCTCAGCCTCCCAAGCACTGGGATTGCAGACACACAACAGCAATGTGCATGTATTGTTGTAGTGTGTCTTATGCTGCTTGGGGGAAGATACCTAGAAGGGGGACAGCTGAGTCATATGGAATGTCTAATGTCAGTTCTTTGAGATATCTCCATACTGATTTCTACTAATACTAATGGTTGTACTAGTTTTCATTCCCACCAACAGTGCAGGAGGGTTCCTTCTTAACCACAGTGACACTAGCATTTGTTACTGCTTCATTTCTTAATGATCACCATTCTTTCTGGAGTAAGATGGAATTTTAGCATTTTAATTTGCATTTGTCTAATGGCAAGAGCTGTCGAGCAATTTTTCGTATATTTGTTGGCCATTTGTCTTTCTTCCTCTGTGAAGTGTCTATTCATTTCTCTTGCCCATTTCTTGACTGGGTCTTTAATTTTGGGTGGTCTAATTTTTTTGAGTCCTTTATATATTATAGATACTAGTCGTCTGTCTGAGGAGTAGCTGGCAGAAATTTTCTCCCATTCTGTAGGTTGTCTCTTCACTCTACAGACTGATTCTTTTGCTGTACAGAAACTTTGTAGTCTGACATAATCTCATTTGTTGATCCTTGCAGCTATTTCTTGTGTGATTAAGGTTCTGTTTAGAAAATCCTTTCCTACACTTCTGGCTTCAAGTGTTTTACCTATTTTATCTTCCAGAAGGTTTAATGTTTCTGTTTTAATGTTTAGATCTTAGATCCATCTTGATTTTAATTTAGTATATGGTGAGAGAGAAGGGTCCAGTTTCATTCTTCTGCAAAAAGATAACCAGTTTTCCCAGTACTGCTTATTGAAAGTCTGTCTTTCTTCCAACATATGCTTTTGGCCCATTCCTCAGAGAACAATAGCTGAATGTATCTGGGGATGTTTCTGTATATTTTGTTCTGTTTTATTGATCTGTATATCTGTTTTTGTTCCAGTACTGTTTTAGTTACTTTTCTCATTGCTGAGACAAAATACCCAACACCCAGATTTAAAGGGAAAAAGGTTTATTTAGCTCACAGTTTGTGGAGGTTTCAGTCCATAATCGGCTGGCTCCAAGGCAGGGTGGCACACGGCAAAGGGATAACAGTTCATGGTGGTGGCAGACAGCAAAAGCAACAAGAGGAGGCCGGTGAGGTGGCTCAGCGGTGTAAGCACCTGCCTGGCAAGCGCGAGGGCCCGAGTTCGACTCCCGCAACCCACATATGAAAAAAGGGCCGGTGATATCGCTCAGCGGCACGGGCGCCTACTGGCGCGCGAGGTCCTGAGCTCGACCCCCGGTACCCACAAAAAAAAAAAAAAAAAAAAAAAAGCAACAAGAGGGAAGAGCAAAATGAGAGAGAGACAAGCCTCTTTCTGCCCCTTTTATCTTATCCAGACTGCTGGATTTAGGGCGGTCCCAATCCAATCAGTGGAGCAATCCAGCAATTACCCACCCTTAATACCAGCACCGTTAATCCCAGCATTGCACTACAAATCAGTCACACACTCTAGATTCAGCCACCTGCGATAAAACTCTGTGACTGCATGAGGCTTTGGGGGGACATCTAGACACAAACCATAACAAGTATCATGCCATTTTTATTACTATTGCTTCATAGTATAGTTTTAAGTTAGGTATTGTTAGGCCTCCTGCTTTGCTCTTGTTGCCTAAAATTGCTCTTTCTATTTTTGGGTCTCTTCTGGGTGCATATGAATTTTCGGATTGTTTTCTCTAGTTCTGTAAATTATGCTGTTAGTGTTTTGATTGGAACTGCATTGAATCTGTATAACAGTTTTGGGAGTATGGCCATTTTGATGATATTGGTTCTGCCTGTCTAGGAGCAGGGGCATTTTTCTATTTTCTGATGTCCTCTTCAATCTCTTTTTTCAGAGTACTGTAGTTTTCTTTGTAGAGTCTTTCACTTCCTTGGTTGGGTTAATTCCTAGGTATTTCATTTTTCTTGAAGCTACTATGAATGGTATTGTTTTTAAAATTTCTCTCTCATTGAGTTCATTATTGCTATATACAAATGCTAATGATTTTTATGTGTTGATCTAGTATCCTGCTATATTGTTAAAGTTGGTTATTAATTCGAAGTTTTTTGGTGGAGTTCTTTGGGTTGTCTATATAGAGTATCATGTCATCTGCAAATAATGATAATTTGAGTTCTTCCTTTCCTATAGGTATCCCTTTTATTTCTTTCTCTTGCCTGATTGCCCTGGATAATGTTTCAAGTACTATGTTGAATAGAAGTAGTGATAATGGACATCCTAGTATTGTTCCTAATTTTAGGGGAAATGCTTTTAGTTTTTCCCCATTTTGTGTGATGTTGGCTTTTAGATTGTCATAAATAGCTTTTGTCATATTTGAGTATAGTCCTTCTATACCTGTTTTCTTCAGGTTTTTTTTTTTTATTGTGAAGGGGTGTTGGATTTTTTTAAAAGCTTTTTCTGCGTCTATTGATATGGTGATACTTTAAAAAATTTTTTTTAATATGCAGGTACTGGGAGTCGAACTCAGGACTTTGCGCCTGCCAGGCAGGTGCTTATGCCGCTGAGCTGTATCACTGGCCCGGTGATATGGTTTTTGAACTTGATTCTGTTTGTATTATGTATTACATTTATTGACTTACGTATGTTGAACCATCCTTGCATCTCTAGGATGAAACCTACTTGATCATGATGTATGATCTTTTTGAAGGTGTGCTGCATTCTATTTCCTAATATCTTAAGGATTTTTACATCTATGTTCATTAAAAGATTGGCCTATAGTTTTCTTTTTTGGTTGGGTCTTTGTCCGGGTTTGAGATTAGGGTGATACTGGTTTCCATAAATGAATTTGGGAGTACTCCATCCCTTTCAATTTCTTTGAAGAGCTTCAGGAGTATTGGTGTTATATAACATGAGGACCCAGGTTTTTTTAAGTTGGTGGATTCTTTTTTTTTTTTTGTGGGTACCAGGAGTTGAACTCAGGACCTTGTGCTTGCCAGGCAGGCGCTTATACCGCTGAGCTATCTCACCAGCCTGGGATTCTTTATTACTGAATCAATTTCATTGCTTGTTATTGGGTTGTTAAGCATATTTATGTCTTTTTGGGTTAGTTTTTTTTTTTTTTTTTAATGTGTCTGGGAATCTATCCATTCCTTCAAAATGTGTTGTTTGTTGGAATATAATTTTTCAAAGTAGTTACTGTGTTCTGTATTTTGACAGTGTCTGTTGTGATTTCACCTTTTTCATTTCTAATAGCATTAATGTGAGTCTTTCTCTCTCTCGGTGAGTCTGGCTAAGGGCTTACTATTTTATTTATTCTTTTAAAGAATCAGCTCTTTGATTTGTTGATTTTTTTTAAACTTTTTTTTTTTTTTTTACTCAATTTCATTCATTTCTTTTCTCATCCTTATTCTATCCCTCCTTAATTTTGGTTTAGGGCCGCTTTGTTGTTGTTTCTCAGGTATATTAAGATTTCTCATAAGGTTATTTATTTGGGCTTGCTCTGTTTTCCTAATGTGAGCCTTGATAGCAGTGAATTTTCTTCTCAGAACTGGTTTCATGGTATCCCAGAGGTTTCTTTGAATTGTACAGTTATTGTCATTAACTTCCAGAAATTTTTAAATTTTTTCTGTGACCCAATGGTTGTTTAGGAGTATGTTGTTAATTTTCCAGGAGCTTTTGCCTTTTCTGAAATTTCTTTTGTAACTGATGTCTATTTTCATTGCACAGTGCTTTGATAGTATGCATGGGGTAATTTCAGTAGTTTTATATTTACTTAAGCAGGCTTTATGGAGTAGTATGTGATCTATTTTGGAAAAATTATTATGTGTTGCCAAAAAGAATGTATACTCTGTTGTGGAGGGGTGGACTACTCTGTATTTATTAAGTTCATATATTCAGGGGTGTGGTTCAGTTCTGATATTTCTTTATTGATTTTTTTGTTAGGTTGATTTATCACTTTACAAAAGTAGACTGTTAAAATTCTCTACTAAGATTGTGTTAGTGTTTATTTGATCTTTTATTTTCAGCAGTTTTTGTTTTACGAAGAAAGGTGCTCCAAAACTCGGTGCATATATGCTTATCAATGTTATCTCTTCTTGTTGGATTGTTCCTTTAACTAGTTTGTAGTGACCGTCTTTGTTTCTCCTAATAAGTTATAGCTTGAAGTTCACCATGTTTGATATTAGAATTGCTGCCCCTGCTTGTTTTCAGGGTCCTGGTGCATGAAATACTGTTTTCCATTGTTTAAGTTTTAGTCTATGAATATCTTTCTTGGATTAGATAAGTTTCTTGAATGCAGCAAACTGTTGGATTCTGTTTTTTGATCCAGTCTGCCAAACTATGTCTCTTAATTGAAGAGTTGAGGCCATTAATATTGAGAGGTTACTGAGACTTGCTGATTATTTACTACTGGCATTGCATTCTTTATCTATTGGTGAGTCCTTTGCTGTTTTCCTGACTTCTTGTTGTTGTTGTTGTTGCTTTTACCCATTGACCTTACTCTGTGTTTTTAGCTGTGTCAGTTCATTATTTCTTTTGAGAATGTTGTTTGCACATTGGTTTAGCACCCATGTATCTTTTCAGCTGGTGTTTTTCATGGAAATACCTTATTTCTTCATCTAGTTTGAAGGATAGTTTTGTTAGATAAGTTATTCTAGGTTGGGAGTTATTTGCTCTTAGAGTTTAAATTACTTCACTTCAAGCTCTTCTGGTCTTTAGGGTTTGTGTTGAGAAGTGTGTTGATTTTAATTGATTTACCTTTATATGTGATTTTTTGTTTTTCTCTGTCTACTTTTAAGATTCTGGTTTTGTTGTTATTTTTTTGCTCAATATCTGGTAACTTAATAAGGATATGCCTTGGTGAGCTTGTTTTTCTGTCATATTTGTTCGGTGTTCTGTAAGCATTGCTTATTTATATTTTAAACTCTTTTCTTGTATTTGGGAAATTTTCTTTGATTTCTGTACACATGTTAGTAAATCCATCTGTGTTATCTTCTAGTTTTTCTCTAAATCCAATTAGCCTTAGATTGGTTTTCTTACTGTCATCTAGTAGCTGCTAGATAATCTTCTCTTGTTCTCTGATGTTCTTTGTGGCTCCTTTCAGTACTTCATTGTAATTTACTATTTTGTCCTCAATTTCAGCAACTCTTCACCTTGGTCATTTCTGCAATTTATGAGTTCTCTACAGCTTTTAATTTTAGTTATTTCTGTCTGACATCTTTTCGAGGATTCTATATCCTTGTTGAATCTGTCATTCAAGTTTTGAACTGTTTTGTTTAGCTTGTCCAGTTTTTTACCTATTTCCCTGTAATTCATCATGAGTATATTGAGTGAAATTGCTATGAACTTTTGATTTATTTCCTATTTTTTTTTATGCCGGTACCGGGAGTCAAACTCAGGACCTCGCGCTTGCCAGCAGGCGCTTATGCTGCTGAACGATATCACCGGCCCTTTTTTTCCTTTTTATGTGGGTTCTGGGAGTCAAACTCAGGACCTTGCGCTTGCCAGGCAGGCGCTTATGCCACTGAGCTATCTCACCGGCCCAATTCATTTCCTCTTTGAACTCATCTACTTTCTTCATCCCTTCTATAATCTTTTCACAGACTTCCACTACTTGGTATTTTCTCTCCTCTCCCTTTGTGGCCCCTTGCTCTACCTTGGGAGAGGTGGGAGAACTTGGGGATCTTCTTCTGTTGCCTTGCTTCTCTGTGCTTCTATGTGTATCTGTGTTTTTTGTATATCCTGTGTATGTGTGTGTGTGTATATCATCCTCCTTTTTGCCCTCCTCTTTTCTGGGGGGTTACTGTGGGTTGAGAACTTGAAGAGTAAGGAGAGTTTGTCGTTTGTATGGAGACTTTTAGTAGGATGTTGGCACCCCATGAATAATTTTTTGCTTTGTATGTCCAGTACTAGCATTTACTCATTCTGTTATTTACTTTAAGTGATTTGGACTCTGTCTCTATGTTTTGCCAAAGGAATTACTTCTGGTTATAGCAGAATTGCTTCTGGTTATGACAGATTCAGTTATGCAGCACTTTGATATGATAGTCATTGCAGTCACACTTTCCCCCTTTGTCTATCCTCTATGCACACTATGACTTTTTATTTGTAGTTGTTCTGCAGTGAGGTAGGTGAAGTGGAGGGAGGAGAATGAAAGGTGATTAGATGAGGAGTGTTAAGACACTAAGGAGGAGGTTTGAAGGGGGGATAGTGATAGATGAGAAGAAAAGTTTGATGTGGGATCTGGTTCTATTGGAGTACCTTCAGTTGGGTTGAAGGGTTAGTATTGAGAGTTTCCAGAGGATATTTGTGGGGACAAGGGTGAGATATGGGAGGAAGGAGGTTTACTTTATGATTGAGGAAAGCTATGTGGTTGTCAGAACCTGCTGATAGGACAAAGGCTAGGTAAGATATGGGAAAGCCAAAGTGTTAGGATGTGGAGGATCAAGAGCTAATACTAGAGACAATAGTGTGGGGAGCTCAGTAAGGGAAATTAAAAACTTGGGAGGAGTGTATGTATTTGGAGGAAGAATAAAGAAGTATGGTAGTA
The DNA here is from genome assembly GCA_028451465.1 of Erethizon dorsatum. NCBI lineage: Eukaryota > Metazoa > Chordata > Mammalia > Rodentia > Erethizontidae > Erethizon > Erethizon dorsatum. Next base: position 39,110,547 of record CM051836.1, on the reverse strand, counting down.
GTATTGCTTTGTGGGGGATGGGGTAAAGAAGCTAGATGGGAAAGTGAGACAAGGGAGAGGACCTAGACACCTATTAAATCAGAGCTGATGGAAGAAAAATACACATAAGTAAAAACCTAATAAGCACAAAAAAACCATAAAAGAATGTAACATAATCCCACACTACTAAATAAATCAGGAAAAAAACAAAATCTCAAACCTAAGATATACGATGGGAACACAGATTAAATATTTCATTGAGAGGGTATATGTGATTCACGTGTGTAGCTTCTTTGCCGAAGAGTCTGAGTGCTCACACTCAATTCTGAGTGCTCCTCTGAATCTTCTACTCCAACACTGAAGCTATCTCACACTCAGGATTTCTTTCTGCCAGCTTGCAGGCATTCTTGCAGAGTCTGATCCAGTCCGAGTTTTTGAGTTAGGAACCTCTCCCTGGGTGTGATCGGCAGAATCGGCAGATAGATTGAAGGCACGAAAATTGTTCAGAGTCGGGAGTATTCTGTATGATAGTCATTGCAGTTATACCTCCCCTCTTTGTCTATCAAATCAGCTACAGCAGTAGCAAGCTATCAGTTACAGTGGTGTCTATCAGGGCAAGTTGAGAACATACCATGAGACCAAATTTTGGATCTCCCTTTAGCCAGCTGTTGACTGTGGAAGGCCACTCTGGAAGCAGTATCCTGTGTTTTCCTTGCAGGTTCCAGCTGCTGTTGATTCTCTCAGCCCCAGTGTGGTTCTCTCTTCTGTGGAATGTTCTACAGTTGTCTCTAAATAGTGTTCTTCGGGTTAGAATCTTCAAATCAGAATTCAGACATGGTCACCACATTGTGTTTGGTTAATCCATATCTTGTGTCTCTTTCCATTTGTGATAGTTTTTCCTCCTCTCTGTATTTCTAGTTGACGTTTTCTGACTCTGCAACGTGGTTCATCTTCTACTAAGCCATGTCGAGTCTTCCAGATCTTTCCTCTCGGTGGGTCTTTCCTCTGGTTCTATGATGTGACTCCTCCTCTAGTCAGCCACGTCGAATCCCCTATTCCAGATTTTTGCCTTGCCCAAGATCAGGTCCGTAGTTTGGCTGGCACTTCTGCTGTCCCATGCAGAGGGGAAACAATGCAGAGCCAGCTCCAAGTTGGCAGTGGCTGAGCCTAGGCATGGAACCCACAGCTGTGGAGTTGGCTGGGGACCAGCCTGTGGGCCTTTGTGTTCCATTGGGGCTGTGGGTCCGTACCCTTCCTGAAATTCTTGTAGCAGTCAGCAGTGAATTCATTGTGTCCTGGGATTTTTTTTGGTTGGTAGGTTTTTTTTTTTTTTTTTTTTTTTTTTTTTTTTTTTTTTTACTGTTTCAGTTTCATTTCTTGTTGATAGATTTTCCAGGGTTTTTATATTGTCTTGGTTCAGGTTTTTAAATTCATGTATATCTAGAAATCTATCCATTTCTTCTGGATTCTCCAACTCATTTTAGTGCAGGTTTTCAAAGCAGTTACTAATAATCTGGACTTTGGTGGTATCTTGTGATTTTGCCTTTTTCATTTCTAATTCCATTGATGTGAATCTTTCATTTTTTGGTAAGATTGGCTAAAGGTTTGTTTATTTTTTTTGAAGAACCAGCTCTTCAATTCATTGATTTTTATATTGTTTTTAAGTCTCAAATTCATTAATTTCCACTCTGATCTCTATAATTTCCTTCCTTGCACTGGCTTTGGCTTTGGACTGTTTTTGTTTCTCTAGGACTTGAGGTGCAGCTTTAGATTACTTGTTTGCACTTACTCGGTTTTTCTGTTGTGGGTCTTCATAGCTATAGACTTCCCTCTAAGGACCACAGCTTCTGGTATGCTGTACTGGCATTACCTTTTGATTCTAGGAACTGCCTAGTTTCTTCCTTGATTTCTTCTCTGACCCATTGATTATTGAAGAGTATATTGTTGAATTTTCATGTGTTTGCATAATTTTTATGGTTTCTTTTTCTATTTGTTTCTTTTCCTTGAACTATGATCTGATAATATGTGTAGAATAATTTTGATTCTTTTACTTAAGTGTGCTTTATGGTCAGTTTTGGTGGAAGTTGCATGTGCTTCTGAGAAGAATGTGTATGCTGTTGTGTAGAACACTCTGTAGGTAACTATTTGTTTGATGGTTTGGCTCAATGTTGATATTTCTTTGTTCATATTTTGTCTAGTTGATCTGTCTGTTTGTGACAGTGGGGTATTGAGGCTCTCCACTACTATTGTACTGGTGTTTATATGATCTTTTATTTCCAGTAGTGTTTAGGAAGTTGCGTATGCTAGTGGTTGGTGCATACATGTTTATGATTATCTCCTCCTTTTGAATTGTTCTTTCGCCAACATGTAATGACTTCTTTGCTTCTCTTGATCAGTTTGGCTTGAAGTCTACTTTGTCTGAAAATAGAATAACTACTCCTGCTTGTTTTTGGTTTCCTCTTGTGTGGAATATTCTTTTTAATCCTTTGATTTTTAGATTATGGATTTTTTTGATTAAATGTGTTTCTCGTATACAGAATATCATAGGGGTTTGTCTTTTTTTTCTTGTTCTATTCTGTCAGTCTGTGTCTTTCAGTTGGGGGAATTGAGACCATTCACACCGTGAGTTATTACTGGAAGGTACTGACTTATTCCTGTCATTGCATTATTCTTCTGTTGCTGATTCCTGTTTTTATCCCTTCTGCTTATCTGCCCATCCTGCCTGCTATATTCATTCTGTTAGACTTTTTGCATTGTCAGCTTCATTATTTCTTTCTAGGACATGCATGAGAATCTTTTGGAGTGCTGCTTTTGGAGTCATAAATTTCTTAAGGTACTCTTTGTCATGGAAAAGCCTTATTGCCCCATTAATATTGCAATATAGTTTTACAGGATACATCAGTCTGGGTTGGAAGTTGTTTTTTTTTATAACTTGAAACACTTAACTCGAAGTTCTTCTGACATTTTAGGTTTGTGGGAATATGTTAAAAATCCAGGAATATCAGTAAATTTATGAAATATGTATTCATCCTCCATGGCATAGATACATGACCTTATTCCTTCGCTTTAATAATTTAGTGAGTTATATGAATAATTTGAGCAATGCCTGAATATTGAGCAATGCCTGAATTCCTGAAAGGATCCTCCCTCCATTGTCCTGTGTCTGCTTTTTAATATATTGCTGGATTTTTTACTTGTATTTTCTTTATATTTTGCCTGTGAGATTGTAAGTTACATGAAAGCAGGAATTGTGCCTGTCTTATTTACTGTTATACCACAGGGCTTTGTGTATTGCTGTGCTTAATAAATATTTAAGGAAATGACTAGTGTCACTGATACTTATACATTATATTCCATTTGTGCTGCTGAAACAGAATGCCACTCACTGGGTAATTAAAAATCAACAGAAATTTATTGGCTCACAGTTCTGGAGCTTGTTAAGTCCAAGATCGAGGAAACAGTAGGTTTATGCCTTGAATACATTGTCCTCACCTTGTTCAGTCTCAGTTAGTTTGTATATGCAGTACAATAAAAGGTTTAACTTCACTTGTTTGCATGTGGAGATCCGCTTCTTTGCACCATTTGTTGAAACACTTTTTGCCATTTTTCTAATTCCATTTATCCCATTTTCCCTTGCATTAGTCAGCTTTTCATTGCAGTGACCAAATACCTAAGAAAAAAACATAAAGGAGGACAGATTTATTTTGGCTTGGATTTTTATGGTCAGATGGCTCCAAGACAAAAATATCATGGTAGATGTACATGGTGTAGGAAAGCTGCTCACGTCACGGCAGCCAGGAAGCAGAGTGAGAAGGAAAGACCTAGAGAAAATGGGCTAGGGACAAGACATAGTCCCTGAGGTTACATTCCCATCACTCACTCCCAGCGACTAGCTCCCGCATCCTGAGTTTACCTTGCTTCCCAGTAATACCATCGAAGTATAAGTTCATCAGTGGATTAATCCGTGATGAAGTTAGAGCCCCCATGATCCAGGTGTCTCTGGAAGCTTCCTCATAGACACATCCAGAGGTGTGCTTTACTAGTTTCCTGGGTGTTTCTCAGTCCAATAAAGTTGGTGATCAAGATTAAGCATCATATTTCCTTTCATACTTTAATACGTTTTCTCAGGCTTCTTTTATGTTTTCTTCAATTCCAATTCCAGTTTTGCTTTTTTGAGTTATGATATTTGTATTCCTTATTTTTTGTAATACTAGGTCTAGTAAATTTCCTTCACTCTTCGTTTACCTGTTGTTTCATATTAGTGTTTACTTTTCTTGAATGGATATAAAAGTTGTACTTTAAAATTTTTTTCCCTCTGGAATAAGTCTTCTACTCTATTCTTTTTATCTGTTGTTTGTATATTTATTTGTTCACTCTTTCATTTGCTCATTAACTCATTCATGCAATAAATATAATTTGAATGCTTAATTAAGCTCTGTGATCCACTCAGTTTTATTCGTGAGCTAAAATAGAGCTAGTCTCTGTCTTCATTGGAGCTTACATTATAAACAAATAGTAATAATAGTATATTAGATTAAAAAAGTGACAATTGTGTTATTCTTCCCCCTCCTTTCTCTTTTTCTTGATGTAGGTTTTACAGCATTGATTTTAAGTCAGATTTTTTTAGAGTATACGTTGCTTGGAATGTACACCTCTCTATCTGGACCTATTCTTTAAACAAAAATGATATACATAAATAGAGTCTGAGTTTATTGGGGAGCCTTATCTTATAACTTGGTTTATAGCTTTGGGGATTATCTATTAAAAGAAAAAGAAATATGGTTATTACCTTTCCTTATAAAATATTATTTCATTGATGGTAATTTACCTAAAAATTTGAAGATCATAACACATAAAATAATATTATATAATATGCAGTGGCACCAATTGAAAATATAATAAATATCTTTTTGTTTTGCATTAATGGATAAACATCATTGCTTGCACTTACCTGAAAACCAAAAATAAGAAATTATATAACATCTTAAATGGATACATAAACACAATAAATACATTTACCTTGTGAATTCTTAATTGAGAATCAATTTTGAGTGCAAATTCATTTCTTGAGATGGCCAAAACAATCATTTGCTAATAAAAGAAGTTGAAGATTTTATTTCTGAGGACTTTCTTATTGCTGCTTTAGAGATATATAGCCAGGTAACTTTTTGTAAACGTTTGTTTTACCAACATCTGCAGATACCAAAGAAAGACATAGACATTCATTTGAAAACATTATCAGTAATATCTGTTTGTCTGTCTTGTTCCTTTGCACACACAGTCTTTTTTGCTCTGTGTTAGAGTATCACCTACTCCACTCTGTGTGTGTGTGTGTGTGTGTGTGTATGTGTGTATGTGTGTGTGTGTAGCCCCGTGTAGTAATTTTTGACTTATCCTTTACCATTTGCATTGTTTTGTCTACAGAATATGAATTGGTCTGCTGTGACATCTTTGACTCATTATGTAATATCTAATAAACCCATCATCACTGCAGTTCCATTTGTTTGGATCATTCTGGTGTATAGATACCTACATAAATGATTTTCCTCAGTGCTTTGAATTCTTCCTTCACCTCGTCAGTGGCCTGTGTGTGGTGGGGAATGAAGCTGAAATCAAGAACAACTGCAACTTGGGAACTTTGTTAACATGCTTTCTTCCTGGATTTCTTGACCCATGCACTTGAACCAATCCCAATTCCAGTGAGTTTGTGCCTTATTCTTTCTGTGGAATAGTGCATTCTGCATTTATCTTTTTACTTCAATTCAGATAGGTAGCCGTTTCAGTGATAGTCTGAATTAGAATAATAATTTTTGAGAAAGTCAGTCTCCCCACTCCCCTTTGTGGGTCCTAACATTTTTATTTTAAGACCAATGTATTTGTTCAGTGGTTGTGAAATGTGTTTGCCATAATTCTCTATTCCTTCAGAATGGAAAAATGGTTCAGAAAAGTGAAACACTGTTTGGGAAAATAGTTTCTCTTCAAGCTGTACTTTCTTTGTCCATCTGCTATTGGAGAAGGCCTATAAGTGGTAGTGCTTTTTTAATTTCCTAGTCAGCCACATCTCTGGCCCTTGCCCTTCTAAGCTAGGGAGTATTATGGAATCCCTTAATGATTTCTTTTACTTAGTAACTATAACCTCGAACTATGCTTACAAACTCGTTTCAGCATTAAGCATCCACTTTCATTTTTGGTTCAAATTGAGTTGCATCTTGTTGATAGCTTTAGCATGTTTAGTTTGTATTTATGACTTTTCATATTTTCAGTATAGATCTATTTACTTATTTATCTGTATATTTACCTATTCTTTTGAGTTCCCACTATGTCTGTTTAATGATATAAAGCACAAGTGAACTCATTTTTTCTCAAGGAGCATGTAGTAGCCTGGGGAACAAAGATAAAAAGAGATAATAAATGAAATATCATCATAGGATTTTCTAAAAGAACCAGCAGGGGACTGAGATGAAGAATACGTGAAAGGGAGAAGACCTCTCAGGGGAGGTGACCCTTGCTCTGAGTCCTGAAAGCGAGGAGGAATTGGACATGAACAAAACGGGAGAAATCATTCCAGTAGAATAAAACAATATGGTCAAGTGCCCTGAAGTGGGAAAAAGTTAAGACATGTCTGAGGAACTGAATAAAGGGGATTGGAGTTTAGTAAGAAAGGGACAAAATGGGTCAAATGGTCCAGTAGGGCTAGGTGAGAGCCAGGTGCAGGACCTGGTAGCCATATTAGGAAGTTGGATTTTTTTCTATGGGTTCTGTGAAGCTTTGAGCATTTGTTGTTGTTACCCTTTTTACAGTCCTCCTTCATTTAATTCACTACACTCATCTTGATTTGGGAGGAAGTCATCCTTATGATTTCAGTCTAAGTGTTTCAGGTGGAGTTTGCTTTATTCAGGATCTAGGGTGTGATGATTAGTTCAGAGACACTTATGTGTCCCAAAGGAAACCATGAGCCAGAATAAACCATTTTTCCTCTAAGTTGCGTATGTTAGGTATCTTGTTGAAGCAACAGAAAGATGACGAATACAAGGTCCCTGGGGCAGTAGCCCTAAAGGATATGGAAGCAGATGGCTCATTCTGTTCTCCTTTTCTCAAGCAAGGGGATCCTACTCGCCAAAGAGTTTCCTCTCATTGTAAGTGGTGCCAGCTTAGGGGATGGAATGATGTGGACGAATTGAGACTGTTTTTACAACCTTTTTTTGGGGGGGGCAATTATTCTTCAGTTTTAATTCCATTGTATTGCTGTACTTCTTACATGAACTTCTGAGCTCAGAGAACTTTTTTGAGTAGCTGCTTAATTTTGGGGCTGAAGAAGGCTAGAATCTTCTGTTCTATCTTGCTGATGTCCCCATCATCAATTATGTTTTTGCTAACGTTATTTGAGTTGAACTTTCTATTATTTGCAACTGAAAGGTTTTAAGCAGGGGAGTGATAGTCTTTTTTTTTTTTTTATTTTAAAGAGAAAAAAAATAGAACAAAATTTCAAAACAATATAATAGGGTAATGGTGGTTAATACATTACATATTGTTATCTTTGAATTAGTTACTCAGGGTACAAGATATCAGCATTCAATTGTCCAAACAATATTAGCGCAAACCTTTCTTCTCAATGAACTAAGCAAAATTAGTAGTGTTTCTATCTTAACTATCATATATATCTATCTATATATATATATAGATAGATAGATAGATATATATATAATTTTTTTCTTTTCCCTTCTGTCTTTTCTCCCTTCCCCCATCCCAGTTTCTCTTTCCTTTTGACCAGTTTCTTCCTGTTTTACCATATCTATTGTACATTTTGGGTCTTATTTACTCTTTCAGTTTCTCACACTGGGGAGACAATATGATGTTTACACATGTGCATCCGGTTTATTTCACTTATGAGTATTTTCTCAAGTTGCATCCATTTACCTATAAAAGTCTCCAGTTTATCCTTCTTTATGGCTGAATAGTACTCCATTGTATAAAAATACCACATCTTTTTTATCCATTCCTCGGTTGATGGGCATTTGGGTTGTTTCTAAGATCTGGCTATTACAAATTGTGCTGCTATAAGCATGGGTGCACATATATCACTGTGGTACGATGTTTTTAGTTCTTCTGGGAAGATACCCAGAAGGGGAATAGCTGGGTCAAATGGGACCTCCAATCCTAGTTTTTTGAGGAATGTCCACACTGATTTCCACAGTGGCTGGACCAGTCGACACTCCCACCAACAGTGGAGAAGGGTTCCTTTTTCCCCACAGCCCCTCCAACATTTGTTATTGGTTGATTTCTTGATAATAGCCATTCTTTCTGGGGTGAGATGGAATCTCAGTGTTGTTTTAATTTGCATCTCTCGAATGACTAGTGATGTTGCACATTTTTTCATATATTTATTTGCCATTTGTATTTCTTCATCTGAGAAGTGTGTATTCATCTCAGATGTCCATTTTTGGATTCGGTCTTTAAACTTGGGAGGTCTGTTTTTTTGAGTTCTTTGTATGTTCTCGATTGTAATCCTTTGTCTGAGGAACCGCTGGCAATCATTTTTCCCACGTTGTGGGTTGTCTCTTCACTCTGTTGGTGGTTTCCCTTGCTGTGCAAAAGCTTTTTAATAAGATGAGATCCCAGTTATTGATTCTTTGTGATAGTTCCTGTGCAATTGAGGTTTTATTCATAAAGTCTTTGCCTACACCAATGTCTTCAAGAGTTTTACCTATCCTACCTTCCAGCAGATTTAATGTTTCTGTTCTAATATTTAGATCTTTGATCCATTTTGAATTTAGTTTAGTGCATGGTGAAAGATATGGGTCTAGTTTTAATCTTGGCATGTACAGAGCCAGTTTTTCCAGCACCATTTATTAAAGAGGCTGTCTTTCTTCCAGTGAATGTGTTTGGCACCTTTGTCAAAGATAAGGTGGCTTGGGCCGGTGAGATGGCTCAGCGGCTTAAGCGCCTGCTCGGCAAGCGTGAGGGCCCGAGTTCGACTCCTGGAACCCACATACGAAAAAGGGGCCGGTGATATCGCTCAGCGGCACGGGCGCCTACTGGCGCGCAAGGTCCTGAGGTCGACCCCCCCGTACCCACAAAAAAAAAAAAAAAAAAAAAAGGATAAGGTGGCTTAGTATGTCTGGAGTTGTTTCTGCATCTTCTAATCTGTTCCATTGATCTTCGGGTCTGTTTTTTCGCCAATACCACACTGTTTTTTTTTTTTTTTTTTGTGGGTACCGGGCGTCGACCTCAGGACCTCGCACGCCAGCAGGCTTCTGTGCCGCTGAGTTATATCACCGGCCCTAATTTTGTATGTGGGTTCCAGGAGTCAAACTCGGGCCCTCGCACTTGGCAGGCAGGCGCGTACGCCGCTGAGCCATCTCACCGGCCCGGCACTGCTTTTATCACAGTAGCTTTATAGTATAATTTCAAATCTGGGATTGTGATGCCCCTTGCTTTGCTTTTGTTGACCAGAATTGCCTTTGCTATTCTAGGTCTCTTTGCTATTCTGGTTCCAAATGAATTTTAGGATTGTTTTCTATAATTCTGTGAGATATGTTTTTGGAATTTTGATCGGAATTGCATTAAATCTGTATAACAATTTTGGAAGTATGGCCATTTTCACTATATTGGTTCTTCCTATCCATGAGCAAGGGATATCTTTCCATTTTCTGAAATCCTCTTCAATCTCCTTTTTCAGAGTACTGTAGTTTTTTCAGTGTAGAGGTCTTTTACATCCTTTGTTAGATTGATTCCTAGGTATTTCATTTTTTTGGATGTTATTGTGAAAGGCGTTGTTTCCCTAATTTCTCTTTCAGTAAGTTTGTTATTCGTGTACAGGAAGGCTATTGATTTTTGAGTATTGACTTTGTATCCAGCTACACTACTGAATTTGCTTATTAAATCTAGCAATTTTTTAGTGGAGTTTTTGGGGTCCTCTGTGTAGAGTATCATGTCATCTGCAAATAATGATAATTTAACTTCTTCCTTTCCAATCATTACTCCTTTTATTTCTTACTCTTGTCTAATTACTTTGGCTAAAGTTTCTAGAACTATGTTGAATAAAAGTGGGGACAGTGGACATCCTTGTCTTGTTACTGATTTTAGAGAGAAAGCTTTCAGTTTTTGTCCGTTTAGTTTGATATTGGCTGTTGGTTTGTCATAGATAGCTTTTATCAGATTGAGATAAAGACCGTCTATTCCAATTTTCTGTAGAGTTTTTATTGTGAATAGGTGCTGGACTTTGTCAAAAGCTTTTTCTGCATCTATTGAGATGATCTTATGATTTTTGTCTTTGGTTTTGTTAATATGGTGTATTACATTTATTGATTTACATATATTGAACCATCCCTGCATCCCAGGGATGAATCCAACTTGGTCATGGTGTATAATCTTCTTGATGATTTGCTGCATTCTGTTTGCCAGTATCTTATTGAGGATCTTTGCATCAATGTTCCTTAGGGAGATTGGCCTGTAGTTCTCTTTCTTAGTTGGGTCCTTCTCTGGTTTTGGTATCAGGGTAATGCTTGCTTCCAGAAATGAATTTGGGAGTATTGCTTCCCTTTCAATTTCATTAAACAGTTTGAGAAGTAGTGGTGTTAGGTCTTCTCTAAATTTCTTGTAGAATTCGGCAGTGAATCCATTAGGGCCTGGGCTTTTCTTTGTTGGGAGGTTTTTAATTACATCTTCAATTTCATTATTTGATATTGGTTTATTTAAGATTTTTAAGTCTTCTTGACTCAGCCTTGGTAATTCATAGGAATCTAGGAATCTGTCCATTTCTTTTGCATTTTCCATCTTATTAGAATACAAATTTTCAATATATGTGCAGATAGTCTGGATTTCTGCAGGGTCTGTTGTGATATCACCCTTTTGTTCTTTTTTTTTTTTTTTTTTTTGGTGGGTACCGTGGGTCGACCTCAGGACCTTGCGCGCCAGCAGGCGCCCGTGCCACTGAGCAATATCACTGGCCCCTTTTTTGCATGTGGGTTCCAGGAGTAGCTTATTTTTGGCTTTTGAGCCTGCTGCAAGATCCTACCTCTTCAATTTGTTGGAGATAAGTTGCTGCCTGTTTGGCCCAGTCCTTGGTTCTTTGGCACTGTGCCACAGTATTTTCTGTGACCCTTAGTCAATCTCAGTCATGGAATACCAAGAAGAAAAGCTGTTTAGAACAATTATGTCACTTTCGGCTATAATGGTACCAAAAGCATCAAACACAGCCTAGAAAATGACACACTGAGCTAACCAGTTATTTGCCACTTTTAACTGTATAAAGTAGATTTGTGATTATATAACAAAATCTAAAACAAACCAGAAAAATTATATGCAGTATACAAATCCTTAATATGTCAGTTTTGCCCTCAGGAGTTCAAATTTAAAATGGGTTAAGGAGGAAGTAGAGAATTGGAAGAAGAGGAAGGAATTAGATGTAAGGCTGGAGGACCAAGAGGGATCCCGCTGACATTGGGAAACTGGTGCAGAGGACTGGTGGGAAAAAGAAAAGGAAGGGATAAAAGGAAGAACAGATCAGAACACAATCACAAAGAGGTTAGAGTATATATGCCACAATAGTAAATTTTTTTGCTTTTGGTTATTACCTAGGGTACGTTTGATCCGGCACTTCCCTTGAAGGTGGTTTATCTTGCAACCTTGAGATTCGGTCTCTTCAAGTTAGACTCACTTGTTGTTTGCCATAGGCTAATTAAAAGTTGGTTGTCTATATACCCTTGACATCAGAAGATTTAGCTTCAAATTCTGTTTTCTTAAGTATTAGCTCTCTGACTAGATAGCTCTTAATTTCTCTAAGTCTTTGTTTCCCCTGAGATGGAATACAGGTGTCCTCCACCCACCATTGGTCAGTTTTGGTTGCCGGCTTTTTAGTTCCAAGCCAGGCCTACAGAAGGTGAAATGCACACCCAGGTGCTGGCGCGTGTCAGCCACGGCCCCGGGGATTCTGAGGTTCCTGCACAGTCTGTTTTTTCCTCTTTGAAGTCTTTTCATATTTTTTACTTGTAATATCTAGAATGTTTAGTTTTACTTAGCAGGAGAAGTAAGGAAAAGTGTATCTACTCTGTGTTTTGGATACAGAAGTTCTGAGCTCATTGTTAATGACTGTGGAATTACAGAATCTTAGAGCTGAAGGTCCAGTTTCCTGTGGTACTGTAGTGGTTTATTTTATATGGCACCATGACAAAGCCCTTGACAAATGTTTGGTTAAGCATTATTCTAAGTGTCTCTGCTAGAGTGTTTTTAGACTGAGATTAACATTTTAATGAGTGGAATAAATACATTGTTCTTCATAAGATGGGTGTGGTCTTACAGTTATTTGAAAGCCTGAATAGATACACAGACCCACCTTCCCCCAAGTGTGAAAACGATTCTCCTATAGACTACTTTTTGAGGGTATCTGCACCAGTGGTTCTCCTGCATCTCAAATCTGCCAGGTGACGATGCCTCCATGATCATATGCCTCAATTCCTTGTAAGAAATTCCATCTGTGTGTTTGTGTGTGTGTGTGTGTATAAGTATATTTATGAGGTACATACATGTACATTTGGAGAACCCTGACTAATACAGGTTCAGACTCAATTTAAAAAGCTGAAGAAAATCCCTGTGCTTAAGTGACTTTCATGATTAGCCAACTGTATTTCAAAAGAAGAGGGGGACTTCCATGCATCCATTTACCTAAAACAGCCTCGTGTTTATCCTTCTTTATAGCTGAGTAGTACTCCATTATATAAAAATCTGCTTCCATATCCTTTAGGGCTACTGCCCCAGGGACCTTGTATTAGTCATCTTTCTGTTGCTTGAACAAGATACCTAACATACACAACTTAGAGGACTTTCTTTTTATTATTATTATGATTTTAAAGAGAAAAAAACATTAAAAACATTGATACAGAATTTCAAAACAAGGTAATAGGAAATTAACAATGGTTAATATATTGTGTATTGTTATCTTCAGAGTAGTTGCTCAGATTACAAGATATAGGCATGCAAAATTGATCAAACATATAAGCACAAACCATTCTTTTCAATGAACTAAAAGAAATTAGTAGTATAATTATCATAGCTATCTTGTCTGTGTGTGTGTGTTGTTTTTTTTTTCCTTTCTCTTCTTTCTTTTCTCCTTTCCCCCATCCCAGTTCTTTCCTTTTGAGCAGTTTCTTTCCCTCTCTCAGGCACTGTGGCATTGAGCTATATCCCTGGCCCTTCCTGTCTGTTTAATTGCTTGCCCTGCTTGGTGGTTTCTTTCTGTTGTTGTTCTTGGAATTGTGGTCATTTTTGTCTCTGTCTAGAATATCTTTCTGTACTCTTTGTAGTGTTGGATTGGGGGTTGTGAATTTCTTCAGTTGTTCCTTGTCATGGAAGTATCTTATTTCTCCATTAATTTTGAAAGGTAGTTTTGCAGGGTACATTAATCTGGGTTGGAAGTTATTTTCTTTTCGGACTTGAAAAACTTCACTCCAAGCTCTTCTTGACCTGAGGGTTTGTGTTGAGAAGTTTGCTGTGATTCTGATGGACTTTCCTTTATAGTTGATCTGTTTCTTTTCTCTAACAGCTTTTTTAAAAATATGTGAGTACCAGGAGTTGAACTCAGGACCTCGCGCTTGCCAGGCAGGCACTTATGCCGCTGAGCTGTATCACCAGCCCTCTCTAACAGCTTTTAATATTCTGTTTTTGTGCTGAATTTCTGGGATCTTGATTATTATATGTCTGGGTGTAGATTTATTTTGGTTATGGCTAATTGGAGTTCTATATGCCTCACTTGCCTGTATGTCAGTTTCTTTTCCCATGCTTGGGAAATTTTCTGCTATTACTTCTGCAAATAGTTTTTTTTTATGTCATTTGTGTTGACTCCTGCTTTTTCATTGACATCAATTATTCTATTATTTTTCTTTGTATCATCTTGCAGCTGTTGAGTTGTTATTTCCTGATCTTGCGTTATTTTAAGAGATCATTCCTGTCATGATTGCTAGCTGAGATCCTGTCTTCAGGGTCTGAAAGTCTGTCTTCAGTTTTGTTCAAGCGGCTTTGCCAGCTTTCAATGGAATTTTTAATTTCCTGGATAGCTGTTTGAATCCGTTTCATGCATTCTATTTATTTCCTATATTGATCATTCATGGTTTCCATCCTCTTCCTATCATCATATATATATATATATATATATATATATATATATATATTTTTTTTTTTTTTTTTTTTTTTTTTTTGTGGGTACCGGGGTCCACCTCAGGACCTTGCGCGCCAGCAGGCGCCTGTGCCGCTGAGCGATATCTCCGGCCCTTTTTTCGTATGTGGGTTCCGGGAGTCGAACTCAGGACCTCGCGCTTGCCAGGCAGGCGCTTATGCTGCTGAGCCATCTCACCGGCCCTATCATCGTATATATTTTTTATCTATCTCTACTCTAGATTTGCAGAGCAATTCCTTTATAAATGTTGACATTTCTTTTTTTTCCTGAGAGATTATTTCTGATGTGATTTCCTCTTTAGCCTCATGGATTTGTTTCTTTACTTTGGCTGCTATCATTTCAGAAATGTCAGGTGTGTGTCTTCCACTTTCCTCTATCTTGTTGTCTTCTGGACTTGTTCTGGGTGGGCTGGAGATCTGAGCCCAGATCTGGGCTGCATTTTCCTTCTGTGTCTTATTATTTTCTATTTCAGAAGTTTTTATTTTGTTTTCTGTGATGATCCTTGTGAGTTTTTGTAGTAGGTAACTATAAAAACTAGTATCAAGGCCTCTCTAGGTAAGGTTTGTTCTTCAGGGATGTCTTCTGTATGTAGGAGTTTCTTGGTTTGTGTCTGTCCCAAGAGCCTACCTTTCCAATTAATTAAAAGTGAGATGTTGGTATCTGTTTGGCTCAGTCCCCAGTCCTTTGGTGCTGGGGTGTGGTGAGGTTATTACCCCAGATCTTCTCAGTACTGTTACAGAAGTGAGAACAACTGATTAAAACAGGTATGACATCCTAGTTAATGTAGTATAATTAGCAACAACAATAGCATCTACCTGTTTAGACACTAAAAACCTGTGGTAACTATTAATGTTGTACCTTTTACCACAGGAGCAAAATCTATAATTATATTACAAAACTGTTAGTAAATTGGGAGCTTGTATACAAAGTGTTTCCCCTTGGTAGAATAGTTTTACCCTGTTTAGGGAAATTTAAGAAAGATAGTGGATAAAACAAAGGTAACTGAAAAGAAAGTAGAAGCCAGGCTGGAGGACAAAAGATGATCACACAAGCTTTGGGAAGCTAAAGAAGAGGGTAGAAGAGAAAGAATGAAGGAGTAAGCAAGGGATTGTCTGATCTTGGTGTCTAGGTTTGGGGGATGGGATTAGTTTTCCATGGCTGGATTTCTCCCCAGCCATTTAGAAAAGAGAAAAAAAAAAAAAAAAAAAAAAGGTATGAAAAAAGAAAAAGAGAGAGAAAAATAAAGGGTGAAAAGGGGAAGCCCCACCCGCCTGCAAAAATTTGATATAACCTTGCCTTGTATTTTTGAGATTCCCTTCCTCATGTTGTTTTATTAATGGACATACAATAAATAGCATGTTTAAAGAGTACAGTTTTCTAAGTTTTGACATGTGTACACACCTGTGAAATTGTTAGCACAAAAAAGATAATGACACATATCCATCGTTCCCCAGATTTCTCAAGCCCCTTTTTAGTGATTTCTTCCTACACCTCTCTCACCCTTAGGCAACTAATGATCTTTGCTTTCTGTTACTATCAATTAGTTTGCATGTTTGTATTTTGGATATTTATATGTGTGTATGTATAATATAATACATTTATAAGGAAACATGTAACATATATGCATAATCATACATTGTGTACTCTTTTCCATGTGCCTTATTTTCATTCACCATAATGGTTTTGTGATTCACTTTCATTGTATCAGAAGTTCATTCCTTTTTACTCATCAATAGGATTCCACTCTGTGGATATGCTGTGTAGTGCTTTGTTTATCAGAGCACCTACTTGTGATCATTAGGTTGTTTTCAGTTTGGCTGAACATTCATATATGAGTTTTTCTGTGGGTGTATATTTTGTTTTTTTTGGATAATAACCTAGCAGTGGCATGCCTGATAGGAAGTATATGTTTACCCTTTTAAGGAACTGCCCAACTGTTTAACAAAATGATTGTGTCATTTTACATTTTTAGTAGGCTATGAAAGACCTACTTCCTTCTCATCCTGCATGTTATGGCTTAGATTGAAATATCTCCCCAATGTTTCATGTTTGGAAGGTGCTCAGACCAGTGGACCCATGTGTTTATGAGTTTAGTAGTTGGAAGTGCTTTGAGGAGGGCAGCCCAGTCGGAGGAGGCATATCTGTCCCCAGCTCTGTCCTTCTCTCTGCTTTCTGGCTGCCATATGGTGGGCAGCTTTCCTCCACCATGTTCTTTCACCATGTTGTTTCTGCTTAGGAGCCTGCTGCCCATTGAAACTGTGAGTTAAAATAAACCTTTCTCCTTTAAGTGGCAAGTGTGGAATATTTTGTCCCAGCAACAAGAAAGTGGCTAATATACTTAATACTATTTGGTATGGGTGGTCTTTTAAATTTTAGTTATTCTAATAGTTGTGTAGGTATATTGGTGTGAATTTTGTTATCTAATGATCCTGAATATCTTTTTATATGCTTATCTTCTTTGATGAAATGTATATTCATTTATTTTGCCTGTTTTTATATCTTTTGTTTTCTTATTAATAAATCTGATCGTTCTGTACATATTGTGGGTATAAGTCTCCTATCACATATATGATTTGCAAATATTTTCTCCCGGTCTGTCTTTTTATTCTTATAGCAGTCCTGTTGGAAGTACACAATTTCTTAAATTTGGTGAAATCCAGTTACCCCATTTTTAAATTCATGCATATGATTTTTAAGATAAAGAACATATCAGATTATATAGCTTATTTTACCATTATATATTAAAATTGGGAAGAGGTAGAATTTCAAAGCTTTTTTAATTAACAAAGACATATACCAAAATTTTCTTGTCAAAACTAGAAATGTTAAAATATCCTTACTCAAGGCATTCACTTATCAACCAATTAACCAGCCACAATTTTTATAGTATGGGTTAGAGACACAAGCTACAGTAAGATTTTTTTTTATATATTTGGGTACCAGGAGTCGAACTCAGGACCTCGTGCTTGCCAGGCAGGCGCTTATGACGATGAGCTATATCACCAGCCCTTAGTAAGATTTTTTTGATCCCAGAAAGCTTAAGCAACTGTCTCATTACAAATAACATTTGTAGGACATTTTTATCATAAACTCAGAGAAAGATGATACAGTTTTGCACACAGGCTCTATACTAGACTTATGGTATTCTTGTGGATACGTCCAGTTCTCTTTTTTATCAGTACAGGCCCTTTGCCTTAGAGCGTTCTGCCATCTGCAACTGTGGGAGAGAGAGAGCCATCTCTTTTCATCTTTCTCTTTTTTTTTCTGTGGGTACCGGGGGTCGATCTCAGGACCTTGCGCACCAGCAGGCGCCCGTGCCGCTGAGTGATATCACTGGCCCTTTTTGCGTATGTTGGTTCCGGGAGTCGAACTCGGGCCCTCGCGCTTGCCAGGCAGGTGCTTACGCCGCTGAGCCATCTCACCGGCCGTTTTCATCTTTCTAAGAGTCTTTCGCTAGCATTGTTTATTAGGAAGGCCTGTGTTCTCAAAGTGAAGCCAGAATTTGCATTAGTTATTAGTTTCTTGGAGAAAAGAGTATCTTACTATTTACATATAAAATAAAAGGGAAAATTTACTTTAACATATTAAATGTAGATAACATAATGTTTACTTTTGAAATACATGCATATATATATATATATATATATGCATATATATATATATACAGTGCATATCTTAATTATAAAATACCTGACACTCACAAGTTAAAAGAAGAAAGGTTTATTGCAGCTCGGTTTGTAGAGGGTTCAGTCCATGGCCAGCGAGCTCCATACAGGGTGGCATGGCAGAGAGGCATCTCAAAGGAGAAACAGTTCATGGTCTTGCAGGCAGAAGGCAGTGAGGCAGCAAGCAGCTGTGTTCCTTTATATTCCACCTAGGTTACAATCCTATTGATTGGTGCCACCCATACCTAGGGTGGAGCTTCCATTATCCACACCCTTAACCCCAGTATCACACCCTTAATTCGTATTCACACACCCTAATCCAGCCACCTTTGAAACTCCACCCATGAGTGGATGATGCTTTAGGGGGACTTCTAGATACAAGCCACAACAGTGCACACAAATATATGTAAACTTATATATACACATTTACATAAAAACATATACATAATGCAGTTGGTAACAGAGATTGCTTTATCTTTGATATTTAAGTAAATTCTATCATGCTTTTCATCAAATATACTGTGGAAGTTCCTGTAAAATCTTTTGGTCACTTCCTGTTCAGTTTCTACTCTGCTGAATGCTTATCTCCCTTGAATATTTTCTGTTCTCTTCTTCCTGCCTAGTCAGATGTGAAATGAAGCCCCTTTTTGTAATTTATCGCACATCATTCCCAAAAGGCGTTTATGTGTACATGTAGTAGACTGTAATAAATATTTAGGTAGATGAAGTATGAGGGGAAGGTTGTAACAAAAGGTGAATTATTGAAAATGAAATGCTTGGTAACCCTGTTTTTAAGCAAAATGTGCTCCCAGTTTTGTCTCTTGTTATATTCTTTTTTGCATGTCTGTTTCTTCTATTTCTCCTATTTTCTTTCCTTTGCTTTTCAATTTCCTAATTCTGGAGAGATTTAAATTTAACTATCTTCTTTATTTACTGTCTCTTTAAGGCATTTTCCTGAACATAGGTAGAAACTCTTAATTGGTTAAAAATAAATCAAAATGTTTTATTACTGCTACACAAATGTGTGTGTGCTTGTACACGTGTATTATGTAAATATGTTGCCATATTTATGTGTGTTATTGTAGAATTTCTTTTATGAGATCACGGATATTTTAAATATTAGTGCAGCACATTAAAAATGATAATTCATTTAACTATTCCTTTTACAATAACCAAGTTTTTGGCCATGGTGTAGTGAACATCCGTAAACACATTAGCTTTTTGAACATGGAATTATTTTCCCTAGGTTCCTAGAAGCAAATTTTGAGTTAAGGACATGTATATTTTATATCTTAAAGGACATGGCTAGATTTTTCTAGTGGCAGTCTCCCTTAACAGTCTATGGTCCCTAATCTGAACATTTCTGGATATTATGTTGTTATAAATTTTTGTTAATGTGGCAGAGTGGTGAGTATTATTTTAAATGACTTTTTATTTAATCCCCAAAATTTAATAGAGACACCAGAATTTAATACAGACAGTGTAGTGTGCATTCAGAGATGTTGGTTAGGACAACTGATATTTCTCTTTAACTCTTTGATTTCACAAGATAAATTTCAAATGTAATTAGGTAAGATTATGGTAATAATAAAGATGGTAGAGATTTTCTCTTTTGTTGTGCTTGGTTTCATATATATTACTTGATTTCATATGCAAATATTATATATATAATTTCCAGGAAATTCAATTTCATTTTTAATGGGATTTTATCTTCCTAATGACAGTATCTAATGTTTATAATACTCAGTGAACCTTTAAAGAACATCTGTATGGAAGAATCTGCTTTAGATAGTTACTGATATTTGGAGATCCTAATACTGTCCTTGAGAATTCTGATAGACTTTCAGGGACCAGGTTGTACTTAAATCTCGAAGTATTTTGAATCCGGTCTCAAGTGTAATTGAAAGTACTATAATTGAAATTTTTACTGTGTGCAACTGAAATCTTTTCAGCTCTTATTATTATTATTACATTATGGTTTCTAACTAATAGATCAAATGGAGCTACAAAGGAGGCTGTTTATCGCTCCTTAATTAATATGGTATAGTGTCCATTTTTCTGTCATAATTTCTGTCTTTGTTTTTTAGAACAAATATTACCCACATTTTTTGTGTTGAAGAAAACACATGATAATGTTTAACATTTGTCTAGCAGTTTACACCTTTTAAAGCTGTACAGTGTTAATCTCACTTATTTCCCAAAAAATCCTTGCACACAGTATTGTCATGATGTTGGAGGATTATTGACTTAAGCGTTTTTTTGTTTTTTTTAATATGCGGTTAGTGGGAGTTGAACTCCGGACCTTGCGCTTGCCAGGCAGGTGCTTATGCTGCTGAGCTATATCACTGGCCCTGACTTAAGTTTTTAACACTTTAGCATAGTGAACATTGATTACCAAGTTTTTGGTGAAAAATGTGAAGTTTTAGGATATATCATTTTCACTGTGGTTAATCATTTTCAATATACTTTTTTTTTTTTTTTTTTTTTTTTTTTTTAGATAGGGTCTCACTGAGTAGTGCAGGCTGGCCTTGAACTTGCTTATGTAGCCCAGGCTGGCCTAGAACTCATGGCAGTCCTCCTACCTCAGCCTTTCAAGTGCTGGGATTACAGGCATGCACCACCACGCCTGGCATTCAGTATACTTTTAACAACTTAGTTAAAAACATGCTTTTAAAGGCTGGGGATGTAGCAAGCACCTGCCTGGCAAGTGCATAGTCCTGAGTTCAATTCTTGGTACCAAAAAAATAAAACAAAAAAACCTGTGCTTTTAATTAGTATTAAAAACTGGTTTTGATTATATGACAAAATATAGACATGCTCCACAGATATTATATAATACCAGATATATAAAAAGATTATGCATAAAGAAAAATATCTATATGGCATAAAGGTATATGAATAGCATTTAAATGATTTGTAAGCTTAGTCCTTTGATATCATTAATAGCTTTGCATGGCGTCCAAATCTCAGGATCCATGTGCAATCATTTGTGTATTCATGGTAAAAAATAACTGAAACATTGCTCTAGACTGATGTGTTCTGAGTCTACTGTTAATAATATGTTGATTGCATAGAAAGTAATAGACATACTTTTCTAAATAGCTGTTGGCAGGTATGATTGTGATTGAAAAAATTTTCTTGTTTATATTGTCTGCATTGATCAGGAACTTAAAAAATACTTATTCACTAAGAGTAAGTAAAACCCATTGAGATAATTATGTTGAAGAATAATGATAAATTTTTGCATGTGATTGTAACTACAAAGGTTCAGACTGAACTGAAAATATAATTCTTTCATTTAAAGAGTATTCTATCCATTTATGATTTATTTCTTTTGCAAGTATAAATGGATGTAGTTGTGATGTCTTCAGGTGCTTAAATGAGTTAAGCTGTGTGTCCCCTCTGATGTGCACCTCCTTAGGTTTCATTCGTCCTTACAACGTGCACTGAGTTCCTGCTGTGTTCAGGAGCTGTTTAACGCAAAGACTTCTTTTCCTTTGTCCTTGAATATTTAGTAAGAGTTATTTTAAGTAGCACATTTGCAGTTCTTCACTATTTGGTACTTCATCAAGTTTGATACTTTTATTTTTATATATATATATTTATTTCTGAGATGATCACTATGTATAGTGATATATGTTGATATAATGTGAGAAAAAGTATTGTGATATATTCACATGGGTACATTATTCAAACATTTTATGGTAAATTACTCCAAACATATAAACAATAAAAGGAATTAAGAACTTTAAAAAGAACTTAGGGTTACAGTTAACCATCTTTATGTTAGTCAGCATTCTGTAACTACAACAAATGCTTGCCATAATCACTTTATAAAGAGAAAAGTTTTTTTGGCTCATAGTTTTAGAGATTGCAGTCCATCATTGATTGGTTCTGTTGTTTTCATCCTGTGATGAGGCAGCACATCATGGTGGAGTGTGTGTCAAAACAAGAGAGAATGAGGAGTTGGGGTCTAGTATTCTCTTTAAGAGCATGCTCCCAATTACCTAAATAAAGACTTCCTTCTTTAGGCCCCACCTTTTAAAGGTTCTACCACCTCCCAAAAGCACCTCCCTGGGGACCAGTCCTTTAAGAGATGGGCCTTCAAGGTACATTCAGGATCCAAGGTATAGCACATCTGATTTAATTTTGAGTTTAGTCTGTGTTAAAAAAATAAACATTCACAATTAAGTCATTTTAATCTCTTCATAATCTGAGTGTATGATCTACTTTATGGATGGTTAGGACATATTTAAAGAAATTCTCTATATTGACAGGTCTCAGATATAACCAATGGCCCATGATGATACTTCTTAATAGATAACAATGTCTTTCCTTTCTTTAAACATACTCTAATACAGCTTATAGTGATTTATGGCATTTTTTATTAACTACATGAAAGATATGACTTAGATAATATAGTAAGGTTGAGAGAAAGAATCACCAGAGCTATTCTGATGGCTGTGTTTTAATTGGATTTTTTCACTGAAGAAGACCAAATTGTTAAAAACAAGCTAATTACAATTGGGAACCTATAGTGTCTGGTTTTTCTGATACTTAATTGTTTCAGTGTTGCTTCATTATTTTTACGAATTCATATGTGGTCAGGCACAGTTATGGTATAATGTACACTCATGTATATTTGGAATCTTCCCCTTCCTTTAATCGCTTTGAATTTTGTCATATAAAAGGAAATTACAGAATGTTGATTGCCTTGTGGCTACTCAAAAATACAGGTAGAATGTCTTAGAGAAAATAAACTAATTGGTGTTAGAATTTCCAAAAAACTTTATTATAATTCATTATAACTTAATTATACCAAACACTATATTTTATAATATAATTAATTTTGAGAATGTAAAATATATATGAATATATAAATACTTGGGTAATGATAATGATTTTGGAAATAATTGTCATTGAGAACTTCTGCTAGTAAATATAGCACAAATATAATTTTGAGTAGTTTCTCCATAATTTCAGTTACTCAAATCTATTGACTCTCTCATTCATTTCATCTTAAATCACAGTACTTTATCTTTTTTATGTTATGGCTATAGTTTTTAGGTGAATAAAAGTATTTCCTTTGTCCAGATTGCTTTATGCAGCTCATTGCCACAGCTTGCCCACTGTATCCTCATTCTCACACCACCTCTGGGAACTTGCATGCAGTTATACAGCATCTCTGTATTTACAGTTGATTCAGTGATAGTCATATGACAATAAGTAACTTCTTTTTTTTTAGGAGTAGGAAAATTTATTGGGGGGAAGGAATGGGAAATAGGAATAGCTCCTGAGAGACAGGAGGGGTCTTGAATGAGTTGCCCAGTTCTTTTATATTTGCATTTAATGTAATTAAATGGAAGTATTTTTTAAATATTAGATAAATAAGTACAAGAATATTCACAGGTGCTATTTGTAATAGCCCCAATTCCTATCAACAATAGAAAGGATAAACTGTAGTATATTAAATGGAATACAGTGATGAAAACTAAAGTGTACATAAGCTATATGAATAAATTACATAAACATAATGATGAAAACAGCCAAACATAGTCTGTCTTATATGATTCCACTTATGCAAGGTTTTAAACTAGGAAAGCAGTGGTTTTCCATGTCATAATAGTTTCTTTTGAAGGACATAATGACAGAAAAAGGGCATATGAAAGTTTCTGGGTTTTAGTTATAGTCTGTTTCCTGATTTGGTTACTGTTTAGACAGGTATGTTTACTTTGTGGAAATTCATGGAGCTGCAAATTTAGGATTTGGGCACTAGTGTGCATATGTTCAGCTTCAAGAAAAATTGGCTGAACGGAATACTGGTAGAAAGTAAATTCATATTCTGTGTATGCTGCATGTTTACAAAGAGAATGTCTTCATGAATTACTTGTAAATTAAAAGTTAAAGAAAAGAAAGACATAGTTGCTTCTGGTTATTTATAATGGGTTCGGTAAAGTTGCTATAAACATTGAATTTTTTAATAGGTAAATCTTTTTTGAATTATTTTAAAAAGAAAAAGAAAAAATAAAAATAGATTTTGAAAACAAGATAATAGAGTAATAATAATAAATACATTGTGTATTGTTATCTTCGTAGTAGTTACTCAGAGTATAAGATACAGGCATGACATATTGTCCAGACGATATTAGCACAAACCTTTCTTTGTATTGAACTAAGAAAAACTAGCTGTATAACTGTCTTGAAAAAATGTGATGGGGGAAAGGAAAAAGGAAGGGAAAAGGAAAAAGAAAACATTGAATTAATGAGTAGTAAACCATTGCACCTAGGAAAAACATAAGATTATGTTTTTATGAACCTTCGATCAAAGCAATTTTGTCAGCTGATCAATACATAGCCTTGTTTTATGTGTTTCTGTTTACATTCATCTCTCTCTTTTTTTTTTTTGCGGGTACCGGGGGGTCGACCTCAGGTCCTCGCGCGCCAGCAGGCGCCCGTGCCGCTGAGCGATATCACCGGCCCCTTTTTCGTATGTGGTTCCGGGAGTCGAACTCAGGCCCTCGCGCTTGCCGGGCAGGCGCTTAAGCTGTTGAGCCATCTCACTGGCCCTTTTTGTTTGTTTTTTGAGACAGGGTCTCACTACATAGTACAGGCTGGCCTTTGAACTAGCTTATGTAGCGCAGGCTGGCCTCGTACTCACGGCAGTCCTCCTGCCTCAGCCTCCCGAGTGCTGGGATTACAAGCATGCACCACCATGCCCAGCTGTAACATCTCATTTTATATGTTATTAATTCATTGACATTGAGTTCACTACCAACAGCACTGTAACTTGAGCCTAAATGAAGCTAATATAATACACATTTTCTCTGTAAGTTACATCACAGCCTCGTTGAGCCTAAGAACACTAGACGGCACTTCAGCACTATACTGGGAGGTCAAATAGTGAAATTACTAACAAAAAGCACAAAAATGCAAGAAAATGACACTTGACCATAAAAAGAAAGCATATTTATAGTGTGAGCTGAAATAAGAAGGCAAGTCGTGGCCATGTTTTACCTAATCTGGGTATGTGTGTATTGGACGACTAAAATTTTTTACTGTTCTATGCATGCACATTTTGGTGAGAAGGCAATTTTGCAAATATGGCATCTGCAAATAATGAAATATTTATTATCTATTAGGGCCTTAATAAATACTGTGTTTGTTTCTAAACAGGTATCCCAGTGGGCTAAGTATAACATTTTTTCCTCTTAAACTAAATTTTAAAATGTTGTTAAAACAGCAGTTTTTATGATTCAAATTAGAGCAGTAGTAGAGTACTAATTTTGTAAGTTTTTTTGTGCCAGACTATAAATTTTCAAAATTACTACTCTTATTTTAAAATTTGAATTTAAAGTTTTAATCTTTATTTTTTGAGGTGCTGGGGTTTGAACCCAAGGCCTTGCACATGCTAAGCAAGTGCTTTGCCTGAGCTACACCCATAGCCCTATTACTGTAATGCTGGATGCCAAGTCTTATTATATTTAAAATTTCATCTTCTAATTCTTCACTGATTAGAGATTTGTTGTAACATTCTACATTAATTTTTCCCCAGTAGCAACTGACCATAAATGATTACATTATAAATTGTATAACGTGAGTTTCTCTGTTACAAAATTCTATCAAGATTCACCTTGGAGAATCCCAGACTTCAATCCTAGACCAATATAAAAGTCTGAGATTGAGTTAATTTTCGAACATTAATCTTACTCTGAGATTATTTGTAGTGATGCATATTTCAGAAAAGAATATTGTTTAGTACAGTTTGTTTACATCCTGGTTCCTTTGAACTTGCTCGCAGGAACAGGGGATAGGCTATTTTAGGCAAGGCCAGGCCGGTGCTCGTACTGCCTGTTTCAGCAGTGGCCTGGGCTGTTGTTACTGCTGCATGTGCAGCAAACAGCACAGCAGGTCTGAGACTGCTGTCTTCAGAAACATGCGTGCAAGGATGACCCTTCATTGGAATCAAATGGGAAAACTTTCTAGGCTGTTGTAAAACTTTCCCGAAATGGTAAACTATGTGCCTGAACTGTGTGTCCAAAACACGTTGTATAAGATGAATGCCAGTTTTCCTCTGAGAGTCTGAAATCTTGGTATGTGCTCGGCAGAGGGTGCCTGTGACTAACCTCTCATAAAAACCGCCGACACAGTGTCTCTCGTGAGCGTCTCTACACTGCACATGTTGCACTGTTCATTGCTGGAGGAATTCGCTGCGTCCTCTGTAATTCTGCTGGGAGGGAACTCTTAGAGCTGTGTTCCTGCTCTCCTCTGGACTGTGACTTGTGTTCTTTTTGTTGGTTTTGCTTTTTTTCTTTCGCTGTAATAAATCTTAAAGTCGTGTCTGTGACTATACGCTGAGCTCTGTACTTTCTAGCAAATTACTGAGCCTGGGAGTAGTTGTGGTGACCCCCAAAACACTATGTAACAGACTTCCACAAAACTTAGTATCTTAAAGCAACAGCCATTTTGTTTTATCATGAATTTTTTTTCAGGAATTCAGTCACATTCTGACTTGGTGTTGAGAGGCTCATTTAGTGATTTTTGTCTAAGTCCAGGCCAACCATTAGACAAGACTACTTTATGCATATAACTGACTTTGGCAGGGATTGAGGGAAGCCACACTGAACTTGGGCTGTTTACTGGAATGCCTGTACGTGGCCTCTGCAGTACCAGGGCGCTGAAATGCTAGTAAATAAACCAGAGCTTGAGTGTAGTGTTGTATACCTCTAATTCCAGTACTCTGGGAGATGGAGGCAGGAAGATCCTATATTACAGCAAAGCCTAAGCAATGTAATGATTCAGCAAGACCCTGTCTCAAAATAAAATTATAAAAAACAGACTTGGACGTAGCTCAGTAAGAAGACCCTAGGTTCAATCCCAAGTTCCCTCCCCCATGAAGAAATCAGACCACCCTGACTGGGTAGATCATGTATTCATTCATTTTATACTTCTGGAATAGCTTGTATTTTTACTCTTAGGAGAGTAATTGGAATAATGAATTCCCTATATTAGTGGTGGTGAAGCAACAGCACACGTGCCTCAGTGAAGTTGTTAATTCCTTTTCCTCCAAACTTTCTTTTTCAAATATAAAGGAATTTTTCATTCTTTGAATAATTTTATGTTCATGGTATTCATAATTTCTGTGGTTTTATTAACATGTAACATATACTCTTTTATGTTTCTAAGAGAATTAATGTTTTTGTTATATCCTCCTTAGTGTCAGTTCTAGTTGTTTTTTTACTTTTTTAAATTTTTAATTAATTAATTTATTTATTTTTATGTGGGTACCGGAAGTCGACCTCAGGACCTCGCACTTGCCAGCAAGCGCTTGTGCTGCTGAATGATATCACCGGCCCTTTTTTTACTTTATGTGGGTTTCAGGAGTCGAACTCAGGACCTCGCACTTGCCAGGCAGGTGCTTATGCCGCTGAGCTATCTCACCGGCCCTGTTTATTTATTTATTTATTTATTTATTTATTTATTTATTTATTTATTTATTATTTTTGTGGGTACCGGGGGTCGACCTCAGGACCTCGCGCGCCAGCAGGCGCCCGTGCCGCTGAGTGATATCACCGGCTCTTTTTTCGTATGTGGGTTCAGGGAGTTGAACTCAGGCCCTCGCACTTGCCAGGCAGGCGCTTATGCTGCTGAGCCATCTCACCGGCCCCGTGTTTTTTTAATCTCAAGCTTTTCCAGGTTCATTTTTTTTATTTGGAAATGAAAAACCTGACCTACGCGTAGCATCACAGGCTCAGATACACCATAATTTTTGTTGTCCGGAAGAACTAAGACAGGAATTCTCTTTGCAAAAAATATTACTCCTTTTTATGATTAGACATTATTCTTAATATAGGAATTTTTCTATCCATGTGATTTGAAATGTTTCTTGTATACTCACTTGTAGTAAGAGCCCGTGGGGACTTCTTTCTAAATAGCATGAAAAATCCTTGAATCTTATGAGTGGCTGTTGTACCTTTCAGGATATAGTTTGATATTTTCACATAGATCATTCAGAACTCCTAAATGAGTGTTATTTAATCTTGATCTTTTTATATTCAGTAATCATGACTACTTTTCAGTATTAACAATAAATGGCTTCTTTATGGGATATTTATTATTACATGTTAGAAAATAATTTTGCCTGCATTATATAATTTCATTCCTTCAACAATTGTAAGGTAGGTTAAATAAGCATTATTAATGGTTCCATGTCATAAGTGAGGAGTTGAAGCTCCAGGGGTTTTTTTTTTTTTTTTTTTTTTTTTTTGTGGGTACCGGGGGGTCGACCTCAGGACCTCGCGCGCCAGCAGGCGCCCGTGCCGCTGAGCGATATCACCGGCCCCTTTTTCGTATGTGGGTTCCGGGAGTCGAACTCGGGCCCTCGCGCTTGCCGGGCAGGCGCTTAAGCCGCTGAGCCATCTCACCGGCCCCTCCAGGGGGTTTATCAACCTTCACAAAGGAAAAACTGGAATGAAAACAGAGGTCTTATGACTCCAAATTCCATTGCTAGTCCTTAACATTCACTAAGTACATATTCTGTGTGTGCGTGTACGTGTGTGTGTATGTTACTGGAGTCAAATTCAGTCAAATGAGCTATATTCTAGCCCGATAGAGTCTTGTTTTGTTGTCCAGGTGGCACTTAAACTTGCAGTGCTCCTGTCTCGGCCTCCCGTTGTGCTGGAATTACAGACATGCCCACTATGCCCAGTGCATGTTTGGTTTTAATAGTACCAGTGTTTCCATTCTTAGTCCTGGTGTTCCAATTTCTTTTTTCTTTTTCTTTTTGGTTAGTCTTGGTTAATACAGATAGGTCAGATAATAAGAACTTTATATGCATTATAGTTTGGGATATTTTTCTTATTTATTTTAAAATTTTAAATAATTTTTAACTGATACATGAAAATATATACATTGTACATCTTAGTGGGGTATCATGTAATGTTTGATATGTGTGTACAATGCATAATATTTAAATCAGGTTAAACATACTTACCTCCACAGTTATAATTTCTTTACAGTGACAACTTCTAAAGGCTCCTCTTGTAGCTTTTTAAAATGTACAGGTAGATTATCGTTTTGCATTTGGAATAATTTAATGCCCTTAGCTTTGTATTTGGGGAGTTGGGGTGAACCTAGAGCTCTCATAGTCACACTGAATCTTCCCTCTGCTTTCCGTCATTGCTCGTGGTGGATTAACTAATGGTCAGCTTATAACCCGGTTGAACTGAGTCAGCATGGTCCTGGGTGTGGAAGGCCCACCTGAGGACTGTTGCCAACAGCATGATGTTGCCAACGGCATAAGGAAGAGAACTGGAGGAGAAGGTGGTGCGCTGTCATTCTCCTGGAGAAGCTTGTCATGCTGGTTTTCCTTTTTTTTTTTTTTTTTTTTTTTTTTTTTTTTTTTTGTGGGTACCGGGGGGTCGACCTCGGGACCTCGCACGCCAGTAGGCACCCGTGCCGCTGAGCGATATCACCGGCCCCTTTTTCGTATGTGGGTTCCGGGAGTCGAACTTGGGCCCTCGCGCTTGCCAGGCAGGTGCTTAGCCGCTGAGCCATCTCACCGGCCCCATGCTGGTTTTCCTGATTTGAACTTGGCTGTTCTCATCGTCAGAGGAGCTCAGGTCCTCACTGTCGCTGAGGATGGCTGCTATTCTCATTGGGGGAGCTCTGGTCCTTACTTTGAGAGTTGCTACCTGGCTCCAGTGCAGATTCCTCAGCCTGCTGGCACAGATCCTTCGTCTTGCTGGTACAGACTTTCTAGCTTCCACCACTAACTTTTGGGCCTTCCCAGTGCAGATCCTTTTTTTTTTTTTTACAATCTGGGGGCAATATTTATTAATTAAAACTATGTCTTATGGTTTACAAAGATTCTAATTAGCAACAAAAGCATAATTGACCTTAAAATCCTCAGGGGACTGAGGTTTCACATCGTCTTCAGAATTCCGAAGTGTGCCCCACGCAGGGCACGGAGCTGTGGCACACAGGGCCAACACCTCAGATCCTCGATGCAGACTTGCAGGAGATGTTGTCGTGGGCCCTGGGCCTCAAGCTGGACTCGTGGAGGACGTTGCCGTGGGCTCTAGGTCTTCAGCCGGACTCGTGCAGGACATTGCCGTGGGATCCAGGCCCTCAGCTGGATTCTTTGGGTCTCTAGCGCGTGGACAGATCTCCTGCACTCTTTTGCACTTGATTCTTTGGGTGAATATTACAAAATAATCCTATAAATTATGTGTCCTGTATGCAGTCTATTCCCTTGAAAACCCTGACCACAACAGTGCTCAATCTAGATAAATGAATTTCAGCTTTATTTTCTGATTTTATATTCCATTTCTACCATTGGATCTTTTCCTCTGCCTTTAGTTACACTTTTTCTAGTTCTTGCTATTATAAACTGGCTTACCAAAACTCCATCCATTGTCTGGAATCTTGTTCCAAAGATAGGACAATAATAGTCTTTTCCACTGACTCTTCTTACCTTGTCTTTGTTTACTGGATGGAGTGATTTTGGCTATTGCCCTCTATTTTAGTGCCACAAAAGATACAGTAATTTGCAGTGTTGGTCACCCCACTTTAGGGGCAACTGTATGGTCTTGCCTCATATCCATTACTCATAATACTCACATCATCATCTATTGAGATTGAGACCACAGGAAGGACTCTTGCTCTTTTTCCATTAGGTATGTCACTGCCTTAAGACAATACTAAACTATTGATTAGATACAGAATCTTTGTGCTTACCATGTTTTTATTTATATCTTCTGCACTATTTGCATTTAAATGACAGGAGGAATTTACAATCTCTAAAGAAGTAATTCTTAGCCTTGAGTTTAACAGGAGTGGTTAGAGGGCTGTGAGGTAGCTCAGCGGCATAAGCGCCTGCCTGGCAAGCGCGAGGTCCTGAGTTCGACTCCCGGTACCCACATAAGAAAAAAGGGCCGGCGATATCGCTCAGCAGCACGGGCACCTGCTGGCATGCGAGGTCCTGAGGTCGACCCCCGGTACCCACAAAAAAATAAAAAAATAAAAGGAGTGGTTAGAGCTTGTCAGTCATTTCCAAGTAGGTGGTTAATTAAATGAAACCAGGCTATGAACTGTAACATCTACACTGAGAACAGAGAATGAAAAGAAGAGAGTATTTAAGAGTGGGCCTGGTGGAATTCTACTACAACGGTGCCTTGGTTCCTGAACACTTTTTTTTTGCGAACAGTTCGGTGCAGTGGAGTTTGGTGGCTTGGGAACAAAGGAAGAAAGTGTCATTAGAGTCGAATGCTGCTCTGAGGTAATTTAATATAAGGACTGAGTCGGATTCACTAGTTTTGGTCACAGTGGTGTTGCTGAAGTAGGAATTATCTTAATGGAGCAGTAGGACAGTAATTAGGCATTGGCTTAAGGAGCAGTTGAAGGTGAGGTAATGAATCTAGTTAGTGTGAAAAACTGTTTTGAGTAGTTCAGAAAGAAAAGAAATGAGGTAGAAGCTGATGGATTGTGAGGCCAGCATAATGTGCTCACTTATTTCCAAATAGGAAAGAACTAAGCATGTTTAAAAGCCAGTAGGAAGGATTTCGTTAAGAGTGAGAGAGAGGTTGAATGTAGTGAGGGAGAGGATGTTTGATAGTGTATAGTGTTTGGGAGAGAGCAAGGAGCAGGAACATTGTTTTACAAATCTTTTTGTGTTGTGTGTTTTCATTTATCCTGGATACATACCTAGGAGTGAAGTTCTGGTCTTATAACTTTATAATAAACTACCAGTTACCCAAAGTGGTTAGTTATTTTACTTCCCATCAGTACTGTAGGAGAGTTTTAGTTCTACATCCTTGCTGACACTCGTCAATGTTGTCAGTTTTAGTTCTGTA
Source organism: Erethizon dorsatum (assembly GCA_028451465.1). Classification (NCBI taxonomy): domain Eukaryota; kingdom Metazoa; phylum Chordata; class Mammalia; order Rodentia; family Erethizontidae; genus Erethizon; species Erethizon dorsatum. The sequence goes on along the minus strand of CM051836.1, from coordinate 39,078,883 downwards.
AATAGCAGTGCAGTGGTATCTCATTGTGGCTTTGGTTTGCATTTGCATTTTCCTTATGATTAGTGATGTTGAGCATCTTTTTGTGTTTCTCTGTGCCATCTGTGTTTCCAACTTAATTAATTATCCTTTCCTATTTTGGGTAGATTATTTATTATTGAGGTGCAAGAGTTTTAAATACATCCTGCAAATAAGTTCTTTGTTAGATTTATCTATTGCAAATATTTTATCCTAATATCTGTTTTGCTTTTGTATTTTTAATATTGAATTTTGAAGATTGGAAGTTTTTAATTTTAATTAAGTCCAGTTTATCAATTTTTTTTGTTTATATGTTGAGAAGTTATTTTTATTTGCACCAAACTAGATTATTTTATTTCTTGCTTGTATAAAATCTATGGGTGTGTTCTGGATGTTTCAGGTTAGGAGATGTTTGAGCTAAAGGCAATTTGGCCTTAATTTAATTACTGGTAATTTCTTAGTTATATCAACCAATTCCGTTAGTAAGGTTTTAATACACTTTGCTTACTGTATTTATTAAATATTATGTCTTGGTCCTGTGGATGTTACTAGATTGCAGTCATATCTGAAAGCATCTAATAAAGTGACATCTATATTTGTATCTCAGTTACTATAACTTCTGGTGAGCCATATATTTACTGATGGTGTTTCAGCCTCTAATTGCTTGCATTCTTTTGGAAGAGTATTGTATTCAGAGCTGTTTTGTATACCCACAATTGAGAGTAGGCTGTGAGCAGCAGTGTATGCACTGTAGACTTTCATGTAACAGCTGCCACAGTTGGCAAAGGTAGTGGTGGAGAAGCACTGTATTAAATTGGTCCGGTGGACACAATTAACTCAGAAAAAGAATGGTTTGCGTGGCAGGCGTGTTTGGCATAGTTAGGCAGCTGGCATGATTATGTGCCTCAATTACAGGGCATGGTGGATAAAACTGCTTCTGTTTATGAAGTGATGAGCACTGCATAGTGGGAACAGATGGCTGAAAAATACTTGACCTTCTAATACCTTGCCATACTAACAGTGAAACAGTTTTTTAAGAAATAAGGAAAGTTTTTGTATAGATTTAGAAAACAACCTGAGTACAAAGAAATTTAGCCAGATTTAAATAAAACAAATCCAAACATTGCCTAATTAGAACTTTAGTGTAACTAGAGTAATGAAATGCGTAGGATAGGCCATATGACATAATGTTTGTCATGGACCAGCTATTATGGACCGTATCTAGATGTCCCCCAAAGCCTTATGTGCTCATAGGTGGGGCTTTATGAAGCTAGGGGTGTGTGGTACTAAATTAGTGCACTGATTGGAATTAGCTTAGTTCTGGGTGTGGCTGAATAGATTTACTGAAGACAGAAGCCCTACCCTGGGTGTGGGTGGCACCAACCAATAGGTTTATAGCCTGGATGGAATGTAAAGGGACTGAAAAAAGGCAGGCTCGCTGCTGTTGCTTCCTGCCTGCCTTGCAGTGGACCATTTCTCTGCTGTGCTATGCACCCTGCCTTGGAGCCAGCTGACTATGGACTGAACCCTCTACAAACTGTGAGCTGTTTTCCTCATTTAACTTGTGGGTGTTAGGTATTTTGTCCCAGCCATGAAAAAATAACTAAGACAGGAGCCCACGCTCTGATGTCAAGACTGTTTTTTTTTGTGTGTGTGGTTTTATGTGGCAAATTATGTCTGCCCTTATTTTTCTCATTTGTAAAATGATAATAATAATAGCACTTGCTTAATAAATGGTTGCAAAATTTAAATGAGCTAATATATGCAAACTACTTAGGATAACTTCTGCCTATAGTGACTACTGACCAAGTAATAATAATAATATATATTATATTACTATTATTATAGTATATTATTACTATTATTAGTATTATTATCATTTGCAGTGCCAGAGATTGAATCCAGGACCTCCACATGCTAAGCAAGGGCTCTACCTCTGATTTATATCCCTCGCCCCACCAAGTATTATTTATTGGTATAAAATATAATGGTACTTAATTACTTTGGTTAGATAACTGAGACTTGCCAGTTTTAATGAATTTTTTCTTAGTTAATAGATAGTACTTAGTATCATATTATTATTAAATTGTAACAGGATGAATCTATATTTCTGAAGCTAGAGGAACCTGAGATTTTGTGGAGTACTGAGTAAAGTTTTTCATTCTTTCTTGAAAACTTATATTTTTAAGGCATATATATTAATCTTGGCAAGGACTTAATAATTTTCTTGCATTATTATAAATAATTGTTAAAATTATAATTATCAGTCAGTTGTGTTTGGGGTTTAATTTTTTATAAAAGTAAAATACTGTAGTCACATGGCTGAAAATTCAAAAGGTAGTGCATAGTACATACAGTGAAAAGTCTTCTTTTGGCCTCTGCTCTATCTACCCAGTGCCCCTCCTTATGGTAGAAGCAACTAAGAGACACTCTATCAAGAGTCTTGTGTATTTTTCTGAAGTTATTTTACTTGGACAGAACTAAATACATACATATATTCTCCTCTTTTTTAGATATGTGGTAGGTACTTGCTGTTGTGCTCCTTACTTTCTTCCTTTAACAATGTATTTTAGGATATGCTTTTTTTTTTTTTTTTTTTTTTCCAGGCAGGGTCTTGCTATGTAGTTCAAGCGGGCCTTGAACTCACTGTACAGCCCAGGCTGACGTTGAACCAGTGGCAATCCTCCTGCCTCAGCCTTCCAAGTGCTGGGATTACAGGCATGCAACACCACGCTCAGCCTCTGCTCTGTATTTGTATGTGAAGAGCTGCTGGTGCTGCTGCTCCTGCCCCTCCTCCTCTTCCTTATCCTCCTTGTCCTCCTCTTCCTCCTATTCCTTTCCCCTTTTTCTTTTCTTCTTTCTCCTCTTTTCTTCTTCTCTTCCTTCTCTTTTCTCCTTCTCCTCTTCCTATTCCCTCTTCCTCCTATTCTTACCTCTTCCAATTCCCTTCCTTTTCCTTCTTCCCTCCAACTTTTTTCTTTCTCTTCTTCCCTCCAACTTTTTTCTTTCTCTTCTTCCTCCTCCTCATCCTCTTCCTATTCCCCTCATCCTATTCCCATTCTCTGCCTCCTCTTCCCCTTCCTCCTCCTCCTTTTGCCTCTCCCCCTTTTTTTCTTTTCCTCCTCCTCCTCCTCCTCTTCCCCCTTCCTCCTTTTCCTCTTTCTCTTCCTCCTCTGGAGTCTTGCTAAACTGCTCAGGCTGGCATCAGATTTGCAGTTCCCTGCCTCAGCCTCCCAAGTAGCTGGGATTACAGTCACAACATTGCCATCCCCAGCAGATGTGAAGAGCTTCTTCATTTCTGTTTTGAATTTCATTTATGGATTGCTTAGAGTTAAATTATTCTTCCTTTTCCATTTGTTTTTCCTATTCACTTTTCTCCTTTTTCTGGTAATCACTTTGTATGGATCCTACTCTTATTCATTGATCACTTATCTTTGTGTGAAATAAATTTTTCTTGGTTTGTAGGTAGAAGGAGGTGCCTGTGTGGGAAGGGCCAGATAGCTAGGAGGAAATTTCTTGTGACCTTGGGTTTGGCTAAGGTTTGACTAAAAGAACAGTCCATAAAGGAGCAAATTGAGTTGGACTTCCATCAAAATTTAAAACTTCTAAAACAAACAAACAAACAAACAACAAACTTCTGTTTTCCAAAGACACCAAAGATGGTACATATGTACATACTTTCTTAGAATGAAAAGACAAGACATATAGTAAAAGGAGAAAGTATTTGTCAAGGATGATCTGAAAAAATACTTACATTCAGAATATATAAAAAACTTTAATATTTTCGTAAACATACATCTGTTATAAAAATTGATAAAAGTTGTATATATATATATATATATATACTTTACCAAAGAAGATGTACAAATGGCAAATAAGTACATGAAAAGATGCTTAAAATTATTAGTAACTAGAGAAATGCAAATAAAACTACATGGAGATGCCATTGCGCATCTGTAGGAATAACTAAGATGAACAACTGTTCATGCTGTGTGTAGTTGAACTGCAGAGCTAGTGAAACTCACACATTATGGACTGTGATGTAAAACTATACTGTTACTCTGGAAAATAGTTTGGCAGTTGCCTCAAAAATGAAATATATACATAACTCACAAGCTAGCCATTTCACCCTAGGCTTTTACGAAAGAGAAATGAGTATGTGTCCATTTGAAGACCTACCCATGCATGTTCACAGCGGGTTTAATTGTAATGGCTCAAATGTAGGAGCGACTCAGCTGCTAACAAGTGTGTGGGTAGAGTGTGGCAGGTTCTTATGAGAAGCTGTTGAGCAGCAAAGTGCAGGTACACACTGTAACAAGGGTGAGTCTGCAAATGATGGTCACAAGTGGAAGAAACTCAGGAAGTACCCCTTCTGTGTCTATTAATATAAAATTCTGAGAAATCAAACTGTCTGGTCATTTCCTGCTTGGAGGGGTGAAGAAGAGGGGCAGGAGAGGTAAAAATGTTACAAAGAGGTAGGAGAATCATAGTTATTCCTGTGATGATGGGGATGGCTTCTCAGGTATATACGTGTATCAACACTCAACAAATTGCATACTTTAAATATGTGTGGTTTATTCTGTATCAGTTTTACTTAAGTTCTTAGAAAAAACTAAATGAAACAGACAAAAGTGTGCCATAGCTAGCAATACAGTCCCAGACCTCAAAATTCTTGCTAGGATGTGCACAGCTGCAGAAGATATTGTCCAGTGAGTAAGGGTCACTTTAACACTCTGGAAGTTCCGCCATTCCCCTTTGGTTCCAGTCTTTCGTATGTAAGAGGCTAGAGCAGGGCATCGATCTGGATGTGCAGAAGGCACCATCACATGAGGCTGAGCGTCCTTCGCATGTCTCCGGGTTTTAAAGTTTGTATCATGATGTTATAGGCGTCCATACTGGAACGTGTAACACGGTCTTCATTGGTCACCCTTAGCTTTCCAAGATAATCCAGCCCGCTGTGAGCACGTGTCTGAGGTTAGTGACAGCCTTCTAAAATAAGAGTTCTAGATGGAAATCTCTGAATCATGTAGTAGGCCATTGGGGCAACTTTTATTAGACTCCTCCCTCTGTCTCGTATTCGTAGATAATTTTTTTGCATGTGTGTCCAATCTGCAAGCCACAGGTTGAACATGCCTATAAAATATATTTAAAAAGACATTTTGTTACTTATATGCATTAATTATATTATATATTTTATGTGAGGCCCAAGACAACTTCTCTTTACTTATTGCCTTCTAGGCAAGCAAGCCACTGTTTGGACAGTGCTGTTTAAATCATAGAATATTTTTTCTTTTTACAAATTTTAGGTTAAAAGGCTTCCTACAAGGTTAGAGGGCTGTCCTAGGTCGAAGCTGACCTAAGCTCTCATTCGTCCCACCACACCGTCCAGCCGTCTGGACCGATCACATTTTTTTTTTTTTTCGCTAATGGCGGTTTCAGATTGGTTTTAACATCTTCCTTTTGGGAGAACATCCAGAATAGATAACCACTTTCTATAAATAGATAATTATATTTCTGCTCTTGTTAATTTGGATTTCATTAATACTAATTCCTTACCTAAATTCCACACTCTTATGAAATTATTAGAATCAGGAAATCAAAGGATTATATATTTTTTACTGAATTTTGCTCAAAAATTAATTCTAATTGATTTTTTTCAAAAATCCCTACTTAGCTTTTTTGAGGTTGAACTCTTTTGGGAGGTAATTGTAGAATCATGTGCAGTTGGAAGAAATACTTCCAAGAATTTTTCAGCTTTATAAACAATATAAATGTAAACAGAATAGAGCTAAAATAATAGTGAAATAATATGTATTATATATAATACTTGTAATAGTGCAAAAAATATATATTTGTAGTATGCATCATCATCTCTCTCCACTAGCCGTCTGACCTCTGTATCCACTCCATGTGTCTCAAGATTTAAAAGTATGTATCATAAGTTCTCTTCTTGGCTTTTCATGCCATCCCTTATGTCTAGAAGCCCCACATTCTTTGATTAACTTGGATTTTGTACTAGAAGCTCAAGTTTTAACTGCATTTTTTTCTAATTATTTCTTTGATATGCAGAATTAGTCTACCCATCTATTTCCATAGTACCCACAACATACTCCTGTCACACGGACTTACTATGTACTATGGTAGTTTTCATTTATTTGCCTATTTTTTTTTTTTTTTTTGACTGCAAGATAATTGAGAAAGGAATTTTTTTTTTTTATTCATCCTGGATCTCCGGTGACTATAAACTGTTTGAAGGCATATGTTTTACTTATTTTCTGCAGTGCCCCAAAACAGTGTCTGTTACATACAGGAGTTAAATAAATATTGGAGGATGGATGGATGGTGAGAAATTGTGGAGTAGAAATGAATAAGCAATGATTAATTGATTATTAATTTCATTTACTAAACAGTTTATAATAAAACAGAAAATCAAACTAGAGTAGATAGTAATTTCTGCATGATCTGGCTCATTAGAAACATTTTTAAATGCTTACCAGTCTGGAGAAATTGCATAAGAAATGTTAGGAGATATTTGGAAAAATAGCTTTTGTGAAGGAAAAACTATACATCTGACTTTTAAAGTTTTGAATTGGCTAGACTAGAGAATAATGGTAAATTGTTTTTAGGAAATAAATTATTTTGGTTTGTATAAAGTAGTAGAGTGCCTTATACTATAAAAATTTAAATATGTATTTGATGGACTTTGTATACGAGTGTGCTGATACTCATACTATGCTGATACTCATGCTTTATTTATGTTAAACTCATGTAATATGAAACTGTTTTCTAGTATTGATAGTTTGTACACAATGATTTCTGAAGGAGTGTAGGAAATCAATACATTGCATGGTTAACATTCTAGACTTCATATTAAATAAAACAGCATAGTATTTCTTGAAATAGCCGACAAAAATGAAAAATTTAGTATGATTCTGTTTATTTGGGTGAGTTTTTGAAATGTATACAAAGGAACTACACATACTATATGTATATAAATGCAAATACCTATTAGTGAAGAGAGAAATTATGTTACTCTCTAATGTTAGTACTTCTGGAAAAATTTTATTTAGAACATTCTAGATTTGATTAAACAGAGATGGGGAATGTTGATCGTAGCCTTCATGTTTCCTTTTGACCTGTACCATTGTCTTCTGCTAACTACAAAATTCTGTTTACAGAAAAAGAACCCTTATGAATTTACAAAAATCTGACATCTAATTCTGAACTACACTATTCTGTTTCCTCTAAATTATTAAAGAACATTCGTAAGGTTTACAGCACCACCATTTTAAGTATCGTTTTTATCAATTTTATTTTCTGTCTCTCTCCTATAAGAAAGATTAAGTAGTTTTATTCTGTAAAGCTAGTCATATTTGACTTTTTCTCTTTTTTAAAAGAAATGTTGAGGGTCTATGAGAACCAATTTCAAGTAATGTTGGCAATCGCAAGAAAAAAGTGGTTTTCAAAAAGAGTACAAAAGTTATTTCTTTTGCCATTCTACTCGTGACTCAGATGTTCTATGGGCTTTGAGAACCCACAACCCTAGAGGACCAAGGAAGGGGTAATCTATTGTAACAGCAAGTTTTAGTTCCTGTGTACCTCTCAACAGGGGACTCTTGTGTTCTCAATGTGATTTCTGAGGTATAACGTGGTACCTAAAAGGAACCCATTACTCTACTCAGTCTCAACTAAAGAAACAGTCTTTCCAGAAGGACAACTATCTGTGTAGGACATACTGAGGCACAGTATGTTGGTCTCCAATCTAAGTAATTTTGACCAGTGTACTTCCTGATTTTGAAGTTAACGTTTAAGATGAGAAACCACAATATATTCATACACACACACACATAGGGTTTACCAAATAGATAATAAATCCAGATAACAATCAAAATGTTGGCCAGAAAATTTTACCAGTATACATAAATCATTAACTAATTCACATATTCACATTGCTCTAGAGATGATACTTCTAGCAGCTATGATTTTTTTGTTTGTTTGGCTTTTTGAGACAGGATCTCACTATGTAATTCAAGCTCACCTTGAACTTACTATGTAGCCCAGGCTGACTACAAACTCATAGCAATCCTCCTGCCTCAGCCTCCCAGGTGCTGGGATTGCAGGTGTGTACCACCATGCCCAGCTGTAGGTATGATTTTTTTTACTTTATTGCCAAGGCTGGTCCTGAACACATGGGCTCAGTGAATCCTCCTGCCTCAACCTTCCAAGTAACTGGGACTACAGGCACACACCACTGTTCTTGTTTCCTACAGCTATGATCTTTAGTACAAGTCAACAACTGCAAAATCCTATTGCCATTTTCTAGACACCCTTTTTTTTTTTTTTTTTTTTGGTACTGGGAATCAAACTCGGGACCTCGCACTTGCCAGGCAGGCGCTGTGCCCCTGAGCTATATCCCCGGCCCCCTATTGCCATTTTCTTTACCTGCTTTCATCTAATTTTGTAATCCTTTAAAATATTGTGATTGAGTTTTCAACTCTAGAAGAAAACTTCCTTAATATCTTTTTAGTTGGAACCTTGCGCTTCCTGAGTAAAAATACATTAAATCTGAAGTATTATAAAGCTCTAAAAGAACTCTTATGATGGGGAACCTATAATCCTTGCATTTATTCATGAGTTTACCCAACAGGTATTTATTGACTTCTAGATAGTATGTTGGGTATATACTTTGTAATCAGCAGTGCCTTAATCTCTAGCTAAATAGTTTAGTAAAAAGTTCAGCTCTAGGAGCCAGTGATATAGCTGAGGGGCATAAGCGCCTGCCTGGCAAGCGCGAGGTCCTTAGTTCAACTCCCAGTACCTGCATATTAAAAAAAAAAAAGTCCAGCTCTAAATTTCAAGAATATTGACTTTTTTTTTTTTTTTTTTTTTTTGGTTTTGACTTTTTTGAGACAGGGTTTCTATGTAGCCCGGGCTGACCTCAAACTCACGGCAGTTCTTCTGCCTCAGCCTCTGAAGTGCTGGGATTACAGGCATGTGCCACCATGCCTGGCAAGAATACTGATATTTAAATTTTTCCTTGGGAATTAGGGTATAGCTCAGAGGTAGAGTCCTTGCCTAACAAGCACAACACCCTAGGTTTCTCTCTCTCTCTCTCTCTCTCTCTCACACACACACACACACACACACACACACACAAATTCCCTGTTGGCATACCTTTAGAAAGGATGCACCCATCATTGATTTAGAGATGTGAATTGTTTGAATGTGAGGAGTTTTCCATACCTCTTGCAGCTTGGCTATGTGTAAATTCACTTTGTGTCCATCTTTGATTCTATCTGTAAGCAAGCATATTATTGTGAATTTCAGAGGCAAAGATAAGTTCAAGAAGTTTAATAATATCTAGATATTTACATTGTATCAACCATTATCCTGAAATAGTAATGAGTATTTTAAATCAGATGGTAAATTGGAAGACATTGTATGACATGCCCTTTGGTTGTAGAGTAGATCTGTCTCCAAAGAAGATATACAAATAGCCAATAAGCACATAAGAAGATGCTTAGTACCACTTATTCCTAGGAAAACGCAAATTAAAAAAAGGAGATACCCATTAGGATAGCTATCACAAAAGAGAGAGAGAGAGAAAGAAAATGTGTTGGTTAGGGTTTGGAGAAACTAGATAAAACTAATGGATGAAAGCTTGAAAAATTAAAATACATATGCATGGTTTCAAAATATAACCCCATGTTACTGAGAGGTGAAGTGAGATAAATATGAGATTTTATTTAATGGCACACCGTACGGGAAATCTGAAGGCCTGAAGCAGATTTAAATTCCAGCTTTTACTATATTTTTTAAAAAGATTGTAAAATTAAAAAATGCATATGAATCAAGTTTTAATATACTGTATGATGGGTGGATGAGGCACTCCATTGTACCATTTCTTTCTCTGGATTCTCAGGCATGGTTTGGCAGTGCAAGAGCTCTGTAACATCAACAAATTCAATAAAAAGTAAATAATAAAAAATATAACTTCAAAATATACCTTTACAAAGGGTAAAATAGTAATTTTACGATGGTAAAAACTGCCAGACACCAACTGGACTAAATGATCGAAAGTGTCAATAAGGGACTAATTCAGAGCAGGTGTCTCCTGATCTGATGAACCCGGACGAACTCAATACTATGGTATTCCTGCTGGAAGTGCATAACCTGAATCTTCTCAAGAGGAACCATCCATCAAACAAACTCAAATTGAGGGAAAACCTACAGAACTGGCCTATATTCTTCATAAATGTCAATGTCATGAAATACAAAGGAACTCTTCCAGATGGGAAAGCTAAGAAATATGACAACCGAATACCATGCATGAACTCAGATTTGGGGGGAATACATGTCATTATTGGAAAATTCAAAGTTTTTGATTTCGATGATTATTTTATGAAATTGCAAACGTAGTTTATTTTTTGTGGTACTGAGGATTGGACCCAGGGCTTTTGCATTGGGCTATATCCCCAACCCTTTTTTTTATTTTTCAGACACTTCTCATTAAATTGCTAAGTTGCCCAGGCTTGGTTTGAACTTGCAGTCCTCTGCCTCAGCTTCCCAGAGTGCTGGGATTGATTAAAGGTGTCCACCATCACATCCAGCTATAGTTCCTTTTTAAATTTTTTTTAAAGGAAATGTACTTGGAAATATTTTAGAGATAAAGGGGCATCTGTCTGGCCAGATGTGGCAGACGTCTGTAATCTCAGTACTTGGGAGGCTGAGGTAGGAGGACAGCCTGGGCTACACAGGCCAAGACTAGACTGAACTACATGTTGGAAAAAAAAAGCTGGCGGGGGGCATCCTTTCTGCAACTCACTCTAAACAGTTAAGAATAAACATTAGATGGGAAGATAATATAGTTAACATTTGGAGAATCTTAATGAAGGAATCCTAGAATTTTATGTACTAATGTACTATTTGTACAACTTTCCTGTAAATCTGAAAGTCAAAATTCTAGAAATATAGTTCATTGTTAGGCATAATAAAGTGTTAGTAAATAAGTTATTGAAAAGTGGGTTTTACTCATTGCCATGAAGCCTGCCAAATTAAAGCAAATATAAAGTAGTTCATGTGTATAAAAACCAAGAGGATCATGTTGTTAGGGACCACTGACCTTTGAGAAATTCCACTGACTTTTGTCTGGACCAAATCTGTCTATGAGGGTGGAGAAGGCTCTAGAAAGGGGGCTTATTGTGATTACATTCAACATCAACACGCTGATTCCATGTACTGAAGCAGGGAGTCATGATATCACTGGGGGGGCTCCACTACTCACACAGAGTTCAGAGGCTTCTAGGACTCAAGTTGTATTTAAAACGAAAGAATCACATCTCCCATTTATAAAACACTAGCTCCTCTTTTGCACAGGCAAATATTTTCAGTTATGTTCTGTGTGGTCATTATTGGAACATGATCTGTTTCAGTTGATCTGTTTAAAAGGATATAAATATGGCTTTCTGTTCCAAAACAAAACAGGACACAGAGGAAAAGCTACCTAGATTCTCCACCAAGAGCTGGCTGTATTATTTATGTTAAATAAAAGGATAAGACTGTAAATCCCAATACAGAGGAAAACAAGCACTTGTCGTCTACTAGCCCTTTTCTCCTTCAATTATACATAGATGTACGCTGTCTACTGTAGAACTGCAGACTAAGAGAAATAAATAAAACCTCTAATAACACCAAAAAAAAAAAAAAAAAGTGGTTTTAATTTATCCTTAAAAACCATGTTATTCCTTAGGTGTATGAACTTTTCAAATAATCAGATTTCATCTTTCCAGTAAGCAGTGAAGATTTTTAAAAAATGGTATCCTAGATTTAAAAATGGTATTCAAGAATCTTACAAATATATGGTAAAATAGAAAGCAGAGGTAACATTTGAATATTTTTGTAAAACTCATGTGACTTAATAAATGTTTTTAGAATGGTATTTAGGCTGAATGTCGTAGTACATGCCTATAATCTCAACTATTTGGGAGACTGGGGTTGGAGGATCCTTTGGGCCTAGGATTTCCAGATCAGCCTGTGCAACATAATGAGACCCTGCCTCAAAAAACCTGAGCAGTATGAAACGGTGTTTTAAGACCTTTGTTTTTTCTGTATGAATTAAGACATATTAGAAGCATAAATTGCTTTGCATGTTGTGTTTATTGCAGAAATAAAATGTTGTTTTTCAAAATAGAGGTGTATTAGAATACATTTGATAGCTAATATATAAGAATAATTCTTTTGCACAGTTATTCATCAGTTAAGATGATTACATCTTTTCTATGCAATATGGTTTTCTGATACCATTGGAGTTGTAAGGTGATTGAAATGACATCAGTGTGTTCCAGCAAGCCATGTAAAAACACTGAAAAGCATACTTATTGCTACATATGTAAGTTTAGCTGTAACTTTTGATGGTTATTTTAGTGTTTAACAGTTTTAGACTTGCATATTAGGAAAGACCAGCATGTATATAAGGAAGATAGTACTATTTTTATGTGTGCACAGAAATAACTTGTTAGCATTTTGTTTTCAAAATGATGAGTACCTTTTATGTGAAGAGTAGCACAGTTTGAATACATTTTGCTATATGTTTGCTTACAGAGGGACCACAAAATCCAGTAAATAGATGAGAATTAAGATAATGTGTGAATGGAAAAAAAAAACTTAGATGAGTTTTTTAAAGAAAATAATGAAAACTGTTAATAGTTTACCTGTGTTTAGAATGTAGTGATAAAACCTGTTCCACTTAAAAATTAGGCAACATGCTTTAAAGAGATTTCTAAGGTTCCAAACGGAATCCCAGCTGTTACCATTTGATTATAAATGTTTTTGAAGTCATTAAATTTTAAACAGGTTGTATTTGATGTGTGAGAATCTAAAATTCAGTTTCCCATAGTCTAATTTTAGAGGTCAGTGAAATTCAAGATTAGTGTTTATAAGAAGAAAAAAGAAAAACTCATCTAAAATTACAAAAACACTATGATGTGGTTGTGAATTGAACTGTAAGACAATTTTATAACTCTCTTAACCACTGAAAAATAGTTTCTCAATTGTAGGTATCTTTCTGTATCAGTACATGAGATACACAAATTAGAACACACACATTTCTTGGCATTCCACTGAGTAGGTATAATGTATATTTAACCATTCCTTATTGGGTATATTTTATGTCCAGTTCATTGTTTAAGTTATAAGAAATTATATTGTTGCAATATCAAAGGCTATGCTGATGAACTGGAGGCTCTGTATTTCCATATCCACTGAATTGATAACTCGTGACCAAACTGATTGTCGTGAAATATTTCATGGATTTTCCGTGTCCTAGTTTGCTCTGCACAGTGAACATCCTGCAGTGTTCCGTTGTCTTTCCTTTTTTCCTTCCTTCCCTTTCTTCCTTTCTCCTCCCTCCCTTCCTTACTCTTTCTTCTTTCTTCATCTTCTTGAGATTTCAATGGGATTTTAGGATGGTTTGTTCTGTTTTTGCTAAAAGCACTTGGGATTTTGATGGGGATTGGTTTGAATCAGTGGGTTGCTTTGGAGTATTGTTGTCTTAACAGTGTTAAGGTTCCAGTCTATACACAGGATATTTTTCCATTTATTGGTCCCTTCTTTAATTTCTTTCAGCAGTGTCATTTTAAGTGTTGTCAAGTTTGTACTTAGGTGTCGTTATGAATTCTTGCATGTTTGTATGCATTTTCCTTTCAGTGTAAGAATTTTACATGGGAGGGAATTGATTCTCGGGCTTGATTTGCAGTCTTAATCTAATTATACACATTCCTCTGATATGCTTCTATCAGAATTAAGAAAATAGAAGACCACAGAGATTAAGAAACTTGCCTGTTGTTGTTGGAATCGGTAGCCCCAGTGTTGAAGCCACTTTGGCTCAAGAGAATTCTTCATTACTCTGCTATCTTGAAAAATTGTCTTGCTAAAAAGGCAGAAAGCAGGTAATATAGATAATTGATAGCAAAACATGTTTAGCTGGGATAGAGTTGTGAAGCCTAAGCAGTTAAAGGTATTGAACCCTTATTTGAAAAAAAATTTTTTTCCTGTGGAATTCTTTAAAATCTGTCTGGGTAATTTTGTCTTGGAGTCTTTTTGGGTCAGTTAATTTTAGGTACTATGTATCAGATTATGTATACTCTTCAATTTTGAATCAAAGTTTACATATTCAGTCTAAAAAACATATGAATTATTGCCTCTTGTACTGTATTCTGTTTTGTCAATCTGTCTGCTTTTATTATAAATGTAATTGACATAGGCTTTTTATCTATGAGCACTAGTATGCTGTCTTTGTAGAAACAGTTTGCCTTGGATGCTTTCGATGATTGTTTTTAAAAAGTCATAAAATTTTATTAAAATGAAGATACCTGATACTGCTCCACATTTTCATATGAAGAAATGAAATCTCAGGACATTTAAGTGGCTTGTCTGATGTTAAACAGCTAATAAATTGTGAGTGGGCAAAGTTAGTTTTTAAAGACAAGTCACAGTGTAGCAGTTTTTATGCTTGGTTTTCATGCTTGGTTTTTGTTAAGCAGAACATATTAAGTTGTTTTGTTTCCAAGGCCCATTATTTACTCTTCTTAGAACAAACAGACACACACACACACACACACACACACACACGCACAGAGAGGAATGGACTCTATTTTGGCCTCACATTTCATGAGCTTTTACTGGTTTTCATCTAACTGGAGTAGGCTCCGAGGCCATGAACTTCTACCAGAACAGTGGTCCCTGTTGTGCTTTATATGCTAGATGACCTGCAAGAGCTTCATGCGCTCCGAGGTGGGGCTTCCGGAAGTGACTGAATCATGGGGCTGTAGCTGACTTGCTGTCAGGAGGTGGAGCCTGGTCAGGAGAGGTGTGTCGCTGGGAACAGACGTAAATGTGTAAACAGAACGCTTACCTGCAAGCCCAGGAGCCAGAATGTTCTCCCTGAAACAGAGGTAAACAGAGGTACATGAAATTCTAGTCCTCAGATGCAGTCTTCACAAAGTTGTGAATGTAAATATTATATCCTGGTCCATGAAAGAGATTCTGTATATAAAGTGAAAGTCTCAGTTGACATCATGCTTTTTATTGTAATCTTCTAAATAGAGCTATATAAAAAAAATGTATCATTAGACAAATGGAACTGCCTTTAAAATTCTAAACGTGGACGGATTATGTATTCCTTATTGTGTTGGTACAAGATTTCAGTTTAGGCAAAGAACTAAAATATATTAATTTTTTCCAGGTTTTCCTTACTGTATTTCCAGTGTGATCATAATACATACACATACACGCAGAATTTATTAGCAAATAATATTTGTATCTCTGAGTTTCGTTCATTCTTTTTTTTTTTTTTTGTGGGTACCGGGGGTCGAACTCAGGACCTCACTTGCCAGCAGGTGCCCGTGCCGCTGAGCGCTGAGCGATATCACTGGCCCTTTTTTCTTATGTGGGTACCGGGAGTTGAACTCAGGACCTTGCACTTGCCAGGCAGACGCTTATGCTGCTGAGCCATGTCACCAGCCCTTGTTCATTCTTTAAATAGATAAAATAGGAAAAATCTTTTAATTTTAAATTTATTTGTAACATAATTTTTTGAATTAAATGTTGTAGGCTTGTATTTGAAGGTTTAAATACCTGCAAATTCTGTTGCTTAGCAGGAGGGAAGATTTGTATTTTATTAATCCAAGAATATTTTCTACGTGCTTTGTAAGATTTCGGGAAATACTGTTTTCGCTAATTGAGATTATTCTTTGTAACCAAAAAACTCTGAGGCATCTTGTTTCCATATTTAATACTTTTTTGTGTACACTAATTCTTTCTTGTCACTGTGTCTTTTTGCTTATTTTAATAGTATATGTTATTTTGAAGAATCACCAGTAATAGAAGTATTTAGTCAATACAATCATTTGATACTGTTGACAGGTATTAAAATCTATGAAAGGATCATCCTTAAGCCATAATGTAATTGGGAACAAAGTACCTTCAAAAAAGATTGCAGAATAGTATGTATAGTGGAGTACCATATAGGAAAAAATGAGAAGGGGAGGGCCATCAAATACATGCATTTTCTTTAAACACAAAATATCTGTGGGAATATTATTAAATTAAAGTACATATGAAATTAACTTTAAAAGAAACTTTATAGGAAACAAAAATATTTAGGCTTCAGAGAGTAGTGTCAATGCATGGATTTAATTTTTGGCATTGAAATAATTCATTTTACTTCTGGATTTAATTTTTTTTTGGTAACTTGATAGCATATACAGTTACATTTTCTTAATTCTGTGCTGTTGTCTTACTGATTTTTTATATAGCTTTAAAAAGAACTTATTTTGGAATAATTTTAAAGAAAAGTTGCAAAGACAGTATGGGAAGTTCCTATACTCTTTATGTATCTCTCCCTGTTGTTGACAACCATAATACTTTTGTCAAAATTAATAATTTAACACTTGTAGAATGTTATTAACTAAATTACAGACTTTATTCAATTATCACCAGTTTTTCTACTAATATCCTTTGTATGTTTTAGGAGCAGTTCAGCAAACCATGATGTATTTGCTCATATCTCTTCAGTCTCCTCTAATCTTGACAATTTCACAGTCACTGTTTTTCATAGTCCTTGTTTTTCATCACCTCAACACTTTTGAGGAGTCCTAGTCAAGTGTTTTATGCTCAATTTGGGTTTATCTTACATCTTTTCATGATGATACAAGGGTTATAGATTTTGATAATACAGCACAGGTGAAGTACTCTTCTGGTTTTGGGAGTACATGACATCAACATGGCTTGTCTCTGGTGCTGTTAACTCAGATAACTTGCTTAACATGGTGTCTGCTATCTTTCTCCATTATAAACTTCCTGTTTTCTACTTCTGTTCCCCATTCATTAGAATTGAATCTGAAAGTCAAGCCCACATTCAAGGGGAGGGGAATTAAAATCTTCCATCTGAATGTTACTTGGAACTCTCCATGAAGGACTATTTACAAGAATTCTTCCATTCTCATGCCATCATTAAACCATTTGTTTATGTCAGTATTGACTTTAGTTATTTGTTTTATTCTTTGGGTTACAATTCAGTTGTATATTACAGGTTATGATCCAAAAATACAGTGAATGTTTTAATTAAAATTTATTTTAATAAACGGCACAGTGCCATGAATTGCCCCTTAAAATAGTTCCCCTTACTTTGAATATACTTATGCCATCTTTTTTTTTTTTTTTTTTTTTTTTAACCACTTTTTAAAGCAGTCTGAAAGTCCTCTTTTTGTGTCTTTAGTTGTGCCGTTATGGCTGCCTCAATGTCCTCAATTCAAAATGTTTACCTTGTATGGTCATTTTGACTATGGAAAAAGTTAGAAGTCACGTGTTGCCAGATCCAGTAAACACAGCGGACAAGTATACACTGTAATGTTTTTATTTGCCTGCCTTTCCATTTGATGGCCCTTGGCAACAGCATTCGTGGTATTTTTGATCATACCTTGCGAAGACACTCGCAAAGTGGACTTCCTGAACTGCTTCAGAAAGTGGCAAGAGCAGTGGGATAGGTGTGTTCAAAGCAAGGGGGATCATTTTGAGGGAGATTAATGCCAATATGCCTTTTACTGTGATGAATTTTTAAAATTCAAACATTCACTGTATATTTTGAACACACCTGGTGCTTTGTTGCTCAAACCGTTTTATCTTTGCCCATTGGAACTCTTTCAGGTTGGTTCCTGTGTCCTTTTAACATGCTCCCATCCTCTCCCCACTCTTTTCTTAAGCATTTCTTTAGTTTCTGTTACTATAAGAATTTCCAGGCTCATGTGTTTTCCTGCCTTAGCACTAAAACCAGCCATTTCTCCATGGAGCGCATATTCTCTTTATTGATGAATTGTGTTTGGAAACCAACGTATAGGATCTAGGTGTGCTTGTTGCTACTTAGGGTGTCACGTCTTCTCAGTTCGTTTAGTTGACAGCTCTGGGAAATATATCTGTGTGTACTAGCCCATGTATACGTACATCCATCATTATTTATCTAGTTGCCTACATATGTTAAATATTAATATATTAAGTAAAATTTCAAAATACCAACTATATTAATACTAACCTTTGGTAAATTAATTTTAATTTATACTTGTCATACATATTAAATAAGTTCATAGTAATATGTTCTACTTTAATCCAATACCACAGGGTTCATTCTCACTTTTTCCTCCTTGCTTACATGTCATTTCTTTTCTCTCTCAGTAAGGAACCTGGCACTCATGGTCTAAAACTCACTTAAGTGATCAATCTGAATATACATATAAACTAGTTTCAGAACTTCTCTCTTCATAAGAAACAAATCTACCAACTGGAATCCTATGCTTATGTACAGTTGTTTTGCCCTTAGCCCATCCGTATCCATTTAAAATACCATGTCCCTAAGTTGCTGAGTTAGCTCTGTTTTTTTCTTGTCATCTTCATGAATGTTGTTTTATATCTCTTCTAGTTATTAATTATTAAATTTTAGTGCTATGAAAAATGATAATGTGATAAACTCTGAAATATAAGCAGAAAAATATATAAGGGAAGGGACCTTTGAATAGCTCTTATTAATATTTTTAAATATTTTAACACAGACCCGTTATAAGATTTTCAGGGTATATGACTCTTCATTTTGTTTTTTCAAATAGTTACATTTAAAATTAAATTATCAGGGCCGGTGATATAGCTCAGCAGCATAAGTGCCTGCCTAGCAAGCGCAAGGTCATGAGTTCAGTTCCCGGTACCCATAAAAAAAAAAAAAAGAATTATCAGTTCATACATAGCAACATTCAAATGTTAAAAGTACAGATATAAGAAATAGTGTGAAAATATTTTCAGTTGTACTAGCCAGTTTCTCTAAAATAGGAAAACTTTGTCATTCTCAGATAAGATTGTTTCCTAGGTTGATAGCACTTTTGTTTAATCTAAGCTAGGTTATCATTGAATATAGACTCAATGTGGAAAGCAGTTTCTTTAACTTGTGCAGTAGTGCTTTTCTTTAAAAATTCCTTTGCTATTATACTACTATGTTTTTAAGCAAATCTCTGCGCTGAAGTTGCATTTTAGTATTTATGAAATGGTTGTTAGGGAGCCAGACTTCTTGCCCTTTTCTTTTCACAGTGACTCATAACACATCTGGGAAACACTTGGAACCATATAGTACTTTATTATTAAAAGTACTCTGTGGAGTTGTGCTATTGTGTTCATTTTTTTTATAAGTATTATCAAGTATCTTTGTTTAGAATCTACTTCCTTATCTGATAGCTTCTTGATAATCTTAGGCATTTTCTATCAATAGAAATGAGAACCTATTCCAAGTCCTCTTGTGATGTGGGAAGAAAGGCACAAAGAATTGAAAATCAAAGCTCCTGCCTTCTTGTGAATAGAACATGACTGGCTAATCTGCTTGTTTGCTTGCACATGTATTTATAAGACAGCATTTTATTTGGTGCATTTTGTGTGTCATTCTCTTTGTTAAGCATCACCAATACAAAGATGGAGGGAAAGCAACATTTCTGTTCCGAAGGAGCAGGGAGCAGATAAGTGTGTGAATGTGTTATGCCAAGAACAATGGTAGAAGAGAAATATCACGTTATGCTGAGGGGGAAAGGAGGGGTGCTGCTTAAAGAACGTGTGGAAGTCAGCTGGGGAGGAGGAATACAGAAAGGAAGGGACACTTCTTATATAATGAGGGAGCTGGCTGTAAAGAACATCTTGCATTCAAGGGACTACAGGCCCTGCTGGTTGAGATCTTTGGGAAATAATATGTAAGTAAAGAAATGGCAAGAAAAGGGACCAAAAAATAGGACAGGACCCAGCTTGTGAAGAACTTTTTAATGGAGTTTTTGGTATTAATGCCTGACATTGTGTAATGGACAGATCTCTGGCTGGACAGACATGGTTCAGATCTTTTCTTTTGTTAATTAGCTAATTGCCTTGACCATATTGGATAACTGTTTTTGAGGCTTAGTCTCCTAATTTGGCAATAGGAGCAATTGTAAATACTTCGAAGCTAATGAAATGAATTAATATTTATAAAAGGCTCAGTATATACTGTACTTTGTAAAGGTACAGTGTTAGGCTTTGGATCTGTTCCCCACATGACAGCATCGATTTCTTTTTTTTTTTTTTTTGGTACTGGGAATCGAACTCAGGACCTTGCACTTGCCAGGCAGGTGCTTGTGCTGCTGAGCTATATCCCCAGCCCCCATATGACAGTATTGAAAATTATTTTCTTCTTTCAAGCTGCATGTCTCTGAGTTCCAAAATTCCTTGTAGTACAATGACTCGAAACCTTTTTGAACTAGAAGTTTCTTTATTAATAAAGCCATAGTTCTTTTCGTATGAAGTCTTACAGTCATGCACACAAATTATAGTAGTTATGTATGTTATTAAGAACTTTGTGCAGTAGCTGTGGTTGACTCAAAACAATGAAAATACTATTGAAGTGTATATTCCCTTTTACAGAAAAGGTCTTCTTGAATGAGATGTTTTCCCTGAACATTTGATGCTTACTTATTCCTTTTTTTGCTTTTCCCAAGTCTCTGATCTTTATGTAAAGAATATAGAATCAATGTTTTTGTTTCATTTGAAAATAAGAAATCATTTTCTGTTGCATAGAACATTTCATGACACTGCCTGGTGATGTCTAGTTAAAGATAGTGTAGTAGAAGGCATTCAGAGGAACACTGGGAGCATGTAACTTACACACACTTGACTTTTACAAACAGTCTCTTTGAAGTCTTCCTTTCATGGGGACAACTTTCATTTGTTTTATAATTTAGACAGAGTATTTCAAAATTGAATAACTCTGTGTAAAAACTGAACTGAAAGACATAATGTAGTGTCCATGTGTCTTTTTGATGATGCTATTGCTCCTAGGTAGCAAAATATGTGACTGAACAGGGTTTAAAAATATAGAGGCTTTTTTATAAAAAGCCCAAAGTTTGGTTAATTTAGCAGGTCAAAATTATTAGGGCTGTAAATCAGCTTTTCACATAAGAGTGAAAAGTAAGAAGTAGGAGAAACATGAGTCTTTTTAGCATCTTTCTTTTTATCGAAAAAGTTTCCCCAAAAGTGCCATATAAGACTCTGCCCCTATGTTTCGTTAACCAAAACTGGCTCATATGGTCACCACTAAACTAGTCACAGGAAGAGAATGTCATGGTTTTCTTGGACTAATTATAATTCATCTTCGAGGTTGGCCTCATCTTCTCTGAGTACATTGTTAACTGAACATCTGAGTAAATTGGGGGCTTTGTTAGCAAGCAGAGTAGGCATGATAGCTTTCTGTGACTGCAGCGCAATAACTTAGACAAAAATTATAAAGAGGAAAGGTTCATTTTGGCTCACAGTTTGGAGGTTTCAGTTCAAGACTGACTGCCTCCTTTGCTTTGGGCCTGTGGTGAGGCAGTCATCGTGGCAAGAACGTGTGGTGGAACAGAGCCGCTCACTTCATCACTGGAAATAAAGAGTAGGAGGAAAGACTAGGATGTCCTTTAAGGGCAAACCCCCAGTGATTTAAAGCCCTCCCGCTAGGCCTGTCTTTTAATTTCTCCACCACTTCCCATTAGTGCCAAGCCTAAGGGACACGGGCCTCGGGGAACATTCAGGATCCCAACTGTAGCAGTTGGGTAAATGATGATTAAATGCTGGGAAGCCAGCATTGTCTGTCTTAACAGGGAAGGACAGCTGTGTATAGATGTATGTGTATGTGGCATCTTCAAGTGTTTTTAGGTGTTTTAGTCTGTTATGATGCAAATATAAGGTTTTTGTGTTTCATTTTTAATCATTCTAAAATGCCTCTATAGAAAGACAATAAAGTGACCGAGGCTGGTATTACGGTTTATACCTTGATGCCCCCCCCGCCCCCCCGCCAAAGCCTCATGTGTTCATAAGTGTAGCTTTTGGAAGGTGTTGAGCACTGTTCTCGACACCAGAATACAGTGGTAAGTAAAACAGACAGTCCATGTCGCAGTGGAGCTTAAATTATGGTATGGAAATAAATAGCCACTTACATCAATATGTAATTATAAATTAAGATAAATTTTGTGAATGTTTTAGTAAGGGGTATTTTAAAATGTGGATTGTTTTTGAGGTTGGGGATTCAGAAAGACCACTCTAACATTTGAGAACTGAAGGATTAAGTTGTACTTAGCCAGGCAAAGAGTGAGGAAAAGAAACTTGTAGACTACCCTCAGTCTGATTGATATGTAGTAAGTTGGTGGGGTAGTGTGGTATTGATTAAATGGATGGTTAGAGGCCAGGGTAAGGTATTTTCTTAATGATAGGCGACTTACAGATTTTAATCTAAGAAACAGTGTGATCAGTTTTTTTGTTTTAATCATGTGGCTGATGCATAGAGAATGACTTATAAGAAGACTGAAGTGGAAGCAAGATGTACAGTAATTAAAACATTTGCAGAAATCCAGGGTAAAAATGATAGTGACTTGGAATTGAGTATTGTCATTGGAGAGAGATATTTAAAATAAAAATTATGCTAATAGTTAAAAAGATTTTCTCTGTTTGTGTCCCTGATTAGAATGTTGACCTTGTCAAATATAAATGGAACTAATTAATATAGATGGAATTAGGCTCTAGATATTGCCAGTAAATTAAATATAAATCAGCTACTTTTATGGATTAAGGAAATGATGGGAATCTCGATAATAGTGGGATAAGTGAGGAAAGCATTCATTAAACAGATGGTGAAAAACAGGACAACAAACCACAGTTTGTTTAATATTGTATATCATTTTAGTAATATTTTTATTGTAATTAATGCTCTCTACAAAGAAATGTGGAATTAACATGCCACTCTTATGATTAACCATTGGATAGAATTTTAATTTAAATCATTTAAAAAGATGAATGATGAGCTGTAGAAAAATTCATTTTTAGGTTAAATTCAGAAGTTTTTCTCATTTAATAAAAAAGATCCCTGTAATTTGTTTTTTTGTTTTTTTTTTCTTTTTTTCTTTTTTTATTTTAAAGAGAAGAAAAAACAAATCAAAGAACAAATTTTCAAAACAACATAATATGAGGGTAACAATGGTCAATGCATTACGTATTATTATCTTTAAGTTAGTTATTCAGGATACCAGACATTAGCATTCAATTGTCCAAACATTATTGGCTCAAACCTTACTCTTCAATGAACTAAGTAAAACTGGTAGTGTATCTATCTTAACCATCTTATATACATATACAATTTTTTTCCCTTTCCCTTCTTTCTTTTCTCCATTCCAGTCTCTCTTTCTTATTGACCAGTTTCTTTTTGATTCACCTTGTCTATTGTACATTTTGGATCTTATTTACTCTTTCAGTTTCTCATACTAGTGAGACAATACGATGCTTACACATGTGCGTCTGGTTTATTTCACTTATGAGTATTTTCTCGAGTTGCATCCATTTACCTATAAAAGTCTCCAGTTTATCCTTCTTTATGGCTGAATAGTACTCCATTGTATAAAAATACCACATCTTTCTTATCCATTCCTCAGTTGATGGGCATTTGGGTTGTTTCCAAGATCTGGCTATTACAAATTGTGCTGCTATAAACATGAGTGCACATATATCACTGTGGTACGATGTTTTCAATTCTTGTGGGAAGATGCCCAGAAGGGGAATAGCTGGGTCAAATGGGACCTCCAAACCTAGTTTTTTGAGGAATCTCCACACTGACTTCCACAGTGGCGGTACCAGGCGACACTCCCACCAACAGTGAAGAAGGGTTCCTTTTTCCCCACAGCCCCTCCAGCATTTGTTATTAGTTGATTTCTTTATAGTAGCCATTCTTTCTGGAGTGAGATGGTATCTCAGTGTTGTTTTATTTTTTTTTTTTTTTTTTTTTTTTTTTTGGTGGGTACCGGGGGTTCGACCTCAGGACCTCGGGCGCCACCAGGCGCCCGTGCCGCTGAGCGATATCACCGGCCCCTTTTTCGTATGTGGGTTCCGGGAGTCGAACTCGGGCCCTCGCGCTTGCCGGGCAGGCGCTTAAGCCACTGAGCCATCTCACCAGCCCTCAGTGTTGTTTTAATTTGCATCTCTCGAATGACTAGTGATGTTGCACATTTTTTTGTATGTTTATTTGCCATTAGTATTTCTTCATCTGAGAAATGTGTATTCATCTCAGATGCCCATTTTTGGAGTGGGTCTTTAAATTTGGGAGGTCTGATTTTTTTGAGTTCTTTATGTGTTCTCGATTGTAATCCTTTGTCTGAGGAACAGCTGGCAAACATTTTTTCCCACGTTGTGGGTTGTCTTTTCACTCTGTTGGTGGTTTCTCTTGCTGTGCAAAAGCTTTTTAATAAGATGAGATACCAGTTATTGATTCTTTGGGATAGTTCCCGTGCGGTTGAGTTTTTATTCATAAAGTCTTTGCCTACACCAATGTCTTCAAGGGATTTACCTATCCTACCTTCCAGCAGATTTAATGTTTCTGTTTTAATATTTAGATCTCTGATCCATTTTGAATTTAGTTTAGTGCATGGTGAAAGATATGGGTCTAGTTTTAATCTTCGGCATGTGTAGAGCCAGTTTTTCCAGCACCATTTATTAAAGAGGCTATCTTTCTTCCACTGAATGTGTTTGGCACCTTTGTCAAAGATAAGGTGGCTTAGTATGTCTGGGGTTGTTTCAGCATCTTCTAATCTGTTCCATTGATCTTCAGGTCTGTTTTTTTTTGCCACACTGTTTTTATCACAGTAGCTTTATAGTATAATTTCAAGTTGGGGATTGTGATGCCCCCTGCCTTGCCTTTGTTGCCCAGAATTGCCTTTGCTATTCTAGGTCTCTTCTGATTCCAAATGAATTTTAGGATTGTTTTCTCTAATTCTGTGAGATATGCTGTTGGAATTTTGATTGGAATTGCATTAAATCTGTATAACAATTTTGGAAGTATGGCCATTTTCACTATATTGGTTCTTCCTATCCAGGAGCAAGGGATATCTTTCCATTTTCTGATATCCTCTTCAATCTCCTTTTTCAGAGTACTGTAGTTTTCAGTGTATAGGTCTTTTACATCCTTTGTGAGATTGATTCCTAGGTATTTCATTTTTTTTGGATGTTATTGTGAAAGGTATTGTTTCCCTAATTTCTCTTTCAGTAAGTTTGTTATTTGTGTACAGGAAGGCTATTGACTTTTGAGTATTGACTTTGTACCCAGCTACACTACTGAATTTGCTTATTAAATCTAGCAGTTTTTTAGTGGAGTTTTTGGAAGATCCCTGTAATTGGATAAGAATTTTGTACTGCATGTTCTTTTTTCACATTCTTTTTACTCTCTATTGCAGTTATCAGTGTGTTAGGATGGCAGTTCCTCAGCTTTATATGTGTTACTAAAAATGAACTCACTTGTCAAATTCAGTATCTGGCATTTATGTACATGTTTTTCATATTACAAAGTTGACAGAATTATGCCAACTTTTAGAGGGAAATATAGTGTATGTCATTAATGGTTCTTACATGGAACTCTGCGTTGTTGAAACTGTGTTGGAATATGAGTTTAAAAAGTCCCATTTGGGCCGGTGAGATGGCTCAGCGGTTTAAGCGCCTGCCCGGCAAGCGCGAGGGCCCGAGTTCGACTCCCGGAACCCACATACGAAAAAGGGGCCGGTGATATCGCTCAGCGGCACGGGCGCCTGCTGGCGCGCCAGGTCCTGAGGTCGACCCCCCGGTACCCACAAAGAAAAAAAATAAAAAGTCCCATTTACTCTTGGATTTTTGTCTCTTAAATGGTCTTGTTCTTGGCTGCTGAGGTGTCCAGGCTCTTGCCTCTTCAAAGAATTGGCAGAGACAACCTGTGAAGGTGATGGTTTCATATTTATTGAAGAAATGGGGAGGAAAAGAAGAAAGAGAGAAGAGCAGATGCATTCTGCACGCAGGATGGGCCATTGTAATAACGGGAGAGCAGTGGCAGCGAAGTCGGTGGCCACCCTGTCTCATATCCTCTTGTGACATCTGGTCTGGGCCGTCCCATGCACCCATCTGAGGCTGCTCTGCACATGCACCCTGGCCTTGATTGGACAGGTCTCCATGATGGACAGTTCATGGCCACTTTTCCAGCAGTGGTTTGCCGTGCCCTGATCTGCGTCAGTCTGACTGACAGAACAAGCGTACGCGTTATCTAACATCTCACTATATTAAGTACATTTGAATGGACAGTAACATTAATACAAAGCAGACTTTCTCTTTCACAACTTTTTGGCTCTTAGACTGAATGGTTATCATATGTTGGAGTTTTGAAAACTTACTAATCAATCAGTATCTGCTTATATTCCTGGCACTGTTAGGCCAACAAGACGATAATAATTCATGTTCATAATTGGCTGATTTTTTTTTTTCAAATAACAGTGAACTATCAATCTGCATGTATATCTACTTTGTGCTTTGTAAAAAAAAATTATTGAGGGCAAGCAATGCAAACAATATAAAAATCAAAACCTAATCTAGCATTTGATTAACTTTCCTTTTTGTGCCTGAGAGTCGGATGTGATTTATACTTTTTTAGGGTCCTGATTGGCTCATGGAATGTTTATAAGAGCAGAAACTTAGGGGCAGATTCCTTATGTGGCCCTTTAGGAGAGCTCTGTCAGGGGAGTCTGCCTGCTTCTGTCCCTTTTCTTGTGGACTAGGAAGTAGTAATTGTGTGCAGCGGTGAGGCCTGCAGTTAGCAGAAAGAAGCTCTGCAAGCCCACTTTGCCATCTTGGAACTGGCTCACGTCCTTCCTGATTTTGTCAGCAGACAGAGGTGCCTTTCGATTTTCCAAATCCAGGGAACTCCTTTTCCATGGGGTCTGTACTCTCAAGACCCCTTTTTTGACCTTTGTCGCTGGCGAATTTGTGAAATGTGAACAAGGTTTGCATGGCGTGTTTCATTTGGGACAGCTTTGGGTGAAGTCTGTTGAAACCTTGGTGGCTAGGTGCTGCACGCAAGCTGGGTGAGCCAGGATCTGCATGACAGTCTTCACGTATGCTTTTTATTTTCTGTTTTATTCTAAGATGGAGGTGGAAAGGACACAGGAAGCATACTTGAAAT
This sequence comes from Erethizon dorsatum, assembly GCA_028451465.1. NCBI lineage: Eukaryota > Metazoa > Chordata > Mammalia > Rodentia > Erethizontidae > Erethizon > Erethizon dorsatum. The sequence continues at coordinate 39,051,825 of CM051836.1, read as the reverse complement.
TTAATTGGGGCCTGACAGTGTTCACTTGAGTGATGGGCTATAAAGAGAATCTAGTAATTTTTAGAAACTGAAGGAATCTTAGGGTTAGGTTTAAATTCATTATATATTAGGAAAATGAGACACTGAGAAGCAAGTAACCTACCAGAGTCACACAGCTGATTACTGACAATTATCATGTTACAATTACCATGTTACAATATACACATAGTCTAAAAAAGTTTCTAGTAGAAAGGTACATTTATTAAGCTAGTATTTATCAGAATTTTTAATGATGTGTTTGTTATTAGATGTACCCAAAATGTGTTAAATTCTTCGAAAGTAAACATTCTTATATTCACTGTTCAGGGCAAGAAATAGAACATTGCTGAAAAGTTCTGTACCCCCCAAAAGGCTCCTTGTTCCACCATAAATTGTACCTCCTTTCCTACTCCTTCTCTAATTCTCTGTGGTAATCATGTCCTGATCTTTATTGTAATAATTTCTTTGGTATTTTAAAAAAACTAAATAATGTGTACCTAAATAATCTAAATAATACAATTTTGCCTGGTTTTGAATTTTGTATAAATTGAACTGAACTGTATATATTCATCCTTTTTTTTAATATCATGCCTTTAGTAGTCATCCATGTTATTGTGTATAATTGTATGTTCATATCCATTGCTGTATTATAACCCATTATATGAATATATTATACTTTACCCATTCTATTATTTATAGATGTTTGGGTTGTTTTCAGTTTGGGTCTATCACAGGTGCTGCTGCTGTTAAGGAGAAAATAACTCCTAACCTGTTAGATGTCAGATGTGCAAGTTTTGGTGTCACAGCCTTGAGGAATGAAGTCGAGAGCCAAAGAGGAAGTTAGGAGAACTTGACTGGAAATATGAAGAGTGGCTCCTGGGTTTCCAGGAGGGTCCCAGTGGGTGGGCGCAGAGGCCCTTTGTTAGTGGTATTTTATTCAGCAAAATCATGATGTGGGTCAAACTACAATCAACTTATGGGATTACAAGTATAGTTGCTCGCTAATATTGATCCAGTAGGGAAGCAAGTCGTGTAGCAAGGGTTCTGTATATGGAAAGACAAAGGCATTCCTGGAAAAGGATGCGAGTACGGATCCAGGTGTTCTGGTCCCCCACCTATGTGTCTGATGCGTATCTGGACCAGGTGGTGCTAATTACAGTAGAATCTCAAATTGTGATTTTGCTCTAAGGAGGCTTAAAGGCCTGGCTGTTTTGTCTCTATCCTGAGGCCTGTCTCTCTTCATATTCACCTCCAGCTACTATTTTGATGTGGTGATTGTTGCATACTTTAGTGATGTTCATACCTTGTACATGAAATATGTGAAGGGCAAAAGAGTAAAAATCTAAAATTTTCTTTGTCTTAATATAATTCGTAAACATATTTATGCCTGTTTTAAAAAACAAACTTCTAACTTTCAAACCCAGGGCCTCACACATGCTAGGCACTGAGCTATATATATCTACCCCTAATTCTGTCCTTACAATCTGAAAAGTAAGCCTTCCTTCTCTGTTGTTTGGTAAAAATCTCTCTGCTATGTTTCTTTCACCAGGTTCTTAGATTCCCTTTTCTCTACCTACTTACAGGTTTTCTTCTTTCATCCTCCTGTAAGAGTTGACACTCTTTTGCTGTCTTCAGCCCCATCTTGTGCTACAGCTGTGGCGAAGGTGATCTCATCTGGTTTTCTATCGTAAAGCTGAGTCATTTCTCATCACCTCACTAGACTGTGAGGGTAACACGGAGACTTGCCGTCCTGACCATGTGCTAACAGCAGCAGCAGCAGCAGCAGCCTCATTTACGTCTTCGCCTGTATTATTTAACGTACGCCAGACATGGCTAAGCACTTCATGTACATCAGCTTTTTAAAGCACAATCAGCCTTTAAAGTTGTTAATGTTTTAGGCTCTGAGAATTCAGCAATTTGTTTAATCCACAGTTAGTATGTGCATTTAAATTCAGGTGTGTCTAACCTCAGCTCATGCTTTTAGTTGCTGTGCTTTTCTGCCTCTCAATTTATGCACAGTATTTTCAGTCAAGGTTACAGAAAACACAGATGCTTCTTGTAAAATGAAATTGCATACAATTTAACTCAGTAAATGTTAGGTAAAATTTTTATTTTGTAAATGAATTTCTGATGTAATTAAATAATACGTGTTTTATTTCACACTTAGGCTAACTTATTCTTTTTTCTCATGAAACCGTAACAGTTTTCAAAACTGGTAGAACTGCTAGTTTCTAAATTAAGTTTAGTCAAAAATGTTTGAATATCAAGACATTTTACATTGGCTATTATATAGGTAAGACTAGTAATCATTTTCTAATATCCTGAATCAGTTTCTAATTATTTTCTAATAATTAGAAGGATATAATGAAGGATATAAATTGATATAATTCCGGTATGAAGAAATGCATACACGTGAACACATTCCAATTGAACAAATTCAGTTTTGGTGGAAATTATGAAAGATTTTCATAATTGTTCAAGAGACTTTTTTTTTTTTTTTAATGTGGGTATTGGGAGTTGAACTCAGGACCTCGCGCTTGCCAGCAGGCGCTTGTGCTGCTGAGCGATATCACTGGCCCCTTTTATTCTTTTATGTGGGTACCGGGAGTCGAACTCAGGATCTCGTGCTTGCCAGGCAGGCACTTATGCTGCTGAGCCATCTCACCGGCCCAAGACTAGTTTTTTAACTGTTGGAGAAAATAGAACCTGAGGTACAAGAAAATAAAGACATTGGGCCGGTGAGACGGCTCAGCGGCTTAAGCGCCTGCCTTGCAAGCGCGAAGGCCCGAGTTCGACTCCCGGAACCCACATACGAAAAAGGGGCCGGTGATATCGCTCAGCGGCACGGGTGCCTACTGGCGCGCGAGGTCCTGAGGTCGTCCCCCCGGTACCCACAAAAAAAAAAAAAAAAAAAAAAGAAAATAAAGACATTTTATAGGTGACAATAAAAGACATTGCTGAAGTTGACTGGTTATTGTGGTTAGATGTATCACCATGGTTTGAAAATCTAAAATCCATGATGATTTCATCTAACCACAACATGCTACACTTTATTATATGTGTTAAACTTGTAACCTACAGTGATGATCTTCTTTCTAGCATTGTTTAATGGCATGATGTTTTGTTCATTTACTCAAATTACTCAAGTTTTATAACCAATAAACTTAAGGAATTCTTTTTTTTATTTTATTTTATTTTTTATTTTTTGGTGGGTACCAGGGGGTCGACCTCAGGACCTCGCGTGCCAGCAGGCGCCCGTGCCGCTGAGCGATATCACCAGCCCCTTTTTCGTATGTGGGTTCCGGGAGTCGAACTCGGGCCCTCGCGCTTGCCGGGCAGGCGCTTAAGCCGCTGAGCCATCTCACCGGCCCTAACTTAAGGAATTCTTTTTTTTTTTTTTTTTTTTTTTGTGGGTACCGGGGGGTCGACCCCAGGACCTCGCGCGCCAACAGGCACCCGTGCCTCTGAGCGATATCACCGGCCCCTTTTTCGTATGTGGGATCCGGGAGTCGAACTCGGGCCCTCGCGCTTGCAAGGCAGGCGCTTAAGCCGCTGAGCCGTCTCACCGGCCCCTAACTTAAGGAATTCTTAAAGAATTCATAGCCCTATTTATTTTTTAAAAACTTACAAATTCAAATTAAATGTAGTTTTATTTCACTATAAAAATAATTATGTTTTTTTTGGGGGGAGCAGTGCTGGGGATTGAACCTAGGACCTTGTGCACGCTGGCCAACTGTTCTAAGATCAACTTACATGTCTAGTCCTATATCTCAATATTATTTACATTTTTAATTCTGCGAATCAAAACATTTTTAAGAATAATCAGAATGAAGGGCAAAAAAGTGGACTATTTGATATCTAGTGGGTCACTTCCAGTCCTGTGACATCATAAATCTGTGTGAGCTGCTTTTTTCTGGATCCCTTTCCATACCCGTAATTCCCAAGGAGTTCAGTTATGGTATACATTAAAGTCTTGTGTATAACATTAGAGATTAAAGACGTTATTATGAGGAAGAAGCAGCAATAAAGATGTTTGGCTAAGTGTGTCACTTAGCGTGGTTTTAATTTTGTATCATTGTTTATACTTGCTCAAATTTGAAATTTTTAAGTACTTAATTTTTAGACTCCCACTTTGTATTTTTAACATCAAAGTTATTGTATGTTGGAGAAGAAACACACACTGTTCTTATATATGCATTAGAATTTGTTAATTCTGTACAAAAGAGCTAAATTTTAAGCCAAAAAATTTTGCAATGTTTTTTTTTTTTTTTTTTTTGATAATTTTGGAAATGTGCTTTCCCATAGAAACTGTTAGGAATTGCGGATTTTCAAGATAGCCCAGAAAAAAATAATTTAAATAATATGTTTGAGAAGTAGCACTGATACTACTACTGTATTTTGTATATAACTTGCTCCTTTAAATTTTGTTTTTATCACATTTTTTGAGTTTCAGTGTTAACTCCTGGAATTTCTACTTTCTGAAAACTTTGTAGGCTTCATGGTGTGGCAGAGCTGGACCAAGGCATACACTCTGATACTTGCAAGTAACTTTATATTTGTGTAGAAGATATCTTCTTCCACGTCATTATTTCAAAAACTGTTATGTTCAAAAAAACCCTGAAATTCTTTGGGGGTGCTCAAGCCTTGCTTTTCGTAGAACAACTTGGTTTTTACTTGTGCAATATGCTGGGATTTGCCTGTGTGTATGTCGCTTAGTTATTAGCCTGGTCATGAAGAACTCAGTTCCTTGCCTAAGCCTCTGCGTTACATCTGCCGTAACTCATTTTGGAACCTCGAGTTTGTTATTTCATCCTTCTGTGCTTTGTTTTCTTATTTGTAAAATAGAGATAATGAAGGTCCCTACTTCACTGGTTTTTTGTGAGAATGAAATGAAACAATGAATGTTTAATGTTTAGAATAGCATTTAGTGTCTAATAAGTAAGTGCATGAAACCTTGAATATGAATGGTTAAATCTGTGTTAGGACTAGCATCTGATGCCAAAGTTGGGTTTTTACTACTATGAGACTATATTGTTGAACGAGACTGAGCTAGTGAAAGCAGTGGAATGAACTGAGAAATCAGGGCTAGAAGAAAAGATCTACTGCCTCTCTTTTAAAGGCCATCTCATAAACTCAGATAATGAATCTTGCTTGTGAAAGATCATAGAAATAAGGCTTAGAAAAGGAAGTTGCTTTGTGTGTTGTTCAATGGTAAAGACTACAGGTCATTACTAAAAGGAAGTTTATTTAAGTCTGTTCTAACGTGGGTTGTTTCAGAAAGTATGAAAATAGAAGGATTTTTCTGGAAACCTATATGAAAGTTGATCAAGTGGTTAGAAACTCGTGTGACTCTTAATATTTAAGCACATAATAGTTTTAAGTAATTATGAATTTGACTTAAAAATAACCTGATGATAGAGAACAAGTAATTATCAAATTACAAAATACACTATTTGAAGGGTATGAATTAAAATTATAATTTTAATCCTGAGATCTTTTAAAATATAGTTTTGCTTGCCAAAATAATTAACTAATGTTTTATAATAAATTGGTTAAAATGTTATGCTGTGCAAACGTAAGCTATGACTTGTTATTTCCTTGAATATTTATTTTAGTCCTAAAGGGTAGTGCTAAACCACTGAGAATGCTGTGCTATTCAAAATTTTAATGGCACAAATTACTTGTGGCAAAAGTAGCTAAATGTACAGGTAGAAAGGAAGGAGTCCTTATAAAAATGCACCTAAACAATGATGATAGCCATCAAAACTGTTATCTGGGATTGTTATTTTTAATTTTCATTGGTACATGTTTGTAGTATATGTTTTCATTACTTGTATGGAGTTGATACATGTATATAATGCATGTACATAATCCTTTTTCATTCCCTATCCCTCCTCTCCCACCCTCTCTCTCCATCTCTTGATCCTCTTCCTATTTGAGAAAGATCTATCTCCCTACTTCTTATTATCTGTCTTTTATTTTGCTCTTTATTTATAATTTCTCATGTAAGAGAAACCATGCAATATTTAAACTTGTGAGTCAAGTTTATCTCATTTAACATTATGGTCTCAAAGTGTATCCACTTTCCTACAAATGACTCAGAGTTTATCTTTCTTTATAGCAGAGTAGTACTCCATTGTGTGTGAACAGTATATTGTCTTTATCTGTTCATCTGTTGATGGCCCAGAAAGGCAGTGGTATTGTTATTTTACAGATGTACTTGAAGTAATGGAAAGAAAGGACATTGTAACAGATTTTTAGAAATTGAAATTTTAGTCAGTTCAGAGAACTGACCAATGGAAAAGATCTGAAGCCAGGTTCAGAAAAGGATCTGAAAGAACTGGCTGCTTCTATAATGAAAATTGCAATCCTGGTAGGATTCTGAACCAACCAATGATTAAGAGCGTTTAACCTATAACCATAGAGAACCAGCTTCCAAAATGTAAAATTGCTGAAGCATTCTTTGAGTCAACATTACTTCCAAAATTGATAATTTTAGGATAGGTAAAGGGTGAGTTCAGCTGTCTTTCTGTTTTAATGACATCATACCGATCTGATTTTATAGGTGAGGAGGAACTGAGGGAAACTAAGAAACTAAAGGACATGGCTGAAGTTGACTAGTTATTGTCAGGTTAGATGTAATTATGATGGTTTTTCAAAATAATACTGTTTCTGTATTCCACGTTTTCACTATGTGTTCGTTATGCCCTTTCACCCTTTGGTGGTGCTGGGGATTGAACCCAGGACCTCACATATGCTAAGCACATGCTCTAATGAGCTACATCCCCTGTCCTTATTCTATTTTTTAACAATAATTTTGCCTTGCCTTTTTTTAATTTTCACTTAGGAAGACAAAGCAATTTCTTAGAAATTATTTATTATGATGCCTGGACTTGTCAAGAAGAGAATTGAATCAAGTATGTGATCAAAGTAGACTAGCACATAAGCAAAAAAGAAAGAGCTATGAGAAGACCACAGTTAATATGCTGTTGTCTAATAAAAATATATGTTAGTAGTATGAAGTATCTTAGCTATGTACCTTTTACTATATCTACTTAGTTGTGTTGTAATTTCTGGAAAGGTGATTTGTAAAGAATAATCAAAAGTCTTTTAACATACTATAAATTTTAAAGTTTGAAGTTTTTTTTTTTTTTTTTTTCCCAGTAGGGAATCAAACTCTTCCCTGAAACAGACTTCTTTTAAAAGATTAAATTTATTCCAGTAAACAAAATCACACATTTTTCATGTTTCTCAAGGATTTTGTGGTAATCAGATGTCTCATATAAATTCCGCCAGTGAATACCTGGAATTAAGTATTGGAAACAGTAGTTGGCTTACTCTGTTCTATCAGTTTCCTTGGTGAAATATTAAAGCCATTAGTAATTACCACTGATCAACCTGTGAACTACTCTTACAGTTATTTAATCTAAGGCTACCTTTCTTTTATCACTGAACACACTTCATAACCATTTTTCCTCCCTCTTTTTTTCTTGCCTGCATTCCCTCCTCTTTTCCATTAGTAGAGATACAAAGTAAGTTTAATATAACCATACATAAGACACTCTTAGTCAAATCTGCTTTAAAAATGTGTGTTGCAAAATCAAATGGATTCTTTTATAATGCCCACTTAGCAGCAGTGGCAGCAGCTTCCTTCTCCCTTACCCAATCCCTGAAGAAGAAAACCATTATTTTAGAGAAGAATTCTTTAAATATTTGGCACAGAGTAGGAGAACTATACTGTTAATCCTGAAGGACTGCATGAGACACAAAGGAGGGAAGGAACCGAGCAACAAGATGCTTTAGATGAGGCGGTTTTGGTGGTTTAAAGGAGTGAGACACACTACTTTGGGGATACTGGAAAATATGGTGACATACCGTACACCATAGTTGCTCTATGATAAGGCTTACATACCACTGCCTCTAGTCACTGTGCTCGCATTTTGCATGAGTTAAAAATGAAATTATCATCTACCCACGTATCTTTAAATGTGATTCTGATGAGAGTGTGGGCTAGGAATGACTTTATGAGTATAAGATTGCTTGAGTTTTATTTAATTAAAATAGTAATTGAAACACCAAAATGTTGACATTTGATTTTGTTGCCTTTTTTATGTCTGTTATAGTAATCAAGTCTCAGCTAAAATATTATTTTCACTGAGACAAATTATATAATATGCTACTTTTTATCTAAGATGAGAGTATTTTATATATACTTTCTGTGTATATGTGCTTATGTTTTTGAAAATACTTATACACATTTAATATATTAAGAAATAAGGGAAGAATGAGCCATAAATAGTGAAATTATTCACTAAAGTGATTATACCATCTTAAATCCCACTACACTGTATGAGAGTTTTATTTGCTCCATATCTGAGTCATTTGGTGGTGTCAATCCTTTGTATTTTACTACTCTGAGTGTGAAATGTTACCTGTAGTGGTTTTAATTTGCATTAGATTATTCGAGCTGTTTTTCATGTAACTGTTTGCCATTCTTATATCCTGCTTTGTAAAGTGTGTAATCACTCTTTTTTCCCACTGGGAGTTATTAGTCTTTTATTTTGGATATGTAGGAATTTGTATATATCCTTGCTATATCTTTTTCAGATAACTATTCTCTTGCTTCTTTTTAATGATAGTGACAAAATATTACATAAAAGATATTAATACTTTAGCATTTTTAAACCATTGACAATTTTAGAAGGAAAGTAATATTTAAAAAATAGATTTTAAAATTTTAAATTTTAGACAAAAATTGCATTCTGCTATTTTTGATTTCAGGTGCAGTTAAAAACTAACATTTCCAGTCAGTACGTAATTCGGATGCAACCAACTAATAGGTGCCTTTCTACACTGGAGTGTGCAGCTGTTGCTCTTTCTATCTTGGAGAAAAATAATTACATACAGGAGGTATGTGGAAGATCAGTTTTTTCAAGTAGAAGTTTGGTTAGATTTCATTTAGAAAATTTAGACACGCTTATCTTGTTAAATTTGTACCTCAAGTGACAAGTAGAATGTATCTGATAGAAATTTATGTACTTTATAACCCTCTTTCTCCCTCTGGTGTTTTTCTGTGTTGGCTTAACATTCAAGATTGCATTATTTAAATATTCATACTAAGCTGTGCAAACAGCATTTGTAATATGCTAAATTGCATTTAAGTAGCATGACATTAAATCATTTCTTGGTTATATTTTTCTTTTAGTATTTTTTATTTCTTTTTTTAGTAGTTCTCTTGTGTTCAGCTTTTTTCTTGTTAATTAAGAGAACATTGTGCAGCAACTTTTTTTAGCATTGGTGCCTTTATTTGAAGAGGTATACTAATGTTCAGTTTATCTTACTAAACTTGTATAGCATGTAAAAAAGATACTTTTAAAAAACAGAAACACCTACAGAATATGAAAGGGTTATAACCTATGATCATTTTTTTATTTAGTTTCCATGGAAGTCTGATAATTGCATATATAATTAATAATCAGCAAAGATTAGTATTTGAGTGAGCTTGCTAATGATCTTTAGGAACATATAAGAAATTTTGCATTTATGGCAGCAGAACAATAATAGTTAAACAAAATATTAAAGAGTTTTAAATAATTAAAATATTTTAATAACTACAACTGAGGAAGAAAAGTCAGAGCATAACAAACATAACTAAATGAAATTTATAACTTCCCCTCCAAAACATTCACCACAAAACACACACACACGCACACACACAAGACACACACACAACACACGTGAACAAAGTACTACTCTTTCCTGCCTTCTTTCTCTCTCTCTCATTATACATTATGGTTACTACGGTAAGATTTTGCTAAGCCATGACAGAAATCTCAATTGTGGGTGAAAGTTCAGTTACAGTGAGTGGATTAGTTAGCAAGGTATTAATCCTAAAGAGAATGAAAAGCTCTCAAGACCCGGGAGTGTTGAAAGTGTCAGAAGCAGGCATCAAATTGTCTTTCTCCTCCCTGACCCTGAGCTGTGAAAAGCGTCAGAGTTGGAGACTTATTTCTTTGGAAAGAAATAGGCTTTCATAAACATACTTTTGGGGATGTTTTTGTGTGAATAGACTTTGTTTTGGGTCTAAGCAATTTCACATTCATTTGAGGAAAAAAGTTCACCACAAAACCTAGTTCTTTACCCTAATGACTCAGGATTGTTCTGACTCTCCTCTTCCCGTAGTCTTGTCACCTACTCACAAGGACCCAACCATCAAAGCAATGTTTTATATTCCCCTACACTTGTTTTTCTGTTTTTGTTTATTCAACATCATCTGTCTGTGTTTGTGAGCAAAATAAAAAATACACTCTTTGTAGACGTATTAACAGAAAGATAGCACCTAGTGCTGTTGTTTAAAGTTGCTTTCCGTGCAGTCTCTGTTTTGCTGTTTATGTAAAAATCTAGGAGCAGACAACATCACACCAAGGACAGCTCAGCTTTTTAGGGAAAAATATCTTCTTTGGCTGTGAATTTAAAACTTCTTTCCTCTTTTGGGGGTCTGGAGAAAATCCTCTATGGACTTACATCTCCTGTTTCCACAGCTGGAACTGGATCTAAATTGAAGCTTCAGTGTTGGTCATGATGGTGTTATAGTACTAATAGCATAGTAAAACAATGCTATGGTTTGGGATAGCATTGTTAGGGATAGGGGTTATACCACACTACTAATGCTGCTACTGCTCCCTACCTTCCCAGTTTTATTCTGATATTAATTAATGTACCGTCATGGCAGGAATCTTCTTAGCCAAGAATGTTTCAGTTTCTATTTTACACATACTCTGTATTCTACAAGTATCTATGATGATTTCTTTCAAAATTGTAAAGGAATTTTTTGAGGAAAAAATTCAACATTAGATACTTAGGACAACCTTTTTAATATTTTTAAGGATTTCTTCTCTATCATCATTATTTTCATCTTTTACTATTTTTACTGCTTGATGTAACCAAAAGCATTTATTGGTAACATAAAGCTAAAATAAAACCTGATACTTTCTCTTAATAGATTAGATGTGCTTTGTAATGTGGCATCCTATGAACAAAAAAGGAATCCTTACCATGCAACCTGATACTTGCAAAATATTTTATATTCTGAGAGTAATATCTAAGAACAAACCAAGTTTAAGACACAGAATGGTGACAAGACTCATCATCTCTTCAACCTTGGTTGTTGTATTTAGGTCAAATTAAGCAAAAAACCCCAAAGTAATAGTGAGATCCTGGAGTGTTCATTCTGTTTACTTTGTTCTCTAGTGGTAATCTTACTGTAGTGGCCAGGAATATAAAAACCAAGATTGAAAAACATATCTGACTTGAGAGGTGCTGATAAGTTGGTTTGTGGGAACGTGAGCAGAAGAAATATATAATGAAATATCTCAAGTTGTTTATTATTAGAGATGGCAAAAGTTAGCTACCAATTTATAATAAAAATTGCTTCCTTAAGAGGGCGGCTCTCGGTTCAGCCTGTTCAAGTCTAGTTTCAGTAAAAAATTAGCATGTTTCTGTGCAGAACACAGTTACTGTGTGCTGTAAACATAGGTGTTGTCTTTGGTTCTTGGGGAAGAAAGGTATAATATACATTTCCCCTCAGGAACCTTGTATTGGGAGAATTCTAATAGAATTTTAGGGTGGTGGAGGAGAGCAGTAGATTTTCATGGCTTCTTTCTGTAAGCTTGTCATTGAACAACTTAGTCTTTTGATTCACTCTCTTCATTTGTTCTAGAGAAGTTTTCAATCATATGGAATTAGTATGGTGTAGAATCATAGATCATAGCTTCCTGGAAGTAGCATGATATGGGCTTTAAAAAGGCTTGAATTATAACTTCATCACTTTGTTATCATCACCCTTTGCCATTTGTGCTCATTTTTTTACCTGTAATATACAAAAAATAGTTACCTCAGTATTGTAGGCATTGAGTAGCCAGGTGTGATAGTGCACACCTGTAATCCCAGCTACTTGGAAGCCTGAGGTAGGAGGATTCCATGCTCAAAGCCAAGCCTAGCCTTGAGTACCAAGACCTTGTTTCAAAATGAAAAATAAAAAGGGCTGGAGATGTAGCTTAGTGGTACAGTACTGAATCCTCTAGAGTGGTTCAATCCCCAGTACCACAAAAAAAAAAAAAAAAAGTGAGTGAAATAATGTGTGTTAATTGTCACAGTAGTCAACAACACAGGCGCTGAAAAGTTAAACCTTTTCTCCTTCTTTGTCCCTCTTGTTCTTGCCTATAAATTGACAAAAGAATTTTTGAAATAAGCATTGATGACTTTTATTTATCTGCTATAATATGTACTGTGACTTTTTATACATCTGGAGGCTTCAACTTGGGTATCTTTTTCATTATAGGACTTCCTTTATATAGGAAGTTTTACTTTATAAACTTTCAAAGGTAGCTGTGGAAAAGGTTTTGAGCCACACATAGCCCAGTAGCTTGGCTCAACCTGTCATCAAGGGCTGGTAGTAATGGCCCCTTGAAATCATATCTCTTTGCACATATAGATGAAAGGACTTATGAAGTACTGTTTTTTCTCCAAATTACCATTTAGAAACAAACTTACTATATTTTATTTCATTTTTTTTATTTTAAGAAGAAAAAAGATAAACAAACAATGAAGCGGAGTTTCAAAATAGGTTATTAGGACAGTTACAATAGTTGATACATTGCGTATTGTTGTCTTGGTGTAAGTTATTCAGAGTACAAAATATAGGCATGATATCTTGTCTAAACAATAGTAGCACAAAACATTCTTTTCAAGGAACTAAGAGAAGCTAGCTGTATAACTATCTTAACTATCTTGTGTATACATTTTTTTTTTCTTTTTCCCTTTCTTCCTTTCCCTTTTCCCCATCACAGTTTGCCTCTTCTTGAACAGTTTCTTCCCAATTCACAATATCTATTGTACATTTTGGATCCTGTTTACTTGTTCAGTTTCTCACTTGTTTTCAAGTAGAGGATTTTCTTTGTTTCCCTAAGGCAATCTTTTTTTCCATATGCCTTCACATTGCCTTTGATGTGGTGCTTTTTGTTTATGTAGAAACATTTCACTTGTTATCTAGTACTATGCTCAACACTTTCGATGTACACATGAAGAAAATGAGGCAAGAAGAGCTTGTATTATTTATCTCAAAGTATATACCTAGTAAATCAGCTAGCATCAGTTAGGATAGGCTGAGTTAGACTTAAAGTGGCGTAACATGACAAAGGGCTATTCCTCTTTAATGCTGTCTGACCAGTGGGATTGCTCATTGTAGTCATTCAGGGACCCAGCTTGGTGGAGAAAATATTGACACACATCACTCTATTTTCACAAAGGAAGAGGAACGGAAGCTTTTTTAAGGCTTCGGTCTGAAGGTGGCACACAGGATTCATGCTTGCATTTCATTAAGCAAAAGCAAGTTAATGGCCATGCCTGTCTTCAAAGGGTGATTGCAAATGCAATCTGATCAAGTACTAAGGAGAACAGGCTTATTTGTTAATAGCCTATGACCATTAATTCTGATTTACCAACTGCACTGGATTAAGAAATGCCTAATAAGATTAGTAAAGCACACTCCTGGGTTTGGGTATTGTACATGTATGGTCCCAGCCAGGTCCTCTCTGGCACTGTTGCCCTGCTCTGCTTCCTGGCCACCATGAACTGAGCACCTTGATTCTGCCATGCCTTCCTGCTGTAATGTTTCTGCCTTGGAACCAGCTGACTATGAACATAATCTTCCCAAACCATGAGCTAAATTAAACTTTTCCTCTTTTAAGATGTGAGTGTTGGAATTGTGTCCAGCAGTGGGGAAACTGACTAATATGTTACCATAATGACTACCACACAGAAGAAATGGGGACCTAATCCAGATTTGTGTATCTCCAAAATTCATTCTCAGTACCTCAGTAAATTGATGGAATCATATCTTTAGGACATAAAAGTTGAAGGCCCTTGGCCATAAGAATACTCGTATTCTCCTATCCCTGAAAACCTAATCAACACCCTAAAATATCGGTGGCGTCTTCTGTTGTCTCAGGCTCTGTGTGGTCTCAGGTGTGTGTCCTAGGCACTGAACGGTGTTTCGCAGTCCAGTCTGCCCACCATGTTGCCTCTGTAAAGCAACGTGCAGCCATTTTTCCTTTTCCCTTCCTCAATGAGAGTATGCCTACGGGGCTTTTCACAGCAATATGGTATAGAGCTTTTGCAAGATGTCTTCTTTTCTTATTGGTATATATTGATTAGGAATGTTTGACTGCATGAAGTGAAGTCAAATGAGAGTTTCTTCTTCTCCTCTAAATTAGACATGCTGAGGTGGGCAGTCCTGTGCTTGGAATGCCACTTGGAAAGGACATCGTGGGTTCCTTCTGTCTTTCTGTCCATCATCTTTTGTGTTTATTGCCTAGTGGTCACTCGTTGCTTGGCCCACCTCCAACAGTCATGTTCCAGGTAGGAAGAAGGAACAAAAGGCCTGTGCCTGCCAAACCTGCCAGCTTTGAACGAGTACCTTTGGAAGCCCCACCCAGGAGCTTACTACCTTCAGTAAACTGTGTCGTTTAGTCAGTGTGATGTTGCTAATGGGATCGATTGCCACCTGGAGTGAAATTCGGATTCTTTTAATAAGAAAATAATGGATGTAGAGAAGGAACTATGAGTTCATTGTAAATTAAAGCCTTTTCTACTACTTACAATTGTAGTAGAAAAATAAATTTTCACACAGACATTGTGAAATTTTTATAGTTAAATCTTTCGTTTTTTTCTCTTATGTTTCATTAACAGTCTGTTCAATCATGCTTTTTTTTGGCTGTTATTATTTAAAAGATTTAGATCAGGGGTCCAAGGAGAGAATCAGACCTAAAATATGTTTTAAAAATTGGCATAGTTTTTTTTTTTAATTTAAATAACTTTAGATAGAATATGTACAATAGTTGTATTATACCCTGCAACATTGTTTGTTACTTTATAGGTTTATTCAGTTCACATTTATGTTACATGCTTGGCCCTATAGGTATTTGAATTTAGAAAGGTACATATATAGTTAGAATAATTTCAAATCCCCTGAGACCTGGGCCTCTAACTTGTATGTGGTCTGTAGACTAGTGTGAGGGAAGTAGTAAGCCACTTGACAGTTGCTGTCATCGTTTTCAAGTGCAAGAGTGCATTAATTTGTATTTGACACTGAATTAGCTCATTGGATGTGCTTATTATCATTGTATATTATTATTTCTTTTAGTCGGCTTGCAACAGATTAAATTATTATAATGGCAACAATATTTCATTGTGTTTGAATAAGTGTAAAATTTAGTTCAGACTTTCTTAGCTATATAGGAAATGAGTATTTGTATCCTTTTACTAAAATTTCTTAGTGGTAGGGAACTTATGAATTAAAAAAAATTATTTATTTAGAAATAATATATAATTGTTTAAATATTTATTGCTTTTACAGTTAAAAGCCAATAATAATGAAAAACACAATAATCTCTGTTTTTGAGGAAAAATATAAAATATTATGATCTGTCACAAATACTTTTTTAGTGCCCTTTTTTTTTCTTAACAGACCTTGCTTCGTCCTCTTCAAGCTTTATGCTCTTTCCAGCTTCAACATGGTGCTCAAATTCGTCTCAGCAAGGAATACCTTCTGAAAAATGGATTATATCCTAAGCCATTGCCAAAGAACAAACGCAAACTCAGGAAAATGGAACTCTTAATGAATAGTGTTAAAATTTAGTGCAGTTATTCTTCTAGTGCTAATTTACCTGTTTTAGCTGAAAATGCCACATTAAATTTTCATCAAGTTTAAGTTGTAGGCTTTTGACTTTCTAAAGAAGAATGAGGGTTGCTACTAATCTTGTTCAGAAGAAGGAAGTAAACCAAATAGCCATAAAAACAAAACAAAAGCTTCTCTGACTCAGTGAAAAGCAAGATTTCATACTATATTTATTTTTTGAAAATATGCCTCTAATACATTTTTTCTAATCCATAATTTAAAATATAATTAGTTGCTGAGCTAGGGTAAGGAGTCCTCATATATAAAAGGGAGATTGTGCCTAATTGGAACAGTATTGTTTCCATTAATGTGTGTGAATAACTAGTTGTAGACTAATAATAGGATATATCCTGCATCAGTTTGTAACCTTGTACATGAACTTTATAGTTTGAAATAAGTAGCAAAAGAAAATAGTGATAATCAAGTGGTTTAGATTGAGTTATTTCATAAAATAGTATAAAGAAAAAAGTAAGTATTCTTTATTAAACTTGAGCTCAACTAATTTATT
Source organism: Erethizon dorsatum (assembly GCA_028451465.1). Taxonomy (NCBI): domain Eukaryota; kingdom Metazoa; phylum Chordata; class Mammalia; order Rodentia; family Erethizontidae; genus Erethizon; species Erethizon dorsatum. The sequence continues at coordinate 39,035,563 of CM051836.1, read as the reverse complement.
TACATTTTCTGTTAATTGCCTGAATATTATAGAGAGGTGCATGTTATTTTGAAATAGTATACATGTTTGTTTAAAATCACTCTGGATAAGTTCTGATTTTTCAACGTTAATTGAACAGGTTTTGTGACTGTGGTAAACTGATTTTATTGAAGTTTCCATATGGAAATAATTGAAGTAGACTAGAATATAATACAATTGTTATTTTGAGAATGCATTTCTGTAACTAGAGCCATTTAAATCTTTTTTAATGGTCAAAACCCTTCAATTTGAAAGAACAAATTTCCCATACACCCACTGGGAAAATATTTACTGGGATTTTATATAGAATAAGAGAAATGTATGTAATGTATATTTATATATACAAGTTAAATCTATTACAGTGAGGTACATATTTTAGCAAGAAGGGGAAATTTTTGGTCTTTGTGACTTCTAGAGTTGTATCTAGTGTTAAGTTGGAAGGAAAAGCTAAACATGCAGCTTAACGGTAAGCTTGATACATATTGTTTGTGGGAAGGGGGAGGCAGGGCACATGAACATACATCAATGGTGGTTTCTCACAATTTTCATGTTCATTTATTTATTCCTTTTTGACCAGATTAGACCCTTATTAGATCTTATAATGATGGTCACAATTACAATGCTAATGTGTGTTCAGGGAAACTATGCAGAAAATATTTAAAAATATTAAACAAAAGTTAGATTTTTATCTTTCATTGCTAACTTATTTTTGGATTTAAAAACAGATTAAGTGATTCATAATCTAAAATACCTAGTGTCAAATGATTATTTGGTGTAATAAAAAGAAACAGTATAATAATGGATAATGCTTTCTTAACAAGTGGATTAAAGTCATCTTGCAATAATTTTATGTTGAAATTAAACATCACAAATTTTCATTTATATTTCAAAACCTCAATTTGTCTTGCCCTTTTTTTTTTTAAAGACTAATTGACACTAAATATTTTGCCTTGTATCTTAACATGATCTCAAAGACACAGATAACAAATGCACACAAAAAAAGCAAAAAGGCAATTGTTTGAGGGCCAAATGATGTAGGGGAAAGAAACTCCCAACCTGCTAGATGCCCAGCATGAGTTTGTGTTCTCTAAAATTGAAGAATGAATTCTAGGAACAGCAGAGGTTAAGAGCAGAATCTATTTACTGGGCAAAGAAAGCTTCTGTCTGAGAGAGACAGGAGGGTCCCGAGTGGGTTGCCCTGTCTTGCCTGTTTTAGAGTAACTTCTACTTAGGTCTTTTAACTGCATTTGAGAGTATTTCTGAACACTCAAAAAGTTTAAGATTCATTGTTTTGGGATATGTATGAAGTTTTCTTTAAGAAAACATGTATTTCCAAAATATTTTACGTTTAACTAATTTTACTTATTTGTCCTTTTTTTCGTATGTGGGTTCCCGGAGTTAAACTCGGGCCCTTGCGCTTGCCAGGCAGGCGCTTACGCCGCTGAGCCATCTCTCCGGCCCTGTCCTGACTTATTAATAGGTGATTCCGTTTAATCTTTTCTGGTATACAATGCTTTCTAGTCACCTGTTCTTTTAAAATAATTATGATTAATATTTTTAGTTACTAAAAGTTCTCAAATTATATAATATCATGTGAGTATTTCTACAAATTTAATCTGGTTTTTAAAAATTGTTACTTTTCTTTATAGTATGTATTCGGCTTTGAAATTCAGGTGCTTCTATCTTCGCTTGATTTTTTTCTTTGCTTGATTTTTGCTTGATTTTTTTTCCTATCTTTTGCTTGATTTGAACCTGATAGTAGGCTTAGCATGTAGATTCTGCACTTTGCTGTGTTACAGGTTGTTTGGGGAGTTATTTGAATCATGTGAACTCAGAGAATAGTTAGCTCTGCATATGCAAGGTAACCACACCTTTACTTAGACTATTCATGGTAGATTGAAAATCACTAGGTAGTGTAAGACATACAGTATTTTGAGAGTTTCTCACATGTATAATTAATACAGATTTGAGAACTGCAGTATACAAAATAAGTCACAGTGCATAGTAACTTTCTGTAGCTTGGGTTACAGTATATCTTATGTCGAATTTGAGAGTTATATTAGGAAAAATTCTCTTCCTGAACTTTATGGCTCCAAACACAGCTTTCTTTAGCCATGACCATCATATTTTCAGGTTTGTTTTAAAGATTTTGGAAGAGAAAAGCTTCTTACTACCATTGTTAGGGAATTATGCAGAAGACCACTTCTATATAACTTCTTTTAGTTTCTTCATTAAATTGGCTGGATTTCAGGGAGGTAAATTGTTGACCCTTAGATGCAATTATTATTGCTATAAAGTAAATTTCATTGGTGCTACAAGTAAAAAATTAGATCAGACTAGTAAACTCAAAAGTTTTACCTAACCATATATGGTATGTAGATTTAGTCCTTTAAAATAAGTGTGAATAGATATTTGTATAAATAAATAATAGGTTTTAGATATAGTGAGATTTTGCGCTTCATACCATAAATAGGCTTATTTTTGTATGAATCACTGCCTCTTAACTTGTTCAGTCTAAAGTTTTATTTGCTGGACTTTTAAAGCATGTTCACTCTCTTCTCACACCTTCTCTTTCCTAGGCTCTTCCTCTCTGTCTCATCACCTTCACTGTTCCCTTTCCCTTTTTACTGTGCTTATCCTGTGTTACCTCTTTTATGAATTATTCATGTGTTCTTGCATACGCATTTTTCTTTGCAACATTCTGTAATGATCTAAACAAGTTATAACTCTGTACTTAAAATGCGTGCAGGAATTGGGCTGTAATGCAGGAATGTTTACGTTATGGTGATAATTTGACTTCTGTCAGTCCATTCAAAAATCAAGCAACAGAATACCGTAACCGAGTGGGTTATAAGCTACAGAATGTTACTTCTCGAATTTCTGGAGCCCGGGAAGTCAAAAGATCAACGTGCCAGCACATCGTTCATGGGAGCTTGCTGTTTGGTTCACAGATTGTGCCCACGAGCTGTATCCTCACTTAATGGAAAGGTGAGTGGCTCTGCCGTCACTCAAAGGCCCCACTTCCTAATGCCATTATCTTGGGGTAAGAATTTCTTTTTTTTTTTTTTTTTTCTTTTTTTTTTCCCCAAACTTTATTTTTTTTAAAGACAACAAGTAAACATTCTCATGTATTAACAAACTCAAGCATTAGAGAATGTACAAATACCTTTTGAAGAAAAATATTACTCAGTATAAGATTAAGCCATGTAAAAGCTAGGTAAAAATAGAAGACTAAGGAATGGAATAGTCACAGTGAAATTGCATTTTCATACTAGGGAGACAATACGATGTTTACAAATGTGCATCCGGTTTATTTCGCTTGTGAGTATTTTCTCAAGTTGCATCCATTTACCTATAAAAGTTTCCAGTTTATCTTTCTTTATGGCTGAGTAGTACTCCATTGTATAGAAATACCACATCTTTTTTATCCATTCCTCGGTTAATGGGCATTTGGGTTGTTTCCACGATATAGCTATTACAAATTGTGTTGCTATAAACATGGGTGCACATATATCACTGTGGTACGATGTTTTTAATTCTTCTGGGAAGATACCCAGAAGGGGAATAGCTGGGTCAAATGGGACCTCCAATCCCAGTTTTTCGAGGAGTCTCCACACAGATTTCCACAGTGGTTGCACCAGTCGAAACTCCCACCAAAAGTGGAGAAGGGTTCCTTTTTCCCCACAGCCCCTCCAGCATTTGTTATTAGTTGATTTCTTGATAACAGCCATTCTTTCTGGGGTGAGATGGAATCTCAGTGTTGTTTTCATTTGCATCTCTCGGATGACTAGTGATGTTGAACATTTTTTCATATATTTATTTGCCATTTGTATTTCTTCATCTGAGAAGTGTTTATTCATCTCAGATGCCCATTTTTGGATTGGGTCTTTAAATTTGGGAGGTCTGATTTTTTTGAGTTCTTTGTATGTTCTTGATAGTAATCCTTTGAGGAACAGCTGGCAAACATTTTTTCCCCACATTGTGGGTTGTCTCTTCACTCTGTTGGTGGTTTCTCTTGCTGTGCAAAAGTTTTTTAATAAGATGAGATCCCAGTTGTTGATTCCTTGTGATACTTCCTGTGCGATGGGGGTTTTATTCATAAAGTCTTTGCCTACACCAATGTCTTCAAGAGTTTTACCTATTTTATTTTCCAGGAGATTTAATGTTTCTGTTTTAATATTTAGTTCTTTGATCCATTTTGAATTTAGTTTAGTGCACAGTGAAAGATATGGGTCTAATTTTAATCTTCAGCATGTGTAGAGCCAATTTTTCCAGCACCATTTATTAAAGAGGCTATCTTTCTTCCAATGAATGTGTTTGGCACCTTTGTCAAAGATAAGGTGGCTTAGTATGTCTGGAGTTGTTTCTGCATCTTCTATTCTATTCCATTGATCTTCAGGTCTGTTTTTTTTGCCAATACCATGCTGTTTTTATCACAGTAGCTTTATAGTATAATTTCAGATCAGGGATTGTGATGCCCCCTGCCTTGCTTTTGTTGCCCAGAATTGCCTTTGCTATTCTAGGTCTCTTCTGGTTCCAGATGAATTTTAGGATTGTTTTCTCTAATTTTGTGAGATATGTTGTTGGAATTTTGATCGGAATTGCATAAATCTGTATAACAATTTTGGAAGTATGGCCATTTTCACTATATTGGTTCTTCCGACCCAAGAGCAAGGGATATCTTTCCATTTTCTGATATCCTCTTCGATCTCCTTTTTCAGGGTACTGTAGTTTTCAGTGTAGAGGTCTTTTACTTCCTTTGTGAGATTGATTCCTAGGTATTTCATTTTTTTAGATGTGATTGTGAAAAGTGTTGTTTCCCTAATTTCTCTCTCAGTGAGTTTGTTATTGGTGTTCAGGAAGGCTATTGATTTTTGAGTGTTGACTTTGTACCCAGCTACACTACTGAATTTACTTATTAAATCTAGCTGTTTTTTAGTGGAGTTTTTGGGGTCTTCTACATAGAGTATCATGTCATCTGCAAATAATGATAATTTAACTTCTTCCTTTCCAATCATAATTCCTTTTATTTCTTTCTCTTGTCTAATTGCTCTGGCTAAAGTTTCCAGGACTATGTTGAATAAGAGTGGGGACAGTGGACATCCTTGTCTGGTTCCTGATTTTAGAGAGAAGGCTTTCAGTTTTTGTCCATTTAGTATGATATTGGCTGTTGGTTTGTCATAGATAGCTTTTATCAGATTGAGATAAAGACCATCTATTCCAATTTTCTGTAGGGTTTTTATCATGAATGGGTGCTGGACTTTGTCAAAAGCTTTTTCTGCATCTATTGAGATGATCATATGATTTTTGTCCTTGGTTCTGTTAATATGGTGTATTACATTTATTGATTTACGTATGTTGAACCATCCCTGCATCCCTGGGATGAATCCAACTTGGTCATGGTGTATAATCTTCTTGATGATTTGCTGCATTCTGTTTGCCAGTATCTTATTGAGGATTTTTGTATCTATGTTCGTTAGGGAGATTGGTCTGTAGTTCTCTTTCTTAGTTGGGTCCTTCTCTGGTTTTGGTATCAGGGTAATGCTTGCTTCCAGGAATGAATTTGGGAGTATTGCTTCCCTTTCAATTTCATTAAAGAGTTTGAGAAGTAGTGGTGTTAGGTCTTCTCTAAATTTCTTGTAGAATTCGGCAGTGAATCCATTAGGGCCTGGGCTTTTCTTTGTTGGGAAGTTTTTAATTACATCTTCAATTTCATTGATTGTTATTGATTTATTTAGGGTTTTTATATCTTCTTGGTTGAGCTTTGGTAATTTATATGTATCTAGGAATCTGTCCATTTCTTCTGCATTTTCTATCTTATTAGAATACAGGTTTTCAAAGTAGGTATAGATGATCTTCTGGATTTCTGCAGGGTCCGTTGTGATATCACCCTTCTCATTCTTAATTGCGTGGATTTGAGTACTTTCTTTCCTTTTTTTTAATAAGGTTGGATAAGGGTTTGTCAATTTTATTTAATCTTTCAAAGAACCAACTCTTTGATTCGTTGATTCTTTGTATTGTTTTTTTAGTCTCCAATACATTAATTTCTGCTCTGATCTTTATAATTTCCTCTCTTGTACGAGCTTTTGGCTTAGCCTGCTCTTCTTTTTCTAGAAGTTTGAGGTGCACCATTAGGTTGTTTATTTGTGCTTGCTCTGTTTTCCTGATATAGGAATTTAATGCTATAAATTTCCCTCTTAGGACTGCTTTCAATGTATCCCATAAGTTCCGGTATGTTGTATTGTCATCATCATTCAGTTGCAGAAACTGTCTAATTGCTTCTTTAATTTCATCTGTGAACCATTGGTTGTTCAGTAGGGTGCTGTTTAATTTCCATGTGTTTAGCAAATTCTTGTGGTTTCTTTTGCCATTGATTTCCAATTTCATTGCACTATGGTCTGATAATATACATGGGATAATTTCAATTCCTTTGCATTTACGTAAGCAGGTTCTATGAGCTAGTATGTGGTCTATTTTGGAGAATGTCCAATGTGCAGCTGAGAAGTATGTGTATTCTGATGTTGTGGGGTGGAACACTGTAGATATCTACTAAGTCCATTTGTTCCAAAGTTTGGTTCAGTTGTAATATTTCATTGTTGATTTTTTGTCTAGTTGATCTATCTTTTTGTGACAGTGGAGTATTGAGATCCCCCAATATAATTGTATTAGTAGTTATTTGATTTTTCATGTCCATTAATATTTGTTTTATATAGTTGGGTGCACTGGTATTTGTTGCATATATATTTATGATTGTTATCTCTTCCTCTTGGATTGTTCCCTTTACAAGGATGTAGTGACCTTCTTTATCTCTATGAATCATTCTTGGCTTGAAATTCACTTTGTCTGCGAAAAGAATAGCTACCCCTGCTTTTTTCTGGGTTCCTGTTGCATGGAGTATTGTTTTCCATCCTTTGACTTTCAGTCTATGAATTTCTTTTTGAATTAAATGTGTTTCTTGTATACAGCATATTGTTGGATCTTGCTTCTTGATCCAATTCGCCAGTCTGTGCCTTTTGATTGGTGAATTGAGACCATTAACATTAATGGTTAAAACTGATATGTATTGACTTATCCTTGTCATGTTATTTTCTTGTTGTTGGCTCTCCTTTTGTTTTCCCTCCCTCTCTTTAATCATTTGCTCTGCCTGGTGGATTCCTTGTGTTGGGGTTTCTGGAGTTGTAGTCCTTGTTATCCCTTTCTAGAATGTCCTTCAAAACATTTTGGAGTGGTGGTTTAGTGGTTATAAATTTTCTCAGATGTTCTTTGTCATGGAAGTATTTTACTTCTCCATCAGTTTTGAAAGATAGTTTTGCGGGGTACATCAATCTGGGTTGAAGATTATTTTCCTTTAGAACTTGAAATACATCATTCCAAGCTCTTCTTGACTTGAGGGTTTGTGCTGAAAAGTCTGCTATGATTCTGATGGGCTTTCCTTTATAGGTGATTTGTTTCTTTTCTCTAACAGCTTTTAAGATTCTACTCTTATGTTGAATTTCTGGAATCTTGACTATGATATGCCTGGCTGAAGATTTTTTTAATCGTGGCTAGTTGGAGTTCTATAAGCCTCACTTATCTGAACGTCAAATTCTTTTTCTCTACCAGGGAAATTTTCTGTGATAATGTCTGTGAACAGTGTTCTGACGTCATTTATGCTATCTCCTGCTTTTTCATTGACTCCAATCAACCTTAAGTTATTCTTCTTTGCGTCATCTAGCAGCTGCTGGATTGATTTTTCATTGTCCCTTGCTGTTTTTAAGAATTCTTTCTTTTCATGATCACTAATTGCAAGCCTGTCTTCTATATCTGAGATCCTGTCCTCACATTAGCTTAATCTGCTACAAATACTTTCAATGGAATTTTTGTTCTCCTGGATATCTGCTTGAATCTGCTTTATGGATTCCATTTCTTTCCTATGCTGAGCATTCATGGCTTCCATCATTTTCTTAAGCTCATCTATTTTTTTGTCTGTGTCTGCTCTAGCGTCCTTAAGCATAGTCTTCATTGTGGACATTATCTCTGCAGTTATCTGAGAAATTATTTCTGATTTAAATTTTTCCAGAGCCTCATTCAACTGCTTTGTTGTTACCACTTCAGATATGTCAGGTGGGTGACTTTCGGTTTGTCCCACATCACTGCCCCCTGGGTTTGCCTTTGGTGAACTGGATGTGTGGGGTTGCATCTTGTTTAAGTGTCGTCTCATTTTCTTTTCTTCCTTTAGTTTAATTCCTGGGAGGCTGTTTGTAAATTGCCTATGGTAGGTTGCTTTATTGCTAGTATTTCAAACTCTTAGGAGATTCTTGGAATACCAGGAAGAAAAGCGCCAGTCAGTGTGTCCTTCTCGGCTGGTGCTTCTCTGTACCGTGGCGTCTGGCGTTACTCCGCGGAAGTCCCTGCTGGAGCCGTGGATGGAGTGGCCGCCGCCCTGAGTTCTGAGCTCAGCTGCTGCCCTCCCCCACAATGGCGCCCGGCTAGTGGCTCTCGCAGGCCTGACGGTTGGGCGTCAGCACTCACCGCCAGTCAGTGTGTCCTTCACAGCCGCTGCTTCTCTGTACTGCGGCAACTCGCGTTCCTCCGCAGAGGTCCTCACTGGAACCGTGGGTGGAGTGGCGGCCGCCCTGAGTTTCAAGTTCAGCTGCTGCCCCCCCCCCACAATGGCGCCCGGCTAGTCGCTCTCTCGTGCAGGACGGCTGGGCGTCAGCACTCACCGCCAGTCAGTGTGTCCTTCTCGGCTGGTGCTTCTCTGTTCCGCGGCGTCTCGCGTTCCTCCGCAGAGGTCCCCGCTGGAACCGTGGGTGGAGTGGCGGCCGCCCTGAATTTCAAGTTCAGCTGCTGCCCCCCCACAATGGCGCCCGGCTGGTCGCTCTCTCGCGCGGGACGGCCGGGCGTCAGCACTCACCACCAGTCTGTGTCCTCCACAGCCGCTGCTTCTCGCGTTCCTCCGTGGAGGCCCCCGGGGGCACCGGCAGTCACTGCGTGTCCGCAGATTTGAACCACTTCAGTCGTGTCAGGATTCCCGACACAGGGAAATGACGCCGGAGGCCACCTCCTTCTTCTTTGTTGGAGTTTCTCTCTTCACTTTCTCCGTCGGCCCCAAACTGCACTTCAGATCTTTCCTGGGTCCATGGGAGCCACTTCCCTTTTTCTTGTCCTCCTCCAGTCAGTATATTCCAGTGTCCGGATGGCGACTTTTGGAGAGGTTCACTGCCTGCTTCTTACAGATCCGCCATCTTTTCTCTGTCTGCAAGAATTTCAACTTATGTATTTTGGGAGGTAGCAAACATTTAAACCACAAAACCTCTCTTTACTTTTTTTTTTTTTTAAAACATTAGAATCTAGAGCATATAAAGAATTTAGAAATCTTAGACCTCCCCAAATTTAGAGACCCAGTTAAAAAATGGGCATCTGAAATGAATAGACATTTCTCAGATGAAGAAGTACAAATGGCCAAGAATACATGGAAAATGTTCAACATTGCTGCCCATTTGAGAAATGCAGTTAAAACGACACTGAGATTCCGTCTCACCCCAGACAAAGAATGACTGTGTACAAGAATTCAAATAATATGCCTTGCAAGCGCGAAGGCCCAAGTTCGACTCCCGGAACCCACATACGAAAAAGGGGCCGGTGATATCGCTCAGCGGCACGGGTGCCTGTTGGCGCGCGAGGTCCTGAGGTCGTCCCCCCGGTACCCACAAAAAAAAAAAAAAAAAAAAAAATTCAAATAATAACAAATGCTGGAGAGGCTGCGAGGGAAAAAACATTCTTCATTGCTGGTGGAAGTGTAAACTGGTACAACCACTATGGAAATCAGTATGGAGAGTCTTCAAAAAACTTGAACTAGAAAGTCCATTTGACCCAGCTGTTCCCCTACCAGCTATCTTCCTGAAAGAGTTATAGACATCATATGAACATAAATACCCATGTTTATAGCACCACAATTTGTAATAGCTAAATATTGGAAACAACCTAAATGTCCATCAACAGATGAATGGATAAAGAACATGCGGGTTTTATACACAGTGAAGTACTACTCTGCCATAAAGAAGGATAAACTTGAGTCATTTGTAAGAAAATAGATGCACCTTGAGACCATAATGTTAAGTGAAGTAAAACAGACACACAATTTAAATATCTCGTGGTTTCTCTTATATGAGAACCTTGATATATAAATAAAGTGCAAAATAAAGAATAGTAGGGAATAGCGAGGTGGGTCACTATTTCTTTAGCATATGGGAAGGGAACCAAAAAATGGAGGGAGGAGGGAGGGAAAAGAGATTAATAAAGGGGGAGGTGGGCATGGCGGCACACACCTATAATCCCATCGTGCAGGAGGCTGAGGCAGGATTGCTGTGAATTTGAGACCACCCTGGGCTACATAGTAAGTTCAAGGCCAGCCTGGACCATATAGCAAGACCCTGTCTCCAAACAAACAAAAGAACAGGATTGTGAAGTGCCGTGCACACGTACCAAGTCCCTATGAGGCATGTGATCATCACGTATACAAAGGCATATTAAAGATACACACGTCCAAGAGGCGCAGGGAGGAGAGAGGAGGAAGGAACTGAGAAATGTCAGGCACATGTACCAATTCTCCATGATGAATGTAATCATAATGTACTACAAATGTGTACCAATAAAAAAAGCATATTACAGAAATAAGTTTTAGTCTTACAGTTTTTGACAATTTTTCACTCAAATTGAGGACATTGGATTATTTTAAACTTCGATTTTTTTTTTTTTTTTTTTTTTTTTTTGGTGGGTACCGGGGGGTCGACCTCAGGACCTTGTGCGCCAGCAGGTGCCCGTGCCACTGAGCGATATCACCAGCCCCTTTTTCGTATGTGGGTTCCGGGAGTCGAACTCGGGCCCTCGCGCTTGCCGGGCAGGCGCTTAAGCCGCTGAGCCATCTCACCGGCCCTTAAACTTCGATTTTAAAAAATTGAAGTACATATACTTTGACTAAGAAATTGCATTTTAGACTATTGTTATTTAAACGTGTATTATTTTAAAATTTAGAGAATATCTATCTCGATATTATTTCAGTCACAGATATATTTCTCATTGTCTTTTCATGCTAATAGCATTTATACATTTCTGCCTCCAATATGTTATTTAAAAGTAGAAAATCCCTTACATTTTTTTTTTTTTTTGAGTGTGAATGTAATCTTATGGAAAACATGAGCGATAGGAAAAATGACTGTGATTTACAATATGGTTATCAGATGGTTTTATGGTTTATAAAACTACTATTTTGGTTTTATTAAAATTTTATTTATAAAGCTTTTTTAGTGAAATCAATGAAAAGAATTAAAAAATATATACTAAAAACCTTGGTTCAAGGTCTAAAATGTAAACACTCTTTTTTTCCTTTTCTGTAATTCTCTCAAATTATAGAAACAAAACCAGTGTTTTAATATCATATTTTAATAGTTATTTTAGTAACTCAGAACTCTTGCAAATTCAAATTCCGTTTTGCAAAGAAGGATATTTTCACCAAGACATATATGGTTTCCTATAAATCAAACAAATCCATTTAATGAATCATTTAAAAGTAGAGGGGAAGGAGTACTTCCCTACTCATTCATGGAGGTCAGCATTATTCTGATTCTAAAGCCAGAAAACTGTGTAGGCCAATTTCTTTAATGAACATAGACACAAACTCTTCAAAGAGATACTGGCAAATAGAGTGGAACAGATCATCAGAAAGATAATACATGATGATCAAGTAGGTTTCATCCTAGGAAGGCAAGGATGATTCAACATGTGCAAGTCAGTAAATGTAAGACACCACATAAATAGAAGCCAGGGCAAAAATCCCATGACCATTTCAATATGACAAAATCCAACAGCCATTCTTAATACAAACCCTGAAGAAAATGGATATAGAAGACCTTTATCTCAATGTGATAAAGACATTTATGACAAACCTACTGCCAACATCGTATTAAATGGTGCAAAACTGAAAGCTTTTCCTCTAAAATCAGGAATAAGAGTGTCCACTATCCCCACTCCTATTAAATATAGTGCTCAAAACATTAGCCAGGACAATCAGTCAAGAAAGAAAAAAAAATATATATGATATATATATATATATATATATATATATATTTTTTTTTTTTTTTTTTTTTTTTTTTGTGCTGGGGATCAAACCCAGGGTCTTGTGCATGGAAGGCAAGAGCAGTACTACTGGGCCGGTGAGATGGCTCAGTGGCTTAAGTGCCTGCCTGGCAAGCGCGAGGGCCCGAGTTCGACTCCTGGAACCCACATACGAAAAAGGGGCCGGTGATATCGCTCAGCGGCACGGGTGCCTCCTGGCGCATGAGGTCCTGAGGTCGACCCCCCGGTACCCACAAAAAAAAAAAACAAACAAACAAAAACTGTACTACTAAGCCACATCCTCATCCCCAAGAAATATATATATGAAAGGAAGTAGTCATATTATCATTATTCCCAGATGACATGATCCTCAACATAGAAGACCTAAAATATTTTACCAAAAGACTCCTAGAATTAATAACTAGCAATATAGCAGAATGCAAAATCACACAAAAATCTGTAGTGTTTCTGTACAACAATAATGACTCCAATAAAGAAATTAGGAAAACAATATCATTCACAAAAACAGCAAGAAAAATAAAATACTTAGGAATTAACCTAACCAAGGAAGTGAAAGACCTCTAAAATGAAATTACAGTACTCTGAAAAGGGAGATCAAGGAGGACATCAGAAAATGGAAAGATACCCCTGTTCATGGATAGCAGATCCACCATTATTAAAATGACTGTGCTCTTAAACTGATATATAGAATTAATGCAACCCCAATCAAAATAGCAAAAGACATTCCTATAAGAACTAGATAAAATAATCCTAAAACTCATATGGAACCGGAAGAGACCCAGAATGGCAAAAGCAATCCTGAGTAATGAGAACAAAGTAGAGTCATCACTATCCTGGACTTCAAGATATATTACAAAGGTACAGTGATAAAAACAGCATGCTGTGGGCACAAAAACAGACACATGGATCAATAGATTAGAACAGAGGATGCAGAAACAGCTCCAGACATGTTCAGCCATCTGATCTTTGACAAAGAGACCAAAACATGCTAGAAGAAAGCCTCTTTAGCAAATGGTGCTGGGAAAACTGGCTATGCAAGTGCAGAAAATTGAAACTAGACCCATATCTATTATAATGTACTGTTACAATTAAAATGGATCAAAGATGTAAACATTAAAACAGAAGTAACTTACTGGAAAATAAAATAGGTAAAACACTTGGGAGTCATAAACAAGAACTCTTACCAGAACCTGAGTTGCACAAGAAATAATATGAAGAATCAACAAACGAGATTATACCAAATGAAAAATCTGCACAGCAAAGGAAACAACCAGTAGAGTGAAGAGACAACCTACAGAATGGGGAAAAATTTTGCCAGCTATTCCTTGGACAGAGAACTAACATCTAGAATATATAAAGAATGCAACCCCCCCACCAAAAAGACCCAGTCTAAAAGGTGGGAAACTGAAATGAATTACATCTCAAAAGAAGTACAAATAGCTAATGAACACATGAAAAAAAATGTTCAATATTGCTGGCCATTAGGGAAATGCAAATTAACACTGATATTCCATCTTACTCCAGAAGGAATGGCTATCATCAAGAAGTCAAATAATAACAAATACTGGCAAGACTGTTGGGAGAAAGGAAACCTTATACATTAGTGGTAGGAATGTTAACTCGCACAACCACTATGGAAGTCAGTATAGAGAATCCTCAAAAAACTGAAATTAGAAATTCCATTTGGCCCAGGTACTCCTAGGTGTCTTCCCAAAAGAATTAAAGACATCATATTATAGTGATCCATGCATACCAGTGTTTGTAGCAGCACCATTCATAATAGTTAAATCTTGGAAATGGCCTATATGTCCATCAGTAGATGAATGGATAAAGAAAATGTGGTATTTACATACAATGGAGAACTACTTTGCCATAAAAAAAGATAAACAAGTCATTTGTAGGAAAATGGATGAACCTTGAGATTGTAGAGTTAAGTGAAATCAGACACACAAGCTTAAATATTGCATGTTTCTTGTACATGAGAAGCCCAAAGTGAAAATAAATAGTAAAGTAAAAGATAGATAATATGAAGTAGGGAGATAGATTTTTTTCAGAGGGGAAGGGGATCAAGAGGTGGAAGGAAGAGGGAAGGGAGGGATAGGGGATGAAAAAATTAAGTTGTGTTATGTACATGTACCAACTCCACATGAGGAACGTAAACATGTACTGCAAACGTGCAGAAAAGGGAGGGATCAAGAAATGGGTGGAAGGAAGGAAAGGAAAAGGGATGATAAAAGGAATTAAGATGTATTATGTACATGTACGAGCTCCCCACAAGGAATGTAAATATTATGCACTACGTATGTGTACTACTAAAAGTACAAAAATATTACACGATAATGTGACACTGGGTCCACATGACTAGCTGTCAAAGGCTACAATGCAGTACATAGGGTGTTGGTTGGACACACCTGTTATGCCTATTTTAGAGTGAGGAAATAATTGGGATGGGTTTTGATAGATAAGCATAAGGAATAGAGGTCAGAAGAGTTTGGGGACATTTGTTACAATGGCAGTCTAAATAATGTAGGCTGGGTAAGAAGGGGAGGATGGGTCTGACTATGGACAGTGAAGAATTGGTGTGTTGTTAACTGGAAGTCCTAATGAGGTCAGAGAGTTATTGAAAGGGGTATTCTAGAGTGAAAATAAGCCAGAAGGTGAAGGTCAGAGAACAAAAAGTTTGAAATTGAGATTTTACATTTGGTGTTATTACTCATGAGGTCCAGTGTGACCATAGAAAATGTTGAGATTTGGTAAAGGAATAGAGGTTTAGAGCAGGAGAACTCAGAGAATCAAGAGGCTATGGATTTGGATGTGTCACCTTTGAGATGCGTAACTTCTCAAGAATAGTAAGAGTGGTGGGACATCGGTTCTAAATCCAATGAATGAGGGGAAATGACTGGAAATTAATAAATGTCAACAAGGAGGGGTAAGAGTAATATATGTCTGATAATACATTTCAGAGGGGCTGAAGGTTTTTAATGAAGTGGGAGAGAAAACATGAGATGGGAAATGACATTGGCCTTCAAAGAGGAAACCTACCCAATTTCCAGGCTTTGAGCTGTTGAGGAATATAAGTGGCATGCATCCTTTTGAGAAGCAAAAGGGAGACCAGTGTAGGGAGACCAGTGTCCTCAGGGAGCTGGAAATTTCTGCCGGTGAGGGAACATCCAGAGGAAGAGGTGTTACTGCCTAGGTGTTCCGTAAGTGAGAATGGGGTGCTAGAAAAGAGAGTGGTACAATAGGATTTCTCTGTTGATGACTGACCAGGAATTTTAAAAAATAGAATGGAAGAATTTGTAAGTATTTGAGAAGTAGGAAATGGGTTTATAGAAAAGCCTGGTGGTGAGCGTCATAATGATATCTAATTTTGGGGGTTTGTATTTCTGGTTGCTTTGAAATGACCTGTAAGATAAGGGAATCACCTAAGTTCAGAACATGTAGTAACTGCTTTAATTTTAATGGTGACTGTTTACGGGGAAGGGACCAGCACTGAAACATAAAGTGATGAAGATTATGGGTATCTTAAAACAGTTTTCATTTGTGAGCATTGAGATCGGTTAACTATCTTATTTATTTAAAATCATTTTCCAAAGGCTGTAAGTTTTATTATTGCTAATAGTGTAGGGGATTGAATTTGTCAAAGTGCTTTTAGTACATGCCTCATTTAAACTGTACCTTGTACTTTTTCAATTAAAAAAATGTTTTTTGGCCTCTTTGAGAAAGGGTTTCACTATGCAATTCAGGCTGGTCTTGAACTCGCTTTGTAGCCCAGACTGACCTCGAACTCTCAGCAATCCCGGCTCCCTGTACTTTTTTTTTTTTTTTTTTTTTTTTGGTGGGTACCGGGGGTTGACCTCAGGACCTCACGCACCAGCAGGCGCCTGTGTCACTGAGCGATATCACCGGCCCTTTTTTCGTATGTGGGTTCCAGGAGTCAAACTCGGGCCCTCGCGCTTGCCAGGCAGGTGCTTATGCCGCTGTTGGCTCCCTGTACTTTTAATAGGAACAGGACAAAGTCTTTTTAATTGTGTAGCCTGCTAAAGGCACAAAACAGCACATGCTGGGAATTCTGTAAAGTTCCGAGAGAGGAAACTTAGGCCAAATCATACGGTTATGAATTGAAAAAGCTAATCTGGCAGTTTGTAGTCCAAATTAGGAGGCTCTAGGAGACATGGCAAATGTTAATCTGAGCTGGTAGAATGTGAATGTCCTTTTCTTGTAAGCCCTAAGTATGGGAGCCAGAGAGCAACATGATCTGTTTTAGATCTTAAAGCAATCACTTTGCTCTGTGCAGAATAGGCACTACTAAGTGTGCACATACGAGAATGTGTTAGGATTCTCTTATAGGACAACGGAAAATGAGGTGAATCATAAATGTGAAAAGCAAAATTTTAGGTTGGCAGAGTAACTTGTATCAGAACAATTCTCCCACAAATAAAACAATTGAAAATTTTGTGCAAAACCAAACAGAAGGCATTTTTTACATGCTCAAAGGAAATTAAACTATCAGTGTGGAATTTTGTCCAACAAAAATGTCTTTTAAAATTAAAGACATTCTTAATGGGAGAAAAGCTGAGAGAGTTTTGTCCAGCAGACCTGTACAACAAGCAACCCTGAAGGGCTGAAGGGCACTCTTAAGAATGAAGGAAAAATGATACTAGGTGGAGATATGAATCTATAATAGGTAACTGCTTTGCTCTACACTATAGAAAAGCATTTAATATGCTAATATAATACCATTGCAAAACTATAAAATAATATAAAAGGCTATTTTAGTAAATATTAATATAAGATTTTTTCATTTAAAAAATTCTTTAAAGGCAGTTGTTGAAAGCAAAAATAACAAAAATATATGTTGGGGCTTATCTGTAGAAGTGAATATATAGCAGTAATAGTACAAATGATTCAGAGGAGTGTAAATATAGTTTTCCTTTCAAGGTGCTTTGTTAAACTACAGTACATAACTGAGAAAATGTATTGTAATTGCTGTATTTGCTTTGTTCAGGATGGTAGCCATTAAACACATGGGGCTATTTTAATTAATTTCAAACTTAAGTGATTCAATAAACTCAGTTTCTCAGTTGCACTGGCCATGTCAGCTGTTCCGCAGCCATCTACGGCCAGCAGCTGTTGCATTGCGTGGCACAGATGCAGAGTTTTTCCGTCAGCAGAGAAAGTTTTGTTGCATAGCACTTCCCTTGAGCAAATCCTAAAAACCAATAAATTATAGAGGACTTAAAGCCTACAGGGTATGTTCCTTGATAAAATGGAATTTAATTAGTAATCAGTAATTGAGAATTAAGCACTTTACTTCTAAATAACCTCTGGAGGGCCGGTGAGATGGCTCAGCGGCTTAAGCGCCTGCCCGGCAAGCGCGAGGGCCCGAGTTCGACTCCCGGAACCCACATACGAAAAAGGGGCCGGTGATATCGCTCAGTGGCACGGGCGCCTGCTGGCGCGCGAGGTCCTGAGGTCGACCCCCCGGTACCCACAAAAAAAAAAAAAAAATAACCTCTGGATTGAAAAAAGTCACAAAGGAAGTAAATATTTTGAAATGAGTTACGAACGAAAATTTGTGAGCTATAGATAAAGCAATTCTTAGATGGTATTTTTTTTTTCTTAAAAAGTAATTTGTAGCTTTAAATTTTTATACTAGAAAAAGGTATAGGTTTAAAATAAATAATCTGTTAGGGTTTGACTGTTCCCTCCAATATGCATATTAAAATTAAATTGTCATTTTAACAATATTAAGAGTGAGAACTTCAGGAGGAGATTAGACCATGAAGTTCTACGCTTCTAGGTGGGATTGGTACCATTATAAAACCATCACAGATAATAAGTGTTTACTGTGTACTTAGATCCTAAAAAAAGTTTTAAAAGTGCACTATTTTAATTTCATAATAATCCCAATATAGTATGTTTTATATGTCAAATATATATAAAACAAATGAAGCTAAGGCTTTGAAAGCATTTAAGAATTAAAGTGGCACATCACAGCAAAATGTGGCGTAACCAGCACGTTGGGCTTGAACTTGGGCTTTTAATGTGTTGTGATCTCTTCCTGTTAACTATTTCTGTGGTATATGAGAAGTTTTCCTTTGTTGTCACTATGCATATTTATGGCACTGGTAAGCCTACAAATGCAACCTTGTTAGAACTTTATCAGATTCATATACAAGATATCCAAATCCTTATTTATTTGAGTTCAAGAAAATGCAACCTAGCCAAAATTCATAACTGGACCATAAGCCCAAGGGCAGAAATGAATTGAACCAAGATATGAATAGAATTTATGAAGACTTATAAGAAATACTAAAGGACTAACTTTTCTTTCTCTTGGTACCCAGTATTATTTATCAATTTCTTCTTCCCTTACTAGATTCAAAAGTGGCAGTAGGTATACCGTCTTTCTGCCCCATCCAGGCCTTGTGCTCAGCCTGCTGAGTATCTTGGTGTCAGCCCTCCTGGCATCTTGTCATTCTCTCTACCTCCTCTATTTCTCTTCAGCCTCATATTCCAGTCTCATAGGACAGGAATTACTTGTAAATGCTATCATTTGAAAATCACTTTTTTCTACCTCACCATCTCCCTTTTTCCATTTTGTTCAAGGTTCTTTCATTGCAATAGTTTTTTTTGTGCCTCAACAAGACTTTCAGCTCATTCATTGATCCTTGTACTTTTATTCCATCAGATATTGATTTTCTTCATTTTCTGATCCATTTTATTCATTTAACAATATATGTTTAGCACCTGAGAGGTACCAGGCAGTATTCTCAGCATTGGAGATAATAATAGTAAACAAGCAGACAAACTCTTACCAATATTCTGAAATTCTGTGGCCCTCTTTGAGTCACACCACTGAGCTAATATATAACTCTGGTTGAGACTACTTTCTTTATACCTCCTCCAAAGAGCCACATATGTTAAAAATATTTAAAAATAGGGTACTGGAAATATAATAAATCTATGGTAAACACTGAAAAAGGCTACCACACATGTCCAATCAGCACTTATCCTATCTTTCTCCTAAGTCACTCTTTTGCTTTTCTCTGTGGTTATTTACACCTGTCTCTTCTCTCTTGGACTGTCCCTCATTAAAACTGCTCTGTTGAGTTTCATGCTTCTTATTGAATCTGGAATATAAATGGTGCGATAAAAAATGAATACAGCCAGAAGAAGAGCCCAAATATTATTTTTCTCACGGGATGCTTAGAGAACGTAGTTTATCTGAGAACCGGATGAACCACTCAGCTGTACTTCTGAGTCAGGCAGACTTGCTTGCCCATCCCTGGGCAATGCTGGTCTAGGCAGCCTTCCTACATAAGTGGTCTGCCAGAGTAAGACTTAAAACTTCTTCTCAGGCAAGCCCACTTCCATAAGGAAGAAGGTGTTCAGAGCTGAGCTACATATACCTATTTACCCCAAATTTAATAATAGGTAAAGCATTCCATTTTCCCAAGGACAGTGAGAAAACAAAACAAAACAACCAGTGGGGCCTGTGGGAGACAGGGTAGAGGAATGGGAAGCGGAAGTATATGTACCTCACACCGTCAGTGGCTTCTCATTGTACTTAGAGCAAAAGCAAAGCATACTATGTGATAAAATGCTCTCTGGATCATCTCCTGCCTACATCTGCAGCCTCTCCTCATGCCATATTCTTTCTTACCCTTTCTGAGGTATAAAAGCCTTCTTTTAGACCCTCATAATCGCTATGTTCCCTTGTATTGCAAGACCTTTGCAAATGTCATGTTGTGCTCTCCAATGCTTTTGCTTTTTTGGCCAAGGTAGCTCCAGCTTATCCTTCAGAGGTTGGTTTAGTAACTACTTTATTGGTAGAACCTTCCTGACCAGCATCATCAGGTTAGATAACCCTATCATATACTGGATTGCCATGTTGTTATATTTTCCTCTACAATATTAATTTGCCAGTTTAGTTTTTCTCTTATTTGGAAAGCTATTTGATTAATACCAGCCCTTGTATGTAGTGAAAGTTCTACAAGGGTTTTGCTTGCTGTTGTTTTCCCAAGAGTATAATATAGTGCTTAATTCATAATGCTCAATATGTCAGTTTTTTTTTAATTAATGATTAAGAAATAAGATGGTATCTAAAATGCCTCTAGGGGCTGGTGAGATGGCTCAGCAGCGTAAGCGCCTGCCTGGCAAGCGCGAGGGCCTGAGTTCGACTACTGGAACCCACATATGTAAAAAGGGCCGGTGGTATTGCTTAGTGGCATGGGCGCCTGCTGGCATACAAGGTCCTGAAGTCGACCCCCTGTTCCCACAAAAAAAAATAAATAAATAAACAAAATAAAATAAAATGCCTCTAAATTCTTATGGATAAAATATCTTAATATCATCTAGGCTTTACTATAGGATGAAGTACTTATTTTAGCATGCAGTAGAAATAAAAGTAAATTCATCTGTTGCAACGACATAATTTATCTGAAAAAAATTTTCTTTTAGTATAGAAGTCCTTTTTTGCACCTGAGATAAATTATAAAAGTACTGTCCTGCATAATAAAACAAATGGGCTTCCTTTTCTACATGTCATAAGATGAATTTTTGCGCTAGTCTATCTCTCAGGGGAGTCATCAAAACAAATTTTGCAAAGGGAAAATTCCTTAGATTTTTCATCCTAAGGACTTAGAAACAACAGCAGAACTCAGATTTACTTAGAGTAGTTGTAGAATGTATTGTTCTTGCTAATAGTATATTATAGTTATTAGAAAGTTAAAATGCGTATGATATATTCACTTTCAAGTAATTTAAGTATATTTAACATTAAAACGTTTTTGGGCCGGTGAGATGGCTCAGTGGCATAAGCGCCTGCCTTGCAAGCGCGAGGGCCCGAGTTCGACTCCCAGATCCCACATACAAAAAAGGGGCCGGTGATATCGCTCAGCGGCACGGGTGCCTGTTGGCGCGCGAGGTCCTGAGGTCGACCCCCCGGTACCCACAAAAAAAAAAAAAAAAAAAGTTTTGAAGATGATTAATGTCTTTCTGCCTCAAATTAATTTCAGAAGGCAGGGGTGCTGTTTCAGGGTCATCGGAATAGCTCCTTTTATAGTTGCGTGTGTATGTGTTTTGATAAAAAATATGGTGAATGTTTAAATTTTTAGAATTTATTGCACTGAAAGATACACTGCCATTAATCCCCCTTAAAATAATCATTTTGCTTCGAACACTCTTATCCTATCATTGTTGCCACTTTCTGAAGCAGTTCTGGAAGTCCTCTTTCGTGAGTGTCTTTACGAGGTGTGATTAAAAAATATGGTGAATGTTGCTGCCAAGTGCCACCCGGCCAAATGGCAGGCTCATGAAAACACTACAGTATTTGCACATAGATGATTATTTCTAAAATATATCTTGTTTTTAAAAGAAAGAAGCCAACATGTACAACCTAGCCACACAATTAATACTCTTTTTGTAGTTATAAGTGTCTTCTAGAAATAAATAGAATGTTAATCCTAGGAAAATGGTCTGTTACTTTCGACTTTGAATCATAGTAATACACATTGGTAGTCTTATGTAAATCTTTTAATCCTGTTTGGGTTTTTATAAGGAAAGATACAACAATAGTGATGTTTTATATATACTTATTAGATTAACTTATTGGTCTCAGTCCTAGTCATTAATTCCTTAATTTCTCACCTTAAAACCGTATCACAGCCACTTCTTTTTTGAGTGGGGAATAGCATCTGATTTCTCCTTTTGAGCACGGAATGTTGCTCTCAACATGTGGTCTTTGTCAGAAGTGAATAAAATCTTTCTTAGATGTTTCTCATGAGGAAAATTTTCTTTTACTTCACTTTATTATCATCAGAAAATAATTCAGAAGAAGAATTGTAATGTATCTTGGCAGGGCCTTACTGCAGAGAAATTGTTCTCATTAGCTTGCTGATTGCAACAGGAAAATACCTTGCCTCATGCATGATTCAGGTAAGATGGTAGCGTGGGATTGGACTGCCCAATGATTCTAGTTAGAGGAAATCATGCTGGAGCCAAAATATTCTATGTAAAATGTATGATATTCTTAACGTTCATGTTTAATATTTAATAAGTCCATTCCTGAGAGTTAGTTTTGAAATGCAAGTTCAGCTACCTGACTAACATTTCTATATTCCATAATAACAACTGTCAAAACAATCTCTTTTAAAATAGAACCAGAAAAGCTTGAGTGTTTGTTGTCTGGAGTTGTACCAGTCTTACTTGGTGTGAATACAGAGTTTCCTCAAAAGATAAAGCTAAAAAAATTTTTTCTGGTTATAACTAATAGCACTATACGTAACACACATGGATGCACACACAAGGCTAATGTTGAAATCTTTTTTCTTTAATTATTTAGATATTTATGAATAAGCAAGCGTACCCCAAAAATCTATGAAAAACATACAGAAAAATATTTCTGAAATTAAATTATAGAATAAAGAGGCCTCAAATATACTGTTATAACATGGAAAAGAAAATTAGGTAATTATTAGATTTAAACATTATTTTTCCCCAGCATCTGTTTTTTTTAATGAGTACATGCTTGCATTAGGTAATGATTGCATTCATCATGGGGAGGGGGTGTATGTTTAAAAATTTTCATAGAAACTCTAGAACAGATTCTGAGGCCTTATCTCAAACAAAATGTCAGTGAGGGATCTTCTGACTCCTTTTAAGTAGGAAATGAATGACAAAAGTCTATGTCACCAGACCAGAAATTGTACTTTCAAACTGTTTGGCTTGCTCAAGAGTCAGGAAAAGTGCAAACATTGATCCCTCAATATACTGAATTTTAAACTGTATACTCTTGTTGAGAAAAAGGCCAGATTTATTGCTTAAGGGTTTTACACTTAAAGCCTTATTCCTCTCTCCTGAATTACTTCCCCTTTACTGTATGGCAGTCTCCTGCTGAGTGCTGAAGATGGACCAGCTAATGGTGTGTCATTGTATTAGTATACAGGTTGTCAGCCCAACCCAAGAGAACCCTTACAGAATGAAACTCTCAGCACCAGCGGGAGAGGAGCCCTGGAAGGCACTTCACAGTTACATTAACTGTGGCACTACTCGACCCTGTAGCCTTGAGCAAGCAGCTAACCCTGGCCCACTCTGCAGAAAGGGTCCTTTGGATCCTGAATACGCTGCCAGGATCCTAAAGTTCTGTGATGGGTATATTAGGGTTGCCTTTGTAGGTGGGGAGTTGCCTTTCTAGATTTGGGAATTTCCTCATTTTATCTCCAAAACACCTCATGAAAAGTGGATATGCTCTCTCAAACGGGCCAAACATACTTGAAAGAAAGAAAAAAGTGTTCATTGGTTTATAAGACCCTTATAAACAGAAGATAGAAGGAGCAAAGGGGCATAAAGATAGTTTTAGATAAGGAAAAGCCACAGCCTTCTACAATGCTTCCGTCAGTCTTGAGACTGTCCAGCATCTCTGTGAATCATACAGATTCCTTTTTGAAATACTCTTGGTAGAAAACTTTTCATAAAATGATTAAAGTGATTTTTAAAAGCAAATACACCTGCTTATATACATCCCAAACAGCAGTGTGCCCATCAGAGCAATCATATTGGGAGGTTATACATACATTACACAGTACTTTTGGAAACTTCCTGAAATTGCACCCAGAACCCAAATTACATTTTTCCATATTCTCAAAGGAAAAAAATTATCTCTTGATTGTAGGTTTTGATTTATTAAAATATTCAACAATCTTAGCTCAGAAGAAAAAAATGGAAATCAACCTAGTTTTACTATGAAAATGTGAAGAAATCATAGTTTGTTCAGTGTTAAAAGGAAACCCAAACACTTCACCATTTCTGTGCATCAAACCTAACTGCTCATGCGGTGTGAATCCTTCATGAAGGGTTGAGCTGATGTGAACGAGTACGTCAGCATTACGTTACTTATGAGTCTTGCCCTTGAACATTGTAAAGTTCAGGGTGTTGAAAGTATCTTCAGATTTTTTTTCATTATTGATTAGTACTTTCTGTAAAACTAAGTATTTTTGGCCAAAAAAATTTTAGGTCATTTTTTTCTGAAAGTCTATGAAAAAATAATTTTAAACTTTTTTCATATTATGTTTATTTCACAGTCATCTTTCTTTTCATCTAAATTCAGTGATACGATATGTGTTAATGAGCTGTTACCTTTTTAACATTTTATGTTGAAAATATTATGGAGGTAATTAGTGTACTACTTTTAGTATAGTATAGTATAGTTTGTCCACAGTATTTTCTTCTTACTTTAAGCCTTCCGAAGAGCCTAAAAAGCCCTACCTTGACATAATTTAATCTGTGTAAGCTTTTAATATTCAAAATATATTTCAAGGAAATCTTATCATTTTACCAGTGTTATAATCAGTCACTTTTATTATGCTGACCTGAAACAGCAGGAATGTACCGGAACAATAACAAGACTTTACTAACTGGTGTCGGCTGATCTTGATGTAGCTTCAAGCTGTAATATTACATATAGTACTTTCTGCTCTAAGAAAAGCAATTAGCTTCCCACTGTTAGCCGTGAATCTCAGCTCACTTTTATTTCACTGTGTCCTGATTTGTCACCTATTACTCAGAGGTCTGACGCAGAGATATTGCTATTAAATGTATTCGTGGCTAGATTCCTGTTCTGACTAAATCATCATTTTGCTTTCAACTTTAGGCAGCTGGGCTTGACCATATTCCAGCCTCAGGAAACTCCTTTCACCCGTCTCATCTAAAGTCTAGACCTGCCTAGCAAGCTTCTCGTTGCTTTCTTCTTGAAACCTCGGCTAGGTCTGTGTAAAAGCCCTGTGAGTTTGGATGATAAGACCACACCCCCAGGCCTGTAGTAGCATCTCGCGGAGAAAACCTGGAGGAGTTGTAGGAGGCAGGCAGTGCTTGGTTGCCCTTCACTCCTGGACCAGCGCACATATATGTAAGATGGCGACATTTAACAAGGGGCCCGGTTCTTGGAATGTGGGCTTAAAGTGAATTGTTTGGGAGAAGCACTAACCCTTGCCCTGGCATGATGTGGAGCTGGAGTCCAAGCCATAGCTCCAGCAGTACATCGGTTGGACCTTGGCTTCCAGCTCCGTGTTACAGCTTGGCGTTCTGCGCAGCATCTGTGAGAGCTCCTGTTTGCGGAAGGAAGGACACTCTGCAGAGCCTCCGCGTTCTCCGTCTGCCTGGCTGTGGTCTCTTGCACGTCTAGGGAGTCTCAATAGAAGAGAATGGACATACGTTTGTCCACTTCTAGTCATGGTTGCACTTCCCTCTTCCCAAAGTACCCAGGCATTAGCCCTCAAGAAGGTGGTAGAAGGGACATAATTCTGTGGTGCATCCTGCCTTCGTTTTGTCCTATACTCAGAGTTGCTTCCTAACCCTAAAGCTAGTGTTGGAGGGGTTACCATAAACTGTTTCTTTAGAGTAGATGTGACAGTAGCTCTTGTATTGCTAATTTAACTTTTATCCTCTTCCCTTCCCTTCCCCCATCCCCTTCCCCTTCCCCTCCATTTCCCCTCGCCTTCTCCACTTGCAAGAGATCAAGTCCAGTTCAATTAAAAAAAAAAAAAAATAGCTGCCAGCATTTAACATTGGGGAATCTCACTTTAAAAAAAAAAAATCAAGATTTCTGGCTTCTTTCAAAAAATTAAAAGATTTGGTCTCACGAGGCCTCCGTTTCTTCATATCACCAGTCAGATTGAGCTCAGTGTTGCCCCATTTAGACAGACGTTCTTCGTGTCCACTCATCCTTGTATTATAGACAGCTGAGTTAGGTACAAATATTATAGGCAGTCAGACAGGGCTGGGCCCTCAAGAGAGTCATCACCAAAGATGAAAACGCATTACAACTGTGGCCGGAGGCACATCTGTTGGAGGCCAGGCCTCAACATAAAGCCAGAATGACCAGGCCTACATGCTTCCCCAAGGGATAAGATAAGTGGTAACACCTGGTCCAATAAAGACTAGATAGATATCAGTCACCTCAGTGGGTGACCAGGTCCTCTGCACCCATCCCTTCCTGTAGAATTCTTTGTTCTTTTCATGTACACTTGCTGCGTGACTTTCTTCCCCGTCGGATCAATATTACCTAAGTGGCTAGACTTAGAATCTTATTGGTTGATCATAGCTTCAACCCACATTGTACCCACCTCGTGGTTTTGCTCTGTAAAACTTCCTCTGTGAAATGGGCTCGTTGGCAATGCACTTGGGACCTGTCCAGTCTCTCTCAGGAGCTGTTCTCCCTCAATAAAATTTCCTACTCTTAACCTCAGTTGTTCCTTAGAATTAATTCTTTGATTTTGGGAAACACCAACTCAGCATATGGGACATCTAAATCCAAAAGCCTGATTCTTTTCTCTTCCTGTTCCCCTGCTGTCCTGGCACCTCTCCCCATTTGTTGCCCCATTTCATTTTTGCTGACACAAACCTGCACTCCCTGAGCACACCTTCCCTGTTAACTTCCATAAATATGGCTGATTTTTCTCTCACCACCAGGTATGCTCTTGCACTTGCTTGATGTGCACAGCATCTGGACTCTGTCTCTCAGGCCCATCACACACTGTGTCACTTCCATGTAACTCCTGTAGTCAACGAAGATGGTAAGGCAGTTCCGTGGTCCCAATAGTATTCTTTGGGTTTTTTTACTGTAAGTGTAGCTGCTAATTATTGCTCTCACCATGTTTGTCCAATAGTGCAAAAATGGAACTTATAAGAATATTGTTTCTTTTATTTTTTGTGGGTACTGGGGGTCAAACTCAGGACCTCACGCTTGTGAGCAGGCGCTTGTGCCACTGATCACCAGCCCTGTTTTCCTTTGTATGTGGGTACCGGGAGTCGAACTCAGGACCTTGCGCTTGCCAGGGAGGCACTTATGCCGCTGAGCTATCTCACTGGCCCATGTTTCTTTCTAAGATGTTTCTGTTTTTACTTTACGTGTGGAAATTTTCTAGATGTATTAATGATTATATTTCAGTGTTTCATTATGAACTGAGTTGCTTACCTCAGAATCTTTGTTCCTTGTAGGGAGGTAAGGATAGTGAAGAAGTGTTCTACTGCTTTAGTCTGCACTGGAAACATTTTGCAACTTTTGTGTTTAACTGGAATGCTTGAGGACAAATCCCATGAAGTGGGACTGATGAGCAAATTGCTCTAGAGGAATGTATAGCAACCAACTCCAGAGCAACAGACCCTTCGCAGCTTCTTCGGCTGTGTATCATAAGAAGACGCAGACAGAAGTGGCAGGTGGTCAGGCTCCGTGTGATCCCGGTTTCAGAAGTTCTCACTGCATAGTGCTCCTTTTATCTGTAGTAGTTTTGATGTGGAAGGTAATAGGGGATACTGAAGATCTGTGCCAGGGAGGAAAGCAAAAATTGCTGTATTCCAGTTCCTTTCCTGTATATTGCAAGTTTTTATGTGGAATTGATGCTTTTTTTTTTTTTTTTTTAAATGTGTTAAAGTTTTACTAGTAAGTGTGTTTAAAGTTAGAGTGTGAGGAACTATTCTAATGTTAGGAAGTAAACGTGGAAGTGTGGAAAGGGCTAGCTTTCCTGGAGTCACCAGGAACTGTAAATGGGAGGGAGACAAGAGAGGGGAGAAGAGAAGGGGTGTGTGTGTGTGTGTGTGTGTGTGTGTGTGTGTGTTGTGTGGTTTTAGGGAAGAATTAAGACCAAATTGGGAATAACACAAGGTACCTGTGAAATTAAACTGAATATAGAATTTTACTGGCAAAGCCTTCTTTATCTGTGTCGTTCAACCCATCTGTTCTCTTGGCTGCTACTGACATTTGCATATTTCTTTCAAAGAATTTCAATGTTGGGTAATTGATCAAATCAGTAAGAACCATTGAAAGGATGAGAAAAATCACAATTTCATTGGCTTTTTGAAAACTGTTTATCTGAATGTAAAATGGCATCTAAGAAGCAACTAGGGCAGGCCCGCTAACAGATCATAGATAATTCATTTTCAAGGCCATGTGATTATTACAGTGTCTACCGGAGTTTGCAGACACTGCATAGAGGTACCCCTCTCTCTTCAATTTCTAACAGATCATTCCGTTGTAAATCAAAGATGTATAATTTGAATGTTTAATATGCAAATTTTATTTTTGAAATGGTCTTGGATGATTATATTATGTTAAACACCGTCGTATATAACTTGAAGATATAAAAAAATACCAATTAGCTTATTTGGTTAGTCACAGGTAATCTAAATTAATGACAACATTTCAAGGGTAAACAGTGTGATACTGTCATATATGTTAACATGATGTGTACATTTTTATTACAAATATTAAAGGGGCAAAAGGCTTAATGAGAGGGTTCAGAAGGTACTTGTTAATTGAATTAGTTGCTAATCTAAATGTGGGTGGGAAAGGAAAAAATGCATAATAGGTAAAACTTCACAATGCCGGGTCATCTTTGTGGAAGCCTGAAACCTGAGAAAAGAGCCATCCCAATGTTCTACTCAGAGGAATGCTTCTCAAACCCCAACAATTGACATAAAAATCATCATGTATAGGAACCCACATTCAATTACAGGGGCCAATCACTTAGTTTTTTAATAATTATGACAACGGATTGGTTGTCATCTAGAGCCAACGCATAGCTATCATTTGACTTTTCGTCCTTCTTGAAATTTCCTTTGTCTTTTTTCTTTGTTAGTTTCCTACTTTGCTGTACCTCATACTTTCCTCTTTCTTGGTTTAATCTCTGAGTTTTTTGGAGATAGCTTCCTGATAAAAGGCATGTCTGAGAGTTTTTTGAGACCTTGCTTATCTAAAAAAATGTCTTCAGTGATAGTTTTTTTTTTTTTTTATATGCGGGTAGCGGGAGTCGAACTCCGCACCTCGTGCTTGCCAAGCAGGCGCTTATGCCGTTGAGCTATATCACCAGCCCTTCACTGATAGTTTTGATGAGGATGGCATGAAGTTTAGAAATCTTTTTGTCATAAAATGTCTTGTCTATTTATTTTACTTATTTTTAATTGAAAATGAGGTTATATATTATGGAGTTCAATGCGATGGTTTCATATATGTACACAGTTGGATGACTAAATTAAGCTAATTAAAATATCCATCATATTCATACCACCTTATTTTTTATGATAGATATTTAAAACCTATCTGGGCAATTTCAAAAGTACAATACACTATTATTTTTAATAAATTTTATTTTATATACTTAAGGTATACAACATGTTATGTGATTTGTATAATAAAATAGTTACTTTATTTCAGTAAAAGTTAAGATAAAAATTAAGATATTCATCATTTCACATAGTTACCTACCTCCCCACCCTTTGGCAAGAGCAGCTATAATCTACTCATTTAGCCAAAATCCTAAAGACAATATACTATTGTTAACTATAGTACTTATGTTTTATATTAGGAGTTTTAGACTTGTTCATCGTACATATCTGCTCCTTTCTATCCGCCGACCTAATCTCCCTGTTTTCTTTGTACCCCATTCTATCACTGGCAACCACTCTTTTGTTATCTCCATACTTTTACTTCTTTTTATTCCACTTATGAGGGGTGATCAAACAATATTTTGAATGTTTAAATAAAAAATTATTACAGTAAAGGACACTTTGCCGTTAATTGCCCTTAAGATATTCAGAATACTTGCCCTCTCTTTGAATATATTTATCCCATTGTTGCTGGCAATGTGTCTTTTAGTGCAATAAGTGTTTTTTGAAATTTAAACATTCACTGTAATTTTTGATCCCCCCTTGTACATGCAATACTTTTCTTTCTGTCTTTGGCTTGTTTCACATTGCTGGGTCCTGTGGTAATTCTATATTTGTTTTCTTTAGGAGCCTCCATATTGTTTTGCATAATGGTTGCACAAATCTACATTCTTACCAACAGTGTACAGTGGTTCCTTTTTCTTCATATCCTTGTCGAGACTTATTTCTTGTCTTTTTGAAAATAGTTATTGTAATGGGCAATAGGGGATGCCTCACTGTGATTTTGATTTGAATGTCTCTCATTAGTGATGTTGAACACCTTTTCACATGACTGTTGGCATTTTAAAGTCATCTTTGGGGAAATGTCTATCCAGATCTTTTACCCACTTTTTAATTGGGTTATATGTTTTCTTGTTATTAAGTTACACGAACTCTTTCTAAATTTTGGGTATTAATCCGTTATCAGATACATGGTTTTCAAATATTTTTCCCAGTTCCATAAGCTATGTTTTTATTTTGTTGATGGTTTCCTTTGATGTACAGAAGATTTTTACTTTGAGCTAGTCCCATTTATTAGTTTTGCTTTAACAGCCTGAGCTTTTGATCCAATATCTAAGAAATCATTCACAAGGCCCATCAAGGAGATATTCCCCTATATTTTCTTCTAGAAGTATTCTGGCTTCCACTCTTATGTTTAAGTCTTTTATCTATTTTGAGTTGATTTTTGTCAACTTCTCTTTTCATATGAATATCCAGTTTTTCTACCCCCGTTTATTTTTATTTATTTATTATTATTATTTTTTTTGTGGGTACCGGGGGTCGACCTCAGGACCTCGTGCGCCAGCAGGTGTCCGTGCCACTGAGCGATATCACCGGCCCTTTTCTTCCTTTATGTGGGTTTCGGGATTCGAACTCAGGACCTCGCACTTGCCAGGCAGGCGCTTATGCCGCTGAGCTATCTCACTGGCCCTCTACCCCCATTTATTGAAGAGATTGTCCTTTCTCTATTGTGTCTTCTGGGCACCCTTGTGGGAAATTAGATGAGCATGTATGTTTGGATTGATTGATTGATTGATTTCCCTTTCTTCTGTTCCAGTGACCTTTGAGATGTCTGCTTTTGTGCCAGTATCGTACTATTTGGATTACTATAACTTTTTTTTTTTTTTTCCTGTGGGTACCGGGGGTCGACCTCAGGACCTCGCGCGCCAGCAGGCGCCCATGCCGCTAAGTGATATCACCGGCCCCTTTTTTCGTATGTGGGTTCCGGGAGTCGAACTTGGGCCCTTGAGCTTGCCAGGCAGGCACTTATGCTGCTGAGCCATCTCACCGGCCCACTATAACTTTGTAATATAATTTTAAATTGGGAAGTCTGATGTTTCCAGTTTTGTTTCTTTGTCTCAGAATTGCTTTGTTCATTTGGGGTCTTTTGTGGTTCCATACAGATTCTCAGATTTTTTTTCTATTTCTCTGAAGAATGCCATTGGGATTTTGGTTGTGTTGGACCTGTATATTGTTTGGGGTGGCATGGACATTTAAAAGTATTAATTCCTCTGATACACAGGAATGAAATATCTTTCCATTTATTTTTGTTATCTTTAATTTTCCATCAGTTTCTTATAGTTTTCAATGTTCAAATCTTTTGTTTCCTTGGTTAAGTTTATTCCTAAGTATTTTATTTATTTTCTGATGCTCTTATAAATAGGGCTTTTTAAAATGTCCTTTTAGGTAGCTTATCATTTGTGTATGGAAATTCCACAGAATTTTATAAGTTGTTTTTGTATCCTGCAACTCTGTTGAATTCATTTTTTAGTTTTAACAGTTTTGTTGTGAAATGTTTTGGATTTTTTGCATATAGGATTATGCCATCTGCAAGTAGAGGCACTTTCAGGCCTTCCTTTGCAGTTCAGTACCTTCTCTTTCTCTTCTCGTTTGACCGTTCGTGATTACTTCCGGCTCCATGTTGAACTGAGTGGGGGAGTGGGCTTCCCGGCCTTGTGCCAGACCTGACAGGAAGGTCTTCGGCTTCTCCCACTGGTTATGTGAACTGTGGGGTTTTCTTTACAGAGGGCCTTTAGTGTGTTGAGGAACTTTGCTTCTGTACCTTAACAACTGAGTTTTTGTCAGGAAAGGATTTAGAACATTGTCAAATCCTTTTTCCATGAAAACAGATAATCACTTGGTTATCTCTTATTCTGTTAATTTGATTATCATACCCAGGGATTGGCATATGTTAAGGCAGCTTTACATCCCAGGCACAAATCTCACTTGATCATGATGTATAACATTTTGACGTGTTGTTAAATTTGATTTTAAATATTTTATGAAAATTTTTTTTATCAGTATTAAGAGTGACATTAGCCTGTAATTTTCTTTTTTTTTTGTGGGTACCGGGGGGTCGACCTCAGGACCTCATGCGCCAACAGGTGCCCATGCTGCTGAGCGATATCACCGGCCCCTTTTTCGTATGTGGGATCCGGGAGTCGAACTCGGGCCCTCGCACTTGCAAGGCAGGCGCTTACGCCGCTGAGCCATCTCACCGGCCCTAGCCTGTAATTTTCTTGTGATGTCTTTGGCTTTGGTATCAGAGTCACACTGGCTTCATAAAATGTATTAAGAAGTGTTCCTTCCAGCTATATTTTTGGGGAGTACTTTAAGAAATATTGGTGGGCTAAGAGTGTAGCTTAGTAGTAGAATCAAGTTCAGCTTGCTGTGTGAAGTCCTGGGTTCAATCCCAGGCACTGAAAAGGAAGAAAAAGGAGAGAGATGGGGGGATGGGGAGAAGGAGGTAAGAGGAAAGAAGAGAAAAAAGAAGCAGAAGAGAAGAGAAGGGAGGGAAGAAGGCAGGAAGGGGTAAAGGAAGAAAAGGAGGGAGGAGGAGAATTAATCTTTGTTTGAAAGTTTGGTAGAATTCTGTATTCGTTGGGGATATTGGCCTAATGTAGTTGTTTGATTGTTTGTTCATTTGTTTGTTTTTTCCCTGGTAGTGTCCTTGTCTGCCTTTTCTGTCAGGGTAATGCTGGCCTCGTAAAATAAATTTGAAAGTGTTCCTTCCTCTTTACTTTTTTGGGGTAGTTTGAGGTTTAGCATCAATTCTTTAAAAGTTTGTATTGACCAGTGAAATAATTGGGTCCTTGGCTTTTGTTTCTTGGGAAAGTTTTGATTACTGATCCAATCTATTTAATTATAATTGGCCTGTCACATTTTTTATGTCTTCATAGTTTAGTCTCGGTAGGTTGTATATGTCTAGGAATTCACCCATTTCTTCTAGGTTGTTCAAGCAGTTGATGTATAGTTGTTCATAATAGTCTTATATTTTTTTTAAAAATTTAAATTTTTTTTTTTTTTTTTTTGTGGGTACTGGGTTTCAACCTCAGGACCTCGCGTGCCAGCAGGCGCCCGTGCCACTGAGTGATATCACCGGCCCTTTTTTCATATCTGGGTACCGGGAGTCGAACTCAGGACCTTGCACTTGCTAGGCAGATGCTTATGCCGCTGAGCCATCTCACTGGCCCCTTAAATTTATTTTTAATTGAAATATAAAAATTGTATTTTGGGGATACCATGTGATGTTTTTGATGTGCGTTTTTATACAATCTATATATCGTGAATATTCAGATAAGGGGCAAGTGTGTTTATATCCTCAAACATTTGTCATTTCTCTGTTCAAAGCATTCAAAATCCTCTTATGGCTTTAAAAAAATACACAGTACATTATTGTTATCTGTAGTCACCCTATTGTGCAATAGAACAGAGAACCTATTTCTCCTACTTAAGTATAATTTAGTACCCATTGATCAACATTTCACCATCCTTTCTTCTCCCCTACTCTCCCCAGCCTCTGGTAACCACTATTTTACTCTCAACATTTTTTAGATCAATTTTTAAGAATTCCACATCTGGAAAAGATCATGACGTACTGTACCTGTCTTTCTGCGCTTGGCTTATTTCATTTTTACTTGACAATTTACAAATGATAGGATTTCATTCTTTGTTAAGGCTGAATAGTATTCCATTTTATGTATGTATGGAGAGTGACAGCCAGAGCGAGAGCGAGAGAGAGATCACATTTCCTTTATCCATTCATCAATAGCCGCCTCAGATGTTTCTGTTTCTTGGCTGTGGTTGACAGTATTGCAGTTATGTGGGAGAACATGTCTCTTCAGTCACACTCCTGTTTTTGGATATATTCCTAGTGGTGGGATTGCTGGGTCGTATGTTAGTTCCGTTTTTAACTTTTTGAGGAGCCTCCCCTCTGTTTTCTGTAATGGCTGTATTAATTTACGTTTGTGTCTCAGTGTGCTAGCGTTCTGTTTTCTCCACGTCCTCCCCAGCACTTGTCTTTAGTCTTTTTGATAATAGCCATTCTAACCAGAGTGAGAGGATAACCATTATGATTGTAATTTACATCTCTCTGGTGATTAGTAATATCGAGCATTTTGTCATATACCTGTTGGCCGCTTGTACACCTTCTTTTGAGAAGTGTCTATGTAGGTCCACTTAAAAATCATCATTATTACTATTATTATTAACCATAGTTGTTACTGGTATTGAGTTCCTTAGATATTCTGGATAAAAATCCCTTGTCAGAGGTATAGTTTGCAAATATATTCTCCCATCCTGTAGGTTATCATTTTCACTCTGTTGATTGTGATTGTCTCCTTTGCTGTGCAGAAATTTTTGTTTCTTGTAATGCTTTTTGTCTGTTATCCACTTAGAGTTGATTTTTTAAATGGCAGGGGGTGTACTTTCATTCTTCTCCCTGTGGATATCCAATTTCCCTGGCAACATTTACTGAGGAGATTGCTCTTTCCCCAATGAGTGTTTTTAGCATATTTGTCGAATATCAGTTTGTTATAGATATGTGAGTTTCCTTCCAGGCCATTTTGCTCCACTTTTCTACGTGGGTTATTGAGGTCTTCTAATATGACGATCTATGTCTCCCTTCAGTTCTGTTAGTACTTGCTTTATATCTTTAGGAGATCTAATATCTCTGTATCTGTCTGTGTGTCTATCACCTATCTGTCTGTCTACCACTGTGCCATCTTGATGAAGTGACTACAATATCATTTTGTAAAAATAACTTCTTTCTCTCTGTGGCAGTTTTGACTTAAGTTCTTTTTTGTGTGATAGAAATATAGCCATTGCTGCTCTTTTTTGGTTCCATTTTCATGGACTTTCTTTTTCCAACTCTTCATCACTTTTATGGGTGTCCAAAAGTTAAGTGAATTTCTTATAAGCAGCATATAAGTGAATGAATCTTATTTTTAAAAATTAACTCTGTCACCCTATATGTTTTGACTGGACAGTGTCATCCCCTTTCCATTTAAAATATCATTGATGGTAAGGACTTAATACTGCCATTTTGTTAACTTTTTCCAACTGCTTCATAGTTTTCTTGTATCATTCTTTTTCTCTTGCTATCTTCCATTGTTATCAGACTTTTTAAAGTAGTTGTATACTTTGCTTCCTTTCTCTTTTTCTTTCGTGTATCTACTACTGATTTTTTCTTTGTGATTACTGTGAAGCTTAAGTAAAACATCCTGTATGTATAACAGTGTATTTTAAACTGATAACAATTTAACTTTGACTACATACATAAACTCTACTCTTTAACTTCCCCTTCCACTTCATTTTGTTATAGATGTCCCAGCTCTCATCTTTCTGTTACATTTACATTAATAAATTATTTAAGCTGTGGTTATTTTTAATACTATAGTCTTCTATGCTACAGTTAAAAGTGATTTAGGTACCATCATTATAGTATTAAAGTTTTCTGAATTTTTTGCCTTTACAATGAGTTTTATATATTCATATGTTTTCACTTTGTCAGTGTCCTTTCATTTAAAATTGAAAACTCCTTTTAGCATTTCATGTAAGGTAGGCATAGTGGGGATAAACTCTTACAGCTTTTATTATTTGTGAAAGTTGTCATTTCTCCTCCAATTTTGAAGTACAACCTGCAAAGTCTAGTATTCTTAGCAATTTTTTTACCCTCTCAGCACTTTGAAAATATCATCTCGCTCTCCTGGTCTGCAGTTTCTGTTGAGAAATCCACTGATGATTTCATGGGAATCCCTTATGTGTAACAAGTTGCTTTTTTTCTTGCTACTTTCAGAATTCTCTCTTTGTCTTAGGGGAATGAGGAAGAGGGGAAGTGGGGTGAAAAAATTAAGATGTTACATATGTATACCAACTCTCCATGATGCATGTAATCATTATGTAGTGCAAACATGTACTAATAAAAAACCTAAAGAATGAATTTGGAGATAAATTATTATAAAGTATTTCAATGACGATCTCTTTATATTTAATCTCTTTGGGTTTCTTGGGGTTCATGAATCTGTGTATTCAGTTACCTCTCCAGATTTGGGGTTTTCTCTCATATTTTCTGTAAGATTTTTCTCCTTTCTTTGCTCCTTCTCAGGGAAATAATAGGTATATTGGTTCAACTGACGAATCCCATAGGCTTTATGAACTCTTTTCATCCTTTTTTTTTTTTTTTCCATTTTCTTCCTCTAGTTTCAGATGACCCATCATTAAGCTTACTAATTCTGTTTGAACAAGTTTGTTATTGAAGCTCTTTTGAAATTCTGGATCCAGAACTTCAGTTGGCTTCTTTATTATGATTTCTGTCTCTTTGTTGAACTTCTTTAGTTCATGTATTGTTTTCCTGATTTCATTTAGTTTTCTTTCTGTGTTCTCTTCTAGCTCACTGAGATTTTTATGGGTAATTATTTTGAGTTCTTCAAGCAGTTCATAGATTTCCATTTCTTTAGGGTCAGTTACTGGTACCTTTTTGTTCCTTTGGTGCCAGCATGTTTCCCTGACTCTTTGTAGTCCAGTGTCTGAGCGTGTGAAGAAGTTCCCTATGCTGGTCTTCCTAGATGGGGTTCAGCAGGTAAAGCCCTTGATCAGTCAGCCTATCTGGATATTTTTGGTGAGATGGCTGAAATGGGGGCATGTGTAGGGTCTCTGCTGCAGTCCTTGGAGTGCTTGCCTTGTGCCTGGGTCTGAAAGAGGCCATCCACGCAGAGTGATTCTGGAACCTGCTCCACCTCTGTATGTCTGAAGTTGGTTCCAGCATGCAGGCTTGGTGGCTGGGTCTCTGAGGCTGGTCCTTGACTCTGGGTCCACGGACGCTCACCAGTGTGATGCCAGCCCCGCTGAGGTAGTCCGGTGACCGAGTCTATGGGATGGGCCTCGGTCCTGGATCTGTGGGGCTGTGCGGATGTCTGGACCCGTATGGGCTGGTCTGGTGCTGGGGCAGGCCTGGAGCTCGATTCCACAGTGTCATGGTTTTAGTACATTTGTGCTGCTATGATAAAATAATCCAAAGTAATTTATAAAAAATAGAAATGTATTTGTTTGTAATATAAACAATAGATATTAATATATACTAGATTAGTCATGTAAGTTTCTAGAAGGTGCCACTGAGGTTTAAGAATTATGGGACCGGGGCCGGTGAGATGGCTCAGCGGCATAAGCGCCTGCCTTGCAAGCGCGAGGGCCCGAGTTCGACTCCCGGATCCCACATACGAAAAAGGGGCCGGTGATATCGCTCAGCGGCACGGGCGCCTGTTGGCGCACAAGGTCCTGAGGTCGACCCCCCGGTACCCACAAAAAAAAAAAAAAAAAAAGAATTATGGGACCTCAGTTTATGGGAGAATTTTCTTATAATTACAAATTTTGAAAAGTGACGTGCTGATCTGACATTTTTTTCTTTTACCTTAATAGTCTGGTTGGGGTTCCCCCTTTTTCTTTCCTTTCATCACACACATTTATGTCTGATCTCCAGAGATACTGTGAAAGACTCTCCGAAGTCTAATATTCTAACATTTAAGATAGAACCTAAAGCTATACCATACCATAGTGTTATGATTTAAAATGTCCCCCAAGAGTTTCATATGTTTGGAGGGTGACTGAGTCATGAGGGTACTGTACTCATCAGTAGATCGGTCCATAGCTGACCTTGCTGTCTGGAGAGGGAGGCCTGTCCTTGGAGAGAAGAGGCGGGTCACTGAGTACGTGACCTGGAAGGGTGTATTCTTGTGCCAGCTTCTCCCCTCTCTCTCTCATACCTGGGCACCATGTGGTAAACAGCTTTCCAGCACCATGCTGTTCTACCTGGGAGCCAGCTGACGATGGACTAAATGCACTAAAATGTGAGCCAAAATAAATCTCTTTTCCTTTAATTTGCAGGAGTTGGCTATTTTGTCCCAGTTAAGACTACGTGACTAATACACATGGTAAAGTCAGGTTGGAATAAACAAAACAGAATTGAGAGGAGTAGTTACATGTATAATGCTTTTTGGTAGCATTTTTACTGTTTATAGCTGATGCCTTATCTCATCAGCATGACTTACAGAGGTGTTCCTCCATAGGGCTTACCCAGCGCGCCTTGACACTTTCAAACCAAAGGCTTGTCTTGGTGGAAGTCATCCATCTATTTCACTGGGCTGTCTTTCACATGGAACAAAACTAATTAGATGTCTGGTTTTAGTGGTATAGTTATTTTTATCTTGAGGACACCTAAGGTTTATGTAATGCCCAAACATCAATTAGACTAAGAAAAAAAGCAAGTCAATTTATGAGTCAGGCATTTTATTATCCTGAGAAAACAGGGGTCTGTGTCCTTTCACTGGAGCTTTCCTTTGCTGATCGATTAACTGCTGGCTCTTGTTCTATTGACCCTCACTAATTTTGTTGCGTGGTCTGTCGTTCTTTATCTGGACAAGAGGGAGTCTGTTCTGTAAATAGCAACAACTGATGAGGTAATAGGGGCTCGACTGTTGCTCTGTAGTGTGCGTCTGTGTGGAGGGCCTCTTTGCCTTCACATTTTCAAACCAAATTACAATTTGTAGTTGTCACTTTTACACATGGGTTCACAATTGGTACCAACATGGATATTTACAAACTACATTTACATTTGACTTCCCACTATTCTGTTATTTTCATATTACATTCTTACAGTGGAAAATCTTGCCTCTGTGTCGAAATGGGGTTTAGAGACATTAATTTGCATTGCTCTTCCCCACTAAGGGTCAGATGTTGCTGCTTCCTTTTACTCACAGTATCTGCATATTCAGTGGCTTGTTTAAATCAGCAACTTTGAATCCAATCCTTTACTTAAGATAAACAATTAGTACAAATGGAACTGGGACATTTATAGATCACTGATGCAATTAGATACTGAAGGAATCTATCTGATGTTCTAGAGAGTCAGAATAGCGGAAGTGTAGGAGCATACATTGACTTCTATTCTGAATTTTCCATATAACATTTACAAAATGGGGTTCTAATAATTTATAATTCATTTAATCCTTATCTGAGTCTAAAGAGCCTCTTTTTTCATTATACTGAGTTTTCACTTCTACGCTTTCATTGTTGCCCCTACTTATTAGAATCTTTTTCTTCTAAGTTTATTGGATTATCTTTTAAGACAAAATTCATGTATTTTCTTCCTTGTGAAAGCTTCTGACCAGCCAAAATCGATAGCTTCCTTTGCGCCACTACTTAGCAAATATCATAGTCCTTGTCATACTTCATAGTTATTTTCATTAACATACAAATCTCTCCCTGAGAATTGTATACTCTAAGTACTCAATAATTGTTGAATGAATTCTATTTCTGATGCCTAGAATATGTGGGATCAGTGATCAGTTTTACATCTAGATTTATGGCTGAAAGCAGCACTGACTTGTTGGGATGGCTTCTCTCTCACTCTCATTTGAGACCTCTCTTGTGGCTTGGTTGGATCTAACGTGGTCTCACGTGGCTTGCTCATGTGTCTGGTGCCTCATTTGGAATCACTGGGAAGGCGGAACTTTCTGTCCTTGTGGCCTTTCCTCTGGGCTTCTTTACCTGAGGGTGGGCAAACCTCATTGGGAAGATGCTTGTGAAATCTCTGCCGTGTCGTGTTTTGCTGATGTTTCCTTGGCCAAAGCAGGTCACCTTGGCTGTGATCAGATTCAGTGGAGAGCAACACTCAGACCAAGACGTTTCAGAGAGTTCAGTTCAGCAGCACGAGTACCAAGCTTTTACAGGTTGAACATGGAAACAAAGAGAAATTTGGCTACAGCTAATTGGCTGTAGCTAGTTTGCCTTATTTGGGCATGAGTGATCAATTGGTTGTCTTCGATTGGCTGAAGCTTGGTTCTTTGTGGTTGACTGAAGCTCAGCTATTTCTTACAAAATATATGTTCTTAAGTTAGGTGTGGTTGTATAGGAAATGAAAGTATGGAGACAGTCTCAGGCTAATGGACTTCTGCTTATTTATTTTAAATAAATTTCATACACATTTACATACATTACATACACACACTCATATACATCTGTCTACTAATTTATCTTTATAAATGTAGTAAAGATTGGGGGATATATTCTAAAATATAGGACATGATTTTGGGCAATTTGAATTTTCTCTTAATTTGTCTGAAGTTAGAAATGTATGCACATACACTAAACTGAGATACATTAAAACAAATTAATTAATAAGGAAGCATTTGGTCAGATGGGAAAGCATTCATTTGCCTTGACCAGGGGATAGGCCACCTGTTGTTTCAGGCAGCTATTCAGGTATCTTCAGCAGGTGTCTCTAGTGGAGGTGGATGCCTCATGCTGTCATAGCCTACAGTCATCAAACACATGTTGCAATTAAATAATTCTCATGTCTTGATTCTGTACTTATCTAAGCACTCTTCGGAGTATAAATGAAACCGAGTGTGTAGGCAGAAGCAGAATGAGCTGACTGTGTAATCTCAAGCCCTCTGTCCATGATCTACGAGACAGTGTTATTTTCATTGTAAATTAGTTCACAAGAATTTTGGTCATGCATTAGTCTTGGTAAGCTTAGTCAATATAACTTAATATCCTAAGAATAGATTCATGCTCAGTGTGCTGACAAAATCAGATTGC
Organism: Erethizon dorsatum; assembly: GCA_028451465.1. Classification (NCBI taxonomy): domain Eukaryota; kingdom Metazoa; phylum Chordata; class Mammalia; order Rodentia; family Erethizontidae; genus Erethizon; species Erethizon dorsatum. The sequence continues at coordinate 38,994,850 of CM051836.1, read as the reverse complement.
TGTGTTTTCCAAGGAGCAAACCAGGCCACCTACATGGACATTTACCAAGGTAAGTCCCCTTGAGAAGTTTCATGGCAGTTAGCTGCGTGAACCATTTTGGTAACTCTTGCTCATAGATATATGTAAATTTTACATTTTCCTCAAAAATCTATCTATATCTTATAGAAGCTTGCCTGTTTTCTTGTTTTTCCTTCTAAACAGTGAAGCTGTTGAAGGCAGTTATTTCTTCTTCATTTTTGTATGTATTTAGCGCCTAACTCAGTGCCTGGTATAATGTTAATTTAATTAATATTGAATGAAAATATATTCACTAACTGAGGCTGATTACTAGACAATCAATATTTATTTATTTATTTATTTATTTTTATTTATTTTTTTTGTGGGTACCGGAGGGTCGACCTCAGGACCTCGCGCGCCAGCAGGCGCCCGTGCCACTGAGCGATATCACCGGCCCCCTTTTCGTATGTGGGTTCCGGGAGTCGAACTCGGGCCCTCACGCTTGCCAGGCAGGCGCTTAAGCCGCTGAGCCATCTCACTGGCCCAATCAATATTTAAACATGTAAAGAAGAGAAAATACAGAAGATTTTGAGATATCCACTCTTGAGGACCATTTACATCTAACTTTACATATATTAACTTAATCATCAAATAATTGTACTTGTAAACTATCACTGTCTTTTCCATCTCCTACTGTTGTTTATGTGAGCATTGTTGTAGTATTGTTAAAGGTAAGTGATATTTAGGGATGTGTTAGACCATAAATGCACGTAACTATTCTGTTCTGACATATTAAGAAACGATTGGACTGGGAGGGATATAATCCAGTATAGCTAAAGAAAGAAATGTGTTTGTCTTAAGTTTAAATAAAGCTGAACTATATTCCAATGACATTTTCCTTTGTTTTAAAATCTTACTGTCCCATGAAAAAAAAATCTGCAGAATGAATGCTTTGAGGGCTCAAGAATCATCATTGGCATTGGTATTTTCTTTCCTCTATAAAATGGAGTTAAATAGACACAGAAAGGTAAATACCTGTGACCACCACTAAACAGAGCTTTGCTGAAGTTGGGAGTGAAATGAGGCCTGGAGCAAAGAGTCCTTCAGAGGCCCCCCAGATTTCCCCTCATCTGATGGGATTTTTCACTCTCGTAACTCTTCTGTGCTCTGGAAGGCAAATGGCTGATAAACTTAGATACAAACAGTGGACTCCATATGTACCACGTAAATTTCTCAAATTTCACTTGCACAATACTGCTGTATGGCGTTTCCTCAGCTTCAGCTTCTGTCCATACCTCTGGGGAAGACTGCAGAGCGGTGAGGTCAGCCCTATCATCAGGAGGCTTCCTTGTGTCAATAGGAGCTTTGTGCTCCTTCAGAAAGAAGCACTCTGAAGGTTCTCTGTATCTTAGGGTGTGTTAGCACTGCCAGGCAGTCTGGGCTGGGCCGGGGGAAAATAGGCTGACCTTGTGGAAAATTGCAGAGCTTCTCTGAGTAGAGGTGGGGTAAGATGGGTGTGAAGAGTACAACCTAGTATGTGGTCAGTTTACAGTAATCCTTGCCACTTGACTCACATTTGTGGATGAAAAACATGTCCAAAATGTTTGCTTTTACTCATAGGCAGTTATCTTTCTTTTGGATTGAGTCCCTAATCACTTTTAAACAGCTACTATATATTTTATATATATAGTACTTAATTGTATATAAAATATATACAATTGTATATACAGTTAAGTACTATGCAGACCAAATGTGTTACTTCATCCCTGAGAATAATCTCTGAAAAAAATTTATGAATTATCTACTATTTCAGATGTGGTGCTTTCACTCATTGAAATTTTCAGGGAAAGTTTGTATTTTAGAGCAAATATTACATAATTTCAGTCAAAAGAAAAGTTAAGGAGACTTATAAAAATACAGAAAACTTTAGTAAGAAAAAATTTAAGGAAAATTAAGTGAGAAAGGAAATCACTATTTTAGGGTTATATAAAGACAAGATAAAAATACTGTAGTACAATATGCTTTATGTTAACAGCTGTAAAAAATAGGAGTCCTATATTCAGGAAGAATTCCCAAGATTTAGCATAAGAGGAAAATAGGATCTAGGGGTATAAATGAAAACTATTAGCCAATGCCTAATTATATTTGCTCTATAGATAGTCATTTACATGCAGTGTTGTCTCACTTATCTGAAATCAATACAACTTGTGAGTGTAGTGGTTAACAGAAAACCAACCCAAGTTGGCCTAAGCAAAAGGGGAACTTAATGGCTGCCGAAAGCAGAAGGTACAAGTAGAGCCTTTGGTGAAAGGGGTCAGGTGGGATCACTAGGCCCCGGTTTCTCTCATTTCTGCTTACTCTGGATTAAATTCCCTATGGTCGTTAGTGTTGCTCGTGCCTCATAGTCTCACTACTCTCTGCCTCTTTTCCAGGTAATCTTGTAAAATTGGTGGGATTTCACTGTGAACTAAATAAGGTCATGCCTGGCTCCCAAATTCGATTGTGATGTAGGGAAACATTATGCACTGGTTGACTTTGGCCTGGATCTCTGACTTTTCTCTAAAGTAGGAGGAGGCTCAAACCATACAGTGGACTGAAGGAGAGCAAAGGTAAGTTCTCAGATGAAAATTAAAGCCATGAGAAGGCATAATGGAAGTCCAGAAAGACAGCAAGCAATGTTTACTACTGTTATGGCTTGTGTCTAGATGTCCCCCAAAGCCGCATGTGGTCATAGGTGGGGCTTTTTCAGAAGTGGCTGGATCTAGAGTGTGTAATTGACTCATGGTGCAATACTGGCATTAATGGTGTGTGATTCCTAAATCAGTCCACTGATTGGCTTGGCACTACCCTAATCCTGGTAGCCTAAATAGAGTATAAAAGGGGCAGAAAAAAGCTGCTAAGGTCCCTTGCTTGCTTGCTTTTGCTGTCTTCTGCCTGCCATGAACTGTTTCTCCTCTCTGATGCCCCTCTACCAAGCCACCCTGCCTTGGAGCCAGCCAATTATGGCCTAAAACCTCTACAAACTGTAAGCTAAATAAACCTTTCCTCCCTTAACTTGTGGGTGTTGGGTGTTTGGTCTCAGCAATGAGAAAAGTAACTAAGACAACCACATATACTAAGATTTTTCTTATCTAAAAAGGTAATTTTCCTGTATTTTGAAATAGTGTATAAAGCTCATAAACATTAGCTAATTCAATAAAATTTACTATTCCAGTATTTAATAGATTATAAATTTCCATGTGGACTTGCATAAAGCCAATCATAGTTAACATTCTTTACATATGGCCTTTTCTAAAAATGTATACTGAGGTGGAGTATACTAACCCAGTATTACCCTTCACCCCTCAGTCCTGGGTATCCCAGTGAACCTCTCACAAATGGAATTATGTTTGGCTGTGTCTTTGACATCAACATGCATGACATAAACTGGGCAGCTTGCAAACAGCAAACATCTATTACTTATAGTTCTGGAGGTAGAGAAGTCTGAGATCAGTGCTGCCCAGGCAGTGTCTGTTTCCTGGTTCATTAGTGGCATCTTCTCCCTGTGTCCTTACATAGTGGGAGGTAAAAACTAGCTCCCTTGGACCTAGCTTATGAGGCACTCATCCCATTTATGAAGGTTCTTTTCCCGTGATCTAACCACCTTCCATATGGCTATATCTCTTTGTACCATTGCCTTGGGGGCTAGCATTTCCATGTATGAGTTTGGGGGTGATGCAAATGTTCAGAGCATTGCACCTTCAGGAGGGAGTACCTATGCCAGCATCAGATCCTGGCAGATGAGTTGGAAGGAAAAGAACCTTTTCATTATCCCTGACTACCTGTCATTGTTTGGGATCCTCTGTGCTCTTTTACCCCAACTACTGGCTTCAGAAGTAAAGAACTGTCACAGGCAAGTCAATTAGGTGATTCTCTAATCTTTTCCTACTGCAATCTTTTTTGTATCATGTTATTTCTACCACAAATTATCTTTACTTGTATTTGTTTAGATTTACTTGTATCCTATTCATATCTAAATTTATATTACATAGTAACCCTTTCCACATTATTTTCCTAGCATAGCAACTTACTTGCCCCTCATCAGTCCAGGACTTGAGTTCAGTGATTGTTTAATTTTCATTAGCTCTGACAAGGATACATTTAAAACATTAAATAATTTCAATTATTAGAAGGGTTCCAGCGAAAAATGCAGATAATAAAGGCTGTGAGGCATAGTTGGAAGTATTTGAATAATCTAATTTTATTCTTTTCCTAGTAATTGAAATTTAATTGTGAACTTTAACATGCCAATATCCTCAAGGGGATTGGAACAACTACAGCTCTTTTCCTCTGTGCACATGACCCCATGTTGTGAGACTTTCTATTTAGTTTTATGGTATTTCTCTTCTTTTTGTGTGAAAACTTTCATTTCTTATAACTCTCACTCTCAGTGTTAGTGTACTTGTTTTTAAGAGATTCCTGGGTTTCACTCTTATATTGTATTTCTAATGATGAGGAATACTTGAATGTCTTACATATAACTCATATGTTTATTGTACTGTTTTTGGAGCATTTGGTTTGGCTTCCTGGATGTCCCCCTTCATTATTTTCTAGTTATTTTCTGGGTTCTGTTATGAAAAATAGGTGGAGAGAGACTGGGCTCTTGCATTTTACATCAGGCAAGTGTTTAATTTTTAAGCTTTTTTTTTTAAGAGTCAGATTGTTCCTTTATTGAGGTTTCTCTTTTCAAAATTAAGTTTATTAGTACATTTTAGGTATACATAATGATTATATTCATCATAGGGAATTTGTACCTGTACATGATATATCTCGATTCCTCTTTTTTCCCAATCGCCTCTCCTCCTTTCAGTTCCTCTTCCCTTCCTTATTTACAAAGATTTGTTTCCATTTTATCCCTTTTTTTAAAATCATTTTTTTCTTTTCCCTTCCTTCCTTTCCCCCTTGCCCCACCCTAGTTCCTCTTTCCTTTTGAATGATTACTTCCCATTTCATAATATTATACATTTTGGTCCTTATTTACTCTTTCAGTTTCTCACACTAGGGAGATAATGCGATGTTTACACGTGTGAGTCTGATTCATTTCACTTAAGAGTATGGTCTCAAGTTGCATCCATTTACCTACAAATGTCTCAAATTTATCCTTCTTTACGGCTGAGTAGTACTCCATTGTATAAAAAAACCCACATCTTTTTATCCATTTCTTGGTTGATGGGCATTTGAGTCAATTCCAAGATTTAGCTATTACAAACTGTGTTGCTGTAAACATGGGTGCACAAATATCAGTGTGGTGCAATATTTTTAACTGCTCTGAGAAGGGGAATAGCTGGGTCAAATGGGACCTCTAATCCCAGTTTTTAAGGAATCTCCACACTGATTTCCATAGTGGTTGCACCAGTCTACACTCCCACCAACAGTGGAGAAGTGTTCCTTTTCCCCCACAACCCCACCAGCGTTTGTTATTGGTTGATTTCTTGATGATAGCCATTCTTGCTGGAGATGGAATCTCAGCCTTGTTTTAATTTGCATTTCTCTAATAACCAGTGATGTTGAACACTTTTTCATATATTTATTTGTCGTTTGTATGCTCATGGGTAAGAAGAACCAACATAGTGAAAATGGCCATATTCCCAAAATTGTTATACAGATTTAATGCAATCCCGATCAAAATAGTATTAGCATACCTCAGAACTAGAGAAAACATTCCTAAAATGCGTTTGGAGTCAGAAGAGACCTAGAATAGCAAAAACAATTCTCGGCAACAAAGGCAAGGCAGGGGCTGATAAAACTCCTGACTTGAAATTACACTACAAAGCTACTGTGAGAAAAACAGCATGGTACTGGCAAAAATACAGACCTGAGGCTCAGTGAAACAGAATAGAAGATGCAGAAACAACTACAAACACACTCAGCCACCTTATCTTTGACAAAGGGGCCAAACACATTCACTGGAAGAAAGATAGCCTCTTTAATAAATGGTGCTGGAAAAATTGGCTATCTGCTGAAGACTAAAACTAGACCCACATTTATCACCATGCACTAAACTAAGGTCAAAATGGATCAAAGATCTAAATATTAAAACAGAAACACTAAATTTGATGGAAAAAGAATAGATAGAACTCTTGAAGATGGGTGTGTGTAGGGTTAATAAACAAAACCCCAATCATGTGGGAAATAATACAAAGAATAACTGGGATCTCATCCTATTAAAAAGCTTTTGCACAGCAAAAGAAATCACCAAGAGTGAAAAGATAACCCACAGATTGGGAAAAAATTTTAGCCAGTTGTCCTTCAGACAGAGGACTTATATCTAGGACATATAAAGAATTAAAAATACTCAATCCCCCCAAATTTAAAGACAGAATCCAGTAATGGGCACCTGAGATAATTTTTACATTTTAAGGACCTCAGGTAAAACAGTCTAATCTTGGCAACTTCATATTTTATGAAGGAATAAGTAATTTTCTTTCAGCTATTCTGTTAAGAATAATTTTTGGGGGCCGGTGAGGTGGCTCAGCAGCGCAAGCACCTACCTGGCAAGCGCGAGGGCCCAAGTTTGACTCCCAGAACCCACGTACGAAAAAAGGGCTGGTGATATTGCTCAGCAGCACGGGCACCTGTTGGCGCCAAGGTCCTGAGGTCGACCCCCGGTGCCCGCAAAAAAAAAAAAAAAAGAATAATTTTTTGAATGATTGAAGCAATTCATTGAGTGCAGGCATGTGTATTTTGCTGTTGTCAAAGAGATGTAAAATAAAGCATCAATGGGCAGGCCTGGCTCTCAGGTGAATTCTAGTGTGGATGAGTTGGCCTTTGGGGCCCTTACAGAGCTTTTGTCATCTGTTTTCTGGGCTTCATCCTCTTCCTTTCCTTGCCTCCAGATACTGAAACCACCTTTCATTCTGGGCTTCTCTCTTCTCTTGTCAGCCTTGGCCTCCCATCCCCTTATGTGGCTTTCTACCAGTCATCTGAATGAAGCAGAGTAGATTTCTAATCTTGTATCTTTGATCCCAGCTAGCTGCTATGCCTGGAAATAAAATGCCTTTGCTAGAAATAAGCCTCACTAGGATATTAATGCATCAAAATGGTTTAATACATTATTATTCCCAAGGATTTAGGCATTTTTATAAGAAGCTTTTAAAGATCTGTCACATTTAAGTACTACAAGAAATGATCATCTTAAGATGGAATGTTAGCCAGGTCTGTGGCCTTTAGGTCTAGGAAGGGCACAGCAGCTTTCTCTGTCTCTTTTGGGGCAGACCAACGCCCTTCTTTCTGGATACCTCTGTACCTTGCTCCATCAGTAGGGTTTTTGAGACATCTCCCTGATAGCCAGGATGTCTGGGTGTTGCTTGCCAGCTGTGTTCCTGTTGGGTCTACATCCAGGGCTTGGCTGTGTTTGCAGCCATTGCCACCAACTCCTTGAACAATTTCCCTGGATTCAGATTGGCTCCAGATTTCTTGCTTCTACCTACTTTTTTTGTGATAGATCCCTATTGTCTCCCAGTTGGATTTGTACCAGAGATGCTATATCTAGAATATGAATTTACTTTGTGAATATTAACTCCTCTTAGCTACCGGCTCTTCTCCCAGGATTTCCGTTTTTGCTATCCCTGTCTTTCTAGCTCTGACTTCTTGTCTCCCAGCATCCCACACTGCCTACCTGACCTGAAGATACTGTGGAAAACAGTGGAGGTACAAGGCAGAGCATGGTGAGCAAGTGAAGATGACAGAAAGAATTTTATACTGAAGGGAGATTTATGGTTTGAACCTCGGTTACCTCCAAGAGATGGTCATTCCACGGTATCACACATGCATAAGCTTTTCTCCCCTTCTCCTGCAGTCTCCCTTTACTAAGATAAAACACCCATTCCTCATGGGATAGGACTACCAGGTATTTCATCGTTCTGGCCATACTTTTACCAGAAAATCTACCTTGTTAATATTTCCCGGGAAATTTGGTGTCCAAAACGGAAGAAAATATAGGCAACATGAGAGTTCGTGTAAGTGTTCAATCTACCCTGCATTTCTGTCTTGTCCACAAAGATACCATGGAAGACTTAAAAAATGCCTTTCTGAAGTCCACATTTACCATGTCAAAAGGAAACGAGGCTGTCTGACATAAAATGAGTATTAAACATATATACATTACAAATTAAATGTGAAAAAACAAACACAAAGTTTATATTTAGGTGGGTGTGATAGCACATGCCCGTAATCCCAGCTACTCAGGAGACTGAGGTAGAAGGATTGCAAGTTCCAGGACAACATAGGCAATTTAGCAAGACCCTGTCTCAAAAACAAAAACAAAAACAAACAAGCAAGAGGGCTGGGATATAACTCAGTGCCAGAGCATCTGCCTAGCATGTTCTAGGCCATGGGTTCAATCCCCAGTACTTGGGGGGGTGGGACACAAAAAATAGTACTTAGTCCTAAAAATGACATCTTGTACTCAATCCCATATTCCGGTTGACAGCAGAAAAGCATAATACACTCCCGTTTTTGGATTTTGGTACTCTGGCACTTTGGCCTTTTCTGTTTTTAAATAGTCACTGTTGGGTTGGCTTGTATCTTTTGGTTAATATTTCAAGATTCAAACTTAAATTCAAGATTCAAACTTCTTAGCAGAAAAAGATATTTCAAAGATTTGCTCCTCTACTTTCTACTTCCAAGGCGCCACCGGGTATCAACAAGGGCTGCTTTAAGGCGGTCAGCGTAGGGTAGCTCATCCTTCCTGAGGTCTTCGTGCTGTCTCTGCGGCCTCCTGGTCGCTGTGGAGATATTCCCTGTCTGTGTTATCCTTGAGTTGTTGTCTGCTGTAGAAAGTCTGTGGCTAGTGAAACTAGATCATGAATCAGGGTAAAACATTCATCTGCTATGCATCATAAGCTCTTCTTTTACGCTAGCACAGTCCAGGTTAAAAAAAAATTGCAAGGAGCACAATGAGATGACAACTACGTGAGGCTGGAAATGGGCAGTGCTTTTCAGGTGGTTGACTTGGTACAAAATTGAGTGTTTGTGTCCTTAATATCCTATGTTGGGACGCTGACCCCAGGTGTATTACAAGGTGGGACTCTGGGAGGTAATTGCATCATGGGAACAGAACACTTGTGAGCGGGATTGGTACCCTTACGAAAGGGTCCTCAGAGGACTCTGTCACCCTCTTCCTGCTGGGTGAGGACTCGAGAAGTCAGCAGCCTGTGACCCAGAAGAAGCTCTTCACCAAAACCTACCTGTTCTGGCACCCGTTCTTCAGGTTTCCAGCCTCCAGAGGTGTGAGGAATGAATTTTGTTGTTTATAAGCCTCACAGTCTATAGTGTTCTTCTGCAGCATCCTGAACTAAGACCCTGGGCAAGAATTAGAGCAGCTGTTGTTGCTCTGTCTGCAGGAAGTCCTGGTGCTAGAGTCAGCTCCAAAGCCCTGGCCCATCTCAGCTGGGAGTTTGGAGGTAAGAGTGAGTTGTCCGTGGAAACACTTTGGCATTGTGATCCCAATGTGGAAACTGTGTTCCAGGGCCTTAGTTTCAGAAATACATCTCAATTCAGTGCTCATTTTGCACTTGTGTGAGAGTCAACCAACTGCTGTAATCACGGAGACGTGAGACGGAATTAGACAAAGCACAGGTTTCAGAGACAGAACTGGATTTATTTCTACCTATTTCCTTTTGACCTTGGAAAACCCATGGAACTTTTTGAACCTCAATTTCATCATCAGTAAAATAGGAGTAATAAATGCCCATCTGATTAAAGAAAACAATGTCCATCAATAAGTTACAGCTGTAATTAGAAATAATGAAACACCTTTTAAGCACAAATATTGCTTTTCTATTATTCTAAGAGATAGCAGTTTACTTCCTTTACCATTATTGATTTCATAAAGCACGACATTCCTCCCAAACACGAACATCTTTCTTTGAGACAGATGCCTTTTCTCCTTAGAGGGATGCCTTTCTCTCTCTTCCTGCCAGGGCTCTGAGGATCCCTATGAACCTCCTTCTGCACCTCCCTCAGGGGCCCTGGGACATCCTCGTCTCGTATCCTTGCCGTCATTATTTGGTCTGGGGAGGACTGGTAGAAACTCCCTTTGTGGCTTGTTGACGTCAATTCTGAGGATGTACAAGATGGATTAAGAAAAGGCCTCTGGTATGTTTTACCTTTCAGGGAGCCAAATGTTTTGCAAATCAGAAGCAAAAGGATTAGTATACGGAAGGCAGGCCCACATTTCTGTCAAGACAGAGACAGCTAAACTCTCACTTTTCCCCGGGCCCCCATGTATTTCCCGTTAGACCTCATCTCCCCGTCATGCTTTAAGTCTTTTCTTCCTCACTTTCCTACTTAAAACCCTCAATCGGGCTCTGCTCTCTATCAGTCTGTTGCTAGGTCTGAAGGCAGAGCAGTTAGAGAGCTCCTGTTCTGGAGAGAGGAGCTCTAGTGACTATGAGAGGGCTCTGCCTAGCAGACTCTGGGTGCTTCCTCTAATTTAATTTACTTAATTCTGCAGCGGGAGTTGTGAAACTAAAGAGTGAATAGCTTTGCTGTCAGCCTGGCTAAGGAAACCTGTTCCAAAACCAGGGAAAGGGGCTCAAAGTAGCGACTGCCTCTTGTCTCCTCCAGTGACTTGCCTTTGCATGGCCGTCTCTGGGGCTCAGGGAGGCTAGAAGTGAACACTCAGGAGTAGAGGCGTATGTCTCTTCCTGACTGAGAGTTCTGAAGGTTTTGGTACCAATAAGTAAAGCTGGAAGTGCTTCTGGTCATTCCAGTGTGACTCAATGATGATTTCATTTAAGCATGTGATGTCTTAAAAGTCAGTCCAAGGAAACTCAGTCTGGGCTCTCCATAATCTGTAAAGGTCTGTAGACACCCCTGCAAAACTCTTTTCTTAGGTCCATGATTCCATAATACCTATCTTTCCCTGGCTAGGGGAAAATGATTTGTGACAAGGAGCATGCAGTAGAATCATGTGACCAGAAGGTGGCACTGGAAGTATTTACAAGCTATTGTAGAACTTTAGGTAAGTGATACAGCCCTTGCTTCCTTCCAATCGCCTAAAATGAAACAACTGTGTTTTGTTAACACCATGTTACACAAAACTTTTTTTGTGTGTGCGTTTATACTTTTACCCAAACTATCGCATCCTACTTTCCTGGCATGTTAAGAGTGTTACTAACAATGAATTCAAAGACCGGAAGGTTTTGTTTGCTGAAATTTGCCGCATGTAGTTATGATGTCTTCTATTCTTTGAATCTTGAACAAAAACATCCCCCAGTTCTCTGGGAAATAAGAGACCTTATTTGTTTAGCAATTGTTCTCCCTTGTCTCTTCAACTCTGAGGCAGTTCCAGAGGTTTAGATACAGAGTTGATATTGTCCTTCTCAAACTTTTTACTTGTCAAAACTTTTAATAGTCGTTGTATGAATTTAATGTAAAAGGAAGCAAGTTATTACTGCCTTTCCATGACAAATAGACTGCTTCATGAATAAGTAATTTTCTTAGTAGTTTGAACAGTAAAAGTACTTAAAGGCACAAAAACCTTGGAGGAACTCAGCAAGACGCTTCTGTGCCATTTTGTTCGGAAGCAGTTCTATTAATGGTGAAACCAGCCACCTTATTCATTTGCTTGTAGCTTCCTAGAACAAGGAGCTGCCAGTCATGATCCAAATAGTAAATACTTTAGGTTTGTAGGCCCTAAGTTCTCACTTGCAGCTGTTTGACTCTCCTTTGTAACTTGGAGGTAGCCACAGGCAATAAGCAAATGGGTATAGTTTTGTTCCAATAAAACTTTATTTACAGGAAGAGGCAATAGGCTACATTTGGCTTAGGAGCAGTAGTTTTGAAATCCCTGAAACAGGAGGAGACTGAACTATTTTCTTCTCTGATATGGAATTTCCTTTTTTTTTTTTTTTTTTTTTTTTGTGGGTACCGGGGGGTCGACCTCAGGACCTCACGTGCCAACAGGCACCCGTGCCGCTGAGCGATATCACCGGCCCCTTTTCTATATGTGGGATCCGGGAGTCGAACTCGGGCCCTCGCGCTTGCAAGGCAGGCGCTTACGCCGCTGAGCCATCTCACCGGCCCGGAATTTCCTTTTTGATTTTGTTATCCTTCTACAGTGGTAGCTGATGGTTTTCCAGATGTTTTTGAACACAGATGTGTTTATCCTACTGGATTTCACACTATTACAGGAACACAAGGGTAGGAGCAGTTTTTATTTCTGTTGTGGACACTGCAGGGGAAATCACTGATAAAAGCAGAGGGCATGGTTGTGTGTGCCATCTCCTCCTTGGCGCTCAGAAGTAAGGTTTGGTAAGGATATTGTGAAAGAGAAACTCTCATATGCTGTTCATGGAATGTGAATTAATATAGTCATTATGGAAAACAATATGTAGATTGCCCAAAAAACTATCATATAATCCAGCAATCCCACCTCTGCCTTTACATCCAAAGGAAAGGATATATTTCAAGCCAAGAGTGGAAAATAAACCTAAGTATCCATCAATAGATGAATGGATGAAGAAAATGTAGTTTCTATACACAAGGGGATATTATTCAGTTATAAAACAGAATGAAATCCTGTCATTTGTGGCAAAATGGATGAGACTGGGGGATCTTATATTAAGTGAAATAAACCAGGCACAGAAAGACAAATACTGCATGTCCTCACTTTCCTCTCACTTACATGCAGAAGTTTAAAAAGTTAATCTCATACAAGTAGAGAGTAGATAATGCTTACCAGAGGGTGGAATGGGTAGGTTGGAAGGGGCTACGGAAAGAAGATGGTTAACATGTACGGGGACGAAAGTGGGTAGGAGGAATAACTTCTTATGTTGTATATCACAGTAGGGTAACTATGGCTGACATGAATTAATTGTGTATTGTAAAACAGCTAGTAGAGAGAATTTTTAATGTTCCTAACACAAAGAAATAATGAATGTTTGAGATAATAGAATGCTAATTACCCTGATCTGATTATTACACATTGTATACATGTGTTAAAACATCACACTGTACCCCATAAATATGTACAATTATTATATGTCAGGTAGCTATAAAAAGTAAGGGTTTCTATTGGGACAACTGACTCCAGCATAATTTTGTGACATTATATTTGGCTAAGATGCATCCTTTTTTCTTTCTTTGAGATACTGGTGATTGAACCACTTTTTACTTTATTTTATTTTATTTAATTTATTTATTTTTTGAGACAAGGTCTTGCTAAGTTGCCCAGGCTGGACTCAAACTTGTGATCCTCTGCCTCAGCCTCCCAAAGTGCTGAAATGACTGGCACGAGCCACCACGCCTGGTGACTAAAACTCATTTTTTTTTTTTTTTTTTATTGTGGGTACTGGGGGTCGACCTCAGGACCTTGTGCGCCAGCAGGCACCCGTGCCGCTGAGCGATATCACCGGCCCCTTTTTTCGTATGTGGGTTCTGGGAGTCGAACTCGGGCCCTCGCACTTGCCAGGCAGGCGCTTACGCCGCTGAGCTATCTCACTGGCCCAAAACTCATTTTTAAAAAATAAGTATTTGCACAGGACTACCTGTGGGCCAAATCTATTTTTCTCCCTATTTTTTACAAATAAAGTTTTATTGAATGACAGCCACACTTACTTGTTTATGTATCATCCATCCGCATTTTATTTTATTTTATTTTTATTTTAAAGGGGAAAAAAATTTAAAAAATGATACAGAATTTCAAAAAATGGTAATAGGAAATTTAAAATGGTTGATATATTGTGTATTGTTAGCTTCAAAGTGGTTGCTCAGATTACAAGATACAGGCATTCAAAATTGATCAAACAATGTAAGCACAAACCATCCTTTTCAATGAACTAAATGAAATTAGTAGTATAATTATCTTAGCTGTCATATATATATATATATATATTGTTTTTCTTTTCCCTTCTTTTCTTCTTTCCCCCATCCCAATTATTCTTTCCTTTTGAGCAGTTTCTTTCCTTTTCACAATATGTATTGTACATTTTGGATCTTATTCACTCTTTCAGTTTCTTTTCTTTTTTTTTTTTTTTGTGGGTACTGGGGGTCGACCTCAGGTCCTCTCGCGCCAGCAGGTGCCCGTGCGCTGAGCGATATCACCGGCCCTTTTTTTTAATGTGGGTTCTGGGAGTCAAACTCGGGCCCTCGCACTTGCCAGGCAGGCGCCTACGCCGCTGAGCCATCTCACCGGCCCTCTTTCAGTTTCTTACATGAGGGAGACAATATGATGTTTACACATGTGAGTTTGATTTATTTCACTTATGGGCATGGTCTTTAGTTGCATCCATTTACCTATAAAGCCTCAAGTTTATTCTTCTTTATAGCTGAGTGGTACTCCATTATGTAAAAATACCACATCTTTTTTATCCATTCCTCAGTTGATGGGCATTGGGTTGTTTCCAAGATTTAGCTATTACAAATTGTGCTGCTATAAACATAGGTGCACATATACCACTGTGGTATGATGTTTTTAATTCTTCTGGGAGATACCCAGAAGGAGAATAGCTGGGTCAAATGGGACCTCCAGTCCTAGTTTTTTGAGGAATCTCCACACTGATTTCCAGAGTGGTTGCACCAGTCTACACTCCCACCAACAGTGCAGAAGGGTTCCTTTTTCCCCACAGCCCTGCCAACATTTATTATTGGTTGATTTCTTGATGATAGCCATTCTTTCTGGGGTGAGATGGAATCTCAGTGTTGTTTTAATTTACGTTTCTTGAATGACCAGTGTTGTTGAACATTTTTTCATATATTTATTTGCCATTTTTAATTTGTTCATCTGAGAACTGTGTATTCATCTTGGATGCCCATTTTTGGATTGAGTCTTTGAATTTAGGAGGCCTGATTTTCTTCAATTCTTTATATGTTCTATATAGAAGTCCTTTGTCTGAGGGACAATTGGCTAAAATTTTTTCCCAATCTGTGGGTTGTCTTTTCACTCTTTTGGTGATTTCTTTTTTTTTTTTTTTTTAATGTGGGTTCCAGGAGTCAACCTCAGGACTTCATGCTAGCCAGCAGGCACTTGTGCTGCTGAGTGGTATCATTGGCCCTTTTTTTCCTTTATGTGGGTACTGGGAGTCGAACTCAGGACCACACGCTTGTGGGTGAGCTATCTCACTGGCCCTTGGTGATTTCTTTTGATGTGCAAAAACTTTTTAATAAGATGAGATCCAAGTTGTGGATTCTTTGAAGTACTTCCCATGCAGTTTGGTTTTTGTTCATGAACTCTCTATCTCCGCCTATATCTTCAAAGATTTCTACCTACTTTCTCTTCCAGTAGATTTAGTGTTTCTGTTTTAATATTTAGATCTTTGATCCATTTTGACTTTAGTTTAGTGCATGGTGATAAATGTGGGTCTAGTTTTAGTCTTTGACATTTGGAAAGCCAGTTTTTCCAGCACCATTTATTAAAGAGGCTATCTTTCTTCCAGTGAACATGTTTGGTCCCTTTGTCAAAGATAAGGTGGCTGAGTGTGTTTGTAGTCATTTCTGCATCTTCTATTCTGTTCCACTGATCCTCAGGTCTGCTTTTTGCCGGTACCATGCTGTTTTTCTTACAGTAGCTTTGTAGTATAATTTCAAGTCAGGGATTGTGATGCCTCCTGCCTTACCTTTGTTATCCAGGATTGCCTTTGCTATTCTAGGTCTCTTCTGTTTCCATATGAATTTTAGGAATGTTTTCTCTAGATCTGTGAGGTATGCTAATGGTATTTTGATTGGGATTACATTAAATCTGTGTAACAGTTTTGGGAGTATGGCCATTTTCACAATGTTGGGTCTTCCTATCCATGAACAAGGGATATCTTTCCATTTTCTGATATCCTCTTGGATCTCTTTTTTCAGAGTACTGTAATTTTCAACATATAGATTTTTTATTTCCTATAGATTGAGTCCTAAGTATTTTATGTTTTTGGATGGTATTGTGAAGGGTGTGGTTTCCCTAATTTCTCTCTCAGTGAGTTAGTTGTTTGTGTACAGGAATGCTATGGAGTTTTGAGTGTTGACTTTGTATCCAGCTATGCTACTTAATTTGGTTACTAATTCTAGAAGTGTTTTGGTGGAATTTTTGGGATCTTCTACGTAGAATATCATGTCATCTGCGAATAATGATATTTTAACTTCTTCCTTTCCTATCCTTATTCCTTTTATTTTTTTCTCTTGTCTAATTGCTCTGGCTAGTGTTTCCAGAACTATATTGAATAGGCGTAGTGATAATGGACAACCTTGTCTTGTTCCTGATTTTAGATTGAAAGCTTTCAGTTTTTGTCCATTTAGTATGATGTTGGCTGTTGGTTTGTCATAGATGGCTTTTATCAGATTGAGGTAGAGATCATCTATTCTGATTTTCTGTAGGGTTTTTTATCATGATTAAGTGTTGGACTTTGTCAGAAGCTTTTTCTGCATCTATTGAGATGATCATGTGATTTTTGTCTTTGGCTCTGTTGACATGGTGTATTACATTTGTTGATTTGCGTATGTTGAACCATACCTGCATTTCTGGGATGAATCCCACTTGGTCATGGTGTATAATTTTCTTGATGATTTGCTGCATTTTGTTTGCTAATATTTTATTGAGGATTTTGCATCTATGTTTATTACAGAGATTGGCCTGTAGTTCTCTTTTTTGGTTGGGTCTTTTTTTGATTTTGGTATCAGAGTAATACTTGCCTCCAGGGATGAGTTAGGGAGGATTGCTTCCCTTTCAATTTCATTATAGAGTTTGAGAAGTATTGGCATTAAATCTTCTCTAAATTTCTTGTAGAATGCAGCTGTGAACCCATCAGAGCCTGCAATTTTCTTTGTTGGTAAGATTTTGATTACATTTCAAGTTCATTTACTGATATTGGGTTATTCAGAATTTTTATATCATCTTGATTCAGTTTTGGTAGTTCATACATTTCTAGGAATCTGTCCATTTCTTCTGCGTTTTCCATCCTATGTGAGTAAAGATTTTTCAAGTAGGTATTGATGATCTTCTGAATTTCCACAGTATCTCTAGTGATTTCAACATTTTTATTTTGTTTTTTGTTATGATCCTTGTGAGTTTTTTAGCAGGTAGCTATTTCACTAGTATCAAGGCCTCTCTAGGTAAAGTCTGTTCTTCAGGGATGTCTTCTGTGTGTAGGAGGCTCTTGGTTTGTGTCTGTCACAAGATCCTATCTTCTCAATTAATTAAGAGTGGGATGTTGTTATCTGTTTGGCTCAGTTCCCAGTCATTTGGTGCTGGGGTGTGGTGAGGTTATTACCCTAGAGCTTCCCAGTATTGTTACAGAAGGGAGAAAAACTGATTACAACAGATATGTCATCCTAGCTAAAGTAATAAAGTTAGCAATAACAATAGCATCAAGCACAACTTAGAAACTGACAAACTGTGGTTACTATTGATTTTGTACTTTAGACCATAGGAGCAGAGTCTGTAGTTACATAGTAGAACAGATCATAAATTAGTAGTTTATATGCAAAGCGTTTCCCCCTGGAGTGGTTTTACCCTGTGGTGGGGAAATTTAAGGAGGATAGTATATAAAATAAAGATAACTGGAAAGGAAGTAGAAGCAAGGCTGGAGGACAAAGGATGATCATGCCAGGTTTGGGGAAACTAGAAAATTGAGTAGGAAAGAAAGAATAAAGGAGTATTCGAGGGATTATCTGAATTTGGTCTCTGGGTTTGGGGGGTGGGATTAGTTTTCTGGGGCTGGAGTTCTCCCCTGCCATTTAGAAAAGAAAGAAAAAGAAAAGAAAAGAAAGAAAGAAAGAAAAAGAAAAGGGAAGAAGGAGAAGAAAAAGAGAAGATAAAGAAGATAAAGAAAAAATAAATTAATTGTGAGCAAAGGGCTGGTTACCGTGTCCTGGATTTTTCTGGAGCTGGTTGCTGCTCCTGCAGAGGCCTCAGTCACCTGTTAGCTCGTATTGTTATTGTTGCTTTAGATTTTTCATGCCACTAGTCTTGCCTGTCCATTGTGTGTGCCTTGGTTGGGAGCCTACTGTGTCGCTAGTGTTCCCTCTGGTCTCTGGGCCTTTCAGTGCAGTTCACCTGGGTTACCACACTGAGAAGATGGCAATGGGAGGCCCATCCTCATTTTATAGTGACAAAGAGTTGAGCGGTTGTGATGGAGACCTCTGACCTCTAGAACTTAAGATATTTACTATCTGCCCCTTTGTAAAAAAAAAAATTGCTGACCTCTGCTTTAAAGTAGTGCTTTTTAGACACTGCAATAATGAACTGGTTTTCCTTTCCCTTTTCTTTTTAAAGTCCATCTTGACAACACATGGTCCTGTTGCTCATGGCTGTGAGCAGTTTGTGCCATAACCGACTCACCACATAGGCCTGAAGCCCTCACTGGTCCATTGTTGTTGAAAAGGATGAGACTCTTTGTGTTGGATGTAGCTACAAGGTCAAGGGATTATAAGCATTTGAAATGCTTGCACTCAAATTCTGTACTCATCTAGTAGCGGTGTTGGAACAGACAGTGTGCAGATTAGCAGTATGGTTCTAGAACAATTCTATTAGTGTGTGGTTCTTGAATCATCATCACTTGTATATTTTGTTAAAAGGCAAGTTCTGATTAATTTAATAAATATAAGGCAGAGTGAGCTTATAATTTGGATTTCTAATATATTTCTAGATGATGTCGATGCTACGGACCCACGGACTGTACTTTGAGTGGCAGCTGCTCTGGAGGTCATTTCTAAAGGGATCAAATTAGATGTCAACCATACCCTTTCTTCACAATATTTGGCTGCATTATTCCCATTTTTATTGATTAGGACTATGTTAGATAGAGAAGTGAAGCAATTCGCATTGGGTAACCAAGAATGAAACACAGTGCCATTAACCAAGGCATTCCTAAGAAACCCAGACACCCTTGCCTACCCAAATACATAATATTTCAACCTAGAAGTCAGCTTTCCTAATGCTGACAGCAGTTTTGCTTGCAACTTAGCTGAAGACAAGTTAATAGTAGTATTGATTATAATCTGTTAAACAAGTGTGGAACATAAAGAGGAATGCAAATGGCTCTTAACCCCCTCCTTCCTCCTTACCCCTGCTTTCTTGTCTCCTTCATCCTCTCATGTTATTATGTGTTGTTTGGAGAGTCTCCAAATCTCCATTTGGACAGGAAGCCACTGGGAATGAGTATGTCCAGCGGGAAGTGGGATCTTTTTTATGTTCTTGGAACATTAACACATGAAAAATATACTTAAAGAAATCAGGCAAATGCCGTTTTGTCTCACTGGGGAGCACTATTGTAGCCATGTGTGAGGCTTGGATTTGCATTTAGGGGTTTATATCACTGGAACTGATTTGCCTGTTACCTGTCCTCTCTTCATTTCTGTTGATCATGAGTTTTTTGTGTAGTGCAGCTGCTGCTTATCAGTTTTAGACTATCCGGATCATTGAAAAGAGCAGCAAAAGAGGCTATTAAGGGCAACTTAACTTGCTGCATTGCTTACTGTGAAAAGTTTGTTGGAAGATAAATCTCCTTTGAAAAGATTTATACCATATAGAACATTAAAAATACTGATGATGTGAACTCATTAGTTCTATGGAAATATTGCCTTGCTTCTGTATCTGTATTGTTGGTCCATAGTTCTCCTTTGTCAGAAATCAGTTTCTGTTGGAGTTAATTTGTAATTTATCAAAGCAAAGATGGGGGCATATTCTCATCTAACAAAAAGTATCCACCTAGGACAAAGTCATTTTTATCAAATTCTTTATAAGAAGCAACCTCTTGTCTCATAGTACCTTGAACTGTCTGCCTGTTTCTCTGTCTCTCTCTCTCATTTTTTTTTATTGTTTTTCAGGGATAATATCAAAACCATGATGTATTAGTTACTTTCCTGTTGTTGGGATAAAAGACCACAACAACCACAGCTTAAAGAGGGAGAAGTTTATTTTGGCTCACAGTTTCAGTAGGTGCAGTCCATGGCTACTGGCTCCATGGCAGAAATGGCATGGCAGAGGACAGCTGCTGATTCCAGAAAGCAGAGAGTGAAGGGAGGAGCCAGGAGGGGAGATACACTGTTACAGGCCAGGCCTTTAGTGACTCTCCTCTTCCATCCAGGCCTCACCTCCTAACAGCACAGTCAACTATGAATTCATCAGTAACTTAATCCATTGATATAGTGCCACCATGATCCAATCACCTTCCAAAATCCCCACCTCTCAACACAAGACTTCTGGGGGACATTTTAGATCTAAACCATAACACATGATAATTTTCTTCAGTAATCTGACCATTGCTGAAGTAATGTTTCAATAGGATTTGAAAGGAAGGCTTCTAAACTACTAACAAACCATGATTGTCCTGCTTATAATGTTTTGTGTGTTGAACAAGTCACCTAAGGTTAAAAGGATAAAAATATAAGCATTTTTTTCACTCATATTCTCAGAATGTTTCCTTCTTGGAAAATTCATAATACTCTCAAAAATTGAGGTTAAACTCTTAACCAACAAGAAAGCCCTGACAACTCAGCACATCCAAGCTTTTTGTTCTCCCAGGCAAGGAATGTGAAAGCCCATCCTTCTTTGTCTTTTTATCATCAGCAGTGGGACCATCCCTGCAGACTTCCTACATCCATTTTACTTTACTTCTGTCCTTCTCTCCATTCCTCCAGGTTAGGTGCTTCTCACCATCTTGTACCTTGACTTCTGATATAGCTCCCGGGTGATCCAGCTACCTAAAGCTTTATTCTTCTTTCCATGTTCTCTTTCATTTGTCTGAAATTCACATTTAGTTATGTCCTCTTTCCGAGCCCCACCATCACCAGAGAGATGACATTCCATCATGTCTGCACGCTTTCCAGACCCTCAGATACAGGTTCCCATGTTCTCATTTATTCATCTCTCTACTCTCTGAGCTGCACATTATACCCCAGTAGCATGGAACTACGTGTGTTTTTCAGAGATGGCATGCTCTTTCACATTTGCTACCTTTGCTTATGATTCTTCTCTCTACTCATAAGATTTCACCCCAGTGTTTTCACCCAGGGGCAGTTTTGCCCCTGCAAGAGACAGTTGGAAGTGTCTGGGGACTTTTTTATTTATAACTTGGAGAAGGGTTCTACTGTCATAAAGTGTGTAGGGACCAGGGATGTGTGTACAGCCATTCACAACAAAGAATTCTGGTCTAGGTTAATAATGCCAAGGTTGAGAAACCTTGCCCTACATCTATATTTCCAGTGGGGCAATTTCTACTTCCTAATTTTAACTTAGGTAAGACATTCTCTCCTCCAGAAAATTGTCCTCAGTCCTTACTTTTATAGGCATTGTGAAAATTCTCTCTACTATGTCATGAAAATATTATCTATGTATACCATTAGTATTATTTAACAGGAAATAAATTATAATGATTATTTGAGTTTTAGTAATGGTAATGCAAATGTAACAAGCTGTCAGACTGCCCTAGAATATTGGCTACCTTCCACATTCTAAGTTCAAAGCAAGCCCAAATGGAGGTTCAACTACCTTCTCTCAGGCTTAAAGTGGTAACAAATTCAGAAACAAGCCATAACACCAAACATCTTTTCTGCATACTCAATACAAGAGGAAGAAAAATATCCCCCCCTTCTCACATTTCTCTGGAGGAGATGCTTGATTTTCCTAAGGCCAAGTGTAGGTCCCAAAAGAATTCCTTTTTCTAAAAGGGCAATTTAAAAATATATATCATTGTTACTCCTTTTAGGGATGCCTGTTCTACCAGGGAATTGAGCTTTTTACTATTGGGCTGTGTTGGAGCCACCATTCATCACCCCAGCTAACCTGAGTGTATATACAGTGGTGAGAATAGCAGTTACTACTAGCAGAGTCAGGACAGGCTGCAAGCTGGCCCAGTCAACAAGATATTTTTTGTTCTTTTCTTGCTCCCTCAGCCCCACTGCGATAGAGAAAGAAACAGCATTGGGTAGAAGGGGAAAGGACAGGTGTGGAATTCAGATCATGCAACCTACCTCTCCATTTTAGGTCAGTCACGTCAAAGTTCTGGCCTGTTCTTGGGGTGGGGGTAGATAGAAAAGATTTGAATTTGATGCAGTTTTGAACTTTTTAAAAATAAATATGACCGAGTCTACGAAATGAAAAGGTTACAGTTTGTGTAAGTCGGAGTGTCTGAAAACTTACAGAATTGGGTCAAGATGCTATTAAGGAAGGCATTATTTATATAAGAGATCTAGGAATAGCCACTGGCAACAAAATAAAAAATAAATATCATATTTATATCCCAATGAATTGGCAGGACTCCATATATCCATGATAAAAATTTCAAACTACATAAAGAGATAACTGTCTAATAATGACATAATCTATTTGAACACACCGTGGGAGCTCTGGTGTCTTTCCTTTTCCGTATGGGTCAATCTTCACCACGTGTGAGTCGGCTCACTCACTGTATGTGAGGCATAGAGTTTGGGGTTTCTCGGGCTGTCCCCTTCATTACTGCAGAAACTTCCTGCAGATCTGGGGTGTGGGATGATAGAAAGATCAGCCCCAGTGCCTCTCTAAGTAGGAGCTCAAAAGCACAGGGACAAAGCTGACCCTCCTGTCTCAACCCTTGTCCCGTTAGCCTCAGCAAGCTGCATGGCTTACTTTAATGTCAGCATAAGGTTTTATAGCAATAAAAGCTCTAGTTAACGCAGAAGATGTCCTGTACTTCCCTCCTAAGACAGTGCCTTTCAAGCTCATGACCGATGGTGTACCACCGAAACCCTACCTCACCCTCCGCACACTTCCACAGCCCCATTTTGGGGTCTCTCAGTGTGGCAAGACAACGCCCCTCCATGGGCGATTTCTCTCCCTCAGTTCCTTTGTCTTCTCACAACTTGACAAGTGTTTCATGCTGCATCCTCCTAACGTCGCCCCTCCCTGCCTTGCACAGAGGTCCTGGAAGGAAGGGACTGTGTGTCCTCCTTCCTCTGCTGGACTGACTACCTGCCTGATTTTCGGGACCTAGAGTAAAATGTTTATTTGGAATCTCTTGCTGAAAATATATTCAGGCCATTCTGAGCACGGAACTTCTGTGGCTGTGCTGGATTCACACCCGTGAACCTGGCCTTGATCTTTTGTGAGAGCAGGAGACAAGCTGGTGCCTTTATTGAATTAGCTGTCGTACTAGTTCATTTTATGTTACTACAATGAAATACCTGAGGCAAGCTAACTTTTTATAAAGCGAAGAAGTTTATTTAAGCTTGTAGTTTGGAAGGGTGAACGTCCAAACAGTATGGCACAGGTTCTTGTGAGAGCTTCTCCTCGGCTACAGCATCTCAATGCGGACGGTAAGGGTGGGAGCAGATGGGGGAGGAACTGCGTCCCTGCACAGAAGCCGGAGGGTGCTGGCTGCTTCAGGCGTTCATTCCAGTCATCTCGCAGGAGCTAAGCAGGCTCCCGTGAAAACTGCCTTTACCCCTTCTGCAGTCACAGCTCCAGTGACCCAAAGGCCTCCCACAAGGCCCCACCTCACGTCAGCACACGAGGGACACATGGACATTGGGCAGCAGGAAGGGTGTTCAGGGGGTTCAGACCACATCTAAACCATTGTACCTGTAAAGGAGCACACTTCTCACAGCGTGACTTTTTCTCAGAGACACTGTAGTCACGCACATTTCCAGAAAAGAGCGCTTACCCGCTGATGTGACTGACTTCGCCTTGCGTGCCCGTGGCGGTGCTGAGACGCACTGAGTCTACCATCTGCCGGGCCCGACGGCATCTCAAATAGAGATCACACACGTCAGCTTTGCATTCTTCCTCGCTCCAGGAATGGCGCTGGTGCCAGGTGATTTAGTCGTGTTTATTTTTCCTCTGACAGAAGAAGAAAGGGAGAGAATTTCTCTTTTTTTGTGTGTCTGTGTGATAAAATACATATAACATAAAATACACCATCTTAACTGTCCCCAGCACTTTTTCATCATCCCAAATCTAATTCCTTTTATTGCATCTATTTCCCTGAACCAGAAGCCCCTGGAAGGCTGAGAACAAGACTCACCTGTCTTTTAATTTCCACAGTCTTTCTATAGCAGAAACTCAGAATGCTTATAAAATTGCATTTACATTCAGCAGAGAGAAACAGAGAAGAAAGCTGTATATTATTTTACCTGTGGGAATGAAAGGAAGCCTATGATACAGTTAATACTCTTTGCCTCTGTTATCAATGCCTCCCTTTCCTTTGCCAGGAAATAATGTGAACAGATATTTTCATGTATTGGTTGTCACAATTTTATGATGTCCTGCTGCCTTCTAATTTATGGAACATCCATGAATGTCCAGTAAATTGACTGATATCCACTTAAACATATAAAAGCTTGAGCCTTAAATTTCTTCAGGAACACACACATACACACACACAAACAAAGAATAATGAAGTACCAGTTTTGCATAGGTTTAATCCTTTTTCAAATCAACAAGAATTCTACTTTGCCTAAGGTTCCTATTGCTTAATGTGAAGAAATCACTTTTTTCTATTTAAAACTGCAAAGTCACAGATTATCTAAAATGCATATTTAGGAAGGAAGGGGCCCAGTCCAATGAGTGTTTACCTGTCAAAGGATCACCTCAAGGAATTCAGTAAATGTTTTATATGATTTTTTTTTTTTAATGTAGGTACCAGGGGTCGAACTCAGGAACTCGCGCTTGCTAGCGGGCGCTTGTGCTGCTGAGCGATATCACCGGCCCTTTTTTCCTTTTTTATGTGGGTACTGGGAGTCGAACTCAGGACCTTGGGCTTGCCAGGCAGGCGCTTACACCGCTGAGCTATCTCACCGGCCCTTTATATGATTATTTGAAGCCTAGCGAATTGGTAAGATTAGCCACTGAGAAAGAGTTTTGACTGGAGGAATATGATTAGAGGGTTCTCATAGTCCTGGCTTAAAATAAATACAGTAGTTTAAAAAGTAAAAAGTTGCAGACAGAAAACTGACAGGAGGGATGTCGTGTTGTTAAGTGGAGTTATGTCCAAAAATTACCCCATTCTGCTAAACTTAAGGAAATACTGGACAAAATACAGCAGAATATAGGCTTTTTGAAGCAAACCTGCTTTCGTGTATTTCTGTGATACTATTTTGTGGACACATTTTTGATTGTTAGAAAAGATTGTGGGGAAATGTATTTGGGTCTAGGAAAAGATTGTCAGTTGCACTGTTAGAAGCAAATTATATATCCACCCTTCCTCATTAAAGAAGTCAGTATTACCTGCTGGTTATTTTTCTGGGCAACCTATTGTTATATCCAGGAATTAATCCTAGCTCTCAAGTGTTTGGGGATAAAAAATAATGAATCATTTGTCTGTAAGAATCACATTGTTGGCATCAGCAGATTATAATAATCACATATAAAGCCTACTCGGGATGTCTTAACATTTGCTCTTGAGTATATACTCTTTCAGATCTTTCCCCAAGTTATAGCAGTATTAGGAAGAAATTTATAATTATGTGTATTTCAATTAGTAACTTTAACTTTTGGTTACGGTAATAGCTGCTGCAACAAATTAGGTACATGATTTCAGCTGTATAACGTGATGAGTTTTCTTTGTCAGTAGACTGCTTTGCTTTCCTCTATGTGGCAATTTGGAGGCCCAGGCCTCTCTTACTTTTTAGTTCTACCAGATTCTCGAATCTCAAAATCCTTTGCATCAGTCAGCAGGGTGGAGAAGGCTATGAAGAGAATGCACACCAACATGATGCACATTGCTTTTTACTCATTTCTCATTCTAAAATCCAGACGCAGAAGTGATACACATTGCTTTTACTCCTTGTGTTAGCAGAATCTAGTCCAGTGATGGTGAGCCTTTTGGAGCTTGCAGTGGTAACAGCGGGCTGCAGCACACATGCCATAGGTTCACTACCACTGAATTCAAGTCAAATTTCTGAATGCAAGCCAGGCTTGTAAATGTAGTTTCTTGCAAGAACCACCTTCAATGACAGCTGTGTCTGAGGGAAGAATTTTTGGTGGTGGATGATTTTTTTTTTTGTCATATTTTTGTAGAAAGGAAACCACATTAGATTTCTTCTATCAGCTACTTGCTCAGCTGTTCTGGTTTGCATCTGCAATGTCCCCCAGAGTCTCGTGTGTTCGTCGATGAGGCTTTTGGAAGGTAACTGGGTCGTGGGGCACTGTACTCCACTAGTGAGCTCCCCCTCCCTACAGCGCCTTTCTTAGCTCCTGCCTTTTGAGGTGTTTCACAGCTCAATCTGCCGCTGCAAGTCAATAAACCTAGCTTGGTATTTTCTAGTGGTCTTTAGATATGGTTCTTATTGCTGCAGTTTTTACTGAGATTTGTTTAAGATATATATTTTTTGCCATGAACTGGGACCTTACCTTAATAACCACTTACACACCTGAGACCCTGTAAATGAGCCTCCACCTACTAAGCCTACTAAACACAAGCCTGCCCATGGCTAGGAGATAAATTCAGCTTTGACCTGGGTCTAGGTTATTTAGTGAAACCCATTAGCACTGTGAAGTTTCTCCTAACTTTTGTTCCTACGACTAGTTATCAGAGCGTTGATTTGCTACTATCATCTAGCCTGCCTGATTGTCCATGTACTGTTTATGTCTTGTAAAGAGATCATAGGGCAGGAGACAGAGATCTGATAAATTTGTCTCTAAGCAGGTCCCAGGATCTAATGAGTTTAGAAATTCTCATTAGATTGGTAGCATTGTGACAAATTTCCTCAGTGCACTTTTTTCTCGTCTTTGTAAAGAAATCGTATTCTGTGCAGCTGAGGAGGTAGCTCGGTGGTAAAATGGGTGTTTTGCATGCACAGGGCCCTGAGTTCAATTCTTACTTAGTACACATAAAAGCGAAACAATGAAAAGAAATTTTCTTATAGAGAGATTTCCTTTCCCTGTACTGTGTTTGTTGGGAGCTGCAGATTTTGATCTGAAATATGCACAGGTGATAGCTTTGCTTTTGACTGGAGTTAGCAAGTTTTTCACTGATTCCTTTACTGATAAACTGAAAAACTCTGACTTGTTTGTCTATATTCTTGTGTTTATCCTTCAGAAGAGATAATCTAGTTTGCCTGTAATCCCAGCACTCTGGGAGGCTGAGGTAGGAGGATCACAAGTTTGAGCCCAGCATGGGCAACTTAGTGAGTTAGTGAGCCTATGTGTTTCAGAATAAAGTTGTTTTGTTTTGTTTTGTGTTGTGTTGTGTTGTTTTGTTTAAGGGGTGCAGATAAAGCTTAATGGAAATGTCCTACGTTCAATTCCCAGTACAGGTGGTAGTGGTGGGGGATATACCCTTACTAATAAGAATTTGAAATGGAGTGGCCACTTTGGGAAAACTTTGACATGAATAACATTGTTTATTTAAGAAGCATCTCTCATACCCCATTTCTCTAATCGTACTTCTCCATATCTGTCCACTTCTTCATTAGATATAAGATTAAAAATACACTGGTTTCTCAAGTTTTCATTTCTGAAATCTCTCTGATAATGTAAAACATATTCAGTGATTTTGTTATGCTTTTCTTTTGTTAATCTCTTTTGTTATAAGTGCTCTAGCTATAAATCCAGTGATGGGTAGGAGAAAGAAATGTTTTCTCCCCAAGAATAGCACAAAGATTTGATCTTTCACCTTGTACAATGAAAGATAATAGAAACGACTAGATTTGTTTGGCATTATTCAAATTTTAATTAACTCCAAACTATTACAACAGTTCTTTTGTTTACCAAGTTGGGGACAAAACAAAATCTTGACAAATTTAAAGAGAAATATAGCCTTCCAAAGTTAAATATAAGTAAAATGTGTTAATAAATGTTTCAGTGCTGATGTACCATTCAAGTTAAAAAGTACTCGTGTTCAAAAAACAAGGACTACAGAAATAACTACCTAGAAATTGATTGTGTTTGTAGGTTTCAAGAAGTTTGAAACCAAAAAACCAGAAAAAAAACTTTATCACATAAATGTAAGGGCCCTGAGGTTGTCACTGTCCTCACTATTCATGATAGGCTCTCATTCCCAGGGGTATCATTGATCAGATCCTTAAAAATTAATTTTGCGTTGTACCTCAATAAAGGATTCTATTCTCTCCATATTTTTATTGTGATTTAGTATAGTAATCAACTAGAACCATCAGCCGTATCACCAGAGATGTTTCTTCTTCCTTATACTCCCCCAAAGCCCTTTACTATAAGGTACATATCGGGATTCAGACTCCTGAGAGAGCAGCAAGAGAGTTTATGTCAGAAACTTTGAGCAGTTGCCATGCAGGGAGCATCTCAGTGGGCACCGCTGTGTTCCCTGGGTTCTGTGTGATGTAGAAGGAGCACACTTGTGGGTACCTGTGCTGAGTTAGGATTTCCAAGAGGGGTTGGATCCCAGATCAGACGACTGCATGGGTGGATGGCTTCTGTTGGAGGCGTCGCACCACGATAACCCAGCTGCTAGCTCACGGAACAGTGTCAACGAGTCTCTTTAATTACTACCTTCATTTTACAGCTAAGGAAACGTACTGTATTCAGAAAGTGTAGGGAACGTGGTGGAAAAGCCATTGGTTACTGAACGGGAGAACTGAAGAGGAGAGGACTTCAGTTTATCTGATGCCTGTTTTTCTTTGTTTACCCTTTAAATTACTGTACCTTTATTATTATTATTTTTATTTTTACCGTTGCTTGCCTTTTAATTATACATATTCCTGACATGCCTAGAAGAAGCAAAGACTTTTGGAGGACCCCTGAGGGACTGGAAAGGGCCTTGCTGGGGGAACAGTTTGGTATTTGGAAGCCAGCTTGAAGGTTCTTCAGAACTCCCTCAGGACTCAGAAGACAGACCTGAGTGGCAAGACAGAGAAGGCCTCGCTGAGATTTACTAGTTGACTTTCTTGTGAGAGTTGGAACAGTAGGAAATGGGATACAGGCTCCCTCACCCTTTTCTTGGTGGCTTTCAAGAATGCCCCGGCTCATGGGCCAGTCCGACTCCTCTTCACAGAGGAAAGTCTGTTTTGCTCGTTCCAGTGGTGCCAACAGGATGTCCCTAAAGCCAAAGGACCAGTATCACCCATCTCAGTCATTATCACTAGAACTAGATCTGTTACCCACAGGACACTGAGCTTCCGGTGGCATTTGAGAGAAATCCCAGCAAAGACATCTTTTTAGAGATGTCTTTTCTACATCTTTTAGAGGATGAAGATAATGACTATTAGAGGATGAAGACCCATGTTAACTAAACCTTGTATAATGCTAATTATATACTGGGTTCTATTCTAAGCATTTTCCATGTTTTCGCTGAATTTTTATAATAATGTAAAGGCAATCTGCAAATAGGGGATTTCATGTATCATGTGGGCAGAGAGAGATGAAGATTTGAGTCTAGACTTGTAATCAGTATACTATCTTGATTCTCTTTCTGATGTATTGATTGCTTGATTGCAGTATTGGGGATTAAACCCAGGGCCTCATGCATGCTAAGCATGTTCTGTATCACTCAGCTACATCACCAGTGCATAGATGTTTTTAAATCAATGCTAAGGGAAGCACTGATATTACTTAGTGTGAGGTACACTGGAAATATTAACTGTAGTGATATAAGACACTTAAATTTAGTCGTTTTTAAAAAATGAATTAAAATTACCTTGTGTCATAATTTTTCTTGCTATAACAAACATTAAGCCAATAAGTTGGTAATTATGCTTTCCTTTTCTACAAAATGTTAGAATAGAAACTCAGCTAAGTTTTACATTTCTTTTTTTTTTTTTTTTTTTTTAATGTGGGTACCGGGAGTCGGCCTCAGGAACTCACACTTGCCAGCAAGCTCACATGCCACTGAGCGATATTACCGGCCCTTTTTTTCCTTTACGTGGGTACCAGGAGTTGAACTCAGGACCTTGCGCTTGCCGAGCAGGCACTTATGCCACTGAGCTATCTCACTGGCCCAAGTTTTACATTTCTTGCTTCAATATTTACATCTTTTTGTATGTACAAACTTACATAACTATAGAAGGATTATATTTTAACATTTAAGTAATTTTCAAATGATACTTCTGATTCTGTTATTGACTTATCAGTTATTTGTGCCTTCCTTTATTCCACAAAAAGAAGTTAAAGTGGCTGTAATATATTCATCAGTGAAATAAAATAATAAAATTTGGAAAAATAAAATACAAATAAATCAGTAAGATGAATTCAGGGTAATACATCTAGCCAAATATGTACCATAAAGACCTGTACATTTTGTCATAAGTGGCCTGCAATTTTGGCTCCACATTTTTTAATAATAGATTTAGATGTTACAGAACTTGCTGAGTTTTGAAGGTAAGAAACCAAGTAGTAAGTTGAGATTCATAGCTGTCCTTGGCACTGAAGTCTGAGAATAAAGAAACCTTGAGAATGTGTTGAGCAGCTACTGTGCATTTATAGCTGATACAAAGTTGGTCAGTTCTGGGCCAGAAGAACCTTCTTGTGGTGTTTCAGCACACACCCAACACTCATGAACATGAAGCGTGCCTCTTAGGTGGCCCTCAGTCCTGCCTGTCATCCTACTACGTTTCTTCTGCCTTGTTTTTCCACTTTCCTCAGTGCCATTTAAAAATATTTTCTTTCTTCAAATTTTTCTAGCCCTTTTTACTTACTTCCCACCTCCCCCAATCTCAAGAAATGACCTACTCTGAAACAAACTAGAAGCCATGTGTTTACTACCATCACAGACGACTCTCCTCTAGCTGCGCCCCCTTCCTCCTCATCCTAGCTTGCCATCGAGGAACTGCTTCTCCTTGCTAATAGCAACTCTTCCATTTGGGTATAAGTCTCTTTCCTTCATGCAAACCCATGTTACACATCATCCCTTCTCTCTTGCATCCTCAGTTCTTCCCTGGCATTGAAATGTACTTCAGCCTTATTAATCGTAGAAAGAGCCCGCTCTGGCCCTGCCTCCACGTCCTGACCAACTTTTGCTCTCTCGCCTCTTCATTTCTGGTCAGACTTCCCAAAACTATCTGTGCCTGGTGCCTTTTTTCATCCTACTTCTCAAAATCCCCTCAAACTATTTCGCTGTGTCCACCACAGCTGCACTTGTAAGATGACCAGTGACCCTAGGGACACTAAGTCCTATGAACATCCTTCGACTTTAATGTATGAAACGCACCCCACCCTGTTTTGATGAGTGAGGCAGAATTGATTTCCGTCTCATGCCTGAAGAATCCCAGCCGACACTGCGACTCTTTGAGGCTGTCTCGCTCTGCTGTCCTGTTTGCCCTTCATGTTCCGCTCGTGCCGCCCTTCTGTCGGTTCCGACAACGCGCTCTGCTGTCTCCCGGGGCGGCGTCTTGGCGCATGCTCTTCTCTCATCCTTTTCTTCCTCACTTGATCATTTTACTTCTTCATATTCGGATCAGCTATCTCTTCTTCTGAGGAGCTTTCCCTGTACTGTATTGGTTTCCCCTGTTACATATTCTTAAGGCCCAGAGAGATACAAGTTAATATTCCCATAAATTACTGACTAGAAGTGAAAGGTAGTGCTTTACCTGGTTTAGTGATAGGATGCAAATTTTAATTTCAATCACATTGTGTCTTTTCAAAAGACATTTAATAGAACTCTTCATGTAGGATATGCATGTGTTTTTATGGTAGTTGGAACATCCTCTCAAGTCAGACTGCTTATTTCCGGACAATTCACAGGCCTTTCAAGGCAGCGTGAGCACAGCTCTGCCCAGCTGTACCTGTTATATGGCAGCTGAAGAACAGGGAGGTGGATGAGGCCCGCAGCTTTGAGTCAAGGCAGAGAGAGCCTAGTCCTGCCGTGGCGGATCGTGCCCTGTGCGATTTGTGGTAGATGCCTCCAGTCAGCACTGCTCACAGGAGCTTTATTGACAGTTTATCCAGTGCCTTACAGTCTGGCTGTTTACCTCCACACAGTTTCCACTATGCTTTTGTTTCAATTACCCCTCAAATTACAAAGATTCCTTGATCTGGTATACTTACTGGGTGAGATGAGAAAGCATACAAAAAAGGTGTTTTCTGGCCTAGGTGTGGTGGCGCATGCCAATAATCTCAGCTTCTCAAGAGGCTGAACCAGGAGGATCGGAAATTTGGGCACAGCTTGGGGAATTTAGTAATTCATAAATGAATGAATGAATAAATGAGTAAATAAATAAATGGGTTTACGATATAGTTCAGTGATGGAGTGCTTGCCTAATTTGCTCAAGGCCCTGAATTCAATCACTAGTACCACAAGAAAGTAAAAATAGATAACAATAATATCCTGTACAAATACTTATTTGTCACTAAAACCTGAAAGAGGAAAACAGTAGTAGAGTCATAATGTACATTTTCAGGGCCAGGGATATAGCTCAGCGGCAGAGCACCTGCCTGGCAAGTGTGAGGTCATGAGTTCAATTCCCGGTACCAAAAAAAAAATTATAATGTACATGTTCATATAATATGTGCAACAGGTCAAATAAGCAATAACTACTAAAAATAGTTACAGAACCTAGGTGCATCAACTTTTGATGCAATACTGTTTTCTGCAATATCAGTAATATTAAAATGTTTTAAATTGTATATTGTCTTCTTTTCACAAAAATTCTTATGTATATTTATATTATTATCCATTTTCAGTTTATTGCAGTGAAGTTCTATGCTGGCCACATAGAAAATTCTGGACTATAAACCAATAAAGCAAATTCTTCAAGCATGTAATTTGGTGGCAAAAGAGGTGACAACAAAATAATATCACTTGCTCTATTACTTCAGTGCCTCACGCCCAACCCTTATCAAATTGAAATCAGACTTGACTTTAGATTTTGCGTCTCTTACATCCCGTTCTTTTATTATATTCCTCATGAATATTTGTTTGTCCATCTGAGACCAAGTCGGGTGACAAAAGAATTATGAGAAGATATGATGACAAATGACTGTCTTTTTCCCTAACCTTGATCCAAAGTATGGGGTAAGTAGCAAGTGAAGCTTAAAGTAGATCTTTAAACTTGGAAGAATGAATTATGTATTGACATTTTGACACAACTTGATGACCTATTGAGAAATCTTTGGGTTTTGCATTTCACTGCTGCCGACTTATCATGAAGCAGCAGAGTCAGTGTTTACCCTCTGTGGCACAGACTGCTCGTTCTCCTTCACAGTATCTGATGTGGCCGCAGAGCTGGAGACTGGCTTTCAGCTCCCCTGTAAACTACTCTGGAGGCCAATGCACTGTAACGGGAGATCGTAACATCCCCAGGGAATCTTAAAAGGCATCTAGCATGCACCTTTTAACCTTTCCCTTTCTGCTTATTAGTATATGGTCAGTGCATGAGCAGTTGTCTTTTTTAAAATTATTTAGGGCTGGTGAGATAACTCAGTGGCATAAGCACCTGCCTGGCAAGTGCGACGTCCTGAGTTCGACTCCTGGAACCCACATAAAGGAAAAAAAGGGCCGGTGATATCGCTCAGCGGCACAAGTGCTTGCTAACAAGCGCGAGGTCCTGAGGTCGGCTCCCGGTTCCCACATTAAAAAAAAAAAAATTTATTTTTGGTACTGGGAATCGAACTCACAACCTTGCACTTGCCAAGCAGGTGCTGTGCTGCTGAGCTCTATCCCCAACCCCTGAGCAGTTGTCTTGAGACAACTCAAGGTGGTGCGCTAAGGTTTGGGGAGTCTTAGGATAGAAGCCTACATGCCAACTCTGGGTGCTAGCTGAAGATTTCTCTTAAGAGAGATACAAGTTTATCTTGTTTAGGCCATTGTTGTTTTGAGGTTTATATCAGAAGCAAAAGAACCTAGTCGTAGCTGAAGTCTCCCACTCTACCACCATCAAGAAGTCCTGAGAAGCACAGATGGTATCTTTTTGTGTTTCTAAGACTTGAGACATGTCAATCCATGGAACAGGCTATTCTACATCATTATAGCAACAAGGTATGAATAACTTTTTGTTTGTTGGAAGGCAAAGACTTGCAAGAAAACTGAAGGGAATTCTGGAACGTTGGATATTGAGGACTGACTGGGAAATGAATCAGTTTGTAGTTTCAGTCGGTGGTGGAGATCTGATCCCATGGAAAAGCATTGGTTTTGTGGCTGCTGGAGTCTCACGTGGAAATGACCGTGCAGGTGCCCATGTAGACGGGGCATTAAATCCTGTCCCCTGGGGGCTGCAGTGAGGGCTTCCACCGGGAAGCATGAGACGAAGAGAGAATTATGGATGGAGCCATTTCCTTCACAAATCAATGAATTACCACTCCTGGCCTCATTTTTCTGAACTCCATAATTCTATGTTGCTTGTTTGAAAGAATGGAAGGGAAAGAAATCCAAAAGATTGACTTTGATTAGATTTTAAAAACTTTTTCTGTGAGGGTCTTGAGCCAGATTTAATTTAATTTGGAACACAAATAAGTCATTCATAATATTAGCATAGAGTGGGATGTTCTCCTTACTTTTACTCTTCATTCGGAGCTCATGAGGTATTTGCAATTCAAAATGCACTAAGTGCCAAAACATTCAGTATGAACTTTTATAGCGGGAAATTAAACTTACTTAATAAAGTCAACAAATATTTATTGAACTTATACTTTATACCAGGCACTTTTGTAGGCCAGCATGATGACCAGAGACCAAAAATAAATGCCTGCCCTCCTTGGAGCTTAGCTTCCAATCAGTGAACAGATGATAAACGCGACGCATTAGCGTGCTAGTGCAGTGATTTAGGAGGAGTCAGAGTGAAGAGACACAGCGTACTCTTCTTTCCTCACCTGAATACACTCAACCTAGAGAGAGGCAAATTTCTCTGTGTTAGAGAAAACGTACTAAATGAGAGAGTGCAACCCAGTGCATTTTAAGAGACTGGCCCTATTAGAGAATTCTTGAAATTGTTCAAAAGAGCATCCTGAGGTACTAGGGAAAGCCTGCCAAAAGTAGCAGATTTGAGGAGCAGACATTTGATCCAAAACACTTTGCAGCTTATAAACAGAGCAGTGCACTGACAGGAGTTAAAGATATTAAAAATACAACAGATGAATGAATTACTTGCTTTCCTGAGGCTGAACACTGGTGAATTTGGGGCGCTAGGGACAGTCTCCAAAGACAGATTCATTGCTGTTGGGCTTTGAAATTGCTCCTGTTACAGAAAACTTCCTGAAATGTTTCAGAACACTTTTTTTTTTTTTTTTTTGTGGGTACCAGGGGGTCGACCTCAGGACCTCGCGTGCCAGCAGGCGCCCGTGCCACTGAGCGATATCACCGGCCCCTTTTTCGTATGTGGGTTCTGGGAGTCGAACTCGGGCCCTTGCGCTTGCCGGGCAGGTGCTTAAGCCGCTGAGCCATCTCACCGGCCCCTCAGAACACTTTTGAAGTGTTTGAAAACTGTGTATTGGTTTCACTGTGGGTCAGTGTCTGCATGGCGTGAGGGTCACTCGGCAGGTCCTGTTGAGATGGATCTACTGGATTTGGAGTGCTGGGCTGAGCAGATGGATCTGAGGACAGGGGTCTCTGAAGTAGATATTAGATGTCATAAGAAAAGGCAGAAGCATGAAGAAGGGTGAGGGTATAGGGCAAGATTTAAGTAGCCCTGACCATCTTGGAAAATAGAAAAGAAGGACTGGAAAAGGGGAGGGCTGGGAAGTCAGTGTTTACTGTTGAGAGCTGAGTAAGGCCACTCCAGGGGGAGTGTTCAAGGGATGTGTGGGGAAAGAGAGGCTGGATGCGAGGATCTGGTTGGAGTTGAGAAAGACGTGGCTTTGTGCGAAGAAGTTTGCACTTGGATCTGAGAGTTGATTTAAGGACTAGAGAAAGAGAGAGTTTCCTAACTTTAAAACTTTCATATGCTTTTTAAAAAGATTTATTTTGCTCTTTAAAAAGCTAAACTTACAATTTGGAAAATGCTATCACTAAGTAGCCTGTGCCTAGATTTTATTTTTCTTAAGTTAGACGAGGTTCTCTGTTAAGGCTCTAGCATTTACTTTAGTTTTTCTTCTCTGTTTCTCTGTCTCTCTGTCTCTGCCTGTCTTTCTTTGTAAATATGTGTATATGTAAATGCAAGCATATATATACATATATATATATATATATATATGTATATATATATCCACAGAGATATATATGTGCTCATGCATACACATATACATTTTTAAAAAACAGTTGGGGCCACTGAGATGGCTCAGCGGCTTAAGCGCCTGCCCGGCAAGCACGAGGGCCCGAGTTCAACTCCCGGAACCCACATACGAAAAAAGGGCCGGTGATATCGCTCAGCGGCACGGGCGCCTGCTGGCGCGCGAGGTCCTGAGGTCGACCCCCCGATACCCACAAAAAAAAAAAAAACAGTTGAACATTGGAAATACTGAAAAAAAATAGCCTCACTATATTTAGATGCAGTACTTTAGAGCAGTTTTCTAATGAAATAATTTGGCAAATTTTATATTAACCTCTTATCTGTCATCACTTTTTCTAATTTTAATATATTTCACACCCGGGCTTGAATCACCAAATGTAATTTAAAGCTCACCTTATTTGTCTTCATGGGATGATTTCATTACTCTGGGACTTAAAGATCATGGATCAAAGCTTTGCTGCATCTCAGCAGCTGTCTTTACTGCTCAAGAGAGAGCAGTTTGAGTTCTCCCAAGCTCAGCAAAGAGAAAGTGTGAGCTTGATTTTTTCATACCCTGCTTGGAGAACATCTGCTTCCTGTCTCCTATATGCAGGAGGCTAAGGGGAAGGGAGTACAGCGATAGAGGGAGATTCTGCTGAAAGGATGGATGCCCTACTGACTAGGTCTTCTCCAGCCCTCAGTGGCTCTTGCCATTTTGCTCTTGATGTGTCTGAGGACGGTTGATCAGTCATGGTGTACTGGGAGGAGCGCTGGGTGTGGAGTCAGGTGATCTTTTTTTTTTTTTTATGTGGGTACCGGGAGTCGAACTCAGGACCTCGCACTTGCAAGTGGGTGCTTGTGCTGCTGAGCAATATCACTGGCCCTTTTTTTCCCTTATGTGGGTACCGGGAGTCGAACTCAGGACCTCGCACTTGCAAGCAGGTGCTTGTGCTGCTGAGCGATATCACCGGCCCTTTTTTTCCTTTATGTGGGTACCAGGAGTCGAACTCAGGACCTCACGCTTGCTGGGCAGGCGCTTATGCTGCTGAGCCATCTCAACGGCCCGAGTCAGGTGATCTTAATGCCTGTTCACCTTTGCCATGAGTGAGCTGCTTTGCCCTGGGGAGACCACAGGTTTTCTGCTTCTCTGTCTCATCTATAAAATGAGACAATGAGATGTTATGACCTCAAATTTCTTTATAGTACTGTGGTGGTAATTCATTCCTGGTCTCTTCGTACCGTACACACACACACACACACACACACACACACACACACAGAGTGATTTTTTCCAACTCATGGCTGACTTCAGTCCTAATAATTTTATTTGATTTCATAATTTTCTCTATAAAATGAAATTATAAGATTCCTGCACATAGCCAAACAAAATCTTTTCAATAAATTTAAACAAAAAATTCAACAAAGTTTTATCATTTCATTGCTCTAGATTCTTTTACCTAAGCATCTTAATTGGGAATTTACTGAAAAATTGTCATTACATGTTTATGTAGTATAGTGCTAAGAATATTATCGCAGCCATCCTTAAAAGCAAAAAGTGTAAAGTCCTGTGACTAATAACTGAGTGATCATTTTGACAAATGCATACGTGATTTTCCAAGCAGGCGTGTTAGTTAGAATAAAAAATGCTCTGAGAGGTTCCAGATAGAGTGAAGTTGAGGACGTGGGAATGGAAAGGTCTCTTGAGGAGCAGGGCAAGGCCAGAGAAACCCCAGCACCCTGGACATTTGAAATATGGCAGAGGAACCACAGCCCTCAAGGAGACTGCAAAGACATGCGGCAGAAGACAAGA
Organism: Erethizon dorsatum; assembly: GCA_028451465.1. Classification (NCBI taxonomy): domain Eukaryota; kingdom Metazoa; phylum Chordata; class Mammalia; order Rodentia; family Erethizontidae; genus Erethizon; species Erethizon dorsatum. The sequence continues at coordinate 38,957,055 of CM051836.1, read as the reverse complement.
CAAGGAGCCTTTTGCTAGAGAAGCAAGAAGGGAGAGACTTTCAAAGAGAGATATTGGTCAGTGTTGTGAAGTGTTATGAGGAGATCAAATAAAATAAAGGTTTAAAAGGAAGAGATACACTAGTCATTGGGGTTTTTTAAAAGAATAGTTTATGGATTTTATGTACATATGAGAACAAAAAACAAACACACCTGGACCACAAAAGGACAGGCCACTGGGGTCAGGAAAGACACGAATCAAAGCTATTTCCTCCACCCCTTTCCCAGGAGCCATATCTGAGCAGCTGCTCAGTTATCTGTCCTAAGGCAGCACCTTTCCTTTGCAGTATTTTACGTATGGACATTGTCTCAAATTTTTATGGCCGCCTATATCTGTTGCCTCCTCACCAGCTGTCAGCTTTCCCAGAGGGAGGAAAGGAGAGGGAGAAGGAGAGGGAGAGAGGGAGGGAGGGAGGGAAGGAGGGAGACTGAGACCTAGCTAAGCCACTTTTAGCCTGTGCATAAATCACAAATTTCTGGCTACTCTGTAGGTTTTAGATCAGGTGTCTTCTCCTGTCGTTAAATCGGGGAGATCCTGCACTGCACGTACTGGTCAGTTGGCCTGTCGCACATACTTCTTATCTCCTGGGGTGGCCAGTACACACTTTTAGGTGTATTTGCTGTGCCATAGCCTACAGGCTCTTTTAAGAATAAAAATCCCGGGCCGGTGAGATGGCTCAGCGGTGTAAGCGCCTGCCTGGCAAGTGTGAGGGCCCGAGTTTGACTCCCGGAACCCACATACGAAAAAAGGGCCGGTGATATCGCTCAGCGGCACAGGCGCCTGCTGGCGCGTGAGGTCCTGAGGTCCACCCCCCGGTACCACCCCCAAAAAAAAAAAAGAAGAAAAATCCCTACCATGAGACTCCTGGTGAAACTCTCCAACCCTGTCACACCTGATTAACCAGGAGAAGGCACTTGATCTAGAGGGTAGGGCTGAGAGTTCTTTGTCCTTGCATTTTTCTGTATCATAGAAAAAAATATGTCTTTTACATCTTTGGTCACAAGCAGGGAATATGTCCTCTTGTGGACCAATCACTGTCAGGGACATTGGGATTATTAGGTTGATGTAAAAGGGTCAGTGCTCATCCCATGGGACTGGGGATGCTGCTCCCTGAACAACACTGAGGCTGTAGTGGGGGAGTTAACACTGCCTGCCGTGAATGGGACCTCTCTTCTCAGTGAACCGTTAGGCCACGTGCCAGTATGCAAAGGGGCTATCATTGCTTATTCAGATGAGAAAATATAGATACAGCCTTTGAACCGGCTGAGAAACTCTCACCAAGGGGCAAAACATAATAATATCATGTAAAGTTTGAATTCATCTTTACAGAAATTCGATCTAGGCTCCCAGGACACTTAATGCTCCTTGGGTAAAGCCGTGGGGAAAGCTGCTGATGGATCTGTATAGTTTTTCTCCATCTGGTTTTTCCCACTTGAATGACCGCCCTGAGTCTAGTGAAAGCCTGTGTCATTGTGGAACTAAAAAGTGGGAATAGTGTGTGTTCACAAGTCTAGAATACTCGTTTATTTTTCTTTTTAGATTGCTCTTTTAAAAGCCTTATATGCAAGTGTATTTCCTTCATTATTTTTGTTCACAGAAATGCTATGGGATGTGACACTATTCCCCCAACTCAGGTTTTCATTAAGATATTTGAATTTCAGTTACATGCTCTGTCAGATATTGCTTTATACATTGTGTGCTATATATTGATGTTGATAGAAAATTGCTGTGTTCTAATTCATTTCAATTTGAATAGGAACAGAATACAATTTACCAGCGCCCTGTTCTGTCCAGTCAGCCTTTATTTTGCGGTTTCACTGTGAAATGCGGTTGGTGTTGTTCTGGGATGTAAACAGAAAGGACCTGTAGTCACTGCTTGTGGGAGCCGCCTCCTTGCTGCTGATGCTGCTCTAGAGGGTGCAGCAATTACTCAAGCGTGTATTCTTTCACTGGTTTAAACACTTCCGTTATTTAAGACCTGAGGTACTCTTTCAGTCAGCTGCCATATCTTTTTTTTAATGCTCTGTTTCATTTAAACAGTTAGCTGGAACTAACTGTAGTTTGTCCTTAAAAACTGAATTTTTTCTTATCCAAGAACTTGTATCGTCTCAATCACCGTAAAATTGTTTGTTTTTTCATGGTGTGTTCTCTCTTCATGGATTCTTGGTTGTGAAACTGGATATTGATTTTAAAAATCTCACCCTGCACCCTGAGTCTGTAGGTTGCTGCTTTTACACCCCTAATTCTGAAATACATAAACCCTCAGTCTCCTGTGTTTGAAGAACACCTGAAGGACGCTGGGTCTTTCCTTCCATCGCTCAGATGCCCGGAGGATATCAGCCTCTCGAAAAGGCTTGGGACCAGTGATCACAAACAGTGCATTCAACTTTAAAAGCAGGTGCTGTATTTTAGTTGATTATAGTTGAGCCCTCCAAAATACATCTGCCTCAGTGTAAGATCCTCTTTGGGCACCCACAACCGCAGGTACATTGCTTTTCATTTTGTTCTAGCTGCTTTCTTTCTTTTTTTTTTTTTAAAGTATGGTCTTTTCTTTATTTTTTTATTTTTTGTGGGTACCAGGGGGTCGACCTCAGGACCTCGCGCGCCAGCAGGCGCCCGTGCTGCTGAGCGATATCACCGGCCCCTTTTTCGTATGTGGGTTCCGGGAGTCGAACTCAGGCCCTCGCGTTTGCCGGGCAGGTGCTTAAGCCGCTGAGCCATCTCACCGGCCCGCTGCTTTCTTTTGTACGTTCCCTGCATCAGTAATTTCTCAATTGCAGGTTTTATTTTCTTTGATTGTTAACTGAGCACGTGGGCTGTTACCGCCTTTGCTCTGAGAGCCACACATGCCATGGTTCAGTACTACGATTTGTTTACAGCTCACCTTACGCTCATGTGCTGCAGTTGTTGCAGTGTGAACTGCTGCCCGAATTCGCCAGTTCAGCTTCTAGGCTAAGCCCAGGAAGACACACTTTTCTTGATATTGTTTGCCTGCTCCCTCGAATTTTTCGTGTAGCTCTGGCCTTACACACTGGCCAAATTCGCGGGTCGCTCCCTCGGTGGAACGTGACGAATACTAACGGAGTTACTAGATTCTTCGCTGGGTCACTGGGGTTTACCGTGCCACCATCGCAGATGTACTTTGTTGAGTTAAACATTGCCTTCATTTGTATGCTATCTTCATGATCTCCCCAAAGAATTAATACCTGTGCCTGTGGCACAGCAGCTTGGTTTCGTTGTGCCTGCTTTCAAGCCAGGATGCTCTGTGGTCTTGGGCTACTGGGCTCACGTGGATGAGGACCGTGAGTTGTGACTGCCCTGGGGTGGCCTTTGGCCAGAGTGCTTCACAGAACCAGACCGTAGACTGGCAACGCAAACCTCATCCTGTTGGAGAGGAAAATCTGCTTTTCGCTAGCTGTGTGAGACGCTGAGAGTCTTCATGCCACTCTTTTCTACTCTGCCATACATGCCTTGCTGACCAGGACTCTTCTCTCAGCCCTGCGTGTTTTTGGCACATGATAATCTAAATGATGTGGTTTGAAGGTAAACAGATGTGAAAGTTTGCTCTACTTTGCATAACAGCTGTTTATGTGAAAAGCCATTTGTCACCTAAAATTTTTGGAACTGAATTTATTTTAAATGCTCCAAGGGAAATTTCTACTTAAAGGAAACTAGCAGTAAGATTCCTGGAAAGAGTCCCCATTTTAGCTATAAATAACCATAAATTTATCTGTTCTATTAGTTTGAAGTTTAGTCTCTCTCACTTTAATCATTGTAAATTTGTGATTATATTCTCATTAAGCTGTTGGGGATTATTTTCAAATTATGAGGCAGTAGTTATAGCATAAACTTGAATACATTCCTCAATGCTCAAAATCAATAAATATCTTTCGCATACACTTGCGATATAAATATACTTTATACTTTAAGTGACACTGTTATGTGAAGTGTGAAAAAGCAGGGATGATTTAATCAAATCATAATATGGAAGGAGACTTAGAAACAAGGAATTTTGAAGAGTGGAAATTATAACTGACAAAATTATTTGCAGATTTGTGTAGGAATTTTCTTGGGGAACTGTTTTGTCTCAAGTTATTGTTAGTAGCTCGTTAAATTTTCTTTAAAAATGAAACCGCACATATTTAAACTGTAATGATTTAAAGCTTGTCTTAGCACAGTCAGGACATCCCTTTTGGCTTGCTCACCTGTGTTTCGTGTACCCCGGGGAGTTTATCAGGGGTCACAGATGATTTTTCTGTATAGTCTTTCTGTCAGACTGCAGTGATGTTTATATTAAAAGCAAAACGTATATAGGCAGTCATTTTATCCTTGTATTTTCTGAAGTTCTCTTTTCTTTTTGATATTCATTTTAAAATGTTTAATAACTAATTTTTCAGAGTGTTAAAGAAACTGGGACAGAAAGCATGCTTTTATATTCTAGGTGCTCGGACATCCTGCATTTTCATGGACCGCCAAAGGTCTTGTTGGGAGGATCTTGACGGATGACTGTTGTTGGTCTAAGTGAAATTAGTGCCATGCTATGGCTGAGCACAACTTCCCCTGATACAGAATTTGATTTTTCTCCTTTAAGCTGCAAATTGCAGAGACACCGAACAATGCAAGTAATACCTACACTAAGCCTTGTATGTTTCCTGAGAAGAACACGACAGCTGCAGAGTGAGGTTTCTCTCAGAGGTTGTTTTACATCATCTTAGCCCCCAGGATTTGACTTTTTTATTGAGACATATTATGGTTTAGATCTAAAGTGTACCCCCAAAGTTCATGTACTCAGAAGTGAGTCTTTTGAAAGGTAATTGGATCGTGGGGGTGCTGTCTCATCAGTGGAGTGATCCTTTGAGAAGTCAGGGGCGGTTAGAGGTAGGGCGTGTTTGGAGGGATGTCACTGGGGATGTGATGTGGAACAGTATGTTCTTGTCCTTGGGTCCTCCCTTGTCTCTCCGCTTCCTGGCTACCTGAAGTGAGCAGCTTTCTCCACCCTGCCTCCACCATGCTATTTCTGCTCAGTGCCATCCAACCACGAGCAAGGTTACCACAAGTCAAATTAAACCTCTCCTTCTTTAAGCTGTGGGTGCTCAGTCTTCTGTCCATTGATGGGACAGTGACCAATACACAACATAAAATCCAGAAACTGATGATAACGTTTAGATTTGTTTTGTATTCTATTTGTGGTATCTCAGAACTTCTGGTTTTGCCATGACCAAAAATCCATCATGGAGATATTATCCTTTGTGCATTTTGCTGAGCACAGTGGTAAATTCTATTAATCATGTGATGATGGTCGCAGAGAGAGAGATCACTGTCTCTCTAAACTGCTCATTGTTCTCAAGTAACTGTAGGGAAAGGAAATGGTTTTGTGTCATTCTTCAACAGCACATTAGTGTGACACCAAGTGTACCAAAACTAAAAAGAGGATAATGAATTATTATGAACTAGTGGGAAATTCATAATAATTTCACAAACAGTACTAAGAAAAAATTCACTTAGCCTTTTCTCACCCCAACTCATATATCAAAATAAATCTCAGAAAGGTTAAAGAGTTAAATGGGAAACACGAACACATTAAACCCACAGAAGAAAATACAGGTGATTAAGCTAAAAGGATAGATTTCTAAGCTTAAAAGCAAATAGAGGGCCGGTGAGATGGCTCAGCGGCATAAGCGCCTGCCTGCCAAGTGCAAGGTCCTGAGTTCGACTCCCGGAACCCACATAAAGGAAAAAAAGGGCCGGTGATATCGCTCAGCGGCGCAAGCACTTGCTGGCAAGCGTGAGGTCCTGAGGTCGACTCCCGGTACCCACATTAAAAAAAAAAAATAAGAAAAACAGCAAATAGAAGAAACAAAGCAAAATAATTGCTCTGTTTGACCTTAACATTTGACCTGGCTTGTGTCCTGGGAGAATCGTCCCTGCCAGGTGTGAATTGCACTCATTTTCTGGGCTTTGGATGAGTGCTATTATTGTATCTTTCAAGGGTGATTCTCAGAGCGTTGCCGGTGAACTAAATCAGATAATGTGTGTGCTCTGGAAGGCGAGTCATGCAAGCAGCCTGGAGTGTATTTTAATTTATTAGTCAAAAATAATATGTAGAAGTAACACAAGTTATACCCCCTTCCAATTTGTCACTTCTCCCTATCAGAATAACTTATCACAATTAAACACTTATGAAATTATTGTGATGAAAAGTAAGAGGGGAAAGGAGGGAGGAGACTAAGTAATGGAAACAGAAAAGGAGGGGAAAGAAGAGGAAGAAGAAATGACAGGACAGGTGATGGGAGACATTTTCATGTCAAATATAAGTTCAGAAAAGCAAACTAGAGGTTAAAAAGCAGGGGAGACTGAGAGGGATGGAATGTCTGTGGTAGAACTAGATCCTTCTTTCCAGTTCTTGACATCAAGGTGTGGTCCAGGGCCAGAAGCCGGATTGCTCATCAGCTAGGTCTGTCTGTAGGACCTGAAGGCACTTGGGCTTATTTTTTGTTCCCAGTGTCCTCCTTTCTTGGCATTTTTGGTAAGCATCCCTTTCTTAATCCTGTAGGACTTAAGCCTCTTGTATGTCAAGTCCTGAGTCTCCCTTAGTCATTGCACTCCCTGGCTAAGCTGATGAAACTTTTTTCTGTACAATTGCACAGTTGTCCCATCCTGGTTTGCAGCTAGTCTTTGGAGGGCAGTTTATTTTCCTATGTCACTTGTCACATATTGGCTGTTTGTTTCAAATTGGAGCCTTCTGGCTTGTGTAGCTAGCCTGTTCTTTGTTCTTGTGTTCATCTTTTGCGGAGCTTTTTCTGATTCCTTACAGATTCATCAGAGCAAAGGCCTCTCTGACCTCTAGTACAGAAGTCTTTGCCTTTCTATGGCCACAAAACAGGCCTTTGGGTCACCATGCCACTTGTTCCTCCTACAGCCCTGCCTAGGAATAATAGAAAACGACCTGGCTTTATTCCTGAGCACCTAATTTTTCTTCTAGTTATGCCTTCACTCTACCCTTGGTGGGTGCCCCTCTGAGAGGTGGCAGGCAGTAACTGATCTGAGGAGGTGGCATTTATGGAATTTTATGTTTTCTAAGTGACTAGTGCCTACCAGGAAAGAATTAACTATGCAACAAATGGAAGTAGACAATGAGGAGAAAGGTATTATCTGTTCAAGTGTTTGATGTGTAATTCACTGGTAATAAGCATTGCTTAAATGCAAGTTTTTTTTAATAATGTTACAGATTGTTCTAGCCAATTAAAAACTTTAGGTGTTGCCTATATTATCTGGCATGAACAAACTGTGCTTGAGGTTAGAATCCCACAGTGCAGTGGTACAGTGGCACTTGCTCTTGGAACTGCTGAGGTTGTAGGTAGAACTTCAAGACCTAATTCCAGTGCTAGTTTAGAAAAATGTACATTTTGTTTTTTTCCCCGTGTGTTTGTCCTTTGAACAACATTATACTTCAAACAGCTTTTCATTCTGGTAAGTCCTTTCTTTTATCCTTATTTTTCAGCAGACAAAACTCCCTGCTTAGGATATTTGGGCTGGCTGAGAAAGAAGTGAGGTGAGGCAAGGTTCAGGGGCATTTCCTCTGAATGGAGTTTCTGAATGTTTATCCTTAAATGTTGGCAGCTGCATGCATAAAATCCTAGCCGGGTCAGTGAGGGCAGTTAGTGTTCTCTTTCTCCTGAATTGTATAACTGGCCCACATCGTCACCCAGTGGTTCTTCCTGCTGCTTTCTGGCTCTCTCCATGTGTTTTATTTTTGCTTCCTCTAGCTGTCCATCTCTGACACTTTCTAACATACTGTGTTCTCTCATGAATACCTTTCTCTCCGGATAGTCTTTTTGATTTCTTAAGCATAGTTTGTGTGAAACTTCGACGACTGTGGGTCTTTAGTTATGACTTTGCTTTGATCGTGGGCCAACACTCTTCTTTTGAAAGAATCTTCTTGTATACATTCATTGAAAGTGCCACAGGGTCTTCCCCACAGGATCTTGCCCAGCAAAGACTGGGCAGGGCTGATCAGATGGACAGATTATGTTAGGTAAATTTTATAACAGGCAAAAAGCTGCAGGCTAGGATGGGATTGAGGAATTGCAATTTAGGATGTAATTTATGGCTCTTGTTTTTTTGTGGGGGAAAATATGATTATGTTGGCTGGAAAATTAAAAGATCTCATACTTGGCAAAGTTATCCAAGCAGGCAACTGATAAGAATATCCCCAGTGTTTCATACTATTGAACATGACATATGAGTTCTAATTATCCTCAGAGTTTGAGTTTTTGGAGATTACTTGTGGGGCTCATATTCTGCTCATTCTTCTAGTCTCTTTTAAGATTTGGTTTGTTAATATCTTTGCTAAGTCACCAGCTAGCATTCATGTGAAAAGATGGAAGTTTTTAAAAATGTAAGACCATATTCAGTAATCTAAGCTATTTAGTGCCACATTGTGACATTAGTTAGAATTACTGTTGTTAACACAAACTAATTTTTAAAAACGGGAGTTAAAATAGATTAAAATGCTAGAGAATTTTGTCTGATGTTTGATTTATGTGAATGGACTATAAATTCATATTAGAAAACAGAAACCAGTACTGAATTGTAAAAATGTTAGAAGCATGAAATTAAAATCGAACGGCAAATTGTGCCAAAGTTCAAGTCCAGGCTATGTGGGTGGTAAATAGGACAAAGGAGACATTTAAGAACCCTCACATGCCCATGAGTGACTGTCATGTTGCTTCTTGAAAAGCAAGTAAATTGATGGCAAAAATCTCTATCTTTTCCCCTAAATTTCTGTTAATTTCCATCAAGAAGCATAAAAAAATTTCATTGGCTCCTAAAACACATTTATTGAGACAAGCTGTAGCTCTAATGTATGTATATATATGTGTATGTAATGTATATGTGTATATATACTTATATGATATTTAATTCATGCTTATTTTGTTTTTGCATTTCAGGAATATATTTCAGTTATCTATCACATTCTGATTCATTTGTGTTGTTCACATGACAAATGTGAGTCCACAATTGCAAATATCTAGATAATAATTTATATACCAATGCAGATATACTTCAGATATGTATTACATTAGAATCCAAAAATCATTAGAACACTTAAATAAAAAGAAGCCAACTTTGGTGTCAGTTGCATCCCTGTTTCAGGCTGAATTGCTGCTTCACAGTTGTTCTTTTCTCCTTTGGGGATGCATTCTCATTCACGGCAGTTGGAGAGTGACTTGAAGACAAAGAGAGCATTCGAAGCCAGAGAAAACCTAGGCCCCATGCCCAGCCTTCTTTGATAGCTACTGTTAGCCTTCCCCCAAGCTCACATTTTTAATTTTTCATTTTTCTTAGAGGATGTTATCTTTAAAACACCACAGAAGAATTCAAATTAGAATTTGATTTTAGAGTAATTAGAACTTGATTTTAGAATTTAATTTAGCAAATTAATTGCTAATTTGCAAATTATTTCATCAAACAAACATTTTAATCTTAGATTGAACTTTGGATATAAATTTGACACAAGTAAACCTTTGCTCAGACACATGATCACTGTAAATAATCATATATTTTTTTTTGGCATGACCTTTAGTAGGAGAGACAGGGAGTTTATCAGATATCTCCGGAGTGGAAAATTCAATTTAAAAACTAATTTTTAGGAAGTTATCATTTTCCATAAAACCTCCTGTAATTTTGCCTTTATGAGACTGACTAAGAAGGTATTCTAAATTCATCAGTTTTTTGAGCAAAGACTCATCTGTTAGGGTAACGGTGATTTTTCTACCCAATTCTTTGCCAATTTTCATAATAACTATGGCAATGATCCTGCTAGTAGGCAACCTCCAGTTCCATGAGTACGTGGCCAGTGACAGGTGGAGTCCAGTGGCTTAGTATTTGATGCGTACGCTGGAATTAGGGAAGCTTAGATGTTACCCACCCAAGCGGAGGAAATGCTCTCATTATGGTCTCCCTGTGGCCTGCTGTTTAAGAAGCTGTTCTCAAGTGTGGTGGAGCTGCCATCCACCCACACGAGGGAAAGGAAATGCAGACAGTGTTAATTCAGAAGAGATGAGGGCAGAAAACACATTACCCTTTCCTCTATCCACTCAGCACTTGACGAACCAAGTAAAACCTCCTGACGGTTGTTCAGGATGCACAGGCACACTGTGGGAGATGTGATGTGCGGACAGTCACTGCAGGCTAAATTCCATATCTTCTTAAGGAAGGAGCCATGGATAAGACTGCTGAATTCAAACAGCAGACCAGTCCCCGTTCTGGACTGAGGAGACTCTTGGAGGCAGATGGATAGAGAAATGCACTGTGGTTTAGGGAGGAGGATTTACTAAGTGGGATATGTGTTAACATGGTACAATATTTACAGGAAAACATTAATATTTCTTTAGTGTATAATTGGCAATCAGGGCCATTCTAGCACTAGATCTGGTGTAACTACAGCTAGCACAATGCTTCTGGTAGTGTAATACATAGCGCCAGAGTGTAGGAGATGACTTCAGCACACGTGGGCAGACCTTAAATAACTGGATCACTTGGTGAGAAAGGTGTTCCTGTTTAGACTCTTCTAAAATTATTCCGATTAGTTTGAGGAAGAAACATCAGTTGGGGCTTGTCTGAACTCTTCTGTTCCTAAAATGTGCTGCCCTCCTCATGGAGAGAGAGGAGCTTTCAGTCCAGAGTGCCTTCAGCCGGTGAAATATCTAAGTTAAAATTTAGTACCATTGATTTATTTTACATTGACCACCCCCCTCTCAGAATGTATCTATAGCTTAAAAATACAAACAGAGTGACTGCTAATGGTACTGAATTTCTTTTTGGTGTGATGAAAATGTTCCAAAAGTGGTTATGGCTATGGTTGCACAACTGTGAATATACTAAAATCTGTTCAAATCTATCATTTTGTATATTTTAAACAATTGAAATGTATATGACTCATAGCTCAATAAAGCTATTATAAAAACAATTACTAATAAAGGAGGAATACAATGCTCAGTGAAATAAACATGGATAGAAAACATGGATAGTCAGCACATTATGAAATTTCCCTCCCCCCACTCCCCTCGCCTGCCCTCACTTTCCTTTCCTTGAATTGTCAACATGATTGGCTTGAGAGCTGCCCAGGGAATTAGCAGTAAAGTACATTTCTGGGTATGTCTGTGTGGTGCTTGGAGGCAAGACTTCGGGGTCTATATCTCATCGCTGGCCCCTTCCTCTCTGACGCTGTTCTCCTGCTCTGCTTCCCATCCTCCTTGAACTGAGCGTCTTGCTCTGTCCCACCCTTCCACCGCGATGTGCCTGCCTTGGAGCTAGCTGACAGCAGGATGAGTCCTCTAAAACTGTGAGCCACATTAAACCTCTCCACCTTTAAGTAGCAGCTGTTGGACATTTTGTATAAGCAATGGGAAAACTGATTAAAAAAACCTTCCCTTCTGTGGTCCCTCCCTCCCTCCCTCCCTCTCTTCCTCCCTCCCTTCCTCTTTCCCTCCCTCCCTCCTTTCCTTTCTTCCTCCCTCCCTCCCTCCCTTTCTTCCTCCCTTCCTCCCTCCCTCCCTTCCTCCCTCCCTCCTTTCCTTTCTTCCTCCCTCCCTCCCTCCCTTCCTCCCTCCCTTCCTTCCTTCCTTCCATTTTCCACTTTAACCCCCTCCCTTTTTTTTTTTTTTTTTCTTTGCAGTAGGAGCCTTCTGACTGGGAAAGAATGAATCCTTAATAAGGTCATTTTGGGCCCCTTATCAATTCAAATAAATCCCACTACTTTAGATAGGATTTTTAAAAGCTTACAAACAAAAACCCAAGGGTCATACCATGAAACTTACTTTTAACCATAGCTGGTGAGACCCAATGGTTCGTCGTTGTAATGTTTCTGGATTCCAGGTTAAGCTTAGTTATTGAGCTATACTGATCCGGTGCTTTTATTCTGGATGTGAAGCAGTGGAGTTCAGAAATCCCTTCCTCCGATAGGGAAAAGTGAATGTTTTCTGGGCTTAGTGGTCTGTATTTCTGGCTTTGCAGGGACAGCTCTATGTTCCAGGTGGAATTAGTTGTGGTCGCTGACATCCCACCACAACAAATGAGATTGTCTTACACGTTTCCGAGAGAATTGATGTCAGAACAAAGATCAGGTAGAAAATTGTTGATGTTTGTCGGGTTTGATCTTTTAAAATGATAACTGCATTTTTGGAATTCAAATTAAAAATGTGTAAATAGAAGATTATGACATATTTCAAATATCTAAAACTATCTAGTCAGAGCCCAAACCTGTTTTATTTAATCAATCAATAAATATTTATGGAATATTGGGAAATGAGCTAAGAGTTGCAGAGCTGAACTTGCCTTTCTTGACTGGCTTCTTCTATTTTCCCTTTTTTTTTGTTCTTTTTCTATTCCTGGAAGTGCATTCTTATTTGTGGACCTATACCCAATAGTCTTTTCTACACCTATGGCTTCCACTATCTTGATCCTTTCTTTCTAGACCACATAGTTTCTTCCTCAAAAATGGGCCATTTCTCTAGCTTCCACACTAGTCTCCATGCAGTTGGACTTGGAACGTGGGTATTGATAGGACAGGGCAACCTCCTAGGGCTGGGATTACCATAGAGTAGGGTAGAGATTAAAACATATCTAGAAAGACCCTGAAAGCAGGTAAGAGAAGGAGTTAAGGCCAGACAAGCTGAGAAGCAGGCCAAGGTCTTGGTCACAGACAGTAGGCCAGGATCAGATAGACAGTTACTGTGGTGTCGAGGAGTTCTGCCAATACATGTTATGGGTCTGGAATCCAGTGTCAGGACATTAGGTCCTCTGAGGACCTCCGAGCAAACCCCATCATTTTATATCCTTCCCCAAATAGGATAATTTTCAACTCGACTACCCCAACAATCTGATACACTTACTGCTCTCCATATTTACTTTGTTCTTCTCCTTCTGTCAGTTATTTTTCTCATTGCTGAGACAAAATAGCTAATATCCACGAGTTAAAGGAGGAAAGTTTGGTTTAGCTCACAGTTTGTAGAGGTTTCAGTCCATAGTTGGCTGGCTCCAAGGCAGGGTGGCACATGGCAGAGGACAAACAGTTCATGCTATGGCAGGCATGAAGCAGTGAACCCTCCCTTTCCCTTTGTATTCTGTCCAGACTACAAGCCTATTGGTTGGTGCCACCCACACTCAGTAAATTCATTTAGCCACACCCATAACTAGTATAATCCAATCAGCAGCCTAATCCATTTATCATACATCCATAATTCATAGTCACACACCCTAGATCCAGCAACCTCTGAAAAGCCCCACCTATGAGCACATGAGGCTTTGGAGGGACATCTGGACACAAGCCATGACATCTTCCTTATATCTTTATGATTTATTTTTGAAATTCTTTTTAGCTTTAAAATCCAGTTTAATACTTGATCATTTTTAAAGTTTTTTATGATCCCCCTAGTCATAGATAGTTTTGTCTTTGAGATTCACTTTTGGAAGAGGCAAAGGAATGAGCATTTATCACTTATATGTGCAAATGATTTGAACTTCCTTTGCTTAATCCTCACTAGAAACATGTGTAAGAGACATCTCTGATTTAAAGATGTGGAGACTTGCTAGAGATGAATAAGTCTGTCTTTTGCAAATAGTTGTGGCCTATCAGGATACTGAAGCAATATGAAAGTGTGGGGAAGACAAGAAACATCTGGCAGGTGACTTTTAAATTTTTGTTTGGCCACATAAAGCTCAACTTGCTGTAGGACTCAGATAATATCCTGATGATATAACTTGTCTGAGATTAATATAAACTGGCTTGTTCAGAATAAGTTTATAAGTTAATACACTGTAATATTTCTCTAGCATCCTCATTGCACCTGTAAATGCAACAAAAGAGTGCAGCAGGAGACCTGTTTAGATAGGACCATCGAAGGAGAGAGTAGACAGAAAAGGAGCATCGTGATGTCCTAACAGCTAGGGAACATTCAGCTGTGGCAGAAGTTTCTCTGAGGCTGGCTAAACTGAAAGCACAGATGGGTTTAAGACAGAGATTTGGCAGTGACCTTGACAGAAGCCCTTTCTGTGAGGTGATGGATGAAATTTGATTGCAGCAGATAGGAGGTGTAGAAAACTTTTCTTTGAAGGGAGAAGAGAAAGCGCCAGAAGGTGGGGTGAGATGCGGGTCAAGGGATTACTTTGAAGACAAAGAAGGTCACTACGTACCGGTTAAGGAAACAACTCAACAGGATGAGTTAACAATTATAAGCATATATACCAATACCAGTACACCCAACTTCGTAAAACAACACTAACGGACATGAAAAATCAGATAAACATCAATAGAATTATAATGGGGACCTCAATACCCCACTGTCACAAGTGGGCAGATTAACTAGACAAAAAAATCAACAAAGAAATATCAGAGTTGAACCAAACTTTGAAAAAAATGGACTTAATAGATCCATTCAACAACAACAGAGTACACATTCTTCTCAGAAGCACATGGGACTTTCTCCAAAATAGACCACATATTGGCCAATGCACTGAAACTAGAAATCAATGGCAAAAGACCACAAAAGCTATACAAACACATGGAAATTAAATAATACCCTCTTGAGTAATCAATGGGTCACAGATGAAATTAGAAGACATTAGAGTTTCAACAATAATGCCAGTACATCAAACTGGAACCTATGGGACACAATGAAATCAGTCCTAAAAGGAAAGTTTATAGCAGTGAATTCCCACATCAGGAAAATAGAACGAGCTCAAATAACATAATGGTGCACCTCAAGGTCCTAGAAAAGAAGAACAATACTAACCCAAAGTGAATACAAGGAAGGAAATTATATGGATCAGGCAGAAATTATTGAAATTGAGACTAAAACTAAAAACAAACAAAACAAAACAATCAATGAATTGTGTTGGTTCTTTAAAAGATTAAACAAAATAGAGATACCCTTAGCCAGTCTTGTCAAAAGAAGGAAATAAAAGACCCAAATCCATGCAATTAGAAATGAAAAAGGCAGAATCACAATAGAGTCTGCCAAAATCCAGAAGAGAACCTGTAATCTTATAAAATGGAAAATTCAGAAGAAATGGATAAATTCCTAGATACATATGAACTACCAAAGCTGAACCAAGAAAATATAAAAATCCAAAATAAGCTAATATCAGTGAAACTGAAGAAGTAAACAACAACAACAACAACAACAGAACTACCAACTAAGAAAAGCCCAGGTCCCAATGGACTCACTGCTAATTCTATAAGAACTTTAGAGAAGATCTAACACAACTATTCCTCAAACTATTTGATGAAATTGAAAGGGAAGCAGTACTCCCAAGTCATTTGTAGAAGCAAGCATTATCCTGATTCCAAAACCAGAAAAGGACCCAACCAAAAAATAAAACTATATGCCGATCTTGTTAATGAACGTAGATGCAAAAGTCTTCAATAAGATACTGGCAAGTAGAATGCAGCAAATCATCAAAAAGATCATGTATCATGGCTAAGTAGGATTCATTCCAGGGATGCAGGGATGGTTCAACATATGCAACTCAATAAATATAAAAGACCACATAAACAGAGCCACATGATCATTTTAATAGATGCAGAAAGAGCATTTGACAAAACCCAACATCATTCATGGTAAAAACCCCAAAGAAGATAGGAATAGAAGGTCCTTATCTCAATCTGATAAAAGCCATCTATGACAAACCAACTGCCAACATCATACTAAATTGAGAGAAACTGAAAGCTTTCCCTCTAAAATCAGGAATATGACAAGGATGTCTGCTGTCACCACTTCTGCTCAATATAGTTCTTGAAATATTAGCTAGAGGAGTAGGACAAGAGAAAGAAATAAAAGTGAAATGGTTAATGAAGGAAGAAGTTAAATTATCATTATTTGCTGATGACATGATCTACATAGAAGACACCAAAAACTCCACCAAAAGACTTCTAGAACTAATATCCAAATTTGATAGCATAGCAAGACACAAAGTCACCACTCAAAAATCAATAGCATTCCTGTACACCAATAACAAACTCATCAAGAAGGAAATTAGAGAAACAATACTTTTTACAATAACATAAAGAAAAATGAAATACTTAAGAATTAATATAACCAAGGAAGTGAAAGATCTCTAGAATGAAAACTATAGTACTCTGAAAAAGGAGATTGAAGAGGATATCAGAAAATGGAAAGATAATCCCAGTAGAAATACCAGTAACATTCCTTACAATCGTAACATTTATATGGAATTGGAAGAGACCTAGAATAGTGAAAGCAATTCTGGACAATAAGGGCAAAGCAGGGGCATCACAATTCCAGACTTCAAGTTATACTATAAAGAAGCTACAGTGATAAAAACAGCATGGTATTATAAAAAAGCAGACTTGTGGACCAATGGAACAGAATAGAAGATAAAGAAAAACTCCAGTCATACTCAGCTATGTTATCTGTGACAAAGCGGCCAAATCCCTTATTTGCTGGAGGAAAGATAGCCTTTTTAACAAATGGTGCTGGGAAAACTGGCTATCCACATGCTGAAGGTTGAATCTAGACCCATATCTCTAAGCGTGCACTAAACTAGAATCAAAATGGATCAAAGATGTAAAGGTTAGAACAGAAACAATCTGCTAGAAACAAAATAGGTAAAATGCTTGAAGACATAGGTGTAGGCAAAGACTATGAATAAAATCCCATTTGCACAAGAAATAATACCAAGAATCAATAAACAGGGTAATATCAAATTAAAAAATTTCTGCATAGCAAAGAAAAGGAAACCACCAACAGAGTGAAGAGAAAGCTTACAGAATGAGAAGAAATTTTTGCCAGCTACTTCTCAAAGGACTAATATCTAGAATATGTAGAGAATTCAAATAAATTAGACCCCACCAAATTTAAAGACCCAAGTAAAAATGGGCATCTGAAATGAATAGACACTTCTCAGATGAAAAACTACAAATGGCCAGTAAATACATGAAAAAAATGTTCAACATCACTGGCCATTCAAGACATGTGAATTAACACTGAGATTCCATCTCACTCCAGAAAGAATGGCTATCATTAAAGAATCAACAAATAACAAATGCTGGTGAGGCTCCATGGAAAAAAGGAACCCTTCTTCCATGTTGGTGGGACTGTAAACTTGTACAACTATTATGGAAATCATTAAGGAGATTCTCAAAAACATAGAAATCCCGTTTGACCCAGCTATTCCCCTCGTAGATATCTTCCCAAGAAGTTGAAGACATCATATTCCCTGTTTATAGCAGCATAATTCACAATAGCTAAATCTTGGAAGTAGCCTCTATGTCCATCAGCAGATGAATGGGTAAAGAAAATGTGGTATTTACACACAGTGGAGGACTACTCTGCCGTAAAGAAGGATGCATTTAAGTCATTTGTAGGAAAATGGATGCACCTTGAGACCATAATGTTAAGTGAAGTAACTCAAAGACACAAACTTATTGCATGGTTTCTCTTATATGAAAACTTAATATATATAGTACAAAATAAAAGACAGATAATAGGAAAGGGGAGAGAGAGAGAGAGAGAGGGAGGGAGAGGGAGAGAGAGAGAAAGTATTGTAAGCCAGCATGGACAGTGTGTTTAAAAGTGTACCTTGACTTAGTATCATTGTCTTACATGTTTTATATATTCTTTGGCCTATGAGTCTGATTTATAATCTGTATATGTGATAATTAACTTTATTAATGTCATATAAGATAAATAAATGAATCCGATGCTGGAAAAATAAAGAGGGGGGGTTAGAGGGAAGGGGAAAAAAGAATGGAAATGTGTTATGTACATGTATCAATTCCCTACGGTGAAGGTAATCATTATGTACTACAAACATGTACTAATAAAAGTTAAAAAAAATTTAAAAAGATTAAGAAGCTGGATAATACATGAAGTTTATGTTTTGATATAAATAATATAGAAAAGAAAAATGAAATACTTTTTGGAAGACAGTATTACCAAGCTGGCCTTGAACTTGTCATCCTCCTGCTTCAGTCTCCTGAGTAGCTGGGCAACTGTTACCACACCAGGCTAGAAACAATAAAATACATTTTTAGGGCATAAAGGGAATTAAAATCCTTGCATTGAAGCAGGGAATGAAATCCAGTGTACATTTAGAGGGGTTGGCCTTGGACAGGGTCAGTCAGGGAACTTCAGAGTCAGGGCCACTGTGCCTGTTATAGCAGGAAGAAAAGAGGCGAGGACAGGTGAAAGCCTGTAGATTATCTGGGAGAAGATAGGGATGCACTTTATTCATTGTATTTATTTTATTGTCTCTCTGAAGGGTGCAGTTTTTTTTTGGAGAAGAGAAGAAGAGGTATGTATTTTGGGTAATCAGAAGGCAGATTTCATTGGGAATTGTGGAATTGCTGGTTAGTAGTAGAGTCCTTTTGAGAGTTGTGGGATACATAGAAAGGGAGGGATGTCATAAGTGACTTTTTCCTGAAACATTTACCTGTATATAAATAGTCATAAAGTGTGCAGAGAGTTGTAAATAGAGAGTATGGAGAGAGTTGGATTTTTGCAAGGTTAGACGTTTTCCCAGATACTGTATATATGATGCTAAAAGAGGTATTAATATTTTGAAGGGAGTTGTTAAAGTTCTAAGGCATGGAATCCAAGTGGAAAGGGAAGGATGTGAGAGTAGAAATTGGTGATGGATACTGAGAGATATCCATGTCGATGGGCTAGAAGTCCCTGCAGGGAGGAAGGAGCTTGGCTATGCATATCAATAATCTGGAAGCCTAAGTGATGATGGAGAGTAGGTGCTGTACATCAAGATTACGTCATGTGATGGTAAGGTCCAGAGCAAGTGGATATGGGGTGGAAAAAAAATTGATGGTAATGGTTTAAGAGGCCAGGATTTAGGAAAGCTAGTATACATGGATACTGAAATTACCAAGAATATTGAAATAGTGTGTTAGAGAGAAAGCCATTGGTAAAAATTGTAGTCTTCCCAAGTAGAGGGAAATGACCACAAGGTCAGTGGATGATAGCACCAGTGCTGGTGAAGAAGTTATGTGTCATTGGCTTCAGAGGAGCAGAGAAGAGGAGGAAGACCATATGCTCGGGCATTATAGACAGGGAGGGATAAAACATCTCCAGCTCAGAGGTTAAAGGGGAAAAACCCCAACTGTCACTTAAGAAGGCCTCCAGAAAAGCACCGTCTTTGAGGTGTCACCATATTGCAGTTTAACAAAGGTGAGAATAAAGAAAGGCTTGCAAATAACTAACCATGAATTTTATAGTGTACCATGATGGAAGGTTAGGGGCTTGGGGAATGATAGAAAAGGAAAACATATTGCAGAATACACTCATAGGGGTAAAAAGTGGGGAAGGATTAATAACCTGCAAGAACTAGAAAGTATTGGGACACTGGGGACAGTATTCACTCCATAGCTCAGGTGGTATGGTAGCTTAGGAGAGGATGAGGACCTCCCCCATGAACGAGTTTTCTAGGCAGCTCCTGTGGCTGTGATGGCCATGAAGAAGCTATAATAAAAAGTGAACAACACTGGGGTTCCATCTTACTCCAAAAAGCATGGCTGTAATCAACAAATCAACTAGTAACAAATGCTGGTGAGGCTACCGGGGGAAAAAGGGACCCTTCTATATTATTGATGGGAACATGAACTAGTATAACCACTACGGAAATCAGTATGGAGATTCCTCAAAAAGCTAAAACTAGAAATTTTATTTGACCCAGCTATTCCCCTTCTAGGTATCTTCCTGAAAGAGTGAAAGACATATATTACAGTGATACATGCATACCCATGTTTACAGCAACACAACTAATAATAGCTAAATCTTAGCAGCCTGTATGTCTATCAGCAGGTGAAAGAATAATGAAAATGTGGTATGAGTAAAACCTTGGTTTGTAGGAATAATTTGTTCCACTCGTAATCCAATGTGCTTGTATGTCAAAGTAGAGAAAGGGAGGGAGGGAAAGGAGGGGGAGGGGAGGAGAAGGGAATGGTAAGGAAGGGAAGAGAAGAGAACTGAAGAGAAGCAAAGAGAGGAGAAAGTAGAGGAAAGAAGAACTTGTTGTGATCATATGTTGCAAGGCATCTCATTTATCAAGTTAAAATTTGTTTGAAATGTTCGCTCATCTTGCAGAATACTCACAGACCAAGTTACTCTCAGTCCAAGGTCTGACTGAATTCACACACAATGGAGCAATACTATACCATAAAGAGCAACAAACTTGAGTCCTTTGTAGGAAAATGGGTGCAACTTGAGACCATGATGTTAAGTGAAATAAATCAATTGCATAAGTTTAAATATTGCATGATTTCTCTTATATGAGAAACCCAAAATATAAATAAATTATAAAGCAAAATGAAAGATAATAGGGAACAGGAAGGTAGATCATTTGCAAGAAAGAAGGGGACCAAGAGATGTAGGGAAGGGGAGGAAGGAGAGGGGTAAGGAATTAAAAGGAATTCAGATGTGCAATGCATAAGTAACAACTCCCCATGATGAATGTAATCATTATGTATTGCAAACATGTACTAATAAAATGAAATGAAATAAAATGAGTGTGAACAAAAGAAGTGAGGGCCTCCGTGTGGTTCATTCTGTGCTTTCCCAAGCTGTTCTTCTCAGGGGAGAAAATATAGGTCTTTGTCAGAGAACAAGAGAAGTGAAACACTGAAGCATTTCTCCATTCCTGTGTATACAAGGCATACATACACTAATACATACCCCTTATATTTCTCAATTTTAACTGTTGGTTAGGAGAATAGCACCACATGTACAGCAAAACTATCAAAATCAATACCTTGATTCCCCAGTGACATAGCTAACAGGTAGAGGCATGGTTTTTGTGCATCCCACTCCCAGCTTCTTCTTTTATTGGTCCTTAGGAAGTACCCCGTCCCATGTAATCAGTCTCCCTGCTCTGTGGTGTGCTGTCAGTCACTGTGTGGCTCATGGTGCTGACCTCTTCTTTTCTGGTGCTGCCGCCACCTTCCAGACCTAGGGATCCCTGGAGTTCTTTCTCTCAACAATGTACCAGCTCTTCCTACGCCTGCACACACAGAACGTAGGATCACAAGGGTCCTTATCGACTTATAGACTGCGGCGGGAGCCACTAAGTCCACTAATATTCCAGGCTTGCTTATCAGTCTGCCACACTACCAGCCTTCCTCTTCCCTCTTCTCTGAAGAGCCCATTATTACACCCTCCATCTGGTCCGACACCCACTGTGTTCTCCTCCATGCGCTCCTGGAACCTGTGCTAATCAATACATGTAGCCACATATCTGCGTCAGGGTCCCTGAATAATCAATAGTGCGTTAAGAAACTCCTGAATAATCAAGGGAATTTGGAAGGCTGGTCTAAGACAGTGATTCTCAAATTCTGACCATTTTGGCATAATCATCTGGAAGGATATGAAGTTATAGGGTGCTGGGTGCCATCTCCAGAGCTTGTTAATTCTGTGGGCCTGGGATGGAGCCAGGGAATTTGACAAGTTCTCAAGTGATGTTAATGCTCTTCATTGTGGAACCACATTTGTAGACCACTGATGTGGAACATTCTGAAGTCTGCAAAATTATATTGCCTAATGCTAAATGCTAGTCTAACAGAGATTTATCTATGACTTAGCTAAAATGTTTATATATAAGCTGGATAAAATTGAACTTAACATTCTTAATTATAATTTTCTTGAGAACAGTCACTTCCCCCCCACACCTGTGTACATTCTACAGTAGAGTTCAAAAAGAGCAAAGTGAAAACTAAGATAAAGGAATCAGGTTGGTGTCCTTGCAGATTTGAAAAATTCCTGAAAATGTGGCTTCATGCAGGTGAAAGAATTTCAAACAGAGAATGGCTTCAGAACCTAGGAGTTGTGGGAGGGTAGCCTTTACCAAAAGGAGGTGACGGTCATCTCACCATCAGTCGGTCGGTCCCACCTCTGAGTATATTGATCAGTTTTGTTTATTTCCTCTTCACAAGTAAATGAGATCAACTGTGTTGAAATGAAGGTGTTGACCACTGGGTAATCTGAGAAAGAACAAATAAAAGCACTTACTACTCTAGTGGATTGAAGCAAAGGAAACTAGTGTGTGTGCTTTAAGTAAATGAGGTTAATTCTAATGAGAAAAGAGTTAAGAAAATAGCATATCCGGAATCAGAGCCTGTAATCACACGCCAGAGCGAGGCAAGATCCTTGGGGCTGGAGGGGTTCTCAGCCATAGTGAGTAGGTAGAATTTCTAGCTCTTGTCTTTTGGAATAAAGGAAAAATCGTCATATCCTCATAATTGTTAGGCTTCTCATACTTTGAAGTTGTTATAATTGGTTATTTAGATGGCTGATTTGGGAGCCAAGCTCGTTTTTTTAGAATGTAAACTTGGCTTTGACTCCCTTGCCCTTCCCTGGTCGTGTGCCTAGCAGCGACTGAGACTGTAATTCCTCCGTGGTTGTGAGTTCACAGACTGTTCAGTGAAAATGGGAAGGAATGGAGCAGGCTGCGTGGGACTCTGAAGTGAACTGTAGACAAGGCCCCTGTGAGGGGGCTCAGGGACCAAGGAAGTGGAGGACAGAGAGGAACAGAGAAGGGAGAGATGTGTAGGAGGGAAGGTTCGGGGCTTTGAAATCCAAGACTTTGAACTTGGACTTAGTAAATTTTATAATACATGGCATTTATCCCCTGCTGAAAGTAAAAACTGGTGGCTTATGTTTGGGGAATGAATAACAACATAGAATTGGACAGTGAGTCACTGACTCATAAGGGGGAGTCTAAACACTTGGCAGAATCATTTTTACAATGCTTTATTCTGTCACAGAATTAAATGAGGGATGGCTGTCTGCACTGGGTCCCCAGCATCAGCATCTTTCTTGCAAATATAGAGTATGGCATTGACTTCAGTTGATATTCTTCCCCTTCAGAACCTCATGCTCCCCTCTTCTGATTTCCAAGGGCACTTGTGTAGTGGTTTTGCATTTCAATGATCAAAACCCTAAGTTTAAAAGGCAGAATTGATGTCACCACATAATAGTTCACCCACATGATCCATTTATTTGCAATGTTTAAAAAACTTCCCCAGAGAACTTAGCACAGTTTTAGTTTCTATAAGCGACTGCCTGGCATACTTGGTAGCCTAGTGCTGCTTTCCATCTTACCTAATCTCTTCCCGAGATTACTTTACAGTCCATTTACCTGGGCAGGGGTGACAATGTCCTGATCTCTATGCGTTGAGGGCAAATGTGAATATTGAAGCAAGAGGCTACAATGTAACTTTATTATTCTTGCTGTTGTTGTTCTCTATAATAATCCCTCAAGCTAAATATTTAGGGACAAGAAACAAAGTGCCTTCTATTATATCCACCCCTCAGCAGCCTTGGAAAATATACATAGTAATATAGAATGATATTTGTGTTGGGAATTTCTTTTAACCCATACACTTCAGTGGCTGTGCTTCTAGGTCCGCACATACCTCTGTGAATAACCGCTTTTAGCCAAGTGATAGATGAGATGTTTCTATCCAAGGTATTCTATTCATAAGAGAGCTAATCACTCGTTATCAAACTTCATGCAAATCAAACCAAATCAGATTTATTAAGGTGATGAAAGAGAATAGGGACTTTTTAATGGATAGCAATGCCATGTATTATCTAAATGCAAGGCAGATGTAATGATGCATTAGAAATGCTGAGAAAATTTAATCAGTGTAGAAAAAATATAATGAAATGGTTGTTTAAACACTGTAAAGCTAATGTGAGAGTAATTACTTCCCATCGAGCAAAGCGTGCAGCACATTGCCCAGGCTCTGTTTGATTAGTCACCCTGCCTGCAACATCTGGGCCTTTGATCCATTTTGTTTTTAATATAATTTCTAAACTTCTGAATTTAAATTTTAGAATGAATGAATAAACAAATAGAACAACTTCTGTACAAGACAAAGTTTTTACTCTCTCAGGACAGACTAAAACTGTGTCCATGCTCACTGCCCACCCCTGTGTTTTCTTACTTTTCCATCATGAAAGAGAAAACGCTGAAAGCCGGGATGGTAGAGTGTCCTACTTGTATTAGGTAGTAGATACTTAAGATATCTTGGTTTGCTTTGGGTAGACTTTGTCTTGATGCACAGGTGGTAACAGAGGTGATTTTTAGAAGAATTTTCTAGTTACAGATGGAAAGAATATGTTACAAATCTAATATTTCTGCTTTATGAACATTTAAGAGTTTCTTACAGAAAATTTAGAAAATACAGATAAAAATTAGAAAATATGTACATTAATAATCATATCAAAGAGGCAAATATGATTAACATTAGGGGGAATTTCTTGCTAATAATTGATGATTAATCCATTCTAATAAGAATCATATAACTCAGAAATAAACATTGTGGTTGAAAGTGCAGGGTCTGAGATCAGATTGCCTGGGACCAAATCCTGACTTTACCTTGGGGAAGTAAGTTGTTTTCTTACTGTCCCACCTATAAAATGAGGACATTAATAGCAACTATTTCATGGCATTGTTGTGAAAATTAATGGAGATAATGTGTACAAATAGTCTTAGAGCAATGTCAAACACGGTGTTTATAAATGTTAGCTATTACTACTGTGGTTATCATTGTCTCTAGTAACAAGAATTATATTCTGATGTATTTGTATAATATACCTTTTTTCAACTAGCAATACAGTGTCTTTTATGTTAGCATACCCAGTTCACACCAGAGGGCATGGTGAACATCTACAATGTTTTTTCTAGAGTTTCTGGGTTCCATTATAAGGTTACACTATTTATTTAAGTAACCAATTTGTGGGGTTTTGGTTGTTTACAATTGTTGAAGTTTATGAACAATATTTCCTTAGAAATGTCAAAATTTAACATGTTAAATGTTAACATTTGAACATTTTTGCTACGTAGAATGAACTTACCCTCTATAAAGGTGTTGTGTATGCGTGTCCTTGTCTCTTTTTCCTCCCCAACACTCCATATTATTAGCTTATAGAAAAACAAGAAAGCATAACAATTGGCAAAAAGTATATGTTTAATTTACACTAATGCTTTCCTTTGTGCCCTTGTATTCTCTTTTCTGTCAATTTTGTATTGACACTATTCCTATACCTTTTTGGCTATTTGTCTTTATTTTCAATTTGTTAACTTTCTTAAATTTAAGGAGACTAACTTTTTGCTACATGTGTAACAAATATTTTCTCTGGTTTATAGTTTGCTTTTAATCTTGTTTTATGGCTTTTAGTGATGTAGAGGTTGAAAAAGTTTTATGTAGTCATATTGCTCATTTTTATTTATGGTCTTTACTTTTGTTGTCAAGTTTAGAGAGTTTAGGAAGTCTTTATATGCGTCTTTTGGTAACATCTTTAGGGTTTTATTTTTGGCATTTTAATCTCAAATGATTTTAAACGTCTTGTGTTCAGATGGAGGTAGATATCAAATCCCCCACCCCACCCCAGTCTAATGTTTATTCTGTGTTTGGCAACCTCATTAAACTGCTTTACTCATGTAAAGTTTTTAGATGATTCTATTGAGACTTGAGATTAAAATTTGAGAATATTTTTGCTTATGATATTCAAACATATGTTTCGATAGATCACACATGCATAAAGCATATGCTGCTCCAATGAGAAACTCATTTTTTAAAACCCCATGCCGGACAATGGGTGTTCAGGGAGAGAAGCTGTTATGCAAACAGTAGGAAAAGGGGGCCAGATTCTAACCTTAAAAATGGTTTCTGCCGCCACAAAATTAAAATGCTCAAGTTTCCTGACCACAATGATGACATTTCATACCCAGTTCACACCAGAGGGCATGGTGACAATTATGGTCACTCATGCCCCTTCTACCTTGGTATGGACTCCTTTTTCTCCATTTTCACTGAGATTCTATTTTTACTTTTATTTTTTTGGTACTGGGTGTTGAACTCAGGACCTTTCCCTTGCCAGGCAGGCGCTTGTGCCACTGAGCTGTATCCCCAGCCCTATTTTTATTTTTTTAAAGTAAAACTGTAATGTTTTTACTTGAAAATACAGATGAATAAGTTTTTAACTTAATGTAGAAAATGTTATTTTTTATTGTTATATGTTTGCATTCATTTTGAGTTATATATATATTTGGATATACATATACATACAATCAAGGTAATTTTATTTTCGTCAAATACATATATATATTCAAGGTAATATACCTTGATCATTTTTGATCCCCTATCCCTGTGTTTGTTTTGCTCTGAATTAGAAGAGGAAAGGAAAAGAATATACCTCCAGTTCCAGGTTCCAAGGGGCCTGAAGCTTAAACAACTTTGTGGGGAGTCTTTAGGAAAAGTAATATTTACCTACAAGTGTACATTAGATACTGATTACATATGACTGTTTCTTTAGAATGAGAGGGGATATTCAAAAAACTCAAATAAGAAAAGCTGGCTAATACTACAAACTTCGCAAAATTACAAAAAAAAAAACTTTTATGTACTTTCATGTTTATCCAGAAATGTAATAATTGTGTTGATAAACCGCCTGACACATTTTGGCTGGATTTTTTTCCTAGCATTTTATATGACAGTTTTATAATCTAGCTTTCTACAGAGAGAATAAGACATATCCGTCCTTCCTTTAGCATGCGTTTATGGAAGGAGGGATTTGAGTTGAAAAGTGGACACTTTATTGGGAGGGCTTGAGATGGTATGAAAATACAGATGTGGCTTTCTTCCCTTACACATGGTCAATTCTTACTTAAAAAGAAATATTGGCCTCATTCACTTTGTATAATTTAAAAATCAGCCGTTTTGAGGTATAACTCATATATCACATGGTCTACTCATTTAAAATATACAACTCAATGGCTTTAGTTTATTCAAGTTGTGTATCAATACCCACAATTAATACTAGAACATTTTCTTTACTCCCCAAAGATATTTTGTAGTCTTTATCCAGCATTTTCTGGGTCCCCACCCCTCCATTCCTAAGCAGCCATTGCTCTCCCAGTCTCTGTAGATTCACCTACAGTGGACACTGTGTACAAACTGAAGCCCACAGTGTGGTCCTTTGTGACTGGCTCCTTTCCCTTTTTTTTTTTTTTTTTTTTTTTTTGTGGGTACCGGGGGGACGACCTCAGGACGTCACGCGCCAGGAGGCGCCCGTGCCGCTGAGCGATATCACCGGCCCCTTTTTCGTATGTGGGTTCCAGGAGTCGAACTCGGGCCCTCGCACTTGCCGAGCAGGCGCTTAAGCCGCTGAGCCATCTCACCGGCCCTGGCTCCTTTCCCTTTGCACACTTGTTACGGGACCTGTAGCGTGAAAGCTCCTGACACACCAGGCTCGGCCACCTGGCCCAATGCAGTGTGGCTGTAACAGGGAGAACGGATAGAGGGTCACGATCCACCCTCCACTGGTGGACAGGAACTTCGAGGCTTTATAGAAAAGGGGAGCAAAGGCAGAAGTTGGGGGTGTACATGGCTGTGGGGAGGTTGCAAAGCTGCCAGGATAGGAAATCCTGATCAAATGTATTCTGGTTGATCATCTATCTGCAAAACCCTGGAGAGCCATCATAGCTTGAGAGAGCAGTTTGGGTCCCGGGATACGATGACTGCTTCTGCTTAGGGGGCAGCCTCGGTTCCCCTCACAGGGTAATTGCTTCTGCTTAGGGCAGAACAGTCTCATGATGGGGTATTGTGTTCTGTGAGGGGCACTGTTGCTTGGGTAGTTTCAGCCCCTGGTTGTGAAGATATCTGTTGATCAGACCTGTCCTTTCTAGAATCCAAGGTGACTGCAGAAGAGAGTGGCTCGCAAAGAAAAACTGGTAAAGAGATGAACGGAGGCATGAAGGGACAAGATGAGTCAGGGCGGTAAGTTCTCCTGCATAAAGTTTTCAAGTATGTCTGTGTACCAGCACTTCATTTTTTCATTGCTGAGTAAAACAGAGTCTACCAAAAAATGTATACATCAGGAAAAGAAAGACTTGTATAAATATTTTAATATTAAATTTATTGAGACATCATGGATTAACGCAAGTTACCTTTGCCTTCTACAGTTACAAGAGGTGCTCAGCGTGGTGGCCATGAGCTTCCAGACCTTTGTTAGTGTGGTGGACTGCTGAGGCATGTATACATTTCTGTAGACTCCGTATATTACATTTCACTCATCCGGTTATAACTTGATGGACATCTAGATTATTTCTGATTTTTGACTATTATAAATAATCATGCTATGAACATATGTGTACATGTTTTTGTGTAAGCATATGTTTTCACTTCTCTTGAGTATATATCTACAAATAGAATTACTGGGCCATTCTGTAACTCTTTTCATGTTTTGAGGAACTGCCAAATTGTTTTCCAAAGTGGCTGCACTACTTTACCTTCCCATTCTCAGTATGTGAGAGGTCTGATTTCCCTGCATCCCTGTCAGTATGTACCATTTTAAAATAATTATAGCCAGCCTAGTGAGTGGTACCTCATGGTCATTTTGATTTCCATTCTATGATGGCTAGTGCCAACTTTATTTTTACAAATTTCTTTGTCCCAAAGGTGCCAGTGGAAAAATCTCCATGCTGCTTGCCTTTGCTTAGGGTTCTTTCTTCGCATCCAGTCTCAGTCAGTTCGGGGCAGGACACAGAAATCACTCTAGACAGTCGATCATGAGTGACTCAATATAGGGATCCAGGCATAGAACCGACTGCACCAGAGGAACAGGAGTCAGGGCTTCCTCTTACCTACTGATTTTAAGACTATCACTGGAACCCAAAGTTCAGGAAACTGTTCTGCTCGTGGTTCCTGCTGCAGCTCAATCTGGCCACAAACCTTTGACTCTTTTAGTCAGCAGCAGCAATAAGAAGATGGCTTTCTTGTGACTCCCAACTGCTGCAAGTACATTGCTTTGCACCCAAGCCCTGGTTATAGAGGAAAGTATGTAGAAAAGAGGTGACAATTGATGCTATGTATTCATGATCCATAAGCAGTTCCCTCATGACCTGGTTGAAAATTTTAATTTGTGAATATTCACAGCTTTTTCCTCCCTCATCTGCAAAATAGAGAGGGTCTTTTGCTATTGGTGGTGGTGGTATCAGGGCCTAGGCTTTGGATAAAAGTATAATGGATACAGCTGCAGATTAAAAGGAGGCAAGAAAGGCTAAATTTACATCAGAGTTACATTGGAAAGGGTACAGAGGTAATAGTGGAAGGAATATTTAGCTTAGAAAAATTCTGGACCGCAGAGAGAAAAAAAAACCGCTTTGGGCTGAATTCTAGGTAATTATTTGGGGAAGGAGCAAAGGGGAACAGGGTCAGACAGTGAGGAAGAGTGAGATTAGAGGGTGGTGGAACTGGCAGGCTATGTATACTGAAGGATCTTGAGCTTTGCATTGTTCAGCACCACACGACGATCCCTTTTGGTGTTTTGCAAGAGACTTTATTAATGATCGAAATTGCCTTTCGAGTTTTTATGTGTAAGGCTCGATGTGGACATGACTCTCCCCATACCCAGCCAGTCTGCCAGCAGAGGCTTTGTTCTCAGCTCAGCACTGGTGCCCTCAGCAAACACAGGATGTTGTAAAAGAGGCGAGATGGAGCACAGAATCTTCCAAGCACTGGGACATCTGAAGGCACCCAAACATTCACACCGGACACCTCAAGGACTTTGCCCATTGAGACGCGAGACACCCAGAGAACTCTGACCACTGATGTTTACTAAGATCTTCCCACCTAATGTCCCTTGCCTTCTTTCAAGCCCTATTAAAAAAGGCCCGCTTCTCTTCGCTCCCTACAGACAGCCTTTTAACCCTCTGTCTGTCCGCCTGCACCCAGGCACAATGAATTCCGCACCATGTTGCCTTTACACAAGCCTGGTGGTCTCGGCTGGTCTCTGCCTCACGCTGTTCCTTATATTATGGATTTCAGCTTCCACTTTTCCCCGCTTGAATGTGGCAGGGCAGTGGGCCTGGTCATGAAGGAAACCACTTTTATTCTGGATTCATCCTCTTTTTGTAATGATTACTAACAAGAATACCTCAACGTTTATGGGAAGTGAATTTATATTTTCATGGTTGGAGAAGTTTTTCAGATATAAAAATACCAGAACTCCTGTAGGTAGACCATTTTGCAAATTGTATTTAAAGTCTGTTTTTTTTTTTAATTCAAAATATGTTTAAAAGTATTCATTGTGAAAAAGGCTTGACACTTCTAAGAAATAGACTTATAAGAAATAGTTGCTCTTAGTGGAATAGAAATAATTAAAATTGAAGAGTCTTGTGAGCAGAGTTAATTCGTTACTTTTTAATATGGAGCTTAGTGTAAAGTGCTCTCTCCACACAGGCAGGAGAAGAGGTTTGCTGGACTGGATGTTTATGCCAAGTGAAATGAAGGTAAACTCTGATTCTCTTCCAGTGGTGAAGGGATCATGAAGATGCCAGATGTTTTGCCTTATTCTTCCTTGTGTTTTAGATATTGGTTCAGGTTGGAGGGACATTCATTTTTAACCCCAGTTAGAATCCACCAACACCTTGGAGTTCGGGAAGAGAAGGATTAAATTAGAGCCTGGAAGGCAGAGGTGGGAGACTTTTTTTGCTGTGAGATTCCAGGGAGAATGCAAAACAACCGTGCATGTCTTTCAGCAAATGCAAGTGGAATATTAGAATCATGCACAGTTTCAGAATATAGGATTGGAACGGACTTTAGAATTCATGTGGTTTAGCTTCCTAATGTTTGTGATGAGGAAGGTGAGAAGTCGGAGGGTGATGAATTTCTTCAAGTTTCTCAGCTTGAGTTTTGCTTCTGCTGCTCTGGGTTCTCTGTCTGGAGGAGGGCAGAGTGGAAACGACGGGGATCTCCTTATGTGAACGCCAGAATTGGTGGCGTAGGTAAGTCACAGAGTTCAGCCACTTACTATGACCCAGAAGATTTCACTTTAAGAAAAGACCTAAAGATGTTTGCTACCTGAAATTGAGAGCAGAGGCTGACAATGAGTAGAACAAGAGTGAGGGTAGTGCTTCAATTTTATCTACTTGCGACTTACTGAAATATGTAACCCTGTGTCGATTTATCTTTTATAGAGTAGTTAACAAGCCAAATCAAAAACATAAGGTAGTGCTTGACTAAATAGTCTATTTTCACCTTGGCTTTCGGTTTACCATTAAAGCTGAAGATACTAGAATTTTAGCATTGTGTTCCTCAGGTGTTTTTGTTTGTTTTCCTGATATGCGAAGGTGATGGCTTCTTATGGACAACACAGCTTCCTTTCTAAAGGTACCTCACCAATTGGCTGATTACTAGCATCTGAAGGGCACCAAATAGAGAGCCATTCTTTTGATTGAAACTTTTATTTGTCTGGCTGATTTATTTTAAAATTCACGTGCTTCAGAAGGGATAAAGAAAAGTGGGTGTGAAAAAACTATTTCCACCTGCTTGACAATTTGTCGCATATCCTTGTATTTGGAATGATGGCCTTGAGGCTTCATAAAATCCTGAAGTTCTGTAGTTTTGAGTTCTCTACTTCCATGACTAAAGTAAGTTCTAATTTAAAATTAATACATGTTTCTGTGTTTTTTATTACTATGTTTCATAATCTATATATGTTTCACAAGTATGTTTTTGAATATTCCAGATATAAATTAGTAAACATTTAAAAATTAAGTACTGGCAGGCTGGTGAGATAGCTCAGCAGCATAAGCGCCTGCCTGGCAAATGCGAGGTCCTGAGTTCGACTCCCAGTACCCATATAAAGGGAAAAAGGGCCGGTGATATCACTCAGCGGCACAAGCGCCTGCTGGCAAGTGTGAGGTCCTGAGTTCGACTCCCAGTACCCACATAAAAAATAAAATTAAGTTCTGGATGTAACATAAACTTGATGATAGGGGTCATTTAAAAATAGCATGTGTTAATATTTTAAACAAAGCATTTAAAGTATCTTGGACAAAAAGCACATTATACCTTAAGTAAGCTAGCATCTGAACAGGAAACACCTTTTTTTCTCTTTTCTTTTTTTTTTTTTTGTGGGTACCTGGGGTTGACCTCAGGACCTCACGCGCCAGCAGGCGCCCATGCCACTGAGCGATATCACCGGCCCTTTCTTTGTATGTGGGTTCCAGGAGTCGAACTCGGGCCCTCGCGCTTGCCAGGCAGGTGCATACGCTGCTGAGCCATCTCACCGGCCCCTTCTTTTTTTTTTCTTTCAACTAGGATTCTTACTAGGCTGTAGGCAAGCTAAAGGCTGTATTGCACGCCTGCATCCCAAGACTCACTGTGGTGTTTAGTCCTTTGTAAGTGCTCTATGTCAAATTTCAAACTGGATATGTTATGACGGACAGCTAAGTTAGATAGAAATTAATATACAGTCAGAGAGGGATTGGGCCGTCAAAGAAGTCAGCACACAAAAAGTAAAAGACATCAGAATTGTGGATGGAGGCAAGTATGAAGAGAGCAAGGCCTCAGGATGGAGAGCAATAGCCAGGCCTGCAGGCCTCCCTAGGAGATCGACAGCAACTTGAGGTTATATTGTAATTAGCAGCACTTGGTCTAGTGGGCCCAGATGGGCATCAGACATGGTGGGTGACCAGAGCGTCTGAACCCATCCTCCCCTCCCTTCTCACAGATGCCTTTGTTCTTTCTATGTACTCTTGCTGTCTGACTTGTTTCCCGATTGGATCAATATTAGCTAAGTGCCTATGCTTGTAATCCTACATAGGTTGATTGTAGTTTGACCAATGTTGTACCCATGTTGTGATTTTGCTGTATAAATTACCCCTGACAAAGGTCCTCAGTAGCCATCTCACTTGGGACCCCTCCTGGAAATCCAGAAGCTATTCTCCTTCTCTTATTTCCAATAAAACTCTCCTGCCTTCCTCCTTTGGTTCGGGACTTCATTCCTCCATGTTGTGAGACCACAAACTCGGCACATCTGACATCTAACAGGTTGGGAGTTTTATCAACATGATGGCTATTGGTTCTGTACCCAGACTTGAAGTTGCAGAGTTCTCAAAGCACAAGGGCTCTAATTCAGAGGATCAGAACTAATAATTTATTTTAAAAATGCTTTTTATGATAGTTAGCGGGTATATGTTGCTGGATTTTCATGTAGTAGGGAGTGGCCCTGGGGAGGCCTTTCTTGCTTTGAGCTGCTGGAGCTCTGCATACCCAGGTCAGCCAAGTCCAGCTCCCTCAAGAGGAGGGGGGTTCAGTTCTAGCCTTTCATCTGTTTTGAACAGGTCACCAAGGGTTTGAGTGGTGCCCATGTTATGACTGTGGCTTTGCCTGGAACAACTGATGTCATCATTAGATTATTCTGTACCTGTTGCCTGCTTTCCTGCCAAACAGCTGGAGTGAATCTGACAGTGCAGTGTCCCATGAAACTGCTCACTAGCACTGCTCTCACATATGACACATTTTACAGCCTGTTAAAAACGTGTTCTCATGCTGACTTTTATTGCATCTTGTTAACCCTGGTAGTTATATGAATCAGTGTTTCTTATTCTCATTTTGTAGATGATTTAGGTTCAGAGTGTGATGTGACTTGCGTGATGCGACTTGCTCAAGATCACTTGGTTGTTAAGTAGTAGGATTGGATCTAGATTATAAGTCTTCTGATTATTAAATTGTTCTCTGTCCCTGCTAATAACCACAAAACATGCTATTGCTGAGTGGGCTACTCTGGCAGTACAATAACTGCTTTCTGCTTTGAACTTCTAAAGTGGAGCAGGAAAAGACAAAAGTACCATGTGAACCTGATCCTTTTCTAGATTTAGATAATCCATATACCTTTTTACGTAAGTGTGAGTGACGGTCTTTGGAGTTTCTACACGTGCTTAATGTAATATCATAGAGAATTTTAGTGTATGGGAGGTTAGTTGCCTTGTCCCCTGTTTTATGATGTTACTCTGCAGGGACACTTAAATTGGATTTGGGCCCCGTTAGAAAAAAACAATAGAGATCCTCTCAGCAAGGGGAAGACTTGCACTGACATGTGAATAGTTGACCAGAACTACCTAATTTGATTTCCAGGTTACCCCCAAAACGTGGGTTTATTTTAATATACAATATCAACAAGTAGGTTATCAGCAAGGCTTAATACTTTGCACATGCTTCTCCCTGTTCTCCTTCTCCTATCTCTGGTATCTTGTTAAGTGGGCTTATACGATGTGGTTTATCCCTAAATCCAGAGGCAGTGGATGCTGGGTTGTTTATGTATCCAGAATGACACAAGCGTGACTGCGTGTTCCTTCCACAGCCCTGCTCTGTTCGGCAGCTGAGGTCAGTGTTCAGCACTTCCCAGGTCCCCGATCTATGCTGCCTTAGCTCGAGAACCCCCGATTCTTCTGTGGCTGCCTGCTAGACTAGACTCGCAGTGCCTTTTGTTTGCAAGTAGAGCACAGTTGCACTGAGCTGTTGCCTCTTATGTTTCCCTATGTCTGGTCACCAGCTTGTGCTGACCCATGACAGGTTTCCAAAGAGCAGCTGCTCAGGTCATATGTTAATAAGGTTAAAAAAAAGACGACAACAACAACAAGAAAAATGAAACACTTACAAGGTCATTGAACGTCTCAAAGTGAAACTGTTATGTAATCACAAATTGTTTCTTATTGCTTTCACTGGGCTGGAACTGATAAGAGTATGCACATAAAGATAAAGTCCTCAGACAAGCTGGGAGGTTTGGACAGAGCCCATGGCTATTCTCCTGTTCTGAGGGTGAAGTGTTGCTTGCCATCCCTTCCCAAATACCCACCTCAGGAGAGTCATTTCTTTTACTTACGATCGTCTGTTTTCCAAAAGGTGAAAATGCAGTTATCAAAGTGGAGTACGTACAGGACGGCAGGTAATGAGTGTGAGAGGGGCCACGAGGCCAAGGCTGTGGTGGTCCCCGAAGCCACTGCCCCCGAAGAAGAGAGGCTCTGTGTCGCAGCAGACTGTACCACAGGTCCTGTTACCGCATCTTCAGAGCGCAACGCAAATCGGCCATCTGGAGTTCTGAATGTTGGTGATTAACCCAAATTTGACTTTTATTTTTTTGGGTGGGCAGGCAAACCAACCAGAACATGTCCGTGAGCCAAGGTCACTGGAATATGACCTCTGGAGTTTGGTTTTCCTCAGGCCAGCCTTAATGTATAAATTCCCTTAATGTTTTTCTGTTTTCTCTTTTCCTATGCCTGTACAACATTTGGTGCTCTAAAAGTGCAACAGAACTAATGTATGAGCCCTCTGTACAGCATGCTGGCCCTTTCGGGCGTATGCTTTTCTCTGACCTGCCTCTGTGGACAGCCTAGTTTTACACTTTAGCTTTTTCCTGTTTCACCCCCACCTCTGTGGTCGACTCTGACCCCCATCTTTCTGCAAGGTCAAGCCTAGAAATTTCCCAGACCTCAGACCTGGCTGTCAGTTGAATCGTTTCCCTGCAGTTCCTAGGGTGGCTGGAGTTTTTAATCTGCCTGAGCTCCTTCTCTTCTCTGGAAGGCAGAGCCTCTGTATATTCTAGAACTCAACACTCCTCTCTGGGTGCCTTTCATGCTGACATTTCTTTAGTCTTCCACTGGGACTGTGACTGTTAATTGTGATATGTCGCTTGAATGGAGTAAGGAAGCTCAGAGGATTAATAAAGCACATTTCTGCGTGTGTCCGAATGGGTCATGGAGGTTTGACTTTGGAGTCTCTATCTGGTCCTTCACCCCTTTCTCTCTGGCACTGTCTCCCTGCTCTGCTCCCAGGCCACCATAATTTAATCTGAAATGCTTGGCCAGGAGCTTCCCCCGTGAAGTTTCTGCCTTGGAGCCAGCACAGCGTGGACTGAATCTGCAACTGTGAACCAAATGAACCAAATGAAACCTCTCTTTTAGGTGCTGGGTATTGTATCTCAGCAACGGAAATGGGTACTGGAGAAGAGGGGATACTGCTGTGGCTATACCTGACAACATTCAGAAGCCTTTGGAACTGGACTCCAAGAGGAGTTTGGAAAGGTTTGGAAATAAAGGCCAGAGAAGCCTTAGAATGCTATAAGCAGAGCCCAGTGGGCGATTCTGGTGGAGCTCAGCAGAACAGAATGCTGGTAGGAATGAAGATAATAAAGGCCATGCTTAAGAGATTTCACTCGGGAAGAAGGGCTCCGCTGGCAATTGCACTAGGGGCCATGTGTGTTATAGTCTGGCAAAAATCTGCCTACATTTTGCCCATGTCCTGAGACTGTACAGAAAACTGAGGTTAAGGGCAGTGGACTGCTTAATCTGGCAGAGGACATTTAAGGTAATTCACTGTTCAGGCTGTCACATGAGTACTGCTGGTACTGTTACCAGATCTATGGTAAGAATTAAATTGGGGGGAAAAGTAGAGCAAAAAAAATTGAAAACCTTAAATTTTGGCCAAATATAAAGTTGGGGGCAAAGGAGGTCTGGTTACTGAAGAGAGTAGCCCAATTAAAAGAAACAAAGTATTTGTCAGGGACAAAAAGAAAGAAGAACTGAGGGCATCTCAGAAATCAGTGAGATCCCACTGACAGCAGGGTCAAGGGGACAGGAGTTCCCTTCTTCCCTTGAGCAGAGTCCCTGGACTCTGCTTGTGGAGGGAGCTGGCACCACGGGATTCACTTCCCTGTTCTCAGCCATCCAGGCACCAGGGGCCGCTGTAGCCGTGGTCCAGGGTGATCTCCCTACTGCTCCCCTTGACAGCAGACGTGGACATCGTCCGCATGACACTGGCTTCACTGGCACGTAGAAGACATGAGTTGTGTGGTTAGGGGGCTTCTACCCAAAGTTTAAAGGAAGGCTTGGGAGGCCAGGCAAGGAGCTTCTGAGGGGGCAGTGTGTGAAACTGTGGGAATGAAGACAAAGATGTAGTGAAGATCCAAGGAAGTTGGAGATACCAGGAACATGGAACAGCTGCTGAGGAAAACTGCAGGCTGTGAGTGTAGCCGGCCCAAGAGAGGCCACAGTGGTGGAACTGCCCAAACTCTCTAGAACTCACTTCTTAAAACCGTGTTCTCCACATCCTGCACACAGAACTACAGGACTTAGTGTTTGCCTGCCTGTTTTCTGTCTTGCTTTGATTTTATTCCTTTTTATCACCCTATTCCTCCCTTTGGAAAGGGAATGCTTAACCCGTGCCACTGTATCTTGGGATAAGGTAACTTGTTTTTGATTTTTTATTTTGTGTTTTTGAGACAGGGTCTTGCTCTGTAATTCAGGCTGACTTCGAACTCACAGTGATCCTCCTGCCTCAACCTCCCGAGTGCTGGGATTACAAGTGTGCACTACCACACCTGGCTTGTTTTTTATTTTTACAGAAGTACACGGCTAAGAGTTTGCAGTGAGTCTCAGAAGAGACTTTAACTTGGCCTTTTGAGAAAGGCTAGTAGAATTGTTGAGACTTTGGGGGAGAGAATTAGTGCATTTTGGGTTGTCTGCAGGTTAACTGTATCATGTTAGGTAAAGTTATGAATTTGCTATTGTCATTATTTGGAGATTAGTATGATTTAAGGAAACATGTCTAGTTGTCAAGATCATGAGGGGTGGCTTGTGATGACTGTGATATGTCAACTTGATTGTGCAAAGGAACATCCAGGAGATTGGTAAATCACACGCTGGCTGTTTCTGGGTGGGTCGGGGGAAATGGTCTTGGGTACTTTGTATAGTCCCGGGCCCCTCCCTCTCTGGCAATGTTTTCCTGCTCTGCTTCCAGGCTAACCATGAACTAAGCAGTTTTACTCTGCCATGTCCTTCTGCCTGGATGTTTCTGCCTTGAAGCCAGCTGATTATGGATTGAATCCTCAGAAACTGAGGTACAAATTAAAGTCTCCTTTAAATTGTGGGTATTTGGTATTGTTTCCCAGTAACAAGAAAGTGACTAATACAGTGATGTCAGTTTGAGCCCATGAAAGTTTTCTGATGCAGTCACAGTTATTGTACTCCTTTCAGAATTGCATCAGTGTCTTTCTCAGTAGCAGCAATAGTTTGAGCAAAGGTTCTGCTCAGTAGTCACCCTTAAAAGCTGCTATAACTCCTTGATACATTTTTGAATTAAAATGGTAGTATTTGGAGGGAGAAAGACCACTGTGATATTGGGAGAAGATTACCAAAAAGGGAGGATGTGTAGTAGAATTGTCAACCATAATCAAAATTGTGAAAGGTATGTTATTTTCCAAAGGGTAGAGATTCAGAATGGCATCTTGGGATAGGGGTGGATTATCTATTCTTCACTGGCAGTGTGTGCTTACTGATAGCGCTTGAAGGTCCTGGGGTTCTCACTGTACCAGATCACAAAGGGCTTCACTTTGTAGCCTGCAACCTAGCTCCCAAGCAAAGCCGTTATCTCTCCCTAAAAGCTTTGAAACCTGCCATGGATTTGGCCTCCTTATTGATGAAGATCTTTGTGGGCATCACTTCCAAGAACAGGGGGACATTGCATCCTTATTGAAGATTTGCTTGGGCAAGCAGTTTTCCTCCACATTCCGCTCATCTGGAGTTTACAGAACTTCTTCAGCTGTCTTCACATTGTTACTCCCAGGTTCCTCACTCACTGTCATGTTATGTTATGTGGTAAATAATGATTTTTTTTTTTTTTTTGTGGGTACCGGGGGTCGAGCTCAGGACCTCACGCACCAGCAGGCGCCTGTGGCTCTGAGCGATATCACCGGCCCTTTTTTTCCTTTATGTGGGTACCGGGAGTGGAACTCAGGATCTCGCGCTTGCCAGGCAGGCGGTTATGTCGCTGAGCCATCTCACCGGCCCCTTGTTTCATTAAGCAACTTCAAGCTAGCAGTAAATTCAGCATCATATCTGGGTCCAGTCTTTTAATATCACAAAACAACCTTTTTGCTTTGGTTGTGACCATCATGGTGATGAGAAGGATATACTTCTGTGTACGGTCATCAATCCAGGTCACTGGAAGTCTTTCCACATTGGATATTGGCCCTTCTCAAATTTTTGTTAGTTTCATTGAAGTTTCAAGGAAGCAAATACGCTAATAGCTTCTGTCACTTTATTGTTCTTCAAGATCACAGCTGCGGTGCAAGGTGACACCCCTCGTTAGACAGCAGTAACCACTCCATGGCTCTGATGTCCGGGTGACAGTTGGCATTCTTCAATTTTCAGTCCTTACCTTGTGATTTTGTTTTCAGGTTAGTCATAAGAGTGGCCTCTTCCTGGTACATTAGCAGTGGATTTTTTTTTCAGTACCAAGGATTATATCAAGGGCCTTTGCATCTAATCCCTAGCTCTTTTTTCTTTTCTTTTCTCTTTTCTTTTGTTTTGTTCTTTTTTCTTTTCTTTTCTCTTCTCCTTTCCTTTCCGCTTCTTTCTTCCTTCCTTTCTTTCTTTCCTTCTTTCTTTCTTTCTTTCTTTCTTTCTTTCTTTCTTTCTTTCTTTCTTTCTTTCTTCTTCCCTTTTCTTTTTCTTTCTTTCATCTTTTTAGTTTTGAGACAGGCTCTCAAAGTGTCTAGATTCAAGCTAGGCTTGAATTGTGATCCTCCTGCTTCAGATTTCCAGAGGGTTGGGATTACAGTTGTAAACCACTGATCACAGATAGCAGTGGAGTTTATATACTTGGGGGCATATGTGAACAGAACAATATGAATTTAAATATTTAAATCAAGCTTCAGAGAAAAAGATGCAATCAAGATATATATAGCACAAGAAGTATGAGTCTGCTGCTGGCGTAACATAGCTCTTTTATAGTAAACTTTTTTATAAGTAGAAAGAAAACACTGTAAAATAATAAAAAGGATCAGTGGTAAGTATATAAACCAATAGTAGTAATTTATTGTCACTATTAAGTAGTATGTACTATATACAACCATATGTGCTTACTTTTATAAGTCTAGAAGCACAGTAAGTTTGTTCGTATCAGCATTGCCACAAACATATGAGTAATGTGTCATGCTGTGGTGTTACTATGGTGACTATGAGGTCAGTAGATGGTAGGAATTCTCTAGATCCATTATGATCATGTGGGACCATTGTCATATGCAATCCATTGTTGAGGGATACATCATTATGTGGCACTTGACTATATTTTCTTTTATATCTTTAAACATTACATGCATTTATTTTATAGTCTGAGCTTGATAATTTTAGTGTGTAAAATCTTTATAGGTCTGATTCTGTAGTCTGTTGTTACCTTTTGATTCTTTTTTTCTGTGTGCGTTTTATGACATTTTTCTGTGAACTCTGAGCTGATATTTCTTAGAAAGTTACTTGATGGAATTTCATGGTCTGGGAATGTGGCAGCTGGGGTGGAGGTTAAACCTGCTTGGTTTTGGGGTCTACCTGGGGGACGGGGGAGCACACTTCTGGGCGTGTCTGGCTGGGTCTTGGAGGCGTGGTGTTGGAGTCTGTGTCTGATCCCTGCCCATACCTCTCATGCTGTCCCCTTGCTCTGCGTCCTGCCTACCATAAATCAAGCAGACGTGCTTCACCATGCCCGTCTGCCGTGAAGTTCCTGCCTTAGAGCCAGCTGTACATGGACTGGATCTCCAGAAATCATGAGCTAAATTAAACCTCCCCTCCTTAAGTTGTGGGTGTCATGCATTATGTCCCAGTGACAGGAAGGCTGACTAATACAGGGTAAAAGGTGCATTTGTCAAAACAGGACATGTGTTTGCTTTCAGTGAGTGTTTTCTGACCTTACTTATCCAAGAAACTAAATTATTAAGTTGGTGTTTTTTGGATCACAGAGTAGCGTTAGAACTCAGGCTATAAGCATGTGCAATGGCTCACCATGGTTATGAAATACTAGAGGAGACCAATATCACCTTCTGAAGGAATTTTTGTTTCTATTCACTTCTGTGTTCACGTAGGCCTTGGGAGGCAT
This sequence comes from Erethizon dorsatum, assembly GCA_028451465.1. NCBI lineage: Eukaryota > Metazoa > Chordata > Mammalia > Rodentia > Erethizontidae > Erethizon > Erethizon dorsatum. Next base: position 38,916,272 of record CM051836.1, on the reverse strand, counting down.
ATCCTATTAGACTGCTAGCAGATTAGACTTGTTTCATTCCCCCTGGACATTGCAGGGCTGTGACCTGAAGCTGCATGTTGCTGGGCTCATCAGATGACCTCTGAATGGAAACCTCTCTGAGAGCTCTTCTTGGATTCCAGCTTTTGCTTCTTTTTCTTTTTTTATCCCCCGCTCTGAAGGGTCTTTATTTCCTTGCCGGTTCTGTGATGAATTTTAAAGGATGCTTTTTATAGTCTATTCAGTATTTTTGATTATTATTAGGGGAGGATAGCAGAGCTGTTCAGAATATCCATCCCGTCACACACTGTTGGAAACAAAGTTCAGTTGTTCCTCTTTTTAGAGATGAGGAGACTCAAGTTCAGAGAAGCCAAGTGTCTTCTCCAGGTCCTGGGACTTGAAGGTACTGGGGTGGAGGATTGCTGACCCCATGCTCCTTGACATTGTCGTCTCATGGCTTTCTGAAGACTTTAGTAATCAGTTGAAGGGAGTCAAGATAATAAACATAAAATCAGAAAGGCCATTTTCTGCAAGACTTTAGCGTAGCTTTTCTATAGGAGAAGGTAGTCATAAAGTCACAAATTGATTTTCAAACAATCTTTTGCTAAGAAAACAGTAGACACTAATAGCCTTAGATTTTGATTTTAATATAGCAGGCATTCACTAACAGTCAAGGATAATGCATAAAATTCCTCCAAGTCACTTTTTGAAAGTTTGAAAGTAACTTTTAGTTTTCAAATAATTTAGACAAAATATCTCAAATATAATGCATCATAACCGTTGTATAATTTTGATATTTTCCCCCTTGAAAGATGAGAATCAAATTATGCAAGCATATTTTACAAACAGCAACTAACTTTGACATTTTAAAGTAAAATTTTGTGACTTTGAAGAGTACTTCATATTGAAGAATTATCAGATGACCTCTTAATAAATTTCTGGGTTTAGAGCAAACATTTCTTCCCTAAATAATTTCATAAACATTGATCAGAGAATAGGAGGTGAGGAAAAAGGGATGGCCAGCTCCATGGCTCTGATGTCCGGGTGACAGTTGGCATTGTTGATACTGTTGATATAGCTGTGTATTATGAAAGGCAATTATGGAACAATCTGACACGGGAACAGGTGAAGCTCAAATAATTTTGGACTGAAGAGAGATGAACAAATGGCAGCTGTTCCAAGCAGCCCCGGTGCAGTTATGGGCTATTCGGACAGGCCTGTCTCCTAATGTGATTTCATTATGCTCTGGTTAAAAACTTGGGTTTTAGGTCGACAATGTGCAAATTTGGTTTATAATTTGAGTCAAAAAAGAGATGGCAGAATTCTAGCAGGAGAGCTTCAGTGTTTGCCAAGAACACACGCAGAACCGTTGCTCTGTTTCGATCTCTCACAGCAAATTCTCTGACTGGAAGTGTGAAATTGTGTTGGAGAATAAGGAGTGGTTAACATTCCAAGGATACTCTTGGGACAGTAGAGTTATGCGCATGCGCGCGCGCACACACACACACACACACACACACACACACACACACACACACACACGCTTTGCTATTTGTTGATTTTACCCCATCCAGTAGTAGTACTTTGTGATTTTTGGAGTAATTGTCCTCAAAGTGAATGAATCACTGAGAAATAATACTGTTACCACCCAGCTGTCCTGTAATCACTGGCATTGCAGAGGATAAGAACAGTTCCTGTAGCCCTATTTGTCCTTGTCAGACGTGCAACAATCCTTGGGAATAAAACCTAAAGTTATACATGACTCTAAAAGAGCAATTTTTCGAGCGTTTCATTGGCACAAATTGAAATGAAATGAGGTCTTGGGCTCTTGAGGTCACTTTGCAACAGGAAGAATTCATTATCTAACTATACAGAGAGGAAACCGCCTCACAATTGTATTTGCAAGTAAGGGATGAGTGCCCACACATAAAGCCAAAGTCACAGAGGTCACTTACAAGAAATAAACTACATGAAAGCAGGAACTCAAGTGTTCCATGGTCCAGAGCCTCCTACTGCTTCCTCCCTCCCTCCTTGTCAGAGTCGCTTTGGGGCATCCTGCTCAGTGTACTGAAGGAAGTGTTTGTGGAGCTCTTTGTTGTTTATGCAAAATCACTTGCACAAATCCCACTCCTTTGTCTCCCAGAAGCACAATGCAGTCTTACATGTCTTCCCCTCTGAGGGTAGGGCGAGTTTTCCTGTATATTCCGTGTTATTCTGAAGTGTACATCTCTTCTTAGGACCATATTACATTTTATACCATTCTTTCTGTTATATGGAGGAGGTTCAGCTGAATATTGAACAGTTCGTTAAGTGGTTGCTGGTGGGGACTGGTTTCAGTTAAGGAGTGGGAGGAAGAAGAGTACATGATAAACACATCAACTCTGAGGATCATATTTTAAAATATATTTATAAATATTTTAGAACAGATAGTTGATTATTGCAGTTTTCTATTAGGCTGAGTTAATGGTGGCTGGAAAGATAACAGAAATCAGTTATTTTAAATGAAAGAGAAAAATATCGTGGCTAATGAGGATGAATTGAAATGGAGTCAGGTTTAAGGAAGTAGATATATAAATCAGCTCTCTTAATCCCTTCTTTTACTTCAACCCTTTTCAAACTCAGATATTAGGAAGGAAAAGGTAGAGAGACTCATATGTCAAGTGCAATGGCCATGTTTTTACTCCTCGTTCTTTTCTAATAATGTGGCCGCCCATTGTTCCCATTTCTTACCTTTTTATGGCCACCACCCTTGGTAGAGCTTCCATAAAATTTTTAGATTGCTTTGAACAACATGGGCATTTTAACGTGAATTCTTCCAATTAATAAACATGGAATATCTTTCCATTTGTTTTTATCTTCTTTAACTTATTCTATCAATATCTTTTTGTGGTTTCAAGTGCTATGGATGACTGTGTGATATACTTTTTCTTGGGCAGTGGATGACACTGGACATACCGTTCGTTGTGTTATGGTACAATGAAAAGGAGCAGTATGAGGAGTACAGACAACATCATGAGCCCAGTGCTGGCCCTGTTGGGTTTTATATGTTACTTTGGCTTCTACAAAATGTACTTGAATACAGAGATTTGGAGCTCAGCATTGATGATGGGTAAAACCATGATGAGTGAAGATGCTAAAGGAGTGTATATATGGGGAGGGAAAAAATCATTTGTTTCATCTCCATTCTCCCCAACAAGTAAACCATGTAAGTGACACAGTGTTCCACCCTGGTGACTCCACTTCTACTCTGAGTTTACACCATAGCAGGCAGCAGAAAAGGAGGAAAAAAAAAGTTAAAAAGAGGATCAGAAAAATAGTATCACATGTCATGATAGCAAAAGCATGGCTACCTGCTAAATGGATTCTTCTAGCTTCTTGAAAACATAATTAAATATGTTTATCCAGGAAGTTCTCCATCCAAGAGCTTTTAAGTCATTGATTTTGAAAGTTTGGAAGGAAAAAACTTAGCTACATCCCTTTTGTCTAATCATTCTCGAATTTTCTCTGGTCTTCAATTCAGTTGTCAGGCCAAACTGATTTCATTAGGGCCCCGTTTCTTGTCCGATCCTGTCCAGTGTCTTTTAATGCCATGTGAGATATTAAAAGTAGAGTAAGTTCTCTAGGATGATTTACATGTGATTTGCCGTTGAAATAGACTGGACTGGGTCAGTTCCATCATTCAGTCAGTAATGTGAGACAATGGGGAAGAGAATGAGTCCCTCCAGCTTCTGCCAGCCCCTCCTCCCAAGGGAACAGTGGAATTTCTTAGTTCTAGTATTTCTTTGTCCAATTCTCAGATCTTTCCATTGCTTTCCAGTGACTTAGATGTGAAGGGGATGGAAGAGATGTGACAGTGGTGATCATTGTCCTTGTAGTAGTTATAATTATGAAATATTATGTTTCTGCATAGTTTTTATTGGAATATAACTTCTGTGAGGGCAGGGACCTTGGCCATTTTGTTTACTACTTCCTCTGACTAGTGCACAATGGTCATTCAGAGAGCTATTAATTTTTATGGTCAGATTGTGATTGGGTGCATATATTTTGATTTTGGAAAATGTAATTGTGACCATGTTACTTTGTGTTAAATGTAATTGATTATTAACATACGTTAATGATTTCTTTTATATTTTATTTGCTAATTTTCCTCTGAGAACTTTGGTTAACCACTGGTTTTTGAATCTGCCATTGGATATTGCTAACAGACATACAAAAGTATACAAATGTCTTTTTGGCGAGTTTGATTCAGACCTTGAATTCACTGTTGCTTGTCTGGCCTACAAAGAGACCTTGATAATTGACGGTTGTATTCAAGTCCTGAAAGAACTCACAGCGCTGGTGATTATGGGTGCCTTCTAGCTGTCACTTTGATTTCAGTGGGATTGTACTTCAATGCTTTGCCTAGAAGCACTAAGAGAGAGACAGTTTTCCTTTACAAGCTCCCTGTAGAAAAACTTTACCAGCATGGGGGGGAAAAAAGGACACCTACCAACTTACCTTTCATCTGGAATTAATGTGATCAGCAATGTCTAAAGAAGGTAGATGAAGCATGTTTTCATTTCAGTGAAATCAAGATTTTTCAAAGCTTTTAAGCTACTAATCCCTGTCCCTCCTTTCTGCTATTTTTCCCTCTTTTCTCCATTGCAATGTCTGCATCAAAGCTACACATCTGACGTGACCGGCACTGTCAGAGGCAGGGTGAAAATGCAGTGCACGGTGATTGAACACTGCATTTCACAGAGCATCAGCAGATGTAGGTTGAGGTTTGTAGTAGCCCCATCCTGATTACCAGCACACCGGAGACGGAATGAAAGTGACGACGCTGGATTTTTGAGGGGCTGCTTGGCAGTCACGAGCTTGGTACTCTTCACGAGAGATTACACCTTTGAAAAGTCAGATGCTGGGAAATGGAGGGCTCCTGACCAGTTTCCATTTATCCTCTCTGGTTTTTGGAAATAGCTTTATTTTGACATCTGATAGAAATGGGGCTGGGGAGATGGAGGGTGGGAAAAAAATCTTCAGAGAATCAGGTGCTGTTTGCTAATTAGGCTAAATTTCAGCAGTGTGACAGGTTTGTAAATTAGTTAGTGTTACCGTAGAAAAGGAGGCTCAATTTCCATTGCAGAAATAGGGAGGAAATAAAGTCAAAACAAGGTATCACATTGGAAATTCTTGGTTGTTTTAATGAATGCCACACAGTTTTTGTCTTCCACAATGTGACAGTTGGACTCACTATTTCAAAGTGAGTATTGGGCCGGTGAGATGGCTCAGTGGCATAAGTGCCTGCCTGGCAAGCATGAGGTCCTGAGTTTGACTCCCGGTACCCACATAAAAAAAAAGTGATGGTATCAACAGTGTGGAGGAAGATACTAACTTGAAAATATTTTAGCCTGTGCTTTACAGGAAATCATCTTTAAGAAAAGTAGCTTCTTTTCTAAAGAAGGAGAGGTTGGGTGAAAACCTCTTACCAAATTTAAAAATGGCTAGTTTTTAAGGGGGATTTTTAGTCAAAACTAAAGAAATCTGCAGAGCAAGCACTCTCTTTGGCCGATAACTCCTAGCTGAAATTTCTTTAGTTTCTCTCCTTTGAATCTTTAATTCTGAGTCTGGAAATTTTGGCCACTTGCTACCTCATTGAGTTGACATATTACTGAAAATACTTTGAAGAAAGAGAGATGGGATAAGTGATTCTATTGATGTGAGGTTTGTTCCTCACAGTCAGGGCTACATGTCTTTCCCTTGTTTACCTAAAATATTGTGTGATAGTTTGGGGGCAGACTCTTTATTTGAACCATTTTCCTGGTAAAAAATCAGGCCTAGAGACAAGAGAATGTCCGGAGTGTGGTGGATCCTTGGGCTGTGGAGGCAGTGGTGCTGGCACTGGGAGACAGCAGGGTGGGGCCATTGGGAGCTGAGGGTCGCTGTCACTGTGCTGGGGTTCGTGTCCTCACTACGGGCCTTTGGGCTCTTGGGAAATCTTGGTTTCCTAGGCTGGATGTTCCAGGAAGCAGGCTCCAGATGAGTTTAGCATATGGGTCATTTGCTTGGGGGTGTCTCTGGCTCTGTGCCTGAGGAAAGGGGAGACAGAAGGCAGACTGGGCAGACGACAAGGCTGCTGGCCATTCAGGAAGGCCCTGCAGTTAGCCCTTCAGATTTGTCCCAAGTTGGGTGGAGGACTCTTCGCGTTGAGCAGTCGCTGGAAGTAGATTGCCCTGGGAAGGGAAGTGACCTGGGCCAGGCTGCTCTGTAGCTGAAGAACCCTGGCTGGCTGGGAGTAAGGCCTTTCTGTCAGCAGTGCTGCCCGCTGATGCTGGGGCAACAGAGCCTTTGGAAAAGAGGGATCTGGGCAGCACTAGTGTCTACTACACTCCTCTTCCTGGGACTCCATTTCCAGGAGTATTTTATTGAGAATTAAATGAGATCCATGTAAAGTACTTAGTGCTTTGTTCAGCATAGAGTGAAGGTATACCGATCACTGCGTACAATGGCAGAGGTCAACTAAATTACCCAGGCTCTCCCACGTGTGAGTGGCCAAGATGTCCTCAGAACTGAGGCCTTGACTCACTCTAGTCTGGTTTTAGTGGTGACGTTGGTATCTAATCTTCTAGAATCCAGATCCATTTGCGTACGTTTATGTTAGCTGTGTTTGACCAGCGAATGTGTCTCACATAAGGAAGGCTGTCCTGTCACGGCTGGCTACAGGGATGCTCATTCCCTTTGCTGGCAACACTGATTTCCTTCCCTTCTCCTCTGCAGAACTCTTGTCCCACGTATCCTCTTCTGTAGCTTCCTGTTTGTCCCTAGTGATGGGCTGGGACATGATTTGGGAGCAAAGCTGCCCTAAGTAGCGAAGGTAAGAGATAAGGTGAATTCCCTAGACTGCGCTCTCCCAGTCTCTAGGTTCAAGGTTCTCTCTCTCTCCCTCTCTCTCCCTCTCTCTCTCTCTGTCTTCCTCTCTGTCTCTTTCCCAGTCCTCATATCCATTCTCTTTCCAGTACCCATACTTACTGCCTCAGCGTCTATTCTTTCCATGTAGTGCCCCATCCTAGATCCAGAATTAAAATGTTCAGAATATTCTTTGCAGGGTAAAATGCTAGTGATGTCATCTGACACTTAGGTAAATTTTATTCTGAGATTTTTCTGTCTGAATATTTAACTTGCCTATTGAAAAATCTTTTCCTGATCTTCCCAAACTGACATATAAAGGAATGATTAGAAAGCAATCTATTTGTAAGTTGGGGTTGCTTATATTTTCTTTCTTTCTTGGATTATAAGAACCAATAAAATTTATTTTCTTTACTGTTTCTACAGCATGAATGCATTGGTAGAGAAACATGTGTAAATAAATTACTTTCTATGCATTGTATTCTAGTGAACATAATGAAGTGTAAGAATCTGTATTTTCAAGGAGTTTACAGCCTATGTCTACTCTGTATTATGCAATAAGAAGTGGGGTTGAAATTATAGAGCACTTTTTATGTGACAGCCTGGGCTTGCAGCATAAACATAAAAGTGAAAATTATAAATTACTGGTATTAAATGCAACATATAGTCATTCATTGGTATTTGTGGAGCATTGGTTTAGGCCTCCTTGAGGATATAAAAATCTGAAAATGCTCAAGTCCCTCATATAACATGACGTAGCATTTACATATAACCTATTGTCTTAGTTACTTTTCTTGTTGCTTAGACAAAATAACTGACAGCCCCATGTTAAATGAGGACAGGTTTATTTTGGCTCACAGTTGGTAGAAGTTTCAGTCCATAGTCAGCTGGCTCCAAAGCAGGTTAGCATGGCAGAGAGGCATCACAGAGGAGAAACAGTCCATGGCAGAGCAGGTGGGAGGCAGCAGCAGCAGTAGCAGTGGAGCAAAGTGGCAGCAATAGGCCTCCCTTTCCCTTTTATCTCATCCAGGCTACAAGTCTTTTGGGTGGTGCCACCCATACCCAGGTTGGGCCTTCCCACTATCCACACCCAGAACTATAAACCCATTAGTGGGCTAACTTAGTTATCACACCCTTAATCCATATTCACACACCTTTAGTCCACATTCACACACCCTATAAGGCCTCGCCTATTGGTGAATGAGGCTATGGGGTAACATCTAGATACAAACTATAACACCTATGTATGTCTTCCTATAAATTTTAACCTGTAGGTTATTTTTAATATTTAATAAAATTTAAATGCTATGTAAATAGTTGCTATACTGAATTGTTTAGGGAAGAAAGGCAAGAAAAATGCCCATGTATGTTCAGTACTTTTTAATTTTCATTTTATTGCAATTCACAGTGGGTTGAGTCCAAGGAACGCACAGATACAGAGAGCCAACTGTGTTACCTGCATTACGTGGATAAGGAAGTAACTAATTTGTAATAATCATGTGCTTAGTCCAATGATGAACTCTCCTGTTATTTGTCCTTCAAAAGCTTTCTCTTCATTGCTTTCAGGGTTCTCATTCACCCAAGAGTTGTAGCAAGTAGAAGGCCAAAATTCTATGGCTTTCCCCACCCTTTCGCTTGTCTTCCTCAGAGTAGGAAAAGTGACTTAGAAGGGGATAATGGGAATGAGCGTTCTTCTCTCTATTCTTTAGGGGTAGACACGCTTGCAAAGAGCTTGAGTCCTTCTATCCGGACAGCCCTTCCTAGAACTGAGTGTCTACATCTGCCTGGCTATAGAATTTAGGTTTGTGAACCTCATTGACCCACAAGTATAAATCACATTCCCTGGTATCAAAAAGTGGTAGAAGTATAACTACATTTCTGATTCCATCTGTCTCATTCTTGTTTCATTCCTTAGTTGGTTCAAAGCCCAGGTGGGGTTTAGGGATGTCATTTACCAATCTTTACTCATTCCGAAAGCTCAGAAAATAGTTTTTTTTTTTAAAGGCATTAATAATTCCACAGCCATACCACTCCATTCTAAAAGCATCAACATTCATTAAAAACACTGTGTGTGTGTGTGTGTGTGTGCGTGTGTGCGTGTGTGTGTGGTCTGCAAATGGACTAGGTGGTACGCCAGTTACGGAGGATGCAGACGTTAGTAGAACATGCCCAAAGAACTTCGGATTCTACTCAAGATAGTGCCACAGGGGAGATGAGGGAGGGTGGGGCCCAGTCAGGGTGGGAGGCGATGATCCCTTTTCTCAGTTTATGACACTGTTATGAATGAAGAGCACCTGGGGTAGGCTGCAGGGCTGCGCATCATCCTCCTGACGAGTGAGAGGTGCTCTGATGTTCTTCCCATGCCAAGTTTTCTGTAATGGACAGAGTAATTACACTGATTTTATAAAGCAATATACATAAGCGATAGAGTGTATGTCCTGGAGCTTTACCAGCTAGGTTCATCTCCTTGTTTTCTGGACACGCTACCTTGGGTAAGGTACTAAACTCTTCTGTGTTTCGTATTTCTCACATGAGAAACAGTGAGGATACTACTACGTGATTGTAGTGTTAGGATGAAGATTAAGTAAGTTAATACAAGTCGAGTGCTGAGAACAGTGCCTGCAGAGGGGTTATCAGCAAATGTTAGCTCCTATTGTTGTCATCAGGTACAAGTACGTGCATGTGGTATGGGAATGAGAAGGAGACAAATGAGGAAGACAAGATGGTGGTTCTTTTTTTTTTTATTATCTTTAAGTTAGTTATTCAGGATAGCAGACATTAGCATTCAATTGTCCAAACATTATTGGCACAAACCTTACTCTTCAATGAACTAAGTAAAATTGGTAGTGTATCTATCTTAACCATCTTATATATATATATATATATATATACAATTTTTTTTCCCTTTCCCTTCTTTCTTTTCCCTATTCCAGTCTCTCTGTCCTTTTGACCAGTTTCTTTTTGATTCACCGTGTCTATTGTACATTTTGGATCTTATTTACTCTTTCAGTTTCTCATACTAGAGAGACAATACGATGCTTACACATGTGCATCCGGTTTATTTCACTTACGAGTATTTTCTCGAGTTGCATCCATTTACCTATAAAAGTCTCCAGTTTATCCTTCTTTATGGCTGAATAGTACTCCATTGTATAAAAATACCACATCTTTCTTATCCATTCCTCAGTTGATGGGCATTTGGGTTGTTTCCAAGATCTGGCTATTACAAATTGTGCTGCTATAAACATGGGTGCACATATATCGCTGTGGTACGATGTTTTTAATTCTTCTGGGAAGATGCCCAGAAAGGGAATAGCTGGGTCAAATGGGACCTCCAACCCTAGTTTTTTGAGGAATCTCCACACTGACTTCCACAGTGGCTGTACCAGTCGACACTCCCAGCAACAGTGAAGAAGGGTTCCTTTCTCCCCACAGCCCCTCCAGAATTTGTTATTAGTTAATTTCTTTATAATAGCCATTCTTTCTGGGGTGAGATGGTATCTCAGTGTTGTTTTAATTTGCATCTCTCGAATGACTAGTGATGTTGCACATTTTTTTGTATATTTATTTGCCATTAGTATTTCTTCATCTGAGAAATTTGTATTCATCTCAGATGCCCATTTTTGGAGTGGGTCTTTAAATTTGGGAGGTCTGATGTTTTCGAGTTCTTTATATGTTCTCGATAGTAATCCTTTGTCTGAGGAACAGCTGGCAAACATTTTTTCCCACATTGTGGGTTGTCTCTTCACTCTGTTGGTGGTTTCTCTTGCTGTGCAAAAGCTTTTTAATAAGATGAGATCCCAGTTGTTGATTCTTTGGGATAGTTCCCGTGCGGTTGAGGTTTTATTCATAAAGTCTTTGCCTACACCAATGTCTTCAAGAGTTTTACCTATCCTACCTTCCAGCAGATTTAATGTTTCTGTTTTCATATTTAGATCTCTGATCCATTTTGAATTTAGTTTAGTGCACGGTGAAAGATATGGGTCTAGTTTTAATCTTCAGCATGTGTAGAGCCAGTTTTTCCAGCACTATTTATTAAAGAGGCTATCTTTCCTCCAGCGAATGTGTTTGGCACCTTTGTCAAAGATAAGGTGGCTTAGTATGTCTGGAGTTGTTTCAGCATCTTCTAATCTGTTCCATTGATCTTCAGGTCTGTTTTTTTGCCAGTACCATGCTGTTTTTATCACAGTAGCTTTATAGTATAATTTCAAGTCGGGGATTGTGATGCCCCCTGCCTTGCCTTTGTTGCCCAGAATTGCCTTTGCTATTCTAGGTCTCTTCTGATTCCAAATGAATTTTAGGATTGTTTACTCTAATTCTGTGAGATATGCTGTTGGAATTTTGATTGGAATTGCATTAAATCTGTATAACAATTTTGGAAGTATGGCCATTTTCACTATATTGGTTCTTCCTATCCAGGAGCAAGGGATATCTTTCCATTTTCTGATATCCTCTTCAATCTCCTTTTTCAGAGTACTGTAGTTTTCAATGTAGAGGTCTTTTACATCCTTTGTGAGGTTGATTCCTAGGTATTTCATTTTTTTGGATGTTATTGTGAAAGGTATTGTTTCCCTAATTTCTCTTTCAGTAAGTTTGTTTTTTGTGTGCAGGAAGGCTATTGACTTTTGAGTATTGACTTTGTATCCAGCTACACTACTGAATTTGCTTATTAAATCTAGCAGTTTTTTAGTGGAGTTTTTGGGGTCTTCTGTGTAGAGTATCATGTCATCTGCAAATAATGATAATTTAACTTCTTCCTTTCCAATCATTATTCCTTTTATTTCTTTCTCTTGTCTCATTGCTCTGGCTAAAGTTTCCAGAACTATGTTGAATAAGAGTGGGGACAGTGGACATCCTTGTCTTGTTCCTGATTTTAGAGGGAAGGCTTTCAGTTTTTGGCCATTTAGTATAATATTGGCTGTTGCTTTGTCATAGATAGCTTTTACCAGGTTGAGATAAAGACCCTCTATTCCAATTTTCTGTAGGGTTTTTATCATGAAAAGGTGCTGGACTTTGTCAAAAGCTTTTTCTGCATCTATTGAGATGATCATGTGATTTTTGTGTTTGGTTCTGTTAATATGGTGTATTACATTTATTGATTTACGTATGTTGAACCATCCCTGCATCCCTGGGATGAATCCAACTCGGTCATGGTGTATAATCTTCTTGATGATTTGTTGGATTCTGTTTGCCAGTATCTTATTAAGGATTTTTGCATCTATGTTCATTAGGGAGATTGGCCTGTAGTTCTCTTTCTTAGTTGGGTCCTTCTCTGGTTTTGGTATCAGGGTAATGCTTGCTTCCAGGAATGAATTTGGGAGTATTGCTTCTCTTTCAATTTCGTTAAAAAGTTTGAGAAGTAGTGGTGTTAGGTCTTCTCTAAATTTCTTGTAGAATTCAGCAGTGAATCCATCAGGGCCTGGGCTTTTCTTTGTTGGGAGGTTTTTAATTACATCTTCAATTTCATTGGTTGATATTGGTTTATTTAAGATTTTTAAATCTTCTTGATTTAGCTTTGGTAATTCATACGAATCTAGGAATCTGTCCATTTCTTCTGCATTTTCCATCTTAGTAGAATATAGATTTTTAAAATAGGTATAGATGATCTTCTGGATTTCTGCAGGGTCCGTCGTGATATCACCCTTTTTATTTTCAATTGCATGGATTTGAGTCTTTTCTTTTCTTTTTTTAATAAGGTTGGATAAAGGTTTGTCAATCTTATTTATTCTTTCAAAGAACCAACATTTTGCTTCATTGATTCTTTGTATTGTTTTTTTAGTCTCCAATACATTAATTTCTGCTCTGATCTTTATAATTTCCTCCCTTGTACGGGCTTTTGGCTTAACCTGCTCTTCTTTTTCTAGAAGTTTGAGGTTTGCCATTAAGTTGTTTATTTGCGCTTGCTCTATTTTCCTGATATAGGTATTTAATGCTATAAATTTCCCTCTTAGGACTGCTTTCATTGTATCCCATAAGTTCCGGTATGTTGTACTGTCATTATCATTCAGTTGTAGAAAGTGTCTAATTTCTTCTTTAATTTCATCTGTGACCCATTGGTTGTTCAGGAGGGTGCTGTTTAATTTCCATGTGTTTAGGGAGTTTTTGTGATTTCTTTTGCCATTGATTTCCAATTTCATTGCACTATGGTCTGATAATATGCATGGGATAATTTCAATTCCTTTGCATTTACTTAAGCAGGTTTTATGAGCTAGTATGTGGTCTATTTTGGAGAACGTCCCATGTGCAGCTGAGAAGAATGTGTATTCTGATGTTGTGGGGTGGAACACTCTGTAGACATCTACTAAGTCCATTTGTTCCAAAGTTTGGTTCAGTTCTACTATTTCATTATTGATTTTCTGTCTAGTTGATCTGTCTTTTTGTGACAGTGGAGTATTGAGATCTCCCAATATAATTGTATTAGTGCTTATTTGATTTTTCATGTCCTTTAGTACTTGTTTTATATAGCTGGGTGCACTGGTATTTGACGCATATATATTTATGATTGTTATCTCTTCCTCTTGGATTGTTCCCTTTACAAGGATGTAATGACCATCTTTATCTCTCTGAATCATTCTTGGCTTGAAATTCACTTTGTCTGCAAAAAGAATAGCTACCCCTGCTTTTTTCTGGGCTCCTGTTGTATGGAGTATTGTTTTCCATCCTTTGACTTTCAGTCTATGAATTTCTTTCTGAATTAAATGTGTTTCTTGTACACAGCATATTGTTGGATCTTGCTTCTTGATCCATTTTGCCAGTCTGTGCCTTTTGATTGGTGAATTGAGACTGTTAACATTGATGGTTAAAACTGATATGTATTGACTTATACTTGTCATGATATTTTCCTGTTGTTGGTTCCCACTCTTTGTTTGTTTTTCCCCTTTCCTGCTATTTAATTATCTGCCCTGCCTGGTGGATTCCTTCTGTTGGGGTTCTCTTTCTAGAATGTCCTTCAGAACAGTTTGGAGTGCTGGTTTGGTGGTCATAAATTTTCTTAGATGTTCTTTGTCATGAAAGTATTTTATTTCTCCATCAATTTTGAAAGATAGTTTTGTGGGGTACATCAATCTGGGTTGAAAATTATTTTCCTTTAGAGCTTGAAATACATCATTCCAAGCTCTTCTTGACTTGAGGGTTTGTGCTGAAAAGTCAGCTGTGATTCTGATGGGTTTTCCTTTATAGGTGATTTGTCTCTTCTCCCTAACAGCTTTTAAGATTCTGCCCTTCTGTTGAATTTCTGGGATCTTGACTCTGATATGTCTGGCTGAAGTTTTTTTTGATCATGTCTAGTTGGCATTCTAAAAGCTTCATTTATATTGGGGTCAAATTCTTTTTCTCTTCCAGGAAAGTTCTCCCTGATAATGTCTTTGAACAAGGTTTTAATGTCATTGATGCTATCTCCTGCTTTTTCATTTATTCCAATTATTCTTAAGTTGTTTATCTTTGAGTCATCTAGCAGCTGCTGAATTGATTTTTCATGGTCCCTTGCTGTTTTTAAGAATTCTTTCTTTTCATGATCACTAATTGCAAGCCTGTCTTCTATATCTGAGATCCTGTCCTCACATTGGCTTAATCTGCTACAAATACTTTCAATGGAATTTTTGTTCTCTTGGATATCTGTTTGAATCTGCCTTATGGATTCCATTTCTTTCCTATGCTGAGCATTCATGGTTTCTATAGTTTTCTTAAGCTCATCTATTTTTTTGTCTGTATCAGCTATAGTGTCCTTAAGCATGGTCTTCATTGTGGACATTATCTCTGCAGTTATCTGCGAAATTATTTCTGTTTTAATTTTTTCCAGAGCCTCATTCAGTTGCTTTGTTGTTACCACTTCAGATAGGCCAGGTGGGTGGCTTTCGGATTGTCCCACCTCGTTGCCCCCTACGTTTGCCTTTGGTGAATTGGATGTGTGTGGTTGCATCTTGTTTAAGTGTCGTCTCATTTTTTCTTTCTTTAATTTAATTCCTGGGGTGATGTTTGTAAATCACCTATGGTAGGTTTTTATTGCTAGTGTTCAAGATCTTTAGAAGATGACTGCTTCTCTGCAGTATCTTCCAAGTGGAGCTTGCTTTTGGGTTTTGAGCTTTCTGCCAGATCCTACCTCTTCATTTCGTTGGATGTGAGAAGTTGCTACCTGTTTGGCCCAGTCCTTGATTCTTTGGTACTGTGCCACTGTATTTTCTGTGTCCCTTAGTCAATCTCAATCATGAAATATCAGGAAGGAAAGCTGTTTAGAACAATTATTTCACATTTGGCTATAATGGTACCTAAAGCATCAAACACAGCCTAGAAAATGACAGACTGAGCTAATTTACCACTTTTAGCTGTATAAAGTAGAGTTGCGGTTATATAACAAAATCTAAAACACACCAGAAAAATTATATGCAGTATACAAGTCCTTAGTATGTCAATTTTTTCCCTTAGGAGTTTAAATTTAAAATGAGTTAAGGAGGAAGTAGAGTATTGTGAGAAGAGGAAGGAATTAGATGTAAGGTTAGAGGACCAAGAGGGAGCCCACTAACATTGGGACACTGGTGCAGAGGACTGGTGGGAAAAAGAGAAGGAAGGGATAAAAGGAAGAACAGATCACGACCACAATCACAAAGAGGTTAGAGGCACTGTTTACACTCATATAAAAACCAGAGAGAATAATTCCTGGGATGGTAGAAGGTGCGTGTGGTCTGCTCCTTCTTTGTTGAAAAGTACCCTTCACTGGTGCCGGGGGTCCCAAGCTGCACTTCAGAACTTTTCTGGGTCCCGGGGAGGCATCTCCCCCCCTCCTGCGCTCTCCCAGTGACTATATTCCCGTGGTCCAACGGCAACTTTTAGAGAGTTTCGCTGCGTGCTTCTTATTCATCCGCCATCTTTTTTCAAGAAGCTCAAGATGGTGGTTCTTCACAGCTCACTGAAAGGCTTTCTTCACAGCAATTTTGGGAACAGATAAAATTACTAGTAGAAATGGTTTTCACATCCAGAGAGCAAAATCAATTATTGACCAGTCTTTTCATTTTACCCCAAGTATGGTATCTCTTTGCCGTTGACTTGTCATAGAAGGGCAGCTTGATGATTACCTGTCATTAGCGGTCAATACATAGTAGAAAGAGGTAGAGTGGCTTCCAGTTTCACCAAATCGCACTTATTTTGGATGAGTGGTGAGATAAGAATTAATGTTTTTAATTCACTTGAGAGGTATAAATGCCTATTTCAAACACTGTGTTTGAAAAGTTGGACAAAGTACTTACCATTGAATTTTTTTTTAAAAAAGCATTTATTGAATGCCTTCTAGATATACATAGATCCATACCAGGAACTTGCAGTTACTTTATAATTTAACTTCATTAAAGTCACTTGACGTAGATGTTGTTATTTTGACTTTATAGATGGAAATTAAACTTCTGAGAGATGGTGATGGTGGTTTAACTAATGGTCAATTTGTAACACCCAGCTGAACTGAGTCAGTGTGGTGCTGGGTGTGGAGGGCCCACCTGAGGATTGTTGCCAACAGCATAAAAGGAGAACTGGAGGGGAAGATGGTGTGCTGTTGATTGTCTTGCAGAAGCTTGACTCACTGGCTTTCCTGATATGAACTCGGCTGTTCTCATCTTTAGAGGAGCTGGGGTCCTCACTGTCACTGAGGATGGCTGTGGTTCTCTTTGGGGGAGCTCTGGTCCTTACCTTGAGCATCACTTCCAGGCTCCAGTGCAGACCCCTCAGCCTGCTGGCACAGATCCTTCATCCCACTGGCACAGACTTTCTAGCCTCCATCACTGACCTTTGGGCCTTTCCAGTGCAGATCCTTGACACAGACTTGCATGAGACATTGTCGTGGGCTCTAGGCCTCCAGCTGGACTCATGCAGGACATTGCCGTGGGATCCAGGCCCTCAGCTGGATTCTTTAGGTCCCTAGTGCATGTACAGATCTCTTGTACTCCTCTGCATTTGACTTTTTGGGTAAATATTATAAAATAATCTTATAAATTATATGTCCTATATTAAATCTATTCCCTTGCAAACCCTGACTACAACAGTGGTATATCTTTACAAAGACACTAAGATAGAACTTTCTAGAATTTGAACTTATTTCTTCAATAAAATTTCTTAAAAGTTACATACATTTAATCAGGTACTACCATGAATCATTAGCACATTGTCTACTAATTTTCTGAATTTTAAGAAACTTTAGAATTTTGGAAAATTATAAAGAAGATAGAAAACTCATCAATGATACCATAGCTCAAAAATAGCCACTATTGAATTTTGAAATTTTTCATCCAATTATAATGCATGTATGTATATGTATATCTATATGTCTACTTTTTCTACAAAAGTGAATTTCTGATTTCTTTGTTATTTTTAAATCCCCCTTTAGATGATAAGTTATCAGGGCTTTTATATTATTAAGTAGTCTTCTAAAACCTGATTTTAAATTATTACATTTCATCATGAAGATGAAAAAGTATATTATTCAAATTTATGTTTCTCATTCCCCTCTTTCCCCCCCTTTTTTTTTTGGTGTTTTAAGACAGGGTCTAGCTATGCATAGTGAACTCACTATGTAGCCCAGGCTGGCCTCGAACTCATGGCAATCCTCCTACCTCAGCCTCTCGAATGCTGGGATTATAGGTGTGCACCACCACGCCTGGCACTCATTTTTCCATATTTTAAACACAGATGCCATAAGCGTATACATCTTTGTATATAATTCTTTGTGCATATCTCCAGCTATTCCCTTAGAACAGATTTCCAGAAGAATAATTCCTACATAAAAGTTTTCCTCTGTTATCTATTGCTATATAAGAAACCAGCCAAAATTTGGTGGCATAAAATAACCACTGTTTCACTGTGCTCATGGGGGGATGGGTTAAAAGTTGAAAAGAGACACAGTGGGGATGGTTGGGTTTTGCTCCGTTTTGCTGGCGCCTCAGCTGGCACGACTCCACTCCTGGGCTTAGCGCGGACTGTCGGCGGCCACTCGTGTGAGTGCCCTTTCCAGCTTGGTGATGTCAGGGTGGCGGTGCTTAGGTGGAGTCTCAGAGCTCGCAGAGTGATTATCCAGGGTAAAATACAGAGGGTGCGGACCTCATAAAATAGCCCTGGGGGTCCTGTTGTATCACCTTTGCCGTTCTCTATTGGTTGAAGCAATTCCAGTGCCAACTCACTTCAGAAAGAAAAGGATACAGACCTCCACCACTCTATGGAAGGAGTATCATGTAATTTATAGCCATGTTTTAAAACTGCCAGAGATGATGTAACTTACTTTCAGGATTCAGACATACATTATCAAGTTGCTCCCCAAAGGTGTATGAATCAATGCTTTTTCCTGTGGTGGCCGATAGTACAATTTTATCCACACTGGTTGTCAGAACTTTGGGAGATAGTTGTCAATTTGATATGTAAAAGATATTAACTGCATCATTCTGATTTCAATTTTTGAATACTGTGAGAATTTACCTACAGTTTTGATCACTTGTCAAAATTTTATGTAGATGTTTTATTTTTGCTTATTTTTCTGTTAAAGAAGTTCTCTTTTTCTCATTAAAATTGTTATGTGTCGTTTATACATTAAGACTAAATCAAGGAGTTCTGACTCTAAGTTATTTCACCATTACCATTTAGCAACTCTAATCAATAAACATTTTTAGTATTAACTATGTCTATGACATCGTCAACTTGTAAACCCACTTCTGTCTCTTCCAAGTTTTGTGAGTTAGACAATTAAAATATTTCCTGGAACTTTTTGTCCTCATCTGTAATATTGGATAATAATACTGTAGGGATTCAGTAATGTCCACATAAATGCTTAGAAAAAGGCTAATACATGTTCAACGCTAAGTGTTCAATAAAAGTGTTTATTCTTAATATCGTTACTGTCACTATACCTGGATACTTGTCGATAGTTTAGCAATTATCTAGTTCTTTATATTGTCTGATTTGTAACTGGGTAATTGTGGATCTGCTAGTTATATGAGATTTAGCATTTGAAGTTCAGATTTGTGGTTGCTCTGAGAAAGAGTTCACTGTTTGCTTTTTTTAAAATCGGTCCTCAGGTTTCCCAAAGGAGTTAAGTCACTTACAAGGTGGGGTGGGCTTTGGACGGAATCCTGAAGGCAACCTACTTAATGGGTAGACATGTGGCGGTACCCTACCTTTGCTTTTCGTGCCATTGTAACTGGAAAGAATGAAGGAGAGAACTCATTTCTTTGGAAAACTCCCGAGACAAAGTTACATCTGATGGTGTTTCACTGCGTCTTTCGTCTGTCTTTCCATTCAGTTAGACTGATTGAACACAGAGTTGAGCGTCATGGTGAACACTGTCGAGCAGCAACAATGAAAGAGAAATAAAAACCTTTCTTTGGTAGCATAAATCCCAGAGAGCTTGCACTGCTC
This sequence comes from Erethizon dorsatum, assembly GCA_028451465.1. Taxonomy (NCBI): domain Eukaryota; kingdom Metazoa; phylum Chordata; class Mammalia; order Rodentia; family Erethizontidae; genus Erethizon; species Erethizon dorsatum. The sequence continues at coordinate 38,897,006 of CM051836.1, read as the reverse complement.
AGACTCAGGACAGGCTGCTGAGATAAACTGAAAGCCTGAGCCGCCGTGAACTGCGGTGGGCTCGGCCCAGGCCGCGATGCTCGTGTGTGCCCTCCTCCCAGGGGGCGGCCTCCTTGTGCTCATTCCTGCTGGACCCTCAGGGGTGGTGGAGAACCAGGAACTGAGTATGGGAGGATGGGGTTAGGCCTGTTGGCCCCCTCCCTGCCACCCACGGGGGCCTGGAACATTTGCCTCCAAAGAAGGCCTCTCTGGCTTCTGCCCATTGCTCGCTGCCATGGCCAACATTCCGGTGAGGAGCCACTTTGGGTCCTGCCTCACCGCCCCATCGCCCTGTGGAATAGGAGTCGGGGAGTTTTCTGTGATGAATGCCTGCTCGGCCGAGTCCCTATTCGGGCATCCCGTGTCAGCACTTGTCTCCAACAGCCAGAGCAGCAGACAGCCTTTCAGCCAGGCGAGCCAGACAGTGACAGATTCGGCCTCCTGCTCAGACTGTCGGGGGAGTGTGCCCCTCAGGCCTGGGCTTGTCACAAGGACGCATGGCCAAATCCTGCCAGGGCTGTGGGCTGCACCTGTGCTTCCAAATGTCAGTGGGCCCAGGAGCCAGCATTCCCACCACCCTCCTCCAAGGTCAGCTGGCGGTGGCGGGGGAGGGGAGTTCCTGCATGAGCCAGACCTGCCTCTTTTGTCCTTTGCCCTGCATGGAGGGCGGACCTTTCCATAACAAGGGGATGGCTGCTCCTCAAAGAAAGTGCTGAAGGAGAGAGTGTTGGGTGCAATTTCTCCCTGGAAGTAATTAGCTCAGACGGATTTACTCTTCTGAAATGTCCTTTCCAAATTCCCTTTGACATTGTCTTGGTCCTGGCTGGGTATGAAATGAAGGAGAATGAAACCAGTTATGGGTGGTAGAAAGAAATGGTTCACGTTGGTGACTGCTTTTGAGATTCTGCTAGGCTTGGCCATGTGGTGATCATAACGATGATTTATAGATCAGAAGTTACAGCTTGACGGCCCATGGGCTGAATTTGGCACAAAGGATTTTTATTTGGCCTGAAGGATGTTTTCGTTTTTCATGGAATTTGATGGTAATATTTGGAATTCAGAAAATTTCACAAGTGATTTCTGGCTTTTCTTCAAAAACAGAAAGTTCTAGCAGCTCTGGGCTTGCATTGTTGAATAGAGACAGCTGGGGTACCCCAAGCTGTTGCCTCCGCTCACTTTAGAAAAGCCACATACTCTGCTGTTCGCCACAGCCCTCATTGCTCACTGTCGTTACTCCCAGCCTGTTCTTATTTCTGTCATATCCCCGCAGATACTTAGATTGTGGATCCCTGGTACAAACACTGAACTTCATTTCTGTACTCAGTCTTGAATGAACTCCACTACTAATTTCTCTTTCCTTCTCCCCACACCACTGGGATGATGTGGCATTGCTCCAATTTTTATGCTTTAAATAAAGTTATGGTAGGAAAGAAGACAATGGTAGATTTACCAATATGTGAAGACTATTGCTAACCTTTAGCTCTTGATCTTAAACATTACCATGAATGATAAATTTCATGACAAGTTTTTGTGAGAGGGCAAGAGAGACACATTAGTTGAGACCTATTACATGATTTCATTTGAAATCCTTACAGAAAACCTTCAAAGTTAGTGATATAGTCTCCTTTCCATGAGTAAGGAAATGGGGCTTAGAGATAAGAATGTTTCTCAAATTTTTAAAACTGGAAACTAAGGAAACCAGTACTCATATTTATGCCAAAGTCATTTCTATTCTCTTTAACAACTGTCCCATGTAATGGAAACCTGTGACAATATTTAGGCTACAACTTAGGTATTAGTAAAGAGGCAAAATGTATCAACTTCATTAAACAGGCTGCATTTGAACTTTAGAATCCTGTAATTGAGTCTTTTATAATAACAACAACAACAAAAAGAAATAACTTATTTTATGATAGGGAATTTTTTTCTTAAAGTAAAATTTTAAACACACAATTTGTGATAAAAAAGTGCTTTATTGATCTCAATAATGAAAAATAATAAGAGCAAACTTTTATGGAGGTTTACTGTGATTATATGTATTATCTCGTGTAACTCTCTCAACAACTATATGCAGTTGGAACAATTATTATCCCCATTTTATTTTTATTTTTTTTTATTTTTATTTTTTTTTTTTTTTGTGGGTACCGGGGGGACGACCTCAGGACCTCACGCGCCAACAGGCACCCGTGCCGCTGAGCGATATCACCGGCCCCTTTTTCGTATGTGGGTTCCGGGAGTCGAACTCGGGCCTTCGCGCTTGCAAGGCAGGCGCTTAAGCCGCTGAGCCGTCTCACCGGCCCCCCCATTTTATTTTTTAATTAATTACTTAATTAATTTTTTGAGACAAGGTCTTGCTGTGTAGTCCAGGGCTTGCCTTGAGCTCACTATGGAGCCCAGGCTGACCTTGAACTCATAGCAATTCTCTTGCCTCAGCCTCCTGAGTGCTGGGATTACAGGTATAAGCCAGCATGCCTGGAGTATCCCTGTTTTATGGATGAGGAAAGTGGGGCACAGAGGTAAAGCTGAGAGACCTGAATAACCGAGAAGCAAATCAGTAGGTAGGTTGGCATCAGAATGGTCAAGGCAGCTTAGCCTTCTAACTGTCTGACCCTTGGTGAATGTTAGCCAAGGTATTGTGCAGCCAGTAACCACCATATTTCTGTAGTCTGTATGTAGCTGTAATGATCATTGTTCTTTTCTTTTTCCGGGTAATACTGGAAATACTCCTTGAGGACCCATTTGTTCCAATACAAGCCTTCAAAGTACATCCATCAGTGACACTTTAGGAAGGTCATTAGTGTTTTTAGTTGGTGTGAGTAAATTATTTAGAAGTAATGGTTGAATTATGTTTTATAGAAATCTGAATTTTTAAATATTGTGCTATTGATTATAAGAGGAAAATGAAACATTTTAGATGATCTAACTTGACCATTCTAGGTTAGCTGTTTAAAGTCTGTATAGATTAGATTAACATAAATATTTAAAATATCTGAGGTCTGGTAAATTGATTAAAATAGCTCTCCTTTATCAATGTGGTTAAGGCTTATGAAACATCTGAATGAAATTTAAGTGGTAGCCATCTGATATATTGTCTATCAGCAATTTTCCCACAGTTTCAGAAAATTACAGTGGACCAAGCTTTGAAAGAACCCTTATGAGCAGGAGGATGAGGAATTAGAGCTGCATTATATTCTGAGGAAAGCATTTGCACAAGGCAGGAGAGAGGGAGAGAAAGGGAGAGAGAGACAGAGAATGAAAACGAATAGTGTACTCCTGAGACTGGAGAGAATTCCCCAGGAAAACCATAGCACAGAGAAGAGGGAGGGACAGAGCGGGAGACCGCTGGAAGGGGTGAGGGTGAGGGCGGGTCAGGGGTTCATTTGAGCCAGGGAGTCCGGCTCTTATTCTGAAGATCGGTGGAGGAGCGGGAGGTTATGAAACAGGCAATGACGAGCGTTGTGTTGTAGAAGCCTCTTTACCTGCGGTGTGTAGACGGTGGTGTGGGGTAAACTGAGCCAGAAGGCGGGACCAGTGCAGATGCTTCCGTTTCCTACAGGGCCACCAGCCGTGTGACTGAGGGGTTCTCTGGCAGTGGGCGTGGATCCCGAGCCTGGTACCCGAGGAGCGAGTGGTGAGAGGGCACAGCTGCTGCTGAGCCCCCTCTGTGAGTGTATCAGCAGGCTGGAAAGGAGCTGCTCCCCGCTGCTTCTAATCTGGGAGTCAGACTGAGAGGTGTCTCCTGGCCAGGCTGGGGCTGGCATTTGCAGCCTCGCCGGGAGAGGAGAAGAAGAGCCAGCTCCCTTGCATGCTGACGGGAAGGAGCCGGGGCTCCACAGGGTGCCATCAGTCAGAATCTGTGCATCGCTTGGCTGAGTTGTCCAAATGGGTCCATATGTGCCGCAGACCCTGTCCATGCCCTTGGGTGACCTTGCCACTAGCAGCCTTTGTTTTGTTGCCTCATAGGCTGCTTGGACTGAATGTGCAAACATTTGTTTGAGAAAACATTTTGGCCATCCTTGCAGGAGGCTGTGGACACTGGAGGAAGGGCCTTCCCTGCACCTAGAAAGATGCAAGCCTGCGGCCTTGACAGGTTCTCCCAGGGCCCTCTGGGCCCAGGTAGGCAGAAGAAGTACGCGTGTACGAACACAGACATTTGACAGCTGTATCTGTCCCACTCCCACTCAGACAGCAGAGACTCCGGCAGGGGTAGGGTTGAGGGACAAGCTTGCCAGTGTCCCTGCTTAGAAGAATCAGTGCTTGCATCTCTTCTTTTGATGGTTTGCCTCTGGGCCTGAGGCATGCCCATGGCTTTCAGTCCTTGAAAAATTCAGCCTAGATTCCAGCGGCCTGTGCTTTCATGGGGCTCTCTGAATGTGTTATCTTTGGTTGGATTCTGTCATTGCCACATATAACTGTGCACAACTCTCAATAGAAAAGCAAATGCACTCGTCCATCCTGTTTTTCCCACAAACACTGAAATACTGAGGCTTATACCCAGTAGATTTCTAGTAAGTGTTTCATTAAGTAAAAACAAATTATGTGCTTGGGCTTGCTCACTGAACAGTTTGGTTGGCATGTCCTAATCAGGACGTGCTCCACTGTTCAGACATTTTAAAGGATGAGATTCTGACTTTTGGAAGTTTCCTGTGACAGAGGAGATCCCAGATGCAGAACAGTTTCTAGGTGCTTCTCTGCCAAAAGTGGCTCTATGGAAAACACAGTTTCATGTGTTTGCACTGACCTTGGATTCACTGGTTATTCATCGTCATGTCACTGGGTGCTCCCTACATCCCAGCCGTCAGCACCAGGCCTTGTGCTTATGGTTTTACATCTTTTATCTCCAGTCAGCTTCCATTGCAACCTGAGAAAGTGGTACTAGTGTTTTTCAGATGAGGACACCTAGGCCCCAGGAGATTATCTCATCCCTCAAGGTTAAATAGCAAGTCATATTGGAGTCAGAACTTAGATTTGAATCTGACTCTTGCCCCTTTTGTTACATAGCCTTGCTAGTTCTGCAGGGCCTTGTGCGGACTAGCGCTCCAGGGGAATGAGGGTAGGCATGAGTGAGCTGGGATCTGCTTCTTAGGCGACGTCACTGCAAGTAGAAAGTTACCACAAACTTCCCATCCCCGTGCCCCACTCCAGGCCCGGGCATAAGAGTGATGGTTTCAAGAACTTCTAAGTTTGCCCAGGTATGATCTAGAGAGTAGGAAGAGAGAAGTACATCTGGAAGGGGGCAATTTCTGGGCAGAAATTAGAAGGGAAAGAGAGACAGAGGCAGAGATGGAGTCAGAGACAAAAGGAGAAGAGGGGGAGGGAGAGGAGGCGGGGGCAGTAGTTGCTGACTGCGTGACCGCGGATCTCTGGGATCTTTGGCAGACTGACTGATGCGGAGATACAAGCAGCAGCCTCGAGAGCTCGATGAGTTTGTGCAGTGAGCAAGAGGACCTGAGCACATGGTTTTCTTTTCTACCAAATGGTGGTGCCTGAGCTACTGCCACTAGGTTCGCTGGGGAGTAGATGGAGCAGAGAGGCTCTCTGCCTGGCCGCTAATCCAGACTGTGGGGTGGGAGGCGGGAGGCAGCATGGAAGGAGGAGGTTTAGAAATCGGAAAGTCTAGAAACTACGAGGGAGAAAGCAGTAAAAGAACCACAAGTTACTTGTGTTGTTCAGATATTCAGTGGTGCAGCTTCTGAGTCTTTTTAATAGGTGGAATCATTTCATGCCTTTGAGGTCTTGGATGCATGCAAGAGACAATGTTCTCAAAAACTCCTAAAGCTTGGAAGAATTGTAGGAACCCAAGGTGTTATTACTATAATGTAGCAATTTTTGCAACCCTGATATTTTCTTGTGAACACAGTCAAGAAGTTAAGACATAATTTTCCAAAGTCCCTGAAGTTTTTGTTGAAAAAGTGAAAGATGTTCTTCCATGTCATGTTCATAATTCCAGTGAAAGTTCCCTTCCTCCGGTAGCAAAGTTCCCCCGTGGACTGCATTTTCGAAGATGAGGCTAGAATTAAAAAACTGAGCATGTGCCTTTGATTTATCTGTTTCAATATTTTTTTTTTCTTGGTAGGGAGAGAGGGAATTTGTTTAAAAAGATCTAGAAAACAAGATTTCAATCTAATTAAAGGCATTTTCCCAGTGATGTTAGACAGTTTCTTAGAAATCTTTGCCCTGGGCAGGAGCAATGATTGGAATTTTCTGGCAGGGGCAACAAAGTCAAAATGTCTGTTTGTGCAGGTTTGGCAAGCACGCAGCAGTCCCTGTCCCCTTGCAGGCTTGCCTCGCTCAGGGAGGTCGTGAGCCATTGTGTTTAGGTATGACTTACAGGATCAAGGCTGTTAATGACAAGGAGAAAACAAAATGCGACAGTGTGGTCGTGTGGCAGAACAAATCACTGTATCTCCATCTGATTTTACTCCTCCTCCCCTTAACAGAGCAAGCAGCGTGAGAACTGATCTCTTTACAGAGAGACAACTTTAGAGTGTAACGGCCCATTCCTGGTTCCCCACGTGCTTTAGACTCTTTAACTATGTTTCCGTCTTCCTCCTTCTTCACTGAGAAAGCTCAATCTCTCTACTGACCGAAACAACTAAAATTGGTAACCTGGCTTGTGAGAATATGCATTATTTGGTTAGTATCTACACATTTAACTGATTAAAATTAAAGAAGATTGCACAAGACTTAATGTAAGAAAATAAATTTGAAACAAATTTCATTAAAGCCTGGTTGTATTTTTGAAATAGCATCTCTGACTTTGAAGTCCCTTTTAGATGGAACCAAACCTGTAGTTTTGAATGGTAGTAATTACAATAATCAGGGCTTATTTGGATCAGTTCTTATGGGCAAATGTTCATCAGTGATCTGGGTTTGAAATCTATCTGTGCATTACTTTTATGTAAAGCCCAGGAGTCAGCAGACTTTAAACATAGATTTTAGGGAGATAAGCTGCGCTCCTGAGATGTCATATATTGTGATACAAAATTTTGTTCAAAGATCACTGTGGTGTGCTTCTTAAGCACTTTTTTTTTTTTTTTTTTTTTTTTTTTTGCAGTCATTAAAGTGATTCTCAACTAAGATGCAAATAAACAGGTTTGAATATGAACTGGCCTTTGGTTGCTTCAAGTTCAGGGAGAGCTAAGGACAAAAATTCACCTGTAACATCAAAATTAAAAACTGTTATAGCTCAAAAGATACCATCAAGAAAGTTAAAGGCTAACCTATTGAATGGGAGAAAAGATTTTCAAATCATATATCTGATAAGATAAAGAATTATTACAGCTCAGTTATAAACTATTAAAAAACCCAATTAAAATGGACAAATGATTTGAACAGACATTCTCCAGAGGAGATATTCAAACGGCCAATAAACACGTGCAGATATGTTTAACATCATTAGTCATCAAGGAAATGTAAATCAAAACCCTAGTGTGGTACTACTTAACCCATTATCATGGCAGAAATAAAAAAGACAGGAAGTGTTAGGGAGGAGGTGGAGAAATCAGAACCCCTTTACATTGCTAATGGAAACGTAAAATAATGTAACTTCTGTGGAAAACAGTTTGAGAGGGATTCAGATTTTTAAACGTAGAGATTACAGCGCTGTATGATCCAGCAGTTTCACTCCAAAGTGTATACTTAATGAAATGAAAGCATATATCTACCAAAAAACTTTACACAAATGTTCATAGCAACACTTTTCATAATAGCTGAACAGTGGAAAGAAAAACCAAATTGTCCATCAACCAGCGAATGAATAAATAAAATCTGAAATATCCGTATAATGGAATAATTGAATAAAAAGGAATGGCACGATACATACTACAATAGAGATAAACCTTAAAAAAAATTATGAGAAGTGAAAGAAACCAGTCACAAATGATCACATACTGTATGATTCCATTTGTATAAAATGTAAGAACAGAGGGGTGAATTATATGGTCTGTGAGTTATATCTCCATAAAGCTGCTAGGAATAAACGCATCCGTGGTGTGTCTCCATATCCTTACTTATCTCTACTTTTGTACTTGACTCTCAGAATAAAAAGAGTTATATCTTAAAATTGTTTTTAAAACATAAATTGGAAATCTCAAAGGGAGAAAAATCTAAGGATTATATGTGAAACCCATAAACTTCAAACTTATGGTTTAAGCAAGCACAGGTAAATTCTGAATTGGAGTGAAATGGCACAGACAAACTGTCTTTTAATGCTTTCTGCTTCGGAGACCAAGAAACATATTTGTAGGAAATGTGATAGTTAAGTGCTCCTAGTAATGGCCAGAGCAGGTAGTGCACAGTCTTGGAACTGAAAAGGAAAGAAAAACAACAGAGGAAAAGATTGTTTTCAAAATTGCAAGAAGCCTTTGAATCTGGTGTTTTTGTTCTGCTGGATTCAGGCATTGGTGATGATTTTCCGTGGACCTGTTTGTCTGTTGTTAGAAGATAAAGAATCAAAGCTCTGCCCAGGGCTACTCTCCTTAAAAACACACCTTACTGAAGGGTGTGTGTGTGTGTGTGTGTGTGTGTGTGTGTGAGCTGCTTATGTAGTTAGTGTGTTTGGGATGGAAATTTTCAAGGAGAAAATGTAACAGTCTGTAAGCAGAGGCAACATTGGAAATTCTCCAGCCATCCTGAAGTGTGTGCACAAAAGAGATGCTTAAAACAAGGCTTCATTTTGAGAGAAAACCCTTAAGGGGACAGTCTTTAGATTCTTTAAAGTCTTTGGTGAATGAAAGGGAAATGACCAGAAGGAAGATGAAGTTAGAGGTAGCCAAAGTCTAAACTTCAGGGTAGTGCCTTGTTTTCATTCTTCCTCACTGCCTTCCTCACTGGATCAGCTACCATTCAGAATTTCAGTGACTGACGAGGGAGAAAGAGGAAACTTGGAAGAAAATGGCATAAAGTCTCTACCAATGAATTGGATTTAAATAGCACCCAGGTGGTGGCGCAGAAACAACATAACAGCCCAATCGATCAGAACCTCCTCTAGTGTGCAGCCCTGTTTATGCTTCTTTCCAGTTTAAGGCAAAAGATTCAGGAGTGTTGGAAGTGTTTTCTTCCCATCCCCCTTTTTTATGTACGAGTATGTATGTGAAGAGCTTAGTCAATAACTACAAAGCAAAAACCCTAAAGTAGCACTAGGGGAGACTGAACCCAAAATTCCTCAGAGCTGGAGCCCAAAGATCTTGCCACTGTATTCTTTCCCCACATGGCTTACCTATGCTGTGTGTTTGTTGCCATATTGTTGTATCACTTGCTGCTGGCTTTGCTGCGCGCTCATCAGTAGGTACCTGCACATATTGATGTTAATTAGTGTTTTGTTCAAAAACATGAACCAAAATTCTTCGCTGTGAGGCACTCCTTGGAATGTGCATTTATAGTTCTTCAGTTGGCCCCCACCTGGGATGACCTCTTCTAACATTAACACATAATTTAGCCTAGGGCAACGCCTTCCAGACTATAGTTGTTTCTACAAAGGAATTAACAGTAGGACTGCAGAAAAGGCAAATAGCCCTGTATTCATGGATAGTTTTGAATGTAAATATTTTCTACACGTGTTGAAATTGTTGTCCCCAGGTCGCATTTTTGGTCTCTGGGAACAGACGGCAGGGGTGACCTCGCTGTGCCTCAGTTCACGAGGAGTCGGAGGTCAGGTGGGACAGCTGTCCGCCGTGATAACACTGTCCCCACCGGAGGCCTCGGGGTGCCTAGCGCCCGCTGATCGGGCACTGGTCCTGGAGTAGGATCGAGAGTACTCGGCTCCCAGACGTGGTCACTGTGATCTTGGACAAGCCTCTTGATCTCTTTTTGAAACATGGTTTCTGCTTTTGAAATTAAAAAATTGGAGCAGACAAACTTTTGCATCCCTTCTGGCAATCATATTCCATTGTCCTGTGATTTATATGCTGCTACCTCAGGCCTATGCTGCCACTCTAGGGACAGGTTAGATTTAATCACAGAAATTAAAATGTAAAATATGTTAAGCATACAGGACATGGACGTATACATAAACACATATATACGTGAACATTAAAAGAATAGTTATTGTTGTTACTAATTGGAATGAACCTTGCAGGTGCATTTTCATTCCATTAGTCCAATTGTCTGTGGCTTGTTATAAATTTCACCAGTGCACAAAACAAGTAGCCCACCAAAGTGAAATACTATGAATTGCTTTCTCAATTAACAAGCAGTTATTGTGCATCTAATATGTGTTTACATTGTTCTAGGACAGCTACAGTAATTTGAGGAGATTTAAACCTTAGTCCAATTAAGAATAAACCAGTGCTACATGCTATGGTATGAATTGTACGCATAATAGGGATTAAAGAAGGAAAAAGAAGAAAGTGGCTCTTGTTAGAGAAGCCTGCCCTGGGCTTTAGGCCCACCCCAGCTCCAGGAATCCACGATGGGCCTGGACGCTGGGCTGCCCTCAGCCCCAGGTGTCGCTGGGACACAATACCAGACCCTCACAGCTTATGGGAGGGAAGGTTTATTATGGCCCCTAGTTTGTAGTGGTTGCAGTCTATAATCAGATGGCTCCGAGGCAGGATGCCATGGCAGAGGAGAAGCAGCTCATGCATGGCAGTGGGAAGGGGGGAGAGCATGAAGAGGGGAGGAGGGAAGAGATAAGCCCTGCCAGGCCACGCCCCCAGTGACTCACTCTCCTGTCACATCCCACCTCCTAACAGCAAGTCAGCTGTAAACTCGTAGGGGGACTAATCCACTGATCATCATGCACCATGATCTAATCACATCCCCAAAGTCCTACCTAGGAGCCCCTGAGGCTTTGGGGGGACATCTAGAGATAAACCTTGGCACCCCCAGAGCCATAGGCTTCAAGTTACCCCAGAACTAGGCCATCCTCTACCGTTCTCCTCATCGGGCCAGGGCCATGGCCCTGTCTCCAGGTTGGTCCCTGTGGATGTCGACTCCAGGCCCCTCGGCACCGGGCGAGTCCCGGTGGCTGCAGGCTCCAGGGCTGCTTGTTGTTCTCTGGATCATAACTTTCGCCCAAAGGCCACACGTTGGAGGCCTGGTTGCCAGCCTGTGATGCTATCAGAACGTGGAACCTTTAGAGGGTAGGGCCTAGTGAAGTTAGGTCATTCGGGACATGCGCTTGTAGGAGATAGTGGACCCTTGGCCCTTTCTTCTTCCTCTTTGCTTCCTAGCTGCCATGAGGTGAACAACTTTGCTCTACCATGTGCTCCCCCATCCCATGATACTCTGCCTCAGCACAGGCCCCAAAACAATGGAGCCAGGTGACTGTGGCCATAAACCTCTGAAACAGCCAAAATAAGTATTTCTCCCTTTTAAGTTGTTTATCTCAGGTATTTTGGCATAGTAGTGGAAAGCTGATGAACACTAGCCTGGGTTCCAGAACAGCCCAGAGCCAAGTCAGCCCACACAGCTCTGGAATTTAGGTCTCTCCCAATGTCAGGTTCATACACTTGACCACTGGCTGGCACCAACAGGCCTGCCCAGTGTCAAGCTGTACCTGTAGTGTTATCCTCTAAGCCAATCCCTGCAACCCTACACTTTCACATAAAGCCCATCAGTCCAGAGATTCCAGTAATAAGGCTGCCTATGGGCCATGGCCGAATGGCCAGCCTAGAGTCTTTGGATGGGCCGGCTGGTGAAGAGCTTTCCCAGAAAAAGCCAGTCTTCAAAGATTGAAATAAAGACTCCTTCTTCAAGTTATGGTCATCAACATATGGCAGCAAGGGTCAAGAATAATCAGGGAGGCGTGACATCAAGAAAATGGCCAACTAAAGGTGCCTGGTGTGCTTTCTCCTCAGCGAAGGAGCAAAACAAGGAAAAAGGCTACTATTTCGATGGGATGCTTGAGGCAGAGCATCAGAGTATTAAGGGAACTTGGAAGAGATGTTGTGGAGCTCAAAAATACACACTAGCCTTATAAAGCAGGGCACTAAGTACACAGCACCTATGTCCCACCTCTCAAGGTCAACCCTGAACCAAGAGGGAATGTGCTGGCAGGGGAAGGGTAACTGGGATTCCCTGGCAGTCATGCTGTCGACGCCTGGGGTGTTTATTGTTGGAGAATGGTATCGCTCTTGCAGACCTGGAGCCCAGGCTGGGGAGCTGCAGGGTTACCATACCACTGCACTGCCCTGGACAGAACCCAGCCTACCTTGTGCCCTTCCTCACACGGGTTCTTGCTGCGTGAGTCATCTGGAGACATCTCCCCGCTCTGTCCCCCCAGGACCTGTGAAGCGATCAGGCAGTTGCCTCCAGCAGCTCCACTAACCCAGTCCTGTGAACTAGACAAGAGCCACCTGCCCCTCCCCTGGCTCAGGAAGCACCTAAGTGGCTTAGCATGTAGCGATTCCAAGAAAACAGCTGAGCATCTGCATACACCCTGCTTCTGCCCCAGAAGGAGCCAGCTGGTCCCATCTGCTCACTCTTGGCTCCAGGACACAGCCAGGCAGCTCTGTTCACTCTACGGAGAATGAATTGAAGATAGTTATAAACATGGTAGCTGTTAATCTAACTATGTCAACCATGACTAAATGTGAATGGTCTAAATTCTCTAAAGGGAACAGACTTCCTGAGGGGATAAAAAGCAAAACACAAGATGAAATTATATAAAGATATGTAGAAAACTCTCAATAGCTTTCCATAGTATTTAGAATAAAATTCACATTTCTAATTAAATACAATACACCCTGTGGTCTGAATCCTCTTACCTCTTTAACCCCATTTCTAATGGCCCTTGCCTTTGATTATTCTGCTCAAAATGGAATTATCTGGTATATTTCCATCCCATGACCTTTCCGTATGCTGTGCCCTCACTTGAAAAGCTCTTTCCTCATGTCTGCAGCTTCTCCGTACCTGCCTGGAAGTGATTCTTCAACTGCTGCTGCTTCACAAAGTGTTTCATGACCCCCTGTTTAAAATTTTAACTCCCAGTCTCATGTCCTTTCCCTGTTTTATTTTTTAATAGCTATAAACCATTTTACTTTTACTGCATTTTACCTTTTTCTTACAAATATTTTTATCCACTAGAATAAAATCCGCAAAGCATATTATATATATGTAATACATATATGTATATATATAGGATATGTTCATAAACACATGTAATTCGATTTTATTTTTCTTATGCTGTATCCCAGGGCTTAGAATAGTGTTATTATAGAGTTGATGTCATAGGTATGTATTGTATGATTGAAGAAAAAATGGGTATGTTATTACATATTGCATCCTTAGTTCCTGGAACAATGCCTAGGAAAACAAGAGCTGGGGAAAAAAAACCTTGTTGAATGAGGGAAAATAATACCTTAGATGAGCTGAGCTTTGGATTCAGACTCCAGTAAACCTCAGTGGACTAGGTGGCTTCATGTGGAAGATTCCTTTTTCAGTAAGATGGGCCTCAGATGGCTTTGGATCAAACAGGCTCTGGTACCCGCTCTCTTCTCCCCAGCGCCCCACCGCTGTGCTGCAGCGTTTCTAGCAGTTCCTGAGAGAACACTGTTTTAGGGAACTTGCAAGGTGCAGTGGCTGTTCAGCGAGTTGAAGTCGGCCGTGGTAGGACTGTTGCCAGCGCATGAAGTGGCACCCTCCACATCAGTGCTCCCGCTCCCCTGTACGGCTTGCTCCCAGGCTTGGGGAGCTGCTGCGTTTTTGCTAACACCCAGTGGGAGTGGATAGGAGGTAGGAGCAACATTTTCTTGCACCTGTAGTTAAATAAGAACATGCATTTTGACTTACTTGGAAACTTAGTATGTATACTCATACACTGATGTCTAATACTTGGGTTCTGTTCAAACCTATTGAGTTAAAGCAGTGATATATTTCTTCTTGCTGCTGTAAGAAATTACCACAAACTTAATGGCTTAAACAATAATATTCCTTTAAAGTTGTGAAGGTCAGAAGGCTTCAAGGGAATAGCTCTTTCTGTGTGTTTTTCATCACTGAGAGGCTGTCCGTGTTCCTTGGCTTGTGGCCTCTTCATAGTACTCCATCCTCTCCCTTCTGTCATCACATCTCTACTACAGACTCCTCATACAGCCTCCCCCTTAGAAGAACTCTCATTATTACACTGGATAATCCAGGATAACCCACCTGGATATCCAGGATAATCTCCTCATCTAAAGATCCTTAATATAATCACATTTGCAAAATCCCTTTCCTAGGTAAAGTAAAATATTCATAGGTTGGGGATTAAGATGTGAACAACTTGGGGACAATTGTTCAACCCACCACAAGTAGCATTTAACCTTGGAGTTACTCGTGAAGATCAAAACTTTGGATTCTCAGACTGCCTCCTGGAACAATTAAATTAGAATTTCTGGGCTGGGACCCAGGTAGCCTTATACGATTCCAACGTGCATTCAAGGTTATAAACAGTGCATTAGAAGTTCTAGTGTGGAATCCAAGAATGCGTGTTTAAAAACTTCTCCACAGGGCCGGTGAGATGGCTCAGCGGCTTAAGCGCCTGCCTGGCAAGTGCGAGGGCCCGAGTTCGACTCCCGGATCCCACATACGAAAAAGGGGCCGGTGATATCGCTCAGCGGCACGGGCGCCTGCTGGTGCACGAGGTCCTGAGGTCGACCCCCCGGTACCCACAAAAAAAAAAAAAAAAAAAAAAAAAAACTTATCCACAGGTGAAATGTAAGGGCATCCTTGATTTAGAACTCCTATTTTTAAAACTAAGGGGATTTATTGATTTATATTCTATTTATATGTTTTTATTAACCTAGAGAGACTCTGCAATCCTTGGGTTCTAGGCCATTTTTGTCTTTGACGGTGCATGACAATGTGTGTTAAACATTTGTTTAATGCATGAATGAACACTTAAACACTTGTGCAAATCTTAACACTGTCTACTACAAGACGATTGCAATCTTTGTAGTTTCCTTGGAACCTGCAAACTTAGTGACATCAAGAACAGGTACAAAGAAGGGCTGTGTCATTTCAGGGAGGGGAAAACCGCCTCATCCCTCATCTCACTGACCTGATGGTAAGACAGTTTCTTTCATGAATTCCTCTTTCCTTTCATGTTCCATGTCATCTCTGCTTGCTCCTAGCACATGCAATGGGACATGGTGTATTTCCATTGAGAATAAGGATATATTCCCCAAAGATGTGGATGTTATAATTTAAGAAGGTAGCTCACCTTTATGGGTGGTAGGACAAAGTACTCTGTATCAAGAGTTTCTTTTTATCTGGGCAACTACTTTTTATTTATTCTTTTTTTCAGCTTTACTGAGGTATAATTGACAGACAAAATTGTATATCCAAGGTGTACATGCAATGATTTGACTTATTTATATATTATAGGATGATTACCATAATCAAGTTAGTTAACATATCCATCATCTCATATAATTACATTTTTTTTTTGTTTTGTTTTGGTATGGTAAGAACACTTAAGATCTACTCTCCCAGCAAATTTCAGATATACAATACTCATTAACTATAGTCACAATGCTGTGTGTTAGATCCCCAGGATTATTCATCTTATAATTTCAAGTTTGGGCCCTTTGACCAACATTTCCCTATGCCACCGCTTCTCCCACTCCCATCCCTGGCAACCATAATTTTACTCTTCGTTTCTGAATTCAGCTTTTAAGATTCTGGATATAAGTGAGAGCACGCAGTTTTATCCATGTCTGGCTTATTTCACTTAGCATAATGCCCTCAAGGTTGAGCCGTGTTGTCATGAATGGTGGAATTTCCTTCTTTTCATGGCTGAATAATATTCCAGTCTGTGTGTATATGTGTGTGTGTGTTTACTATATTTTCTTTATGCATCCGTCAGTGGACACTTAGGGCGTTTCTATGAGTTGCCTGTTGGTAACAATGCTTCAGTGAACACGGGAGTACAGATATCTCTTTGGAGATGGTGATCGGTTTCATGTGGGTATCTACTCAGAAGTGGGATGGCTACATCATATGGTGGTTCTTTAACGCTTTGAGGAACATCCATGCTGTTTTCCATAATGGCTGTCCCGATTTATATTCCCACCAATTGACAACTACTTTTTAAAATACATAGAAACTACCTAGACATAGATGTATATATTGTGAGATTTTAATGGAATCTACTTTGCATGGAAGACGCTCCGCTGAACAAGCAGAGAAGGGCGGGCTATTTTTTTTTTTTTTTTTTTTTTTGTGGGTACCGGGGGGTCGACCTCAGGACCTTGAGCGCCAGCAGGCGCCCGTGCCGCTGAACGATATCACCGGCCCCTTTTTCATATGTGGGTTCCGGGAGTCGAACTCGGGCCCTCGCGCTTGCCGGGCAGGCGCTTAAGCCGCTGAGCCATCTCACCGGCCCAGGGCGGGCTATTTTTAAGAGGGATCGAGAACAATCTCTGCTTGTTCTCTCACTCATGCGTCTCTAGCCACACTTGCCACACCTCCCTGTCTGTGAATGTTCCGGGCAAGGCCAGTTGCCCTCTTGCCTGACACCTTTTGTTCAGCTGTCTTTCCCTTTTGGAAGTCCTTCTTCAAGGTGTCTGCTTAGTTAATTCCCTCACCATGTCCAAGCTTTCCTGAACAAGGTGACCCCACCACGTTCCCGTTCCCCTTACTTTCTAAAGTATTAACCTGATTCGAGAAACACTTATGTGGGAGGCTGTTTTTTGTTTTTGGTCTCTGTTTGCTACGGTGTGAGTTCCGCAAGTGCCGGGACCTCTGTCTGTTTCCTTGATGTACCTCAATCATCCAGAACACGTTCTGCCACATAGTTGATGCTCATTCAATATTTTTTGAGTTAATAAGTGAGAGGGGGAAAAGATTCCAATAGAAGTAGAAAAACTAGAAAAACACACATATTAAGGCTGAAGGAAGAAACTATGGTGCCAAGTAGCAAACAAGGTATGGAGAAAGTAAGATGCAATGTTCAGGATATGAGAAAACTTGTATCCATGCCAGTGAGAGAGGAGACATAAAGAAGTTGGCTTTGAGGAAGGGGAAGTTCAGATGTCAATGCCATTTTGATTAAAGTTAAAAGGGAGGAATTATGCTTCAGTGGAAGAGACTTATTACTCCTGAGGAATCCAGGAAAGGGATAAAGACAGTAATTTAACGTGAACATTGGAGGTAGAAGTGTGGAGGTACTAATCATTTATAAGCTAAAAGTTCAGGGATTTAGAAAGAGGCTAGAGAAGGCAAAAGGACATTTAAGGAGAATGCTGACAAGCAGTGCCTGGAAAGAATTGTGCTTAATATATTTATACCTGAACTGTCACCAAAAATGGTAATGGTGCGATTGAGTACTTTAATTAAATCTGAGCTGCTGACCGTACAGGGTGAAAGTGTGAGTATTACGGTGCTTCAGTGGAATGTGATTTGTGCCTGAAATTTCCTCCCCCTCTGGCTGTTCATCTGGAGCACGTGTGCCAGACTGCTCTGAGCAATCAGTGGTCGTGGTAGATGATGGTAGACGAGGCAATCAGAGGGAGAATCTCCAGGGATATTAGAGATGGGAGCAAATGGCAGGTGAAAATATCGAGAACATGATGTAGCACAACTACACACACACGTGCACACACACACACACACACAAGTCTCCGTCTACCTAATTAGGGCCAGTGGGAACTATATTTTATACTGTACTGTTTGCTGTTTAGAATTTAGCAGTGTGTTATGTAAGTGCTTGAAATTGACAGCATCAATATTTGGGGTTGGCTGATGGCATCTTTTGCAAAGGGTCCCAGGGCGGCAGGAGTTGAAAGGTAATGGCTATAGTTCTCCACTCCTCTCCACCCTATACTGGGAAGAACTGTACCCCCACTCCAGGACCTTAGATGATATCATGTGTAAATGCGCTTAGGTGTCAGTGCTTCACGTCTTACCAAGGGGAAGGTTGTCTCTAAACGTTGCTCGCCGTGACTGGGTCCTCAGGAAAAGTGAGCAGCAGCAGTTATATTTTTATTTTCTAGTCTGGACAAATTAGGACATTTCTGACTAGTCAAACAATTCCACTTGTTTCCAGACTCTGTAATTTGGGAAGGGTGAAGGGTAAATGGACTAAGGATCAAGGTGAAGTGACGTCGGCTAAAGCTTTTTCCTTCCATTTATTCTTCAGATGACCCCTTCTGAAATTGCTCTTAAAAGTAAGCAAATGACTACTATCATGAGAAACCTTTTGAAGTCAGAATCTTTTGAAGATTGAAGACAAGTCTCCTTGTCGCTGAATCTCACTGATGAGCTTTGGTGACTGGCGTCATCCCAATCTTGTTTGGCTTTGATCACTGACAAAATGGAAATGTTGTTATTTTCTGTACACTCTACAAGTAAGTTTTAAATAACCTAATTAGCATTGAGGTTAATTAATAGGGAGGAAATTGGCATCATGAAAGGACAGATATGTACACAGTGTCATTATACACTAAAGACTAGAAACTGAAAGAGGGAAATGTAGACTATGAGAAAGCTGTGTTGCTATTTTTTCTTTTTAGGATTAATAAGACTAAGCTGTGTTTACACACTTACAGAGAAATGGCATACTTACCCTGATGTGTCTCATTCACTGTGAAGAACATTCTAAAACTAGCCCGATTTCTCTTCAGTAGTAAGACAAAGATTTTCCTCCTCTTCTAGGTTATTTATTCTTTGGTGCCTTGGGGAACTAGAACTTTAAAAGCTAGAAGATAAACATCATACTATCTCTGACCCAAAGATTTATAGAAAAAAAAACAAGAGAAATCAACTTAGATGTAACCAGCAGATTAAAAACCAAGCACATTAGCTCTTTGAATATGTATTTTATAAAAAAAAAAGTGAGAGAAATATTTGCTGTGTTGAAACAAAAATAGAGTGTATTATGTTACTCATTTCATGTCAGTTGCTGCATGAATAGCACTTACATTTTTCGGCTCTATCTACAAATGATGACAGGAAAATGACTCAATATTCTGGATGTCATTTTGATAATTCTAAACAGAGAACATGGAGCAGCATGCAAAATAACTAGTTTATAAGTCTGTGATTTCCATTTTAACCTGAAAGGGAACCAAAAGACAGCTCTCTGCGTAGGCAGTGGAGGAAAGACACGGAAGCTGTGGGAAGACTCCAGAAGCCAAAACTAAACATGATTTTTTTGTTTTGTCCAGTTTCTAGGTAAAACGTCCTTTTATGACAGGGAGAAATGAAAATATATTCCTTATTGCTACATGGAACGTTTGACCAGAATGTAACTCTTGCTGGGCTGCTAACAATCCCAGGTCTCGACTGCTTGATGTGTTGGGGCTGCTGGCAGCCTAAAGCCTCGTCACAAGGCTTGGAATAACGAAGTTAAAACCATTGACCTTCTGCAAGAACAGTTTGAGGAAGGCAAGAAATGGTATCTGCGTGTTGTTTACAACATGCTTAGTTTTTGAATTGCTCCCAAGGGCAGTTTTTGAGGCTTACTGCCATCTCTGATGGCAACTATAAAAACATTTACCACTTTATTTCATTTTCTAACTTTTTACTTTTGATTATTTCTTTATTTCAGGGCATTTATCAGGCCCATTACCTAGGATGTATTTACATTGGCTTGTTACGTAAATACTCTTGAGTCTTGAAAATGTAAGGCCTTGTGAAGAAACTAATCATAGAGTTTTAGGGTTTGAAAGAGACCCTGAAGGTCAACATTTATGGTTTTTATTTACTGTAAAGTTCTTAAGATACTTTACAAAGATCATTGCCCCTGCACTGGAGAATGAAGTGGAAGTAAAAATAAAGGATCCACCAACTGCAAGGACTGAATTGCTCCAAGTTTTGTATGTTCTGCTTGGGTTTCCATTGGTTAGAAAAATTAGCAGAATATTATTATTTAGGATTATAGGAATGAACAACTTTCATGGATGTGATTTTTTGAGAGGCAAAACAGGAGCCAAAACTCCCATTTGAGGGGCTGCTCTCTGGCAGGCAGGAACTGGGCCGTGCTCTGTGATGGGGAAGCTCAAAAGGCACAGCCCTTCAACCCTGAGACACAGGGGACCCCGTATCTGTGGCCAGCCCGGTGGCAGGTGGTGGGCTTTGCCTACACACTTAAAATGGACATGCATAATTTCCTAGAGAAATTGGAAGGCAATTTATTATTACTGAAAAAAGTAGACATTTCCCTAATTTTCAGCAGTACAAAGAATACTGGAATACACAGCCTTCCCTTGATACTCACAGGGGATTGTTGGTAACCAAAATCTACAGATGCTCAAGTCCCTGATGTTCAATAGTGTTTGCACATAATTCACATGCATCCTCCCATTTACAGCACCTCTGCATTACTTATAATACAAGGTAAATGCTATCTGAATAGCTGTCATACTGTACTGTTTAGGGAATAATAACAAGAAAAATGTCTGTGCATGTTCGGTACAGACACAACGTTTTAAAAATATTTTTGATTTACCATTGGTTGAATTGGCAGAAATGGAGCCCATGAATATTAATGGCTGATTGTACTTGTGCTATGCCAAGGTCTGATATTGCAATTTAGCATGGGGCAGCTTTAGAAGCTGAGAAGAAAGGGAGCTGGATTTTACTGGAGCATTTAAAGATCTTGCTCAAAACTATATTCCACTGTTGATTACCCTGAAAAAGGGCTCTGGGGTCTGTTCAACCTAAGGGACTTCTGTGACTGGGAGGCAGCGTAATCGGTGAGGGAGGACTGTGCCCATTCGTGTACCATTACCTGAATGGCGCAAGAGTTTCTTTGCGCTCGCCGTGTGGAAGACATTGTGCTAGGCTCTAGGGTTAGAAGCACAAAGTACAATTAGTCTCCGCCCAGAGCAAGGAAAGAAAACATGTGCAGATGATGTTCTGCTGGATGCGACTTCATGCTTTTCTTTCTCTGTTGTAGCTGGAGAAGAGCTGAAACATGACTTGTGTCACCCTTGGGAGAGTAAATAATTTTTCTCATTAAACATTTGAAAATAGATTTTGGTTTTTAAAGAAGTTTTAGCTTCATTGGAAAATTGAGAGGAAGGTATAGAGTTATACATGTTTCCTGTCCTTGAACATACGTGCTTCCTGTCCCCAAACCTACGCAGACTCCCCTCTTATCAACATCTATCACCAGTGGCACATCAGTTACAACTAATGTGCTTGCCTTGACATGTTATCACTCAAAACCCATAATTTACATTAGGGTTTATTCCTGGTATACACTCTGTAGTTTTAGACAAATGTATAATGGCATGTATCCATCATTACATGGATCGAAGAGTAATTTGTCTGCATTAAATATCCTCAGTGTACCCCTTCAAGCCTGGAAAATCCCCACCTCCTCAACCTTACAAACCGCTGATCTTTTTGTCTCCTACAGTTTTGCTTCTTATAGAATGTTTTATAGTTACTCATACACGTGTAGCCTTTTTTAGATTATTTCAATGAAGATTTAGGATTTTTCCCTTCCTTTCCCTTCCTTTCCCTTCCCTTCCCTTCCCTTCCCTACCTCTGTGTCTCTTTCTTCTTCTTTCTTTTTTCTTTCTTTCTTTCTGAGACAGGACGTCACTATGTTGCCTATGCTGCCCAGGCTGACCTCAAACTCATGATTCGCCTGATTCGGGCTTTTGAGTAGCTGGTACTACAGGCTCACACCATGGCACCTGGCTTTAACAACTTATTTCTTTTTAGTATTAAATAATATTTCATTTCCTAGAGGTATTACAGTTTATTTATCCATTTATCAACTGAAAGACACCTTACTTGCTTCCAACTTTTAAAGATTATTAAAATTGCTGTTATATGTATCCATGTGCAGATTTTTGTGTGGACATAAATTCCCAGCTCTCTTGGGTAAATACCAAGGAGCACTACTGCTGGCGTATACGGTAAGAGTACATTTAGTTTTGTCTTCCAAAGTGGCTGTGGCGTTTTTGCATTCATACCAGCAATGAATAGAGTCGCTGCTGCTCTCCGTACTCACCACATTTGGTGTTGTCCATGTTCTGGGTTTGGGCCATTTTAATAGGCATTTAGTGGTATCTTATTGTTTTATTTCGGACTTTCATGATGACATGTGATGTGGAGCCTCTCTCCTATACTAACTTTCCATCTGTAACCCTCCATTAAAGGCTTTTGCACACTTTTAAATGAGTTGTTCATTTTCTTATTGTTGAATCTTAAAAAAGTTTTTTGTGTGCTTTGGATAACAGTCCTTCATCAGCTGGTTTTTGCCCGTGTCTTTTCTGTGTTGAAGCTTGTCTTGGCCTCTTGTCATTATTTTTCACAGAGCGGAAGTTTTAAATTGTAATGAAGTCCTAATTGTCAATCATGTCTGTCCTCAATCATGCTTTTGTTGTTGTGTCTAACATGTCATTGCCTTTCCTAAGGTCATCTAGATTTTCTCCTGGGCTGTCTTCTAGGAGTTTTGTAGTTTTGCATTTTATCTTTGGATGTGTGACTTGTTTTGAGTTACGTCATGGAGGAGATAAGGTCTGTGTCTGGATTCACTTGTTTGAACGTGGATGTCCATTCCACATTTAAATAGACGTTGTACCACCATTTCTTCTGAACACCCCCAGCCCATTCCTGGGTCCTCTGGGACGTTCTCTCTCTCCCGTGGCCACGGTGAGCCTCTAGCAGTTTGTCAGTGGCAGTTCTGGTTTCCCTACCTGGCACTGGTACCAGTGCGTTTCTGCTCAGGTAAGTGGTGGTTACCTGTACATGCCTGTCGGTCTCTGCAGTTTTGGGAGTAATACTTTGCCCTTTGCCCTTACTGCTTTGACAGGGCTATGAAGAATTTTGTGTTTTCACTTTGTTCAGCTTTATACTTTCTGTTAGGCTGGAGTGGTGACTCCAAGCTGCTTGCAGGATAGATTGGAGACTGGAAATCCCTTGGAGGCAT
Organism: Erethizon dorsatum; assembly: GCA_028451465.1. NCBI lineage: Eukaryota > Metazoa > Chordata > Mammalia > Rodentia > Erethizontidae > Erethizon > Erethizon dorsatum. The sequence continues at coordinate 38,874,157 of CM051836.1, read as the reverse complement.
GGAAAAAAGATTGCTTCCCTGTTTCAGTTCCCCAAGTCCTTTGAGCCTTGCATCATGGTGAAGGGAATTCCCAGGAGATCCCAGTCTTCCAAGTGGGATGATTATTATTTATGGATTCTGTACTTCCTAATTAACTTACTTGTTAATATTTACTTGTGATAACAAAATTAATATTCAAAGCGCATTTGCAATATAGGCACAAAGTGATGAAAAATTTGAGTTGCTCAATGCACATGTTCCCTGCTGAAGTAAAACTAGGAGATGCCCTGCTTTCTTTTCTCAGCTCTCATGAGGTGAAAATGTGCCCCTTTTGTGGTCTCTTTTGTGTGTTTTTTTCATATTTTTTGTTTTTTGTTGGTGATTTCCCAAGTCCAGTACTGTAGTACTGAAATGCTATCTACGTTTCTAAGTGAAAGAAGGCTGGGATGTGTTTCACGGAGAAGAATCATGCTAGATAACACGTTCGGGTGCAAGTCATAGTGCTGTTGGTGGTGAGTTCGGTGTTCGTGAGTGGACAGTTACATATCAGATACGTTGTCTTTAAACAGAAAGACGAGTGAAGCAGAGTGGCGCGTTGGCGAGAGTGTTAGGCTCAGGGACTCACGGGAACCTAACCCTGCATTTCCTCTAGAAGCAGAGATCGGTATTTATGAACTCAGTATGCATGAAAACTCAATAGAATATAAGTACTGTAAATAATAAGAATAAATTTTAAGATATCTTTAAAAAATCTGAATGTGAAATAAGTGAGTTAGAACTATATTAATACTTTCAGATTGTGATCATGTGTATAAAGTTAAATGGTTAAAGCAAAGCTTTGTACATTCTCTGATAGAAATCACATGGATGGGACTGTCCTTCACCTTTTCAGAACCGGAGAACGTATGTGGCCTCTACCTTCAGTCTTCTTTCTACTGCTGGCTTCAGTCTACACCATGTGAAACCCTGCACGCATATTTACACAGTTCAGATTCTGTGTCCAAACTCATCCATTCCCTCTTCCGCCTTCTTTGTCCAAATATTCACCCCTTGGCATTCCTGTGGCCTGGGAGTGGGTATGTTGATGGCCTGATCTGCTCTTGGCAGTTAGACCGGAGAGGTCTTTACAGGCCCTGGAAAAATGGACCAGGGCTAATGGGCAGGAAATTTTAGAGTCCCCGTTATTGGGCCTAGAAGATAGGAGAGACCCAAACTTTGGGTACTCAAGCATTGTTCCTTCCTCTGGATTTCTTGCCCTATGGTATGGTCACAGACAAATAAAGAAGAGAGTAGTACTAGGCCTGGAACAAGGGACCAAGTTGGCTATGTCTAAGATAAGTTCTGTGTATGGATTATGGTGGTTTCTATTTTTGAATAAGGTAGAAGAAGTGAGAAGGTGAAGTAAAAAGAAACTCTTCATAGGGGAAATAACCTATGAACTGAGTTTCAAGAGGTGGCTAGGAGCTTTCTGGGTGTGCTGAGATAAGGACTGTGTTGGGGAAATGATATTTCAGGCTGAAGTAGGACTATGACAGAATCAGATTATGTTGTTTTCAGCAAGCTGTGAGTAATTCAGTAGAACTCCAGCATAGCACAGAGGTACAGACGGTGGCACAGGCTAGATCAGGCAGGGCCATGGATGCTGTTGTGCGGGGTTTATCCTTTATCTTCCTGGTGCTGAGAAATTACAGGGTGACACCACTAAATTCCCATTTTAGGGTGGCAATAACGCAGGTTAGATTGGAAAGGTGTGGAGTTGGAAAAAAGACTCTGGGACGACTGTGACCACACTGTAATCTGCCCGAGTGAAAGGTGAAGAGAGGTTGAACCCAAGTCATGAAAGTGTGGGGTAATGAGAAGGAACGTGAGCAAGAACGATAAAAACTTACATTCATCATGTAAGGGACAGTGTTTCAAATATTTTATGAATATGATTTAATCTTGTATCAACTGTGAACAATAGGCACAATTATTTACTCTTCTTTTACAGATAGAGAATCTCAGGGAAAAAAAGATTAAAGGTCATATTTTTAGGAAGTGATTGAGTCATGATTTTAATTAGATCCAACTCTAGAGGCTATGTTTTTACCTACTAACATGAACTAAAAATAGAAGTGAGGTAAAATTTGAGAGATTTTGGAGAGCTAGAATCTATGAGATCTGATGACAGGTTACATGTGGATGCTAAGAAACCAAGGATGGTTCTAGCATTGACTCTGAGTATGACCTGAGAAGAGGCTACTGCCACTTTCACATGGAAAATGCAGAAGAGTTATTCCTGGAGAAGAGGTGATGTTCAGCTTGCAGCCTGCCAAATTTGATATGATGATGCCACATTCAGGTGGAGACATTCAGACATCAGTCCTGGAACTCAAAAAGAGGTCAGTCAGAGAAGTGGTGCCCACTGACAAATAGACTTCTCATCTTTGATAAGCATCCCCTAGCTAATAGAAGACTAGAGGAACAATGGACATAGTTAGCCTGGAAGTCAATTATATGCCAGAGTGTTAGCATAGAGTAGATGAAGGGTGTAAGCCATAAGTTTCGTCACATACCAGCTATACCATGGTGAGTTGCTTAACCTTCCCAGGACTCTTTTTTTTTTTTTTAATAGGTTACATGTGATGTTTTCATACATGCATATAACATACTTTGATCACACCTTTTCCATCATTAACCTCCCTTTCTCTCCTTTCCCATATCCCCTTGATCCCCTTCCTTTTGTCTAATAATCTCAGGGTCACTTCTACTTTCAGATCTTTTTTTTCCTCCTGGATTTCATATATTAGGGAAAACATAGGATACTTGTTTTTCTGAGTCAGACTTATTTTGCTTAATATCATAACCACCAGTTCCATTCATTTTCCTGCAAATGACATGATTTCTTTCTTCTTTATGGCTGAATTATATTCCACTGTGTCTATGTACCACACTTTCTTTATCCATTCTTCTTTTGATGGGGACCTAGGCTGATATAATAACTTGACAGCAGACATTGGCATCATCCATGTGATGCTGGGTTTACTGGCATGCAGATTACAAGAGTTATGGGGTCAACCAGGCTTCCACCCAGATTTCAAAGAAAAGCCTGGGAAGCTAGGCAAGAAGCATCTGATACAGCAGTGCATAAACTTGCAGGAATGAAGACAAACATGTAGCGGAGTCTTCAAGAAGCCAAAGATGTCAGGAATATGGAACATCTTGGGTGGAAAGCAGCAGAGATGAGTGAAGCCAGCCCAAGATGGAGACCACATGATCTGAAACCAGCAGAGCCATAGTAGTGGGACCACCCAATATCTCTGGAATCACATCTTGCCACCATGTGCCCCAGATACCGGATATGGAGATACAAGACTTAATGTCTGGCCTGCTGAATTTCTGTCTTGCTTTGGTCCTAGTCTTTTCTATCTCTACATTCTTTCCTTTTGGAAGAGGGATGTTTGACCTGTGCCATTGTATCTCGGGATAATATAACTTTTGTTTTTTATTTTTACAGAGGTTCACAGCTAAGAGTTTGCCTTTAGTTTCAAAAGAGACTTTGATTTGGCCTTTTTAGAAATAGTGGAATTGTTGAGACTTTGGGAAAAAGATTCTGTTTCCAGTTGCATGCAGATTAGTTGCATCATGTTAGGCAGAAATATTAATTTCTTGTATTTATTTGAAGATTACGTGTGGTTTAAGGGGTATGTTTTAGTGTCAAATTGACAAGGAGAGAGATGTGATAGTTAAGGTTGATTGTCAGTTTGATTGTCCTGGATCTGTCCAGGGGATTAGTAAAGCACGCTTCTGTGTCTGACTAGTTGAGTAAAGGGAGCATGACCTTGGGTATTATATATATATGGTCCCTTTGTCCTTCCTCTGTGGCATTGTTCTTCTGTTCTGCTTTACAGCTGGCATGAACTAAGCAACTTTACTCTGCCACGTTCTTCCTCCATGATGTTTTTGCTTTGGAGACAGGCAACCATGGACTGAATGCCCTGAAACCATAAGCCAAATTAGATTCATGATCTAATAGTCCTTTAAGTTGTCAGCATTGATTATTGTGCTCCAGCTAATGGAAAGCTGCCTAATACCACCCCCCACACACAAATTTGACCAAAATTTTAGTCCTCTTTAAAACTTTAAAATGGTGGTAACTCAATATCTATCAGATAAATATTAACATCTTTCAGAATTTTGCCCCTTCCAGGCCTGACATCAAGGTGGAATTGAGGGCTGAGGATGTGGCTCAGTGGTAGAGTTCTTGCCTTGCATGCACGAGGCCCTTGGTTCAATCCCAGCACCAGAAAAAAAAAAAAAAAAAAAAAAAAAAGATGGAATCAAGTGTACATTGTTTGAGGTTGGACTCAGACATTGTAGAAGTGATAAGCAAGCAAGTAGCCTGAACCCATTTATAAAGGGCTCTATCTTTTCTTCTGGGTCTCTTATTTCTGAGGTTTTCTTTGCCTGTCAGGTGTAGCATTTTGATCCTCATGTCTGTGGCTGGTGAATCCATAGTAGGTTCTGTCAGCCTGTTAAAGACCCAGCTTGATCGTTGCTGGCTTTCACCAACCGCCTGAGGTCTAGTCTCTCCTTTCAGGCTCCAGGCTGAGAAACCTGCTCTTAGTCCTGTGCCATGTAGCTGTATCATCCCATCATGTCCCGCTCTCAGATAAGGTCCAGAGACAGACGGTCCTTGACTTCCACTCTTAAAATCCATGGTATGTAAGACTCTCCAGGTCCTTCCATTCCATATTCAGTTGCTTTCCCTTCCTAGACACTGTGAGCTGTCACTTCCTAATAAAGTGACAGGTTGAGGTGGACATAAAAGGGTGCTGCTCATATACTCTACAAAGTCATCTGCTCGGTCAGTCATGATTATGTGGTCACAGCTCCTCTCTGCTTTGAGTTTTCTGTTCAAACTAATATAATTTTGTCTCCACAACTTTAGTCTGGAGAATGTGGTTAGGAAGGCCGTAACCCACTGTCTCTCTTCTCTTTCTCCTCCACCTTCTTCTCCAAACCCAAAACGGATCCATACAAAGCTTTTCACCCCCTGTTCTTGTTTTATGGGACATTCTTCACATTGGACTCTCTTCCTTAATGAAGTGATCTTCCCTGTTCTCTTTCCCTGGAGCAAAGGGGTAAATGAAAATACACGGATTATTCCCATGACATTAATGATGGGAGCGTGTGTTTCTGATCAAAGACTTGGGCATGTATACAAGCCAGTATAACCCTTGAAAAGTAAAAGATAGAGCAGCCATAATCCTCTACAAAAACTTATGTAATAAGGCTCGTTCCAAGTCTAATAAAATCATTTACATGAACTTCCTGCCTCAGCATATGTAAAGAATTCCACAGTATCACAAATGTTACTTTAGCCTATAAAATGAAACTCAATTGTGTCACAAATTGGACCTCCTTTAAACAAATATGTGAACATAATGAATATTTATTAAATATTTAATTAGCTAAAATTTAGTCTGTTTTTTTTGAATGTGGTAAGTCTCCTATGGCAGGAGGGGTAATTAATCCATATTCTTACTAACAGTGTGTTCTTGATAAAGTTACTTAACCCTTTTATGCCCTGTTTGTAAAATAGGAGCATTCATAATACCTGTATCCTTTGGGTATTGTGAGGATTGTGTTAGAACACCAGGCACATAATAGTTACTGTATTAACACTCACGACATTCATTATGGTTTTGGTGAGTGGAATCTTAGTGTCTTAACTGATGCTTTTGTTTCACTGCTGCAAACATGGACGCCAAAGTAATCTCTTCAGTTATGACTCTTTGTATTGTTTTTGTGATACATCATCGTGGCAGTTGAACATCTGAGGTTACATTTGACGTGTGTAGTTGTGAAGGTTTGGAAAAGAACCTTTGTGGAGCATGCTCATTTTCCTTCCTTCACCGTTCTGTAGGGCTCTTCCACTTCGGGAAGCTGCAGTTCTTTCTGCCTCTTTCACTTTCTAAAAATCCTTTGAGTTCTAAATAATTCAGGCATTACGAGGACTGTAGTTTTAAGTCTATGCATGCACAGCATTCTTCCCAATGGCGGAAGATACGATGTGGTAGCCTTTGTTAGCTATGGCCATACTCTCAATGGTTGCAGCCACGTTGAGAAAAGTGAGAAGAGACTCAGGGACCCTGGTATTAATGATGGCAAAGAGAGAAACATTAAACAATGTTGTTTAAATTTACATTCCCGGGATGACTACAGAGGTGGGTCTACTCCGCCCATTTGTTCACTAGGTGATTATTTTCTCTTTAAATTATCCATTCCTGTTCTTTGTCCATTTATGTTAGGGTTCTTGGTGACTTGGAGCCTGATTTTCATTAGCTTCTCAAAATTATTACCCTGTTTGTCCTATTTATGGCAAATATTTGTTTTTACCAGTTGTCTTTCGATTTCAGATCTGAAAATTTGTGAAATTGGTAAAATGTTACATAACCAAATCTATGATCACATGTTTTAAGGCTGCTCATGCTGCTTTTAAGGTTGGGAAATTTTTCTCTTTGCAGAGATTTGGCAAAAAGTCACATACATATTGTTTTATAGGTTTTGACTTTTTAAAGCATTGAAGTCATTTGTCTTCTTGGAGCATATATTGTTTGAAATAGCTACATTAGCTAAACTTTCGTTTCTGTTTTTCTAGTCCAAAGAAAGATTGTTTTAATATAGTTTATTGAATTCATGGTACTTCTTCTTATCACATATTAATGTCTCTATACCTGCATTTTGCAGTGCAGTAGCCACTTCCGGGCTGGAGAGCTATGTCAGGTACCTGGCTGTTGATCACCTCCTATATGGCTGGCCAAACCAAGATGGGCTGTGAACGTAAACTACACGCTAAATTTCAAATGCTTACAACAACAAAAACAACAAAAGAATGTGAATAATCTAAATAAGTTTTCATATTATGACATGTTCAAATATTTTGGATATAATAAAATATATAATATGATATTTATATAATAAATATCATTAAAGTTAATTTTACCTTTTCCCTTTACTTTTCAAATTGTCACTATTAGAAAATCTGGGGCTGGGAATGTATTCAGTGGTGCAAGGCCCAGTTCATGAGCAAAGCCCTGAGTTTGATCATCTGAATTGAAAATACATTGTATATATGGCTCAGGCTACATTTCTGTTGAACAACTGTTTTTTTTCTGTGCTATTAATTGTAAATTCTACTTCCACATTTAAGGATTATAGCTTTATAATATGTTTTTAGATCTGATTGAAGAAGTTTGTTTCATTTCTATCCTGTATCACTTTTTTAGTATTTATATTTGCCTCTTTATTCTTCCAGATAACTTAAAATTTTTGTCAAGTTCCAAAAAAATATTAATTCCTTTTGGGAATTTGATTTAAATCACACAAATTTTAATTTAGCCTTTGCCCTCCCCTGTCCCCTACCTCTACCCCATGGCACCCTTTTAAATTTTTGTCTTCCTTTTTCACATTTCTTAGCAAACTTTATGTTTTTATTCATATAAATCACACACATTTGTTCTTTAGCTATTCTTGGGAACCATGTTTTTATTGCTGTTATAAATGTGAGTTATTGTTCCAATACTTTTTCTGGCTAGTTTTTGTTGGTTTAGGAAAGGTGATTTTTAAAATGTACCCTGTAACTGGACTTCTTTACTGAGATTTTTTTAAAGATTAATTCTAACAGTTTTTCAGCTGATTCTCCAGTTATTCTTCTTTTCAAATTAAATTACCATATCACAGTAAGTTCCAAAGGAGATTCTATAGTTTTGTCCAAAATTCTAGCTTTAAAAGTTCTTACTTTTGATAAAAGTAGGGCCGGTGAGATAGCTCAGTGGCATAAGTGCCTGCCTGGCAAGCACAAGGTCCTGAGTTTGACTCCCAGTACCCACATAAAGGAAAAAAAGGGCCAATGATATCGCTCAGTGGCACAAGAGCTTGCTGGCAGGCGCGAGGTCCTGAGGTCGACTCCCGGTACCCACATAAAAAAAAAAAAAAAGCAGAAAAGTTAGATGTAAAGTCACGTTGTTTATTTTAGATAGATCTTGTTTCAAAATTTGTCTGTAACACTGGAAATCACAGAGTTAGAATGGATTTCTTATGTGTTTTTCCTAGTTTTTTTTATATCCAAGGACTAGAGAAAATAGCATACGATGGAGAGAGCACAGCTGTGCATTTGGGACACTATGTGAGTGCGAGCTTGCTTGTGGGGGACCAGCTCTAAGAAAAGACTGTTGAATTTTGAGAGTTGCCTTTTGACGGGCACTTGAAGTTGCACTCATTACCCAAGATAGTTATAATAGTTAGCTGAATACCTTTCAATAGGAACTTCACCATGAAAGCCTCATCTTTTTTCTTTTTCTTAGATCTCTAAGAACCTGGGACTTAAGTTTCACTCTTATTACATGACCGTAGGAATTCAATTTTATTTGGTTTTAAACCTCTTTTCTTTTGCTTTGCTTGTATCCTTTTACTAATGCCTTTCAGAAGCTTGCTTTCTTTTTAGGTGGCATGAAAAACTAGTAGTTTATTTTTAACACAAATCTTTGAGTGTATAATCATTTGGTTATTACAGTAGTTTTAGTCATTTTTGAATTAATTGCATTCAGAATTATTCTTGATCACAGAAATGTGATATCATTGGATTCTCTAGTAGTCATCATACTGTTAGAAGGCAAGGTAAGAATGAAGCCCAGGGGGAGGGATAGTTCCTCGATAGAATGAACATTGCTAATCACACCATCAGAAATCAAACTAAATTACTATAAATCTTTCCAGAGGTAAAGTGCACGTGTAGATCAACATCAACCTGTGCCGTAGGGGGGAGAAAGAATTCTATTAATGTATTTTACCAAGCTGTCTGATGGTAGCCTTAGTGTCCACAACAAAATGTTTTCTCTGTAGGTCAATTTATGGGGGAAAGAGACAGGCTTTTGCTGTGCTTAGGTGGACGTACACCACCTACGCTCTTGTCGCACCAGGATTCTACCAGGTGCCGTCACACTCGTTAACAGAAAACATGAATGCAGCATTTGGAAATATGAAATTGCTGTCACGCAAATTACATGTCCATACATGAAACACATTTAAGGTAGAATGGAAGTCTTTACTGAAAATGTTTTATGATAGCATCTGCCTTCATGATTTCACTTCCTAGTTTTGTAACCCACAGTCAACAGCAGTCTGAAAATATTAAATGGAAAATTGTGGAAATAAACAGTGCACAAGTTTTTAGTTGTGTACCATTCTGAGTAGTGCAGTCATGTCTTGCACTGTCCTTTCCGTCTTCCTTGTGTAGCATATCCACACTGTGTACCCCGGCTGTCCATTACCCAATAGCTGTTTCAGTTAGCAGGTCACTGTGACGGTATTACGGTGCTTGTGTTCAAGTAACCCTTAATAATGGGCTCAAAGTACAAAGTATCGGGGGCTGGTGGGATAGCTCAGTGGCATAAGCGCCTGCCTGGCAAGCGCGAGGCCCTGAGGTCGACCCCCCGGTACCCACACACACAAAAAATTACAAAGTATCGATGCTGACAACTTTGTTACAGTATATGTTTATAATCATCCTATTTTATTGTTAGTTATTGCTGTTAGGTTATTACTTTGCCTAATTAACAAATTAAACTTTATTGTAAGTATGTATATATAGGAAAAACATGTATATATAGGGCTTGATATACATATATATATTTATACATATATATATATATATATATGTATATATCGAGCTTGATTTCAGGCATTCACTGGGGTTTTAGAACATACAAACTATGATTGAAATATATGATGAATATTTAAATTAAAAATTATTACAGTAAAAGACACATTGCCATTGGTTCCCTGCAAAATACTCCCCCATGTTTAAAATACAATTGAATAATCCACCTTCCTGCCACTTTCTGAAACAGTTCTGGAAGCCCTCTTTTGTGTCTTCATGAGATATGATTGAGTACCACACACACACACACACACACACACACACACACGCGCACGCACGCGCAAATGCTGAATGCTGCTGAATGGAATACCGTGCCACAGCAAGGCAGGCTCCTAAGTCACTACAGTGAGTCCTCCTCCGGCTGACGCCCCAGTACTGGTGCGTTGCGGCTCTAGCACTCACAATCGAAATGTCCATCAAAGGTAAACGTTTTGAATCAGTTCAGAACATCGAGGCAACCACACCACCACCACTAAAGGGCACTTACGAAAGAGGACTCTCAGTAGTGCTTCAGAAAGTGGCAAGAGTGATGGGGTGAGTGTGTTTGAAGAGAAGTCTTTTGAGGGAGACTAACGGCAATATGTCTTTTACTGTAATACATTTTCCTAAGAAAGCAAACGTTCACCATATATTTCGATCATACCTCAGATACTCTGCATATATGGGGCAGCTACTGTACTGACACGGTGCAGGGGTGTGCATCCTGTGTGTGTGTGTGTGTGCACGCGTGCGTGTGTGTATAAAATGATGAGCTGAAGCTTCCAGCTCATTAGGACTTTTATGTAGAAGGAGATTATTTATATGTGGCTGGTATGTGGAATGTGACTCTCTTGCCAAGTGCTCCAGTTATTTAGCTTATTTCCTAAGAAATAAGAAAAGCACAGCCCGTAGAACTTAGGATGTTAAACATCTCTTCAGCCCCAAGTGAGAAATCACTCTAAATGAGATAAGAATGTGTTCATTTGTATTCTAAGCAAAGATGGAAAAATATCTTATAAATTATTAATCCACCAAGTGGCATGCATTATCCTGAGTTATTGTCCTGGTTTGGGCTGAATTTCATGCCTGCTCATTCTCTGTTTGGAAGGCAAACTGCCATGGTGTGGCGGACAGAGCCACCCCTTCTCATCCATAACCCCAACACACACCAACACTATGACTTCTAAAGAGAGGGTTGAACTACTGGGACTCATTCTTATCCATATCTTCTTCTACTAGTGAGCATTTTACTGAAACAATGTGGATTTGGCTTTTTCCACTCAAACCAACACTGAAATAAAAATGTATCTTAATCTGTAAGGAAATACTACTCATAAGGAAAGGAAAAAATATATATGCACATGCATGTTTAAAAATAGAGCATTTTTAAAAACAATATATCGTGTTACCACAACAGTAAGTCCTGTAACCTTGGGTCTGATGTGCAAACTCTGAAGTGTGAAAATGTTAAAAAGAAAACATTTATTTTAATTTTAATAAACTTATCAGAATATATAGTGCAAAATAAATATTTGCCGATTAAAAGCCACAAGTTTACAGTATAATTTCTTTAAGTTATTAAGAAGATATCCAATGTCAAATAAATAATTAGTCTTCTACACACTTATTTATGACCAGAAGCAGATAAAAAAATCTTAGGCTGTCTGATAGGTAAATGTGACTGTATCTTCCAGACAAAGCAGTGAAGTGAGGATATCAAGCTGTAGGATTATTCCTAGCTGGGATTCTTTATGTAGTTCAGGTATGAAATTTGTGTATTTTAAGTATAGTTTATTTGTTTCTGCCTTAAAGTATTTAGCTAAGAAATATCTATAGTTAATACTACAGTAACAAATAAAATCTAAAATTCTAATAAATTCTCTATAGTGGTTTTAGTAACTTGGGCATAGTATAGTGTTAGCATGCTTAACTGTTTGGGCTCTTACTCTCAGGATTCAGGGTACTTTCAGAATGTGAAAAGGGTTCTCTGGGAACCTAACTGAAATAGGATTCAAGGTGAATATTTCTTGCCTAAAATGTCCTGAGTAATTCTGCTACTGAAGTTCGTTTCTGCAAACTCTGATAGTGGCAGCCATTGGAAAACATGCTTTTGTTATAGCGCAGGTTTCTTAAAGAGTGTTATAATAAAAATAGCGTTTGGCAATAAAACTCAATGTGCAGTAAAAGATATTAAAAGTGCACGGGCTAAAGTTCAGTGGACATCATGGGTTATGACATTGTTCTCTGAGGGACGAGGCCAGAAATTTTAGTGGTGCTAGAAATCAGGACCTACTGAAGGGTTAGGTCATGGGAATGGCCTGGTCCTCAGTAGGGAGGGGAACCCCCTGCTGGCCAGAAGGACCTTTGATGTTGCACCTCCTCCAGGCTCTGCTTCACCTCTACTTCTGATCTTTAACTGAATAAACCCCTAACTAACCTAATTGGTGGTCCAGCATTCGCCTCCTGCTGTTCAGCCCCAACCTAATGACAAAGTCTGGATAATGAAGCTCTTTCTTGGCTGCCCCAAGCCTGGCCCCTCTGACAGCTTTGGTCAGCAGGCTTGCTGACCCTGCACAGCCTTTGCCAGCATCCTCTTAGTTCACTGGGATAGGTTTTCAGCATCCTTAGGTCCTCCCTGGGTCCTTTCATGGACCTGTTTTTGCCAAGCAAACAACTCTCTTAACATTCAATGTGCCCAAATTATTAAAGGAACATAAATTTCACTCCACAGCAGGATTGCACTCGACTGCCTCTTCCCTTTACCTCGCTCACACCCTTTGTCCCCATTTGAACCGTAAATCCTCACACCACACTCTTAACGAGGCTATTTACTGTGCATGTCCAGTGAGATTGCCCCTTCTGTAATCACTTCTCAGTTTTGGGATACGCCTGATAGGGCAGACTTTTTAGCTGCTAAAGGAATTAACCTTTTAGCAGAAGATGGCCTTTATTGCTAGATGTGCTTTCATAGCCCATATTCTTGACCATTTAAGAATGTCACAGCAATATAAGAAGATATTTTACATCTACATATAGATCAGTTTCACAAGTTGCAGTAACCAAGGGTGAGTAACAATTTATGCCAGCTGTGTAGTTAAAAATGCTAATTTATTTTTAAAATGGTTCTGTATAGTCAAGTCGATTATTTATGAAAATGGGAGGAAGGAGTGACAGTGATAATTAAGGTCCACTTGCAATTTCAAATCTTATTTGGGCAAGTTGTTAACCCACTCTCTACCTGTTAGAGAAAAACTGAATGGGTCAAAGGGTGGACACACTAGACACTCAGGACATTGAAGTAACATTCTTTTGGTGTTAGAGAAAATGGATCATGGTTTTATAAATGCTTGTCGAGTGCTTTAGACTGATTTGTTAAGTGTATCTGGGACTTGGCACAGGTAGGTATACAGCAAATTTTTATTCCCCGCATCTTAAATGGTCCCTGCCTTATTTATGTGTCTGCCGGATGCTCTTATTCACATTGAGAGCAGCTGCATCCCCAGTACTCAGACGGGGCAGCCTCCTACCTCTCCATCTCCCTTCCCCTCCCTCTCTCTCCCTTCCCTCACCTGCCCACCCGTTGCACTTTAGTTCTGTGTGCAAAGGGGGCGCTCTTACAATTTGAATCCCACCTTTCTGTTCTCTGTTCTTTCAACCCAATATATTTTTGTTATTTCTCGTCATAGAGCAGAGGGTTTGGTCCCAGTGAGAGGCACGTAGAAGAAAGGAAGAGAGATGGCCATAAGACGTTAGGATAAAGGCTTTGAAACTTGGTGGAGCTGAAGACATTTTATATTCCAAAGGTACCTCTTGGATGAGGATCAAGTGGTAGTCATGTGCTGCTCTACTTTTGGTGGCATTTGGGGATACAGTCGTAACTGTGTTGTGAAGGGGATGTAGAAAAATCAAACAGAGCAGATTCAGAATGATCTCGAACACAAAACATGAGAACAGTGATTTCACAACATTGCTGCAGTACTCCACCACGCATAGGCGGTGCGTGCTGCTGTGGAGCCCTCATCTAAAAGGGACAAAAAAGCCAAAACAGAGAGCCCTGAACTCTCTCTGCTTTTGTCTGTCCCTCTACAGTGAAGCCGGGTTATGGGACGGAAGAGTTGCCGAGGGAGGGCAGGCCAGGGCTGCTGCCGCGAAGCAATGACCTCAGCTCAGCTCGGCTGCTGCAGGGAAGGGATGCATCGGAGCTCCTGGCAGGCTCCGTAGGATTGCTGTGAAATTCTCCCACCCCCTTCAAATAAGTTGTCATGCTAAAATCTAAACAGTCATGGCTTCATTCATTTCTATTGGAAATTTAGTTACTCAAGGAGTTCAGTTTTCTTAAATTTTGTAGTGTCTGCTGCTTGTCTATACTAGAATCTTGAAGAAATGGTGTATAACGTGACCCCAAATGAGAGCATTTTAATTTCAACAGGTGGCCACTGCATGGTGCTCTGAAGAGCTCCTTGACACCACGAGGCCTCTGTTCTAGAGGCTGCAACCCCAGGACCACAACAGCAGTCCTGGTTTTATGCTTCTGCTCTTCTGCTTACCGCCCCGCGCATTTTCAGGAAGCCCCCGGCCTCTGTGGATCTCAGAATAATAACAACCGAAATAGAACTGGTTTGATGGTTAGTTACAATTGTACGTGTTAAAATGCTTAGCCCTTGCCCTGGTGTATGGCACATATACGTAAACAATACACATCCCTTCTTTCCCGTTTTTACTTTTCCTGAACCAGCACAAAACCCACAACGAACAGTGACAGCATTTTAAGGCAACATGATTTCTCTCAAAGTAACACAGAGCAGGCTTTCAGACTGTCCTTAGATTTTTGCTGAGAACCGAATATAAAACAGATGAAAGTGGGGTGCTGTAGGGGCATGTGTCCGCTCTTCCATCCCTCAACATGTGTTCACTGTGTCCTCAGTGAGTGTCACCCCCGTTTTCTGTAGGGAGTGACTCTTGGAGCACGCACCGAGGCACAGTCTCCAGCATCCCCTGGGCTATACCAACTCCGTGCACTTGGTAACTTATTAGAATTACTTTTCCTACCTAATTTACTTACTTATCTGGGATATTTTCATGGTACTACATACTGGAGTCACAAAGACTATGTCAGAATGGTACCCTACACATTCTCTTTGAAACCAAGAGGAGAAAGCATATGCTCACAGGATTTTGAAGCACCAAGTGTTTGCACCTGAGTTATACAGAAAAATTCCTCGAGGCATTTCACTGTGAGAAGGGGCATTCCATTTTTAAGCAACATGATGCAGCTATCCACGTATTTCCCATGGGTTATTTCTTATCCTTGGGTGTATTCTTTACCTGAGGTTGAGAGGAACTAGAATATTTGCTGGAATCACTAGCGTGGGGTGCAGTTCCTGCTGATAATTTATACACAGTAGATTTTAGTAAGAAGTTAGCAGAAAACTTTCTTGAGTAACTGAGCTTCCTTCTAGGTGCTTCTTGATGCTTAACTTGATGGTGCATCTGCATCCAGAATATTAAGTCTTCCCTACACGATTAGGTTGTATGCTTATGCATACTAACAAGTGTGTGAGTGTGGGATGTTTATTTTCTTCCTGAGGATTATAAATTCTTTTGGCAGGTACTGTCTCTTTCTATTTGACTGTGTAATATGTGCCCAGAGGCAACTGTTCTTTGCCAGAACATATCCTCCGATCAGCAGAAATTGCTAAGGTTAAAGAATGTCTTGAAGTCTATCTCAGATGTGTGGCATTTTCCCTCACGGGTACAGGCACTAGCCATTTGTTGGCTATCCTCCTGCACCTCTTATATTAATGACAATGGTTTTCAAAATATATCTTTTATTTTGTAACCATATAAAGAAGAGAAATTAGAATTTGGTAAATACAGAATGTTATGCTTATTTATGTTAGACAGTTACTTAAATGGCTAATGAAAGAATTAAATTTTAAAACTGCAGTGAGTAATATTTTGAGACTTGGTAAATGTTCTTATGCTTTCATTGTATTTTTTATTTATTTGTTTTGCTTTTACCCATTCTTCTTGTATCTGGCAACTGAGGCGAAGATCTTCAAGTAGATACAGGGCCAGCAGTTACTCTGATGTTTTCAAGCAGTCTGTCAGCCAGTGCAGTGGGAGATACCACCTGCGGAGTCTGCTGGGTCAGATGGCATTGAGCCTACGCTTAGTCCCGGAGGGAGAAGTCTGGGTCGCCGTGAAACAAGAAGGAAGGAGGAAGGAGAAGGCAACGCTTACCATCTCTGGATTTTCTGGATCCAGTGGCCCATGCGGTCGAGGATATGTAAGCCAATATCCACCAATGTTAATTTTATCCTACTTTTTCTTTTCATCTTTATAACCAAATTTTGAAACTAATGTGTGCTTTACCCTCTCATGGCACTGTAACAAATGCTTAGCAATTATTTGCTAGGCACCCAAAGTTGGGCTTCCACAGTTGTGATCCGGGTTGTGTACTTAACACTTCCAGTGTATTCATCTGTCATGTTGTGTGTATTCTCTACCCAGCTAACTGTGGTGGGTCTCAGTCCTTACATGAGAAGCAAACGAAGTGATGTGAAATGAAAGTGGCTGTTATTAGTCTCGCATGTAAGACCACGGTGGTGATTCACACTGAGGGCTGCTGACGAGGGCTCTGAACGCACTTCCGGGGGTCCCCAGACACACAGCTGATTTTACTCATGAAAGCATCTCTGTGAAACCACACCCCAGTGAGCTTAATATGCATCTGTCTATATTTCTTCATAGAAATATAATTTTCTTGCCTCCAATATTACTAAAAATAAGCATGCTATCCATTAGGACTTGCTCATAGTTCTGTTACGGAGATGTCTTTTTTTTTGGTGTAGTGGCATTATCCTTCTATCATGGGTGGCAGTATGTTTTATATAAAGACCTGGTGGTGGTTGCCATTATTCTTATTTTGTAGATACGTAAATTGGATACAGTGTGGAAATAGTGCCTGTAATCATTATATCTATCATCTATCTATCTATGTATCTAGCTATGAAACAACTGTAAGTTTTTTCCCTGAAGTTTTCATTCAGTGGTCAGAAAAGAAAAGTAGAAACTTGCTCAGCTTAGTCACAAAGAAATTAAATGGCAAACTGAGTACTAAGCAGAGGAGAGGAGTTCTAGGATTAGTGAGAGAGTTGGCTGCAGGGGCTTTTGCTGGATGGTCAGGAGAGGACTGTCCCCCCTGTCTCGTAGCTCAGGGAACTCATGTACCCTCTTGTGCAGAGGGTGGCAATTCCTTTTCTTCAAAGTGAAAGTAAACGTGTGGAACAGAAAAATGGTGCCAAGGAGTTACAAGCAACCAGGGGAAAAAAAAGTAAAGGTAAATCTTTGCAGGCTGTTAAAAGCCCCAGAACAGCCAGCTGAAGTGGTGTTGCCAAGTTTTTGTTGCGGACAACTTAAGGCCCTCAGGAAATTTCAATCTTGTGCAACAGAGCCAGTAACAATAACAGTAACAATAAAACAGAGATAGCAACAGTGATAATGCGATAGCAACGGCTGTGGAACAATTACTAGGTGTAGATTACTGTGATATGCGTTTGACATCTATAATCTTATCGTAATACAATAGTCACAAAAAGATGGTGTTGTCATGCTCTACAAATGAGGAAATTAACATTGACGGAGGTTAAACAACTTGCTTACTGTTACAGTTTGGATCTGGAATTTCCCTCGCGTTGAAGGCTCCTGTTTTGAAGGTTTAGTCCCCAGCTGGTAGCACTACTGGGAGGTGGCAGAAACTTTGGAAGTAAGGAAGTAGGTCCCTGGGGGCGTGCCCTTGAAGGGAAGGGTATATCAGGACCCCAGCCTTTCCCTCTCTCTCTGCTTCTTGGTCACCAGGAGGTAGGCAGCTCTGCTCCACCATTTCCTCTCTCCCAAGATGCCTAACCACAGGCACAAAAAAAATGAAGCTGAGCAACCATGGACTGAAACTTCTGAAGCCATGAGTCAAATCTTTCCTCCTTTAAGTCGTTTTTCCCCAGGTATTTTGCCACAGTGATAGAAAGCTGACTAACATACTTAAGGAGACCCAACTAATAAGAAGTTAAATTTATTTAAGAAAGGAAACAAGTTTCTCTTAGATGTTTGTAATTCTGTCATTTTTTTCTGTAAGAGTAAAACTATGATTCTCAATCTCAATTATACTTTAGAATCACTTGGAGAGCTTTAAAAATGGCATCTGATCTCTCCCACCCAATATTCATTCACTGATGTCGAGTGTGAATGGAATTTTCAGGTTCTTCAGGTGGTTTTAAAGTTGTAGCCAAGGTAGAGAAACCTTGCTCTGAATTAGATTTTTTATTTAGACTTTCATTTGATTTCATCTCTCAAATTAATAATTTGTGAACATTTTATTTATGATCTGATATCTTGCTTAACTGTACCTCCCCAAGAACACAGGCTCTTTCAAGGCACAAACTACCTCTGTCTTACTCACTTTCGTATCCTCAGAGGTTAGCACAGTGTGGGGTAAATACCAATGCGTGAGTGTTATCTCTCTCTGAAAACAGTTAATTGCCAGCTAGAAAATATCTATGCTTCATTTTTATAGCCAACATTTAACACTTTCATTGAAATAGCAATTTACTTAAGATATGGGGGTGATGACAATTTCTATGCGTAAGTGGCCACTGTCTCCCATGGGACGGGCAAGCGGAGGAGGGAGGTAGAGAACAGGAACGCCCGAGGGTGGGATGCGAGGGTGGGATGGTGCTGCGAGGGCAGGATGGCGCCGCTAGGGCGGGATGGTGCTCCCGAGGGGCGCGTGCTTCCCAGGCCGAGCAGCCCTTACCCAAAAGGCTTTCACCAGAAGTGTTCCAGCTTTCAGACGTGTCTCTGTTGTTTTGGAGTATATTCGTGCGCACATAGTGCGATATCTTAGGGCTAGGACTCGAGCCTGGACATGGAGTTCCCTTGTGTTTCACGGACGTCTTACCCGTGGCCCGAGGGACATCTGTGAGGGGCTGTGGTCCAGCTGGGACTCGACACGACACCGGACTGGGACACGGGTAACTGGGACTCGACACGCGAGGTCAGGCGAGCAGTTCTCACTCAAGGTGTGTCACGTCGGCACTCAAATGGTTTTGGATTTTGAAACATTTTGCATTTCAGACTTTCAGATTAGGCACACTCGGCCTGTACACGGATGTTTTCCAAGATGCAAAGTGGGCTTTTAAAATGTCATTTTAATTGTCGCTCCAATGTTTGAGTCAGACTCCTAAAACCAGCGTGAACGAGGAGGCCCGATGGGCAGCGGAGAGAGAACCTGCGGTCCCCCCTGCAGGGAGCGCGTGGCTGTGCGGGGAAGTCACACACAGGCCCTCTTGGGTCCGCTTAGGTCGAGGCTGGTGATCAACACAACCAAAAGACGTCTTTCAACCTGGACGATAATTCAGCCCCCAGCAGCTCATCAATCCGTTATTGCTTTGCGGCAGCAAAAATTTAATACATGATAAATAATTTTTCACTCCCTCAAAAGGAACAAAGATTTCTTTGTAAAAATAGTCCCCATTTAAGGTTGACTGTCATCACACCATTCATACTCGATTGCACACTTAATTTGGAGTCCAAATAGTAAAGATTTAAAGCCAAATTTTACCCATAAAATGAAATGATTAACTTGCCAAATTGTGGCCTCTTCTTGCAGCTCTAATGCTTAGAAAGACTGGGTGTGGGGGAGGGTAGCAGTAAATCGGAGTGGGGACACACGGAGTAGGGGGCGTGTTCATATCATGAGGGCATGGACTGTTTCCAGTTTTATTTATTAGACATTTTAATAATAGTACTGTGTACACCAAGCATTATCATGTGCACGCTACGGTGTCAGCTCATGAAATCATCGCATGGGCTCTGTGAAGTACACATTACTGTTATCGCCCCTCTTTTGCTGACAAGAAACCGAAGCACAGCGAAATCAAGAAGCTTGCTGAAGGTTGCACGGTGTGGTAGCGATACGACAACCAGGACCTAAACCTTGGCTATCTGGTTCCAGAGCCTGTGCTCTTAACTACTTTGCTAAATTACCTCTCTAGGAAGACATCTTATGGGCCCCTGTGTTCTCTTCAAGAGACTGTTTCCAGAGAAAAGAGGCCATTCTTGCTGCTTCAATTAAGAAAGCTGCGTGTCCAAGAAGGGAGATGGCGTTTGTGAGATTGTCGAGCAGTGATGGTTGGCCCCACGCGTGCACCCTGAAGGAGTGGCCATTTCGGCCACTGGACACGCATTTCTTTGAGCAGCCTTTCCATCCATAAGTGGTTAAAACCGAAAAGGTCAAGTCAAATGTTTGTTTGCATCTGTGCTAAAGTAGAAAGAAAATGCATGGAAGATTTCTGGATGAGTGCGGAAGAACTGGCCTCTGGGAAGAGGGCTGAGGTATGAATTGGACAAGAACTTTTTCTTGTGTATCTTCTGTGCTATACACATTTTTCTTTCTTGATACTATAAAATGTTTCATAATATGTTCAGTGAAAAGGGATATCACTCTGCATGTGTACCAGACGGGTAAGACTGGACTCAGGGGCTCTAGATGGTTTTTGCAGTAATTCATGTAGAAATTGTCTGAGCAAAGCTAGATCAGTACCAAGAGTTTGGGTTTGGGGGCTGTTGGGGAAAAATAACTACTAGGAGTTAGAGACCTGTGGGTTCTAGCTTGCTTGGCTGTGTGCCCCCAGTTAGCAAGGTGAAGTGCCCGGCAGGCTTCTCTCACGGGCCGTGAGTGGCACTGATGACACACAGATGGGGCTGAGGACATTCTGGAGGAGAGGCACCTGCGGTGTGGGACCCGCTGCATCTAGTGAACCTGCTGAGCATCTGCACCAGCAGGGGAACTGAGATGCACAGTCCTGACGTCTGCTGGCATTGCTGCGTGGTGCGCATGGACTTGTTGGGATTCTGAGCCCTTCGATAAGCCTTATGCTGGCAACTTGCCAGTGGGCATTGTGAGTAGGAGGTGGCCCATGCCTATCTAAACTGACAGACGTTTTTGCAGTATATGTATCTTTAATAGAATTAGGTGTCATGTATTAAGAAACATGTAATTATTTTTAAAGCTTTAATCAGACTGTAGCAGAGTAAAATGAATAAGTTTTAAACCCTTATTGTTTCAAATGCTAAGCATTTGCAGTTGCAATCAATATTTTTCTCAAAGTAATGACCCCAGGTGCTAGAATTTATTATTTATGCATGAAATTTTCTTTGATAAATATACATTGGGAAATGATTTCACATCTAACTTTTCTTTTATGAAAAGTTGAAATATTAAAGGGTTTGGGCCAAATCACATGTAATAATTTATTTTATGTAGAAATAAAAATGATTTCAATAATAAATATGCAGTTAAAACATTGTGAAAATATAGATTGTATAATACTGTATGAATTCTAAGGAAGCCAGAAAAATGATTGCTAATCAACTGTTGGATTAATATTTATTACAGATCATTGTTTATATTCAAAATCATCAAAATTATAACAAAGTAGAGTAGTGTATATTCTATGCTATAGTACTTTGAGGTCCCTCATATAATTAGTGTGTCAGGATTAATGGGAGGGTCCTTTTAATCAATATTATACCATTTTATTGTTTTCTGTAGTGTGTGCTTCACTAAGAGGGTCAAAAGTAAAAGTTCTTTCTGCTTTCAGGAAAGGAGACCTTGGAAAATTAGTTTAGTGTGACAATTAAGGGCATCAGTGCCGGAGACAAACTACACAGAGTCAAATCCCAGCCCCAAAGCTGAGTGGCTGTGTGGCCTTGGGAATATTATTTAATTTTTCTTTTTTTATTGGAGCTTGTAATACGTAATAATTAGATTAATCTTGGGGATTATACATATCACGTCTTAATTATTTTTCCTTCCCTTTCCTTTCTTGTCCTCCCCTAGATGAATAAAAGTTGTAGAGGCGTCTGACGGACACGGGGATTAAATGAAGTAATACACATGGTATAAAGCAGTTAGGACCATGTGCGGTTGTAGTAGTGGGCGTCATTCAGTGTTACCTCTGTTCGTCATCTGGATATAGTAGATGCTCACTTACCACCAGCTAATATTATTAGCTTTTGGGTGACTCAATATATCGGTGTAATGTGCTCTCAAGACCTGTTATGACGAACCAAGGAGAAGGAATCATCACTCACACTTGTTAAGTGAATACTGTGTGTCCACGTGTTTCTAGGCACTTTACATATACTACAGAAAAGGGAACTGACATTGAAAAATGTCATCAACAGACATGATGAAGAAGAACTTTCTCACGATCTAAAGGGTCTGCTTAGTGAATGTGGGACTGTGGGTCCTGGGAAGAGAATGGCCTTGGGTCACGCGTCCTAGCAGTACAGTCCTAAGAGAAATGGAAGTTTGGTTCTTCTGGGAAAATGTATCATGAGCACTGTTGTAAACAATTTTTTATGGAAAGTTCGATCATGGAAACACGGAGAGGCCATGGAGAGTAGAGCTGCTGTTCCAACGCTGGGGATCTTTTTTTTTTTTTTTTTTAATTTTATTTTAAAGAGAAGAAAAAACAAAACAAATCAAAAGAAGAACAAATTTTCAAAACAACATAATAGGAGGGTAACAATGGTTAATACATTGCGTATTACTATCTTTAAGTTAGTTATTCAGGACACCAGACATTAGCATTTAATTATCCAAACATTATTGGCACAAACCTTACTCTTCAATGAACTAAGTAAAAATCGTAGTGTATCTATCTTAACCATCTTATATATATATATACACAATTTTTTTTCCCTTTCCCTTCTTTCTTTTCCCTATTCCAGTCTCTCTTTCCTTTTGACCAGTTTCTTTTTGATTCACCATGTCTATTGTACATTTTGGATCTTATTTACTCTTTCAGTTTCTCATACTAGAGAGACAATACGATGCTTACACATGTGCTTCTGGTTTATTTCACTTATGAGTATTTTCTCGAGTTGCATCCATTTACCTATAAAAGTCTCCAGTTTATCCTTCTTAATGGCTGAATAGTACTCCATTGTATAAAAATACCACATCTTTCTTATCCATTCCTCAGTTGATGGGCATTTGGGTTGTTTCCAAGATCTGGCTATTACAAATTGTGCTGCTATAAAGATGGGTGCACATATATCGCTGTGGTATGATGTTTTTAATTCTTCTGGGAAGATGCCCAGAAGGGGAATAGCTGGGTCAAATGGGACCTCCAACCCTAGCTTTTTGAGGAATCTCCACACTGACTTCCACAGTGGCTGTACCAGTCGACACTCCCACCAACAGTGGAGAAGGGTTCCTTTTTCCCCACAGCCCCTCCAGCATTTGTTATTAGTTGATTTCTTTATAGTAGCCATTCTTTCTGGGGTGAGATGGTATCTCAGTGTTGTTTTAATTTGCATCTCTCGAATGACTAGTGATGTTGCACATTTTTTTGTATATTTATTTGCCATTAGTATTTCTTCATCTGAGAAATGTGTATTCATCTCAGATGCCCATTTTTGGAGTGGGTCTTTAAATTTGGGAGGTCTGATTTTTTTGAGTTCTTTATATGTTCTCGATAGTAATCCTTTGTCTGAGGAACAGCTGGCAAACATTTTTTCCCACATTGTGGGTTGTCTCTTCACTCTGTTGGTGGTTTCTCTTGCTGTGCAAAAGCTTTTTAATAAGATGAGATCCCAGTTATTGATTCTTTGGGATAGTTCCCGTGCGGTTGAGTTTTTATTCATAAAGTCTTTGCCTACACCAATGTCTCCAAGGGTTTTACCTATCCTACCTTCCAGCAGATTTAATGTTTCTGTTTTAATATTTAGATCTCTGATCCATTTTGAATTTAGTTTAGTGCATGGTGAAAGATATGGGTCTAGTTTTAATCTTCGGCATGTGTAGAGCCAGTTTTTCCAGCACCATTTATTAAAGAGGCTATCTTTCTTCCAGCGAATGTGTTTGGCACCTTTGTCAAAGATAAGGTGGCTTAGTATGTCTGGGGTTGTTTCAGCATCTTCTAATCTGTTCCATTGATCTTCAGGTCTGTTTTTTTGCCAGTACCACACTGTTTTTATCACAGTAACGCTGGGGATCTTTGTGGTTGTCTTGACCTGCATATCCGCCAGTTCTCACCAGAGGGCGCACTGCCCACAGCTGTGCCTTGGCCTCACCAGCTCTGCTTCAAGCCTGCTTCGCGGGGAGGTTCAGTTTGGTAGTGGCAGCTGGGGTAGAGCAGGCTTCTCTCCAGGGAAGGTACTCACTCATCCTTTTATCCATCTACCCCCTTTTCACGATGCTCGAGCCCATTTGTGAGACCTGTAAAGGGTGACGAGGTCCTGAACACTCAGAGGATTTAGACCGTGCTCTTGGGCTGTGCCAGCGGTGGACGAGCCCAGCACGGCACCAAACTTTATTATACATTTGTGCTCATTTTAGAGATTTTTACTAAGAGCCTTCTGTAACAAGACAAAATCCATTCTTAGGTTTCTCCAAAGCTACTGAGTCCGTGTGATCCTGGGCGAGTCGTTTGTTCCGCTCCTGAAGAATCAAGGGGCTGGATTATAAGAGGATGTAAACGCTTTAACAATTTCTCTGAATATGCCTTAGGGCTCTGTGTGATGATTTTGGATACTCATAGAAGATCCTGGTGAAATAACTGAACCGAAAATTTCACATAGCTATGACTTGCACACTGACAGAGAGTAGCTTGGGACTGCCTCTGGGGTGGAGGTGACTAGTTGGTCACAGGAGGAAAACCAACAGGCTAGACAGCGAAAACAAGAAGGCGACTGGCCAGCAGACACGTGGCAGTGACTGCTTACAGTCCTTACCCTCTGGAGACTTCAGCAGAGCTTTGAAGAGCTTTGTTCCTCAGGAGGATTTGCGGAATGGCTTTTAATGTACTAAACTCAGTTATTTGCAACCCATTTCTGTTCTCCTTGGGTTATTTGAGTTCTTTAACTCTGAGTACTTAGAGAATAGACAGCTGTGCAGCTGTGCTCTGATCGGTAAGTGCTGGACAAAGGAGAAAAATAGAAACAGTGGGAGAAATAAGGTATTAGTGTTTGGGTCCCCGAGCTTGGCTTCTGGATGTGCTTTCACGAATCCAGGCACACTCCCTCCAGGGAGGGGAGGGGCTTAGTGATGAGACGTTACTCGCTCTTAGCGACCTTGGTTACAGCTACCTGAGTGGCACATAGCTGTGACCTCAAGAGAACCAAGAAGGAGGCACAGGCCCGGAGATGGCTACAGCCACCGCGACCCTCCCTTCCTCCTTCCCTCCCTCCCTTTCCTTCTTTGGTTTCAGTATAATAGTAGAGAGTTATCTTTTGATATGTAACATTTGCTTGTTAAGTTCTCAGTATTGTTGTGGTACTTCTTTTTTTTAAACAAAAAGGGAATTTAAATCTGGACAAGGATGATTCTCTTATTTTTCCTTCCTCTAAATCTCTAAGCAAACTTTGTTAGATCTTGGTATTCCAAGTGTTTTAATACCTTTCCCATAGCAGGTGCAGGCCAAAAGCATGCATTGTTCTGTTTATTAGTTAGGTCCAAACAACTTCACTGTTTATGCTGAAGAGTTTAGTAGCTGTATGATGGAGGAACACACCTCCACTGGGACAATTATTTTATTCTTAAATAGCAGCAGTTGCTTGCTGCTGGGACGCATGTATCTGGTGGGGAAGTGCTGGCTTCTGGACCCCGGAATCAGATGTGATCTGCTGCACTTCTTGCTCCATAGTGATTTTCATGAGAACCAGCAACCACTCAGAACCTAGCTCTGCAAAGACACGACCGTTACCAGAAGAAGTGCAGTGTGATCTGAGGTTGACACTACGAACTCTCCTGGGGTAGGAGTTCATGCTGTATCTAAAATATGTCATATATCCTATTTTCCTCAAGTATTTAAATTATCTGGGTGATTACTACAGCATCCCAGGGCACAGTGGCACATAGATTGAGAACCATGACTCTGAGTTTCCACAAATAAAATTTAAGGAAATTACCATTGCAGTGGAGAGTTAGACAACCGACAACCTCTCCAAGACTTGTCATTATCCAGATGGTGGGAATTGAAAAATCACAGTCTACGCAACCAGGAAGGCAGGCGTGGTTGTAGACAGGTGTAAAGATGATGGTCCTCTTGCAAAAGAGGTGGGAGACAATTCTTAGCTAATTTTAGCTCAAAGGATACAGTAAAAGCCCTGAGAAGACAGAGTCACTTTCATTCCAAGGTCCCAGTGACTGCTGGTGGTGAGTGGGTTTTAAACACATAAAGTGGCTGTCTCATGTCTCTACAGTGCACGATGTAATGTTTGATACGTAAGTTATATACATTTTTCTGCTACTTAAACTTACTGATTAAACTGTAGATTGTGATTCTTGCTCCTGGATTTCCGTTATCCTAAGAGTACAGGAATCCATGTATGCTATCCATCAGAATACCCTCTGGGGTTTAAATACTGTTAATGGTGCTTGCTGTTATAAGCTGGTATTTCCCAAAGTATGTCTCATTAATTGGTCTTACTATGTTTGGGTACATTTGCTGAATGCTGGATTAAAACAAAGTAAGTCTCTATACAGTGCACATCGTAAGCCTCGGGAGGAAAAATAACAGTATCACGTTTACCCAAGATTCACTGATGATGGAACTTTGTTGTATTGAAAGAAACATCATATAGACTCATGCTTCCCATACACTTGAAAAACAGCTCCAGAGGATTTGTTTTTTTTTGGTGGGTACCGGGGGTCGACCTTAGGACCTCGCGTGCCAGCAGGCGCCTGTGCCAATGAGTGACATCACCGGCCCTTTTTTCGTATGTGGGTTCCAGGAGTCAAACTCGGGCCCTCACGCTTGCCAGGCAGGTGCTTATGCTGCTGAGCCATCTCACCGGCCCTCCAGAGGATTTTTTAAACTTGTGTTTCTTTTGAATTAATCTTTGAATAGGTACTTGTTGATCAGTCTGATTTATCTGATATCGCTGTCTGGGTCAGGGTTACAACTTGAACACTAACATTTCCATGTGTAAGTACAATGTGTTTTAAGTCTATTCTTTTACATTCTGGCCTTCTGTCATATGCTACGGTTAAAGAATGGGTCATTTGTTTACTGTTACTTGGTTTTCAACATACTAATGCTGAATTATGTCTACAGCACAATTCATAATTTATTCAAAATTTCCTTGCAGGTGAATGTTTCTAGTCATCAGAATATAACAATGAATAGTTATTTCCAGATACCCATAAAAACTTCAAGCCTATTTTTTTTTTTCCTTTATGTGGGTACCGGCAGTTGAACTCAGGACCTCATGCTTGCCAGGCAGGTGCTTGTGCTGCTGAGCTATCTCACCAGCCTGCTTAGAGACTTTTAACTCATGACTCAGTGTATTTTTCAGTTTGGGAAAGCTTACTTTATATTCCAAACTCAGAAAGCAGTGGTATATTTAGTCTTTTGTTTGTGGTGGTGTATAAGGACCTACTCAATTTAAATGAGAAAAAGAACAAGCTGTAGCTATAAATAACTTAAAAAGCAATGGAAATTACTGACTGTGCTTATAAAATAGCAATTATGAGATTTCATGTTCGTAGTCACTGAGGCACACTGCAGTGGTCCTTCCTTATCTATATTTTCCCTTTCCGAAGTTCCTATTACGCATGACCAAGTGCGGTCTAGAAAGCGTGAGTACAGTACAAGAAGGTATTTTGAAGGAGAAACTGTGTCATAGTACTTCTATGAGAGTGTATTGTGGTAATTTTTCTATTTTATTATTAGTTACTGTTAATCTCTTACTGTTTGCCTAATCTGTAAGTTAAACTTTATTGTAGATATGTATTAACTCTACAGGAAGAAAGACACCAGTACGGTGTAGACGGGATCCGAGAGTCCCTGGGAGTCAGGCGTCCACCCACTGGGGGTCCTGGAACTCAGCCCTGTGGAGAAGGCTTCCCGCAGAGAAGCTGTCTGGCTTGATGGCCATGGGACAGTTCCTGGGAACACTTCGCCCCACGAACGGGATGGGTGTCGGGTGCCCGGAGCTCTATCCCGGGTCGGTACCACCGAGCAGGTGGGGTCAGGCATCTTCCATCCTGTGCCAGCATTTCATTCCACATGAAGGAATTAAACACAATTTAGAACTAATTTTAAATTAGCTAGCCCTCTTTTTTAATAAAAACAAACTGCGGGAAAGGATAATTTGACATTATGAAAGCAATTTGTAAGGGCTTTTAATGAAAAACAGCTCGGAAGGAACTAGAACTGTGCAGACACCCTGGCAAAGTTTGGGCTCTCAGAGAAGAATTTGAGACAAATTAAAAGAGCTTGTGCAGGCCTGGGGTAGGAACCAGAGTCAGAGCACAGTTAGTACCCAGAGTCAGGGTGTTAGTGACGAAACTAACAGCAGCCGGATAGCGGTGGTTCTTTAAATTTCATTTTAATTCAGTGTCTTTAGATGGAGATTGAGAATACTGTTCTCAATAAATTTTAGTGGGCTTAATATTTTGGTTTTTGGTTTTTTAAGTGGAAAGTACTATTAAGGAGCAAAAGTTCCCTTCTTATCCTCTCCCTTCTTTCTTTTGCTCGGTTCACATTTATAGGAGGAGCGAATGCCCGGATTTTGATCCCACCCCCGTGCCCTGCTCTTCTTCCTGACGGCCGCACGTCCCGGTAACCGGCCGGACAGTGGGGACGTGTGTGTCCCTGAGCGCCGAGTTTTGTCTTAAATACACGCAATGAACCTTTGTGACCATACAGTGTCAGAGTTTATTGAAATTGAAGTGGCAGATGGGTAGCTGTAATTATTGTTCCAGGAAAATCTGGAGATCGATAGGTTTATGAAAGAAATGAGAAAAACTTAAAATGGGATGTCTTTCAGTAAAATTTTTATCTAAAAAGCCTTTTTTTTTTTTTTTTTTTTTAAAGGTAATACAGGTAAGGCAGTTTAGGACTTGAGAGAGTCCATTTCCGAGTAAACTCTGAGGGCAGGGCTGCTGCAGGAAGGAAGGTGGCATTGGTTAATTCTGGGAAGTGGGGGCCAGCGCCTGAGGCCGTGTGGCCCAGACGGGACGAGGAGAGTCGGAAGCGCGGCAGCTGCAGCGCAGCTGATCATTTGTCCTCACGCACGCTGCACACAGGTCAGGGACGCACAAAGTCAATCGTGGAAACAGAAAGCGCAGTTCTGCAGCTGAGGCAGAGCCAGCCGCCCCCGGCTGCCCGGGAAGGCCTAGCGTCCGCCTCGGGAGGTGGCCCTTCGCGTCTCCCCCTCACATTCCGGGTGCGACCCTGGAGCAAGGGTCAAGCGAGGCAATTACAAAATGCAGAGCCCGTGCAAGGAAGGAAAGATTACTGCGCCAGTTCAATACCGAGCTGATCCTGCGGCAGGGTGGAGAGCGTAGGCGATGGGAAGAGAGCCGGCAGGATGGTGATGGTTTTTGTTTTTTTAAGAAAAGAATGCTTAAGGTTTTTAAGAGTGTATTTTGGCTAACTGAAAGGATTTTTGAAATCCTTCAGCTTTAATATGCTAGTGGCCCATTTCAGATGAGATTGACGGGAATGTTAAATCTAGGGTGTTGGGATGCTCGTCTAATATGCTCTACAATGGTGGAACCCAAAGCTTAGTGAAGTTTCCTTTCCAAAATCTTTCCTTGCATTTATAGAACAAGCAAGACTGGCATCTAAGCTATTTGTCTTTTCCTTTGGTG
The DNA here is from genome assembly GCA_028451465.1 of Erethizon dorsatum. NCBI lineage: Eukaryota > Metazoa > Chordata > Mammalia > Rodentia > Erethizontidae > Erethizon > Erethizon dorsatum. Next base: position 38,844,827 of record CM051836.1, on the reverse strand, counting down.
GTGTCCTTCCCCTAAAAAGGCTAAAATACTCATAGCGTAGCACTGCATTGTAGGCCGAGACTGGAAATCTACAGCCAGGGCTATAGAAATTTATCTCCTGCTGGACAAGAATGACTATGGCTGCAAAGTTCTGAAGCCCCTGTATATCCGAAGATAATACTTTAATAGGTCTTCTTTAGGTAAATATAAAAATTTAAAAACTACTTATCCTAAAGTTAAGTAGAAAAATTTTAATCCATGGGTCAAACAGGTCACCTGGAATAGTGGTACCACATTGAACAAGGGCATTTCTGCCAAACCTGATTTTAAGCCCTTACTAAATGCCCTTGGCGGATAGTGATAACTAAGCACACTCTAAGCTTGTGATGAAGGCGTTGGGGTATTCGTTTGTGCAGATCCCTGGATGTGTCAGCAGATATGTTTTAAATCGTAGCCCCAGGAATCCTGGCTTTCAAATGGGGCCGGGGTATGAATTCTGTGCAAACAGGAAGCAGGTTTGCCTTTGCCTTATAAAATGGATCCACTCCATGATAATGAATCCTGTCCCTCCCGCAGCTGGATTGAACCGCCAAATTGCAGGGCTTCTTAAAAGTGAAATTTCAGCCTATTCATATTTACACTTCTGATGCTTTTTTCTCAAAGCAAATAATTTTAGTTTTAGTGAACTGCAAAGCTGTTTTTACTGGTAATTAGAGTAAGAGAGGACTTGGGGGCTGCAAAGGGAAGGATGTAGAAGGTTACATTGTAAAATCAACTGAAAGTCAACTTTTAGTGGTGAAGCTTGGGAGAGTTGAGGAAAAGGAGAAGCATCAGGAAGAGGAAGTGGAGAAGAAAGTAAAAGAAGGAAAGGGTAGAAAAACACAATTACTGTGATAGCACAACATGTGACCAAAAAATATGGTGATTGTTTAATTTTTAAAAATTTATTACAGCAAAACACATTGTCAATGATCCACCTCAAAATACTCTCCCCACCTCAAACACACGAATCCCATCATCTTGCCACTCTCTGAGGCAGTTCTGGAAGTCTTTCCTATCTGTAGTTGCATAGCCAGGGTACCTTGATGTCCAGAATCAACTCAAGGTTTTTACCTTTCATGATCACTTTCACTTTGGGAACACCTTGAAGTCACGTGGTGCCAGATCCCGTGAGTAAGGTGGGTAAGGACACCCTGTAATGTTCTTTGTGAGCCGGACTTTCTGTTGGCTGGCACTTGGCAGTATTTTTGATCTGTGAAAAAGGATAATTATATTTCTCCCTTTCCAGTGTAGGTGTGGTCTTGTGGCTTAGCTGGCTAACGTAACATGAGTGGACATGATACATGCCTCTCACAGGAAGAGATGTAAAGGCCAAGTGCCAGTTAGTGGCTGTCCACGTTTCCTCCTTTCCGCTGTAATTGTAGAAGTGCCTGCCAAGAAGTCCTGTCAGTTTGATCCCAAGTGACAATAATGCAAGAGTCTTCCTGCCAACCTGCACTGGACACGTCCTGTGAGCCAGGAAATTAACTTCTGTTGAGGCATTGAGATTATCTTCCAATAGCATAACAAACTTTATCCCATAGGAAATAGGATTTGGGGTCTAGAAAGAAAGAGCCAGCCTAACAAAACTATAAAGACCTTGTAAAGTTAATCATCATATTACAGATAGAAAACCATACGAAGAAGCCAAATAACATATAAAACAGGTAAGACAGTTGTACTAAGTCAAAATACACTTGTAGATAGATTGGCTGCACTGGATTACAATGCCTTTTTTTCTTTCTCTGTTTTCCTATTATCTGTCTTTCATTAAAAAACTTTTAAAAGGAATAAACTTGAGTCATTTGTAGGAAAATGGATGCATCTTGAGGCCATAATGTTAAGTGAAGTAACTCAGATACACAAGCTTAAATATTGCATGGTTTCTCTTATATGAAAAAAAGTATATATAAAATGAAATAGAAATAAACTGGTATAACTTTACCAGAGGACAATTTGCCATATCTCTCAAAGTGACTAATGCATATATTTCTTGCCCAGCAATTATCTTTCCAATGTATCTGGATATGCATTCATATATGTACAGAGAAGTATATCCCAAGATATTTATCTAAGGAGCACCTGTAATAGCAAAAGACTGGAAACAAATGCCCATCAATAAGGAACCAGTTAGCCAGGTGTAAGCCCAGCACTTTGGGAGGTTGAGGCAGAAGACTCATAAATTCAAGCCCAGCCTGGGCAACTTCATGAGACCCTGTCTCAAAAAGAAACAAATGAACAAACAAACAAACTTTTTAAAAGGACTGGGGATATAGATCAGTGCAAAGCCCTGTACCCCCACCCCCTCCTGCCAATGATAACCAATCGCATAAGTGTGTTTACCCATAAAATTAAATATGTGCCTTTAAAATTATGAGGTGTGTAATGATAAAGTACACTACTTGAGATATTTGTTTCAGTTAAAAACAAGATGCAGAACAATATGTAAAGTATGCCAATATTTGTGTTTTAGGAAGATGGTGTTGCATATATAAATCACTTATATATATGTCTAGTGTACCTCTGGAAAGACACATAAGAAGCTAATGTCAGTAGCTGCTCTTAGGAAGGTTTTTTTTTTTTTTTTTTTTTTTTTTTTTTGTCTTTCTGAGACAGGGTTTCACTATGCAGTTCAGGCTGGCCTTGAACTCACTTTGTAGCCCAGGCTGGCCTTGAATTTGCAGCGATCCTCTCTGCCTCAGGCTCCCAAGTGCTGGGATTACAAGTGCGCCACCACGCCCAGTTTGGGAGGGGATTTTATGGGACAGGAGTGAGCAGAAGATTGAACTTTTCATTGTGTCACTTTTAGTACTACTTAATTGTTTTATCATGAGTATGTATGATCAAATAAAAAACAATTAAAAATAAATAATACAGTAAAAATAACTTCCTGCTCTTTCTGCTACCCATGGCTACTGTGAATCAAGTTTACACTTATCGTCCTATTACATGGTCATGGAGAACTACTTTGGCTGGTGTCAGGATGTATTATTAAGTTAAAAAGGAAAAGAATCAAATTTTATTTCAGCCACATGGGAACTTTTTGTTGGGACAATTTTTCACTTACTGGGAAGATTTACCTACTACCAGAATCTACAGAATTCACTGTGATAATCTCCTTTTGGGGGCACGATTTTAAGCTTCTATTTGTCACTTTACGAAAGATATTTTGAAACAATACCTAACTCTATATTTCTCTTGGAGGCCCCTCATTGTTTTGAAGCCAGTCAAGCTATTAATGAATAGTATATGACACACACTTGCTGTTTTCAAAGGAGTATCTGAACTGGAAACATTATTTTTTAATGGAGTGTTCATTATTACAGCTGTATTTAAAGTTAGCCTCCCATCTACATCTCTGAGATATGATGATCCAGAATAACACAAAGGGATCTTAGAGATTAGCTTTTATTTTTATTTTAGAGATTTAAAAAAGTGGGGCCCAAAGATATTAAATAAATTTCCCAAGGTAACAAAACACAAAGAAAACCTAAGTTTTCTATTTTGTAGTATCAGAACCCTTGGTAAAAGCATGGTCCTGGCTTTTCAAGTGTGGCATCTTTGGCCTCTTCTGACCACACTACCCAGGGGCTCAGGAAATGCTTTCGGTGGACTTCATGCATCTGCTGTCTGTCTTTACCTCCAAGATTATCTTTGGGTAAACCTTTGTTGGAGAGGCAGATAGCAAGGTTGGCACAAAGAATTGAGATTGCTCATTTTTCTCCACTTAAAAATGTATCTTGAGCCTCCTTTTCCTCCTCACAATTACCATATGAGTATTGATTTTAATTAGTTCTGTCTATTAAGATTCCCCTTAGGTCCAGAAGCCAGCCCAGTAATTAACTGTTCCGCTTTCCCCTTCTGGCAGGGTCGGTAGGTGAATTACTGCCGTCCGTGGCCAAATACCAGGATTGATGTTGTACAGCAGATTCACCCTTCGGAGTCCAGGTTCACATGTTTTTATGTCTCCGGTGTTTCCCCCTATTTGTTATAGACCTGGGAACAAGGAAGGAGGTGTCCCTGGCGGTGGGATTTTTCCTTATTCTTCATGGCAGATACACCTGCGTCAGACCTTCCAAATGTTGGCCAACAATGCAGCGATGTCCAGATGGATTTTTTGAAGCTTCCCTGATATAAAAAACTGACGATGGGCTAATAGGAAATCAGATCCCTTTGTATCTCCTGAATAGCATGGCACTTTTGTTGGGTAACAGAAGGCCTGAAACAAAAGCCAGTAGTCGGTATTTTCTTCTGCTTTCATTTCGCTCTCAGTTCTGGGAAAGGTAGACGGATGGATCTGTAATTTATTGGATATATAAAATTTAATCTCCCCGAAAATGAATGTGCTGCTCAGACTTTTTAGCATAAAATTTCTGAGACTCCTCTCCTGAATTGCATATTCTGTACGTACACGGATTTTACTGACTAAATTTGTGTTTGGGTTTGTATTTACAATATAAGAGGCATTCAGGATAACGGTAGTAATTTTGGAATTTGTTTGTGGATAATCAATTAGTTGGGTGAGAGCCATAACAATGATTCTTTTAGATTAAATCAAAATCCCTGCTATTTTCTGGCACCTACAACTGAGGGCAATTTATTATTTTCACTGAAACAGCTGAACAGTTTAATGTACGCTTTGTGCTGTTCAGAAGTTCTAGATTTACTGTGATTAGGATGAGAACACAAAATTTTCAGCAATCGGTTGAACAAATAGGGTGGAGAGAGTCCAGCTCCGTCTGTTCCTTATGTGCCACATGGTCTTCCTTTATGACTGCCTTTCCCTCCTGCAGTGTCCCGTCTGCCTCAGCAAACTCTCTCCTGGGTCCCTTGAAACCTTAGCAGTCAGGATTTATTTCCCGAGGTTGGTAGCCGAAACCATCAGTCAAAGCGGAGGATTTAGTTCGCTTGTGATTTTTCATTCTCGCCCGGTCATTTTGAAAGAACTGGACTCAGATGGTAGCTGGACTCACATCTTCAGGCCTAGAGGCAGAAACACTGGATCGGAGAGCTCAGTGTGGTCATTATAAAACAAATCATATAATCAGATGCCTGTCTTTTCTTATTTATTCCTGGATGATATTTTTAAGGGACCGTCGTATGGTAGCTGAAATGAGGCACTTGGTGTCCCTCATTTTGTGTTTAGCAAAGGAACACTGGAGAAGAAAAATACAGCAAGTCACTGAAGCAGAGCGGCAGCAGCGCCATGGACATTTACCAAGAGTTGATGGAGTACCGACTACTGGGGGTGTAGTGAAATGATTAGTCATCGTTTTATTGAGTGCATACTATTTCCATGATATCATGCAGTGCTTCTTACCCTCAAGGAGCATAGATCCAAGAGTGATTTAATCTGATCAAAGATACCGATCTGGGAAGCAGATGAACGGAAGTGGAAATCGCATCTGTCACATAACCGAGCCAGAGGAGAGGGTTTTGTGCACCACGCTCAGAGCAGGCTTGGGGCGTGAGGATCCGAGTGTAGGAGCATGACCCACAGCTGGGTTTTAAGGGCAGTTACACAGCTGGGACAGCGCTGAGCCAGATCTGATTTCCAGTTAGACTTGAGACCTGCAAAACAGGACGTGTTATCCGCCTCCTTTCACAGCAATGTTTAATTATGTGTCTGTGCAGCAACAGAACCATCCTTTAAGCAAGAGAGTGAGTGACAGCCATTGAGAAACTTGCTGGGAATTAATTTTCTGTAGTTCCCCAGTGAACGTATGCGTTTTATACTTCAAGATTATCGTTGCAGACAAAAGCAATGTAGAATAAAATGGGGCCATGTTCGATACATGTTAGACGTAATACTCGAGACTTCTGGGGGAAAATGTTCATATTTCTTCCAAAGAAGGTTATATAGAGGCTAAAGTTGCCGGTGATGAGGCATTAAATTTGTGTACTACCCTACCTTGAGATCCTTTGAGGTTATATTCTGAGGCCATTGCTTCAGGTGTCGGATGTGTGGTTATTTTCAGTGTTCTTCTTCTGGAAAATGGTGCTCTTGGGAAGAATAAATGGGACTGGGAAATAAGATTTTTTAAAAAAAGCAGTTCCTTTAAAGTTACAGTTTATCCCTCTGAAAGGATTGGTTTAGAGAAATCGACAGGATAGTGTATTCCAAATTAGATCTACATGCAAGTTTGCCATTAAACACAGTGCCAAGGCAGCGTAGTTTAGTAAATGCATGCGTCTGGAGTCGGACTGCCGGGCTGGTTTTAAACCCCGGTTGTGATACGAGCTGTGTGAGCTTGGTCAAGCTGCTTACATCTCTGTGCATTAAAGCTATCCTCATAGTCATCCCTGTCCTCATAAAGTCGTTATGAGGATTCAGTAAGTTAATAATAGCTCAAGTTACATTATCCAGCACGTGTCCAGTACATATTTAGTACGCGTTGAACAGCATGGAGCCTCGCTAACTTACAGCGTGTGCTTAAAAATGCCTGCGGTCGTGATTGTCATTATTTCAAACTCCAGCCATTGGCTATGGTTTCACACCGTGGGCCACCAAGCCTGGTGCTTGTTAGTGACCGCTGACTTTCTAACTCTAGAAACATGTTAGTGGCTGTGGACTAATTATGGCTCCTTTCATGAAGGCCTAGGTTAATGCCCAAGGCTTACTTTTCCCCAAAGGCTACACGTTGGTAAATTTTCCTCCATTTGATTTGTATAGAGTTTATTTCTCCATTTCCAAAACAGATTCAAAGTGAGATCTGAGGTTGGAGTCCTCCAGCTGTGCCGGCATTTCCCGGGGGGTTGTTTCAAAGTTGTCTACACAGACCTCATTGTTTTCTGCTGGCACATGGCTGAACAAATGTGACACAATCGTTTTCTTGTTGGAAGCAAGTGTGTGGTGAGCTTGCTGAGCGTGGAGCTGCTGTTGAGAAAGCCAGTGCAGGGTCCTCCCTGGCTCTGTGTAGACTGGCGCGGAGCGAGTCAGCGCTCTGACAGGAGAACTCCCGCTCATCCCACTAGGGCTGTAAATGTCTCCACAGCACCTGCTGCGTGCAGGTAGGGAATGTCAGATTACCACCGTGGTTTATGTCAGAATATCTGTTTCCAAATCAAAGAGCATGGCATGCCACATGTTCCTCGTGTCAGGCATCGGAATAGATCCAGAGGGAACTTTTTGAGTACTGTGTTGAAAAACAAAAGCAAAATTAAAATTTAAGAAGATGAATTTTTCTTAGTCTCTCCTGGGGGGCTGGGGATGCAGCTCCTGGAAGAATGCTTGCCTGGTATGCTCAAAGGTAGGTTCAATTCCCAGCACTTAAAAAAATCCAAGCGTTTCAGAATACCAAAAACAGGGCATCAGGACTGCCTTTCCTCTTTTCTCCCTGGCTCTGTGATTTCTGTTAGCTTTATTCCTCCCGAAAGAAGACTGGACTAAGCTCGTGCCCTCCGTTCCACCCGTTCCACCCAGTTCTTGAGAACCCAGTGCCTTCAGACTTGTTCTTCTCCAGTCAGCACCAGCTGCACTGGGCTCTGTCCCTCTGCTGTCTTCATTCTCCGACAGTCACGAGAGAAATGATCAGGTTTCTCACGCCGGCTACCTCGGGGTCACTTTAATTCCAGGGTAGACATGTGTCCATGAATTTGTATGAGCTGGGCGATGTAAGGATCAATATATATTTAGCAAAGAATGTAACTCTTATGCTGCTTCCAATAAATCCAGGCACCTTAGCTGTTAGTGTTTGTTGTTATTCTCGTTCCTCTGAATAAGCCAGGGCATTAAATGCTGACTGGATTTTGAAAATATATTTATTTGTTTATATACTTATATACATATATAATAAAATCAATGTACAATTTTGTCACTATATTATTTATTAATATACTTAAAATACAGGAATGAGACACAGTTTAGCCATTTATCATGTATCTGCCTATTGGTAGACGCATGATAAAACACAGTTTTATACATGATTCTACTGATGGGACAATTTGCGATGGATCAGCTGGGTTCTCCAGTAAGAAATATTTAAAGAGATGTACAGAGAGAGTAAAAGTACATAAGCATTCAGGGTTAAAACACATTACCAGCAGTGTATGGAAAGAGCGAACTGTATTTGTTTTTGTGGGTACTGGGAGTTGAACTCAGGACCTCGCACTTGCCAGCAGGCGCTTGTACCACTGAGCTATCTCACCGGCCCTGTATTTTTATTTCTTCAAAAATTTTGTGAATTATGACATTGTGTGTTAGTTATTTTGAGAAAAAAATAAAACTCTCTTCCCCACAGGATGCGGGGACTTGCACACATGTGTAAAGACGTGCCTTGGCATGCCTCTTGGCGCTTCCTGTAGTTTATACTCCTCAGAAGCCCTGAAGCCAGTGCTCCAGGTCTTGCTCTGCACCATCTTTCCTCCTTCTGGCCCAAGTGAGACGTTCTCATATTCACATGCACCCAGGGGCAGGCAGCCCCAGTGTTAGGGACCTTCTAGCTTCTACTGCTTTGGCAAGGAATTCAAAGGGGCTCTAACACTGTGTGATATAAAAGCAGAACTTTTCTGAGGAATTGAAGGTACAGAGAGCAGAATATGCTGGAGCCTCCTGTACGAGGGCACTGTCGGTGACCCCAGTTGGGGTAGGAAGGGAGGAAGATTGCTTTCCCATGTCTTTTCAGCTTGAGTCCTCCTCTGATAGTGCGGGAATCACCGAATTGTCAGTTCCATGTGACATTATGTAAGGGTGCTAAGAGCTTCTTTACTGGCTCATTCATTTTGCTGTGACAGTTGGCTTGTGATATGGGTAATATCTTACACAGGCGCATTACCTTTTGTTTTGTTACTGTTAATTGATGTGGTTATTAGTTGCAAACTACTTTTAGCTTTATAGTTAAATGGAGAGCCACAGAATTCAAACATGAAAAGACAGAGGAACACAGGAGCAGGGTTTACTGAGGAATAATGGGAAAGGTGCTGGAGCAAGAGTCGCAAGGTTTGGGTTTCAGTCCTGCGGCATCGGCTCCCACCTACAGGGACTATTCCAAAGACACCCGAGACCCTGTGCTCTGCTTGGTTCGTTCTGTGAAGTGTCTGCTTGTCTCTTCTCTATTTTCTTGTTAGGCTACGTGTTGACTTTCTTCTCTTCATTCTTTACAATTTTTCCAGGACAGGCAAGATCAATGATTACTATTATTAGTGTTGTTCTTATCCTTTGTCAAAGTTGCATCTTATGTTTTCTCATATTTATATCCCATCGTTGAACCCCTGTGACAACTCTGACAGTCAGGACTGGATTTCCATTTATTTTTCCACATTTTACTTTATGGAGGGTGAAACTGAACATAAGAAATAGTAAAGAACCTGGCCAACATGATTAATATTGGCAAACTTCCAGTCCGTATCCACAATTCTCTCATCTTCTGATCACCTAACATTACTCCCTCGAGAGTGCCCTGCTTCATGGGCCCCCCCATACTTTGAAGAGTGATTATGTTATGGCTTTAATGAGCAGTGTTTCATATGAGGCCCTCCTGCTTTTGTTATTCCTAATTCCATGCTCAGGTACGCAGCTCTGGCTTTCCTTGCAACCCCTCCAAAATAAGTGTGCAGTTTCTTCATAGGTAGAGAATCGGATCTTTGAACTTTCATGTTCATAGAGATTGAAAATCTAATGAAAGCAACATACCCTCTCTGAAGAATCCATGTGCACACACATTTTTGTGTATTATTTTGAGATATTCAGAGGCTGCTGTGGTTTATAGACTTTCCCCCAAAAGTTTCATGTTCAGAGGTGAGGTTTAGGGAAGGGGACTACAGCTGATTCGCTGTTAGGAGGTGGGGCCTGGTTGGAGGTCGTCACTGGGGGTGTGACCTGGAGGGTTTATTCTGGTCCCTGGCTCCCCCTTCTCTTTTTGATTCCCGGCTGCCATGCATGAGCAGCTGTCCTCTGTCCAAGCCCTTCCACCTTGCCGTTTCTGCCTTGGAGCTGCCGTGGACTGAGAGTGTGCGCCAAATAAACCTCTTCTTGTAGCTGTGGGTGTTGTGTATTTTGTCCTAGTGATGGGAGAGTGACTGACACAGAGGCCCCTGGAGGCCTAACTCTGGACCCTTGTTCAAGATCGCTTGATGGAGAAGATATATGTCACTGATCAGGGCTTGAGAAAACGTCCAATTTATGTGTCCTGGGTAGGGAAAGCCACTCACTTTATAGCGCCGGGTGCAGTAATGGCGTCCGTGCCGCAGCCCAGTGGGAGTGCTTTTGTGGATAGAGGCCGCGTGTGTCTGAGCGTGGTTCCCTTGAATTGGCCCTCGAAGGCTCCCTGGAACCGTTAACTCAAGAGGGTCCAGAAAGCTGACTTCCTTATCTATACCTTACTTTCTGCACCTAAAATGTTGGCACACTTCTTGTTTTGCCTGCTTTCAGGGTGAAGGTATAATGGGACAGCGGACTCTGCAAGTCAAAGCATACGGGTCCGTGTGTCTCGGAAACAAGTCATTCGGGCGTCACCCTGTCTGCACAGTTGAGTATTCAAAGTATTCTCCTCGCGAAGGTCTACAGCTATAGTTGACACTTCCCAACCTTTAGGAAGGAAGGGGGAGTTTGATGTCCCACCTGAGGCTTAAAGACTGGCTCCTGCTGGGTACTTACAAGCTGCTCGAGGCCTCCATTTTATATGGAATATGAGGCTTAAGGTGGACAGAACTTTCCATTTTGTATTTTCTATAGCTGGATGTGGTTTGATTAATTTGAAAGAGAGTATGATGCTTTAAGGTTATGCAAGACATCTAACACTGTAAAGCAAGTATCTATGAGGTTTCACCATCAACCCGTCCTGGGGAATATGACATCCGCCCTTAACATACTTGACATGGTGGTTTTACATTATAGAGTTGAAGTTTAAGATGGTGGTAGTCTACTCCTTGTTTATTCAGGTATTTATTCATTACTACACCAGCCGTACCAGGGTCTTTTTAGAGGAATAACTGCTACTTTCATCTGATGAGCAGTTCTGACTCATTTCTCTCTGTGATGCAGGGCACACTTGCATCTTTCCTGCTGCCTTTTCTGCACATTGGAACCCTTTTCAGTACTAATCATTTGACTTTGCCTTAACGAGATTAAACCCAGCAGGGGCAGATATTCTCTTTTTAAATTTTCATTCCTATTATTTAATTGGCATTACACACACATAATGAGACCAGAAAAAAAATGCACCCTGTAGCTATCTGTTCAATACAAATACTCAGACAGATGCAGCCAGGTGTATCCATGGTGACCTCCTTGGATGTCTCACTGCACATCCATCAGGCAAGGTGGCCCAGACAGCTTAACTCCCTGTTTGCTGCATGTGTCAGAGGTGTACTTTCTCCCCACCTCCTCCCACTGGAAAGGGCATTTTCCGAAGTCCTTGAGTTTCTTCCATTGGGCGTAGTCTTCTTAGCGTCTAAGCAATGACAGGAGCTTGGAGTTGAGTGGGTGACTGTCCCTGGAATCAGTGCTGGCCGACTGCCCTGTGCTTTCAGTGTTGTAGACAAAGACATTTTCTATCTAGTCCCAAGGCTCCATATTGGAATATCCTTAATTAAGGAGAAATATTGAACCATAGGAACTGGCAACAAACATGAACATTTTTTTTCCTGCATACTAGATTTCTGTATCAAAATCAACTTTCCTTCCCAAAAGAAGATACTGTTTCTTGGGGTCACCAGGAGTATTAGGTAGTCCTCTGTGATGGTCCACAGTGGTTTTAACCTTTCAATGCCTTTCCCTGGATTCCTGGGTCAGCCTCTTGATGCACAGCTGTCCAGCGCAGCACCACTGCTTAGAAATGACCACGAGGTTTCCTTCGCTATGCTGGCAAGAACTTCCTTTCTTCCAAAACAGATCAGGTGAGGATTATTCTATACACCAACTCTCACTGGGCGATGATTCTACTATGTATCCCGGTGCTTCTCTTTATGCAGCATGTGAAAAATGACAGTTTCCACGCCTGTAATAAACAGGACATTAACATGTTATTGAAAGAATAGCAGGAAGGGTGGACATCTCACTTATCCTCTGTTACGCTGGGTCCTGTCTTGTGGTTTTCTGCCCCTCAAAGCTGGTTCTCTGTAGCAGAGTCACAGATAACGCAGACTCCCAGTAGTCTCCCTGAAAAACTCCTTCCGGCTCTTCTGCACGCTTACTGCCCTCATTTCCACTGCTGCCGCCATGGCGCAAGCTTCCACCTGCAACACAGGACCAGGGTAATAAATGCCCCATCAGCATCACCTTAAAACATCCTGCCCTCCTCCAGTCATCCGGGGAGTAGACTGCCACTTTCAACGTGCAAGCAAACAGTTTCCCTGCAACATTTAAGACCTTTCAGTTGCTCCCATTACACTTTGGCAAAACCAAACCAAACCAAACCAAACCAAACCAAACCAAACCAAACCAGACCAAACCAGAATTCTGTTTAATTCTTATCACAGCCTGCAGGGTCCTGGCACTGTCTCTGCAAGGCCAATATCTCTCGTTTGGACTACTATAATAAAGACCTCTTGAATACCTTCCTTTTACTTTTTAAAAAATTAATTTTATTGGTACATTTTACATATACATAGTGATTACATTCATCATAGGGAATTTGTACCTGTATATGATATATCTTGAATCCTCATTTTTTCCCTTTCCCCTCCCCTCCCTTCGACCCCTCTTCCCATCCTTATTTACAAAAGCTTTGTTTTCATTTTCCCCTTCTATTCTCTTTTTTTCTTGTCCCTTCTTTCCTCTCCCCCTCCCCCTCCCTTGTTTTCCTTCTCATTTGAACATTTTCTTCCTGATGGGTTCATGCCCATATAAAAGCTGCTTGGCCATCATGGAGGTGCTCCAACATAGCGACAAGCCCAAAGCAACAGCATATCACCCACTTCCTCCTTCTTCTTCCCCAGCCCAAAATAAACTTCCTCTCCCCCTTTCACATGTGCTCCAGAAATCTCCCAATCCCCTTCCATTATGTCACCTTGCCCGCCCCTCCGAACTCCACTCTCAGCTAAACCCAATAAATGCTTTGTCCCACAGCCTCTTCCTCTGAGGGTCCTCTGCATCCTACTGCAGCCCTCCCATTACCCCACATTAAAGGCTTCTCTCAACCTTTTCTTTGTTTTTACTCATGCCAGACCTAACACTTCCCATTTCCCAATATCTACTATACATTTTAGTCCTTATTTGCACTTTTGGTTTCTCACACCAAAGAAACAAAGCAGTGTTTAAACATCTGTGACTGATTTATTTCACTTAAGGGTATGGTCTCAAAGTGCATCCATTTACCTAGAAATGTCTCAAATTTATCCTTCTTTATGGCTGAGTAGTACTCCATTGCGTAAAACAAAACCTCAAATCTTCATTATCCATTCATCAGTTGATAGGCATTTGGGCTGTTTCCAAGATTCAGCTATTACAAACTGTGCCACTATAAACATAAGTGTGCATATATCACTGTAGTACGATGCTTTTAATTCTTCTGGGAAGATACCAAGAAGGGGAATAGCTGGGTCAAATGGGACCTCTAATTTTAGTTTTTTGAGGAACCTCCACATGGATTTCCACAGTGGTTGTACCAGTCTACACTCCCATCAACAGTGGAGAAGGGTTCCTTTTTCCCCACAGCCCGTCCAGCATTTGTTATTGGTTGATTTCTTGATGATAGCCATTCTTTCTGGGGTGAGATGAAATATCAGTGTTGTTTTTATTTGCATCTCTTGAATGACCAGTGATGCTGAACATTTTTTCATGTCTTTATTTGCCATTGGTACTTCTTCATGTGAGAAGTGTGTATTCATCTCAGATGCCCATTTTTGGATTGGGTCTTTGAATTTGGAGGGTCTGATTTTTTTGAGCTCTTTATATATTGTAGAAATTATTGCTTTGTCTAAGGAACAGCTGGCAAAATTTTTTCCCATGCTGTGGGTTGTGTCTTCCTTCTGTTGGTGATTTCTCTTGCTGTGCAAAAGCTTTTTAATAAAATGAGATCCCAGTTGTTGATTCTTTGTGATAGTTCCTGTGCAACTGAAGTTTTGTTCATAAAGTCTTTGCCTACACTGATGTCTTTAAAACTTCTACCTATTCTATCTTCCAGCAGATTTAGTGTTTCTGTTTTAATATTTAGAACTTTGATTCATTTTGACTTTAGTTTAGTGCATGGTGATAAATGTGGGTCTAGTTTTAGTCTTTAGCAGATAGAAAGCCAATTTTTCCAGCACCATTTATTAAAGAGGCTATCTTTCTTCCAGTGAGTGTGTTTGGCCCCTTTGTCAAAGATAAGGTGGCTGAGTGTGTTTGTAGTTGTGTCTGCGTCTTCTAGCCTGTTCCATTGATCCTCAGGCCTGTTTTTTTGCCAGTACTATGCTGATTTTATCACAGTAGCTCTCTAGTATAATTTCAAGTCAGGGATTGTGATGCCTCCTGCCTTGCCTTTGTTGCCCAGGATTGCTTTTGCTCTTCTATGTCTCTTCTGGTTTCACATGAATTTTGAGATTGTTTTCTCTAATTCTGTGAGTTATGCTATAGGTATTTTGATTTTGGAAGTATGGCTATTTTCACTATGTTGGTTTTTCCTACCCAAGAATAGGGGATATCTTTCCATTTTCTGATATTCTTTTTGATCTCCTTTTTCAGAGTACTGTAGTTTTCAATGTAAAGAGCTTTTACTTCCTTAGTTAAGTTGATTCCTAGGTATTTAATTTTTTTGGATGCTATTGTGAAGGGTGTGGTTTCTGTAATTTCTCTCTAAGTGAGTTTGTTGTTTATGTAAAGGAATGCTATTGATTTTTGAGTGTTGACTTTGTATCCAGTACGCTACTGAATTTACTTATTAAATCTAGAAGTCTTTTGGTGTAGTTTTTGGGGTCTTCGATGTAGAGTATCATGTAATCTGTGAATAATGATAATTTAACTTCTCTCTTTACTGTCTTTATGCCTTTTATTTCTCTCTCTCGCCTAATTGCTCTGGCTAATGTTTCCAGAACTATGTTGAATAGGAGTGGTGATAGTGGACATCCTTGTCTTGTTCCTGATTTTAGAGAGAAATCTTTCAGCTTTTGTCCTTTAGTATGCTGTTGGCTGCTGGTTTGTCATAGATGGCTTTTATCACATTGAGGTAAAGACATCTGTTCCGATCTCCTGTAGGGTTTGTGTCTGGATGGGTGCTGGACTTTGCCGCAGGTTGCTCTGTGTCCATTGAGATGATGTCTTCTACTGGAGATGACATGGTTAGGACCTTCTGCGGCTCTGTGGCATCCTCGGCCTCCTCTTCTGCTTTCCTTCTTTCCCTCTGCTCCAGCCTCAGCTTGCTTTTTGTTCCCAGCCCTAGGCCTCTTCCTACCCCAGGCCTCTGTGTTTGCTTTGCACTTTATTGTGGACCTTTCTCCTTCCCCTTTGTCACCTTCTCCAGGCAGGAGGCTATGCAGCCTTCCTGGTTTGCAAGCTCAGGCCGTGTGTTTTATGACTGCAGTCATGCGTTGCGGTCTTTCCCTGTTAACTGCTTGCTATAGGCACCCATCTGTAACTTGACCTCGATCTTCTATTTTGGAAAAGTTGTTTTCAAACTGGAATAAATAAACTAAGAGATATAGATGAAATGATCAGTAGTCTAGTTGTCGTATTTAGTTTAGATATGTTATATGTTTAATAGCATATTAGATAAAATCATGTGAATTTAGAAACATGTTTATTTTTCACTTTCATTTTTGCCATGGTCTTCAGGTTCATCTTTGACATCCATGACTAATGCCATTTTCTGAATCTTTTTAATGCCGTTTTGTGAGGTACGTCACCTTCGCTTCTACGTAGCTTGTTTGAGACACAGCGATTTTTGAACCGCGCACGATGGCATTGTGGAGGTCTGTGTAACGTTAGGACAGCCTTTCCCCCTCTCGTTTGCCCTGTGGGTGCACTTTTATGATTTTCACATTTCCACCACTCACTGTATTGCTTTAGAAGTCATCCTGAAAATGTGAAAAGCTTGTTTACGGTGACATCCAACATTTGCAATTGTTAGGTCATCCCCTAGGGACAATTACTAACTCTTTGTTAAATTCCATTCCTTTATTACCAATTACTTCTGTTCTAGGTTAATTTTCTGAAAGACTTCACTGAATGGCCAGTATGCTTAATTTACCTGTTTCTTTTCACTAATTTTAGTCGGCAGGCTTTTATTTTGTCTCCCTAACGGTGTTTTAAGGAACGTTAAATTGGTTTCTGCCTCAGTTCCCTGCTACTTGACATGGACATTGCTTTCCAACTCGGCCGCCACACGTCACCCCCCCCATCTTTCCTAACTGAACCTCAGTTTTGTTTCCGCACCTCCCACACGGCCATGGAACCCCAGGAAAATGGACCACGTCCTTATTTCAATCCTGTTATCTTGGTTGAGGCATGATGAGGTTAAATGCAGATCAACAGAGGAAAATGAAGGAGTTTTCCAGTTTTGTTAGTTCATAAAAGCCTGGGTAGGACAGGTGATACTGTACAGGGTTACTAAGGAGAGGAACGGGCTCTTCACGCGGCAGAGAGAGGGGCAGAACTGCGGGCAAACACCTTGGTGTGGCATTCATGGGAAACGATGAGCAGGGCAGGGCGGGGGGCTTAAGATTGCTAGCCAGGGGTGAAAATGGCACCCCCTCAAATTCACATTCATTGTGACTCTCAGGGTATATGGTTTGGGGCTATCTGAAGTCCCCAAGTGAGCCAGGATTCAATAACAAGTGGTAGTCACTTTGTGAATGTTAAATCATCAATTTACAGAAATTAAAACTATAGTTAGTATAATTCCCACTTCAGGTGCATGTCCTGGCAAGTCTAAGGCACACGTGACTGTCCTCTGGTGCTGTGTGATGAGTTTGCCCAGTCCTATCCTGCTGCCCTAGACCATCCCTTCCCCAAGGCCCCCTTCCCAGCAGCTCTTCACCCTTCTAAGTCATCCCTAGAAACACCCCCCTTTCCCTGAGCATTGGGATGGGTGGCATGTGTGTCATCACTGAGATCTGAGGAGTAACGCTACTGCTCTCTGTGCTTTCCGTCATGGAACACAACTTCACAACCCATCAACAAGAGCTAGAGAGCCATTCCCAAGGGACTGGACCTTAGCTGTGAGGTGAAGCACACTGCCCATCCCCGGGTTTATGCTCTGCCGTCATCTTCTTTCATGCTTGGGAGAATGTGAGAGAACGAGTGTGTTGCTTTCTAAGCTTTGGGACACATACATGAGCTTCTACTACAGACAGGAGAACAGAACCATCTACCCAGCTGAATTTTACCTGCACCTTCGTACACACCGTGGCCTATTGTTTCCTTCAGAATTTCTGGTCTGGATGTTTGGAACTTTTATCTAGTTATGTATACAGTTTGCCTTATCCTTCATGACTGTTTGCACTTTTGGGATTGTCAATCTTGACTTGACCATTTTGGCTTAGATTTTCTGTGCATAGATGTCACTCTTGCCTAAATTTAGGTCACTAGTCAGCCTTCTTAGGTAGCACAATGTGAAGAACTACGTACACCCCCCCTATGTATCAGTCTAGGAAAGGATTGGTAAAATGGTGGGCAAAGAGAAAACCCAAAACTAGATAGCCAGCACCTACTTCAAATACAGGGAATAGACCAAAAATGGAGTAATGGCACTCATGCAAAAAAGACTAGAAAAATTTCCTGATATTGGGGTTACTGTATGAAAAAGCACACACTATTTTAAGGCTTTTGATCCACGTCACTAAATAGGTTTCCAGAAAGGTTGCAGAAATTTGCTCCTCCACTAGCAGCACACAGGTCATCTAGAACTGCATTTGCTTACCCTGGAGGAGGTGTCTTCCTCTAGCTGAATGCAGCCCTGCGCCAGGGTCTGGTGTAACAAACGGCAGGCTGCATTCCCGCCCCCTCGTCGTCTCACCTGCGCCCCGTCTAGGACACAGCCTGTGTGACAGTCATAACAGCCCTGATCTTTTGTACATGGAGTATTTGAGAGTTGAGATTGTCTTAGCCAATTTTCATTCACTCTGTATTGCTTTTTGAATTTATAACTTCATCTCCTCTCCTTGTCACTGGTAGATCCATTGCTCCTCTTTTCTTCTTCAGTATAGTCTTGTAGTATCTGTCATCTTTTAGTAACAGGTAAACTCAGAAAGCTAGTATTTATTTAGGGAAATGAGTCCAACTCCATGCTGTCAGGTTTTAGGTCACCCACCTGCCCCCAGGTCCTTCAGTGGCCATAGGTAATGCCACTGGTCTCCATGCTGTCACTTGAGCACAAAGCCTCAGACTCAGGGCTTCGTCCCTGCGGTTTACTCTGCCAGAAAATCGAACCATTGTACTCCTCAGTCTCTGTACAAACAGCGTCCTCCTCGGGGAGACATTCTCACCCCGGGAACGTGGTCTCCCTCTGGTCACTGGTTTTGTTTACGTCTCTGCACTTACTACACTCACATATCTAGTTACAGTATTTACACACCCATTGCCGCCCCCCACCAGATGTTAGGCTCCTGCAGCTAAGGACTTAATTGTGTGCACACCTGTATCTGGAACAGTGTCCGTCATGAAACAAGGCCTCAAAAAATTTGTTGAAAAGAATAGCTGAAGGAATGAATGAAAGATTCGAGCTATTTCCACTCTTCAAAATGCAGTAAGCATTCACTGTTCACAGTGTTCTGGTGGAAGCTGTCATACAGAAAGACTGCAAAGTGCCATAAAGTCATTTCTTGTCTTTCAAACTTTTAAAATACATTTTTGTAAATTTGGCATGGGGCGGAGAGCATTATTGAGAGTCGACAACACGGTCTTCCCAGGGCATGTTTGGGAGACTCTCTCAGGCCCGTTTCCCCTGCAATTGAGAAAGAAGGCCAAATTGATCAAGGATAAGAGAAAGCATTGAGATGAGGCTTTGAACGTGACCTCTGTGACTGGAACCTCTGACCTGCTATGTTTCTGGGCTGAAATTGTCAAGACAGGTTGGTGTAGGGAGAGAAGTAAGAGAAACCAAAGATCGAATTTGCTGGAAGTTTTCCGAGAGTACAGCAGCCCTCCCCTCCCCTCCTCTCCCCTCTCCTCTCCTCCCACCCCCTTCCTTTCCCTCCCCTCCCCTCCTCTCCTCTCCCCTCTCCTCCCCTCCTCCTCCCCTCCTCTCTCCTCTCCTCACCTCCCTCCTCCCTTTCCTTCCCTCCCCTCCCCTTTTCAGGTATGTCCAAGGGCAGAGTGAACCTCTGAGAGCAGCCACATCTTTACAAGGTATGGGGCTGCGGGCTGGCAATGACTGGGTGTCCAGGCTGTTGTTCTCAAGGGCAA